>CM056053.1:285473739-286073739 GCA_029574335.1 Rana kukunoris | reverse complement strand
AGGGGGCGAGTGGAGCCTCACTCACTGCGCATGCTCCGTGGTTGATGCGCTGAACGTAAGCCTCTGCGCTGGGCTCCGCCCATCATTTACATATGATCACACCCACTTCCCCTTGCGTCGGGTTACTCTGGCGCAAGTTTACGCGCAACTGCTATGTGAATAACAGTACTTGCGCTGAAAGGGTCGTCAGAATAACGTAAATGAGAAGCGTTACTCTGGAGCAAAGATGCTCTCATCTATCTGAATCTGGCCCTATCTGTTTCCCAGGACAGAGCAAAGTCTGTCTGCTCAGGTGAGCTTAAATTGGCCTGGGGGAGAGGGCCAACACCTGAACTGGATCAGGGATCAGAGATCCCTGAATGTGTAAGAGAGGAGCCTGGGAGAGGTATAAACCCCGAACTGGACTTTCCCAGGCTCTCTCTGGGACGCTCTACTACAACGTATATCTGCGTGCAGCGGGCAGCAAGCAGTTAAGCTAGTGCATTGTTGGTTCACTTACCCTTTCCTTTGATTTTCCTTCTAAATGTTTTTTTTCTTTGTCTGAATTGCTCACTTCCTGTTCCTCCTTAGTAAGCTTGCCCCCATCATACATGGGGGTTAGTCAGCCAGAACAGCTTACTGAGGAGGAACATGAAGTGAGAAATTCAGACAAAGAAAACAAAGAAAAAAAACATTTAGCAGGAAAATTGAAGGAAAAGGTAAGTGAACCAACAATGCACTAGCTTAAAGGAACCTATTTAGAAAATAAAAACCAAACATTTACAACCCCTTTAAGAGCTGCAAACCTTAAAGGGCAACTCCATGTTCGTGGGAAATACAAATGGCAAATAAAAAAAATAATACAAACTGTGACAGGAAGTCAGGTAAATCTGTGTGTGTTGTCCCAGACGGGAGATACTTTTCTGCCTTGTTTAGACAATCCACCAATTACTATTGGGGGTCGGCTGCAGAAAATGGCAAGAGAGCTTTAGGGCGTTGGAAGGCTTCAGCTGTTCAGAATTAAGCAATTAAAGCCCCTATAAACACAGCCTAAGGATAACGACTGATTGCTGCATCCTGAGGCTTTGTGAGTGAAGGAGCAGTCACAAACACTTGTGAAGAGGTGAGGTGCTGATGGATATTTCTGTGTGAGAAATAATATCAAAGAGACTTTTTGTTTTCTGCTGTAGGACCAGCAGTGTCTGCCCAGCAGTAGGCTGTGCCAGACTCAATAGGTAGGTTCCTCTGTTGGGAAGGTAGACGCCCCAAGTGGCAAGGGTTTATTTTTTTAAAACATGTCTAAATAAAAAGTCCCTTCCTCTCTCCTTGCTTTGAGTGACAGGTCATTTACATATCTAGCTTGGACATGTTTTTCATATGTTATGTTTATCATAATATGAGGTGATCCACAGTATAAAAAGTGAGAAATCCACCCCTCCCCCACATAACACATCCTGGTAATATACAATGAACTGTGGATCACCTCATATTATGATAAACATAACATAACCTTTGATAAACATGTCCAAGCTAGATATGTAAATAACCTGTCACTGAAAGCAGGGAGAGAGGAAAGGACTTTTTATTTAGATGGGTTTTTATCTGGAAGCCTGTTAATTTTCACTGAACAATAAAAGAGGATTGCTCAGAGCTGAATTAACTCTGTGTGGCAAGACTGGGCAAAATTAGGATTTGCCTAGGGTGTCAAAAATCCTCGCACCAGCCCTGGTCACTCCCACCACCATTCACCACTGCGCTCATATCAATATTAGACCAGTTTCCAGGTCAAAACTTGTTTCCCCTGCTAGGGTTCAAATCCAGGCTCTTGAGCTGGTCACTCTCCTTCTATCCTCCTTTCCCCTGGATTGTGTTTGGAGGCAAAGAGGAGTACCCTAGTATAAAACATGTCCTCCTTATATTCCACTTTCTTTTACCTTCCCCCTGATCCCTTAGGAAGTCAAGTGACTGTGACAATATGCGTTGGGCGGAGCGGGGTGATGTAGCTCTGTGGAGTACGAGTGTAACGGGAGCCGCAGCCTCATCAGTTATCTGTGTGGAAATGCAAATTGGCTATTTTAAATTTAAATGTCTACTATTTTAATAAAGAATCACTTTAATTACTACACCAAACAGACCCCTGACATCTCACCTTTGAGACAGAGAAAGGAATTGAGCACACAGATTTCTTCAATTCCTTTCTCTGTAGTCTGAGCTGCACTGAAGATGGATGAACAGGAGACAGATGCTCATAACTGAAACATTGTAAACACAGTTTACTATGCTCATTTATGAAAAGATAAAACAGCGACCGGTACCAATTCAGAAAAAGAAAGGGGCCAGTAAATGACATATTTACCGGGCCCTTCCTGCACTCTTCATCCGCCTGTGTACCGGCAGCAGCCAGTGGGAGAGGTACCCCCCTGTCAGCCGCCCTGCATAGGGGTTAGGTTCAGACAAAGTCCACTAGACAGTATAATCACTATGCCAAGTTAACTTAAAATAGAATTCTGTACCAATGTACTGGGAATAACTCATGAATAGACATATGCTATTTCTTTCCTTACAAGTCAAAATTTGCATGAAATTTTTGCTATTTAAATATTTGGATGTACTCGAATTTCTGAATAGGGATGAGATCGATGTTTGAGTCAAACATAATTGTTTGCCCGTTCACAGAACAGCAAACAATATGGGGCGTTTTCGGGAATTCAAGCACTGCGGAATTCCCCATAATGCACTTATGGCTCAGGGGCCACACTAGTTAAGGCTGTTACTTACACAGAGGCCATATAGTGTAATGACTGAATAGAGATTAGGCAGCTCAGCGAAGCTGGCCCCACTACAATCAGCACAAATAAAAACTCAAGTGTGTTTCTTTAGTGCTACGTTTGTGCTGTTTTGTGCCGCAAAAAAATACGTTTGTGCTGCTTTTATTTTAAAGAGATTAGCAATCGTTTTTTCCAGACTATGACATCATCTAGCCCCCCTACAACGCCTAAATGACACAAAACTGGTCTTGTTGGTTAGTGCTACGTGTGTGCTGTTTTGTGCTGCTAATATTTCCGTTCTGTCTTTTATCGTTTTTGCGTTATTAATGATTTATTAAAGGTCACCAAAGGTCACACAGCCCCCCTACAACACCCAAATGACACGAAACTGGGCTCATTGGTTAGTGCTACGTTTGTGCTGGTTTGTGCTGCTAATATTTTTATTTGTGCTGTTATGCTTTTAAAGTTATAACAGTTTATTTATTTTTTTCAAACCCCACTCACTTTGCCCACCTTACAATCAGCACAAATAAAAACTCAAGTGTGTTTTTTTAGTGCTATGTTTGTGCTCTTTTGTGCTGTTTAAATTTCCTTTCTATCTTTTATTGTTTTTGCGTTATTAATGATTCATTAAAGGTCACCAAAGGTCACACAGCCCCCCTACAATGCCCAAATGACCCGAAACTGGTCTCATTGGTTAGTGCTACGTTTGTGCTGTTTTGTGCTGCTAATATTTCCATTCTGTCTTTTATCATTTTTGCGTTATTAATGATTTATTAAAGGTCACCAAAGGTCACACAGCCCCCCTACAACGCCCAAATGACACTAAACTGGTCTCATTGGTTAGTGCTACGTTTGTGCTGGTTTGTGCTGCTAATATTTTTATTTGTGCTGTTATGCTTTTAAAGTTATAACAGTTTATTTATTTTTTTCAAACCCCACTCACTTTGCCCACCTTACAATCAGCACAAATAAAAACTTAAGTGTGTTTCTTTAGTGCTATGTTTGTGCTATTTTGTGCTGTTTAAATTTCCTTTCTATCTTTTATTGTTTTTGCGTTATTAATGATTCATTAAAGGTCACCAACGGTCACACAGCCCCCCTACAACGCCCAAAGTACACGAAACTGGTCTCATTGGTTAGTGCTACGTTTGTGCTGTTTTGTGCTGCTAATATTTCTGTTCTATTTTTTATCGTTTTTGCGTTATTAATGATTTATTAAAGAGCTCAGCAAAGCTGGCCCCCCTACAATCAGTACAAATAAAAACTCAAGTGTCTTTCTTTAGTGCTACGTTTGTGCTGTTTTGTGCCGCAAAAAAATATGTTTGTGCTGCTTTTATTTTGAAGATATTAGCAATTGTTTTTTCCAGACTATGACATCATCTAGCCCCCCTACAATGCCCAAATGACACAAAACTGGTCTCATTGGTTAGTGCTACGTTTGTGCTGCTAATATTTTTATTTGTGCTGTTATGCTTTTAAAGTCATAACAGTTCATTTATTTTTTTCAAACCCCACTCACTTTGGTAAAAAGAGATGAATCTGCGCCACAGACAATTTAAATAAAAAATTAAAATAAAAAGTGGTGTAATAAAAATTAAAAGGTGATTAAGTTTGAAGTGGCTGCCCCTACATAAAAACCCACCTAGGTGGGAGTGAATATTAAGTAAAAAATAGCAGGTAATGGCGCCTACTAGAAATAAAGTGTATAAAGGAATGTGCAAATAAATATAAATATAAATGGTGTCTGTCCAAAAGAGTGCTGGTCCTAGTCAAAGTATAACATATATAACACAAAATAAGTTGAATATTAATAATTATGTGATTGAATTAGTATAAATATAAAAATAATTCACTCACTTTGCCCACCTTACAATCAGCACAGTTTTTTTTTTTTTTTATCAAACCCCACCCACTTGGCATCCCATGTTATTAGATACTATAACAATTACACCATTCATTTGTGCTGCATCTGTGATAACTTGTGAAAAAAATTACATTTGTGCTGATTTGGTTTTGGAGATCTTGTACATTATAGTTGATGAAACCCCCTCTGCATGTTAGAATCACATGCTAACCATTTCTCTTTCACACAGACAGAACTTCTTCAACAGTCTGTTCATCTGAAAAAAATAAGTATGATTTTCATGTATGCTTGAATAAATATAATGGAGAAATCCAAGTTGTACTTATCTATTGGTTTGCTGGATAATATATTTAGAGGGCAAAGAACATAATTGGTGTCTTGTTGACCCAACTATCCTGTTGTCTGCCGTCTATGCCTGATCTGCCCGACCATTATGGACCCGGCTCATCTGACCCTGCATCCTGCTACAGCTCTTCAGTTCAACAAGGTTTCACCTGTCTCCTGCTTCCAGCTGCTTACCCACAGCCTCCAGCTGTTGTGGAACTACAAGTCCCATGAGGCATTGGAGGTCACGGACAGTTGCAAGCTGGAGGGCCACAGGTTGAGCACCCATGATTTAAAACCAAAGCTGTCAAAGAAATATTGTCATTGTATCAAGAAAGATAGTAAATATACATTCATCAACATTTAGGCTAGATTCACACTTGTGCGGTGTGAATTCCAGCTCTGTTATTTCTGCAAAAAGATAAGAGAGCTGTTCAGTAGGGATGAGCTTCGCGTTCGATACGAACGTATGTTCGACTCGAACATTGCCTGTTTGTCCGTCCGACGAAATTCGAACAAAAGCGGTCGTTTGCGACAAATTCGAGTGACGCAAAACGGCCCATAATTCACTGCGGCATTGCGCGCTGATGATTGGCCAAGCATGCTGTATGTCCCGCATGCTTGGCCAATCACAGCGCGCAAAAAACGAAAAACCATAGTTGGCCAAAGCCTGGGTGGCTTTGGCCAATTAAGGCTCAGGGCTTTAGCACATGCCCCACACTATAAAAGGCCGCCTGCCGGGCGGCCTCGTGTAGTGTGTTCTGGCTTGTTAATGAGAGCAGACAGAGAGATAGTCTTTTTATATAGCTAGATAGAGCAGACAGGCAGGCTAGTCAGTTTAGCTTAATTTACAGTGTGTAGAGAATATATATACATCCCTAGGAGTTGTACATATATTTATACACTGTATAGCTTAGATAGATCAGTGTTTCCTAATTTACTGGCAGGCAGGTGATTGTGCTATTTAAAGACATTATCACAGGTATAGACACCCAGCAGGTACAATATTTAAAGGAATTTTATTTGAATTTTTTTAATTTAAGCATCATTAAAATCACTGCTCCTGGAGCAGTGATTTTAATAATGTTTAAATAAAAAATGAAAGATTCCTTTAAATATTGTACCTGCAGTGCTGGGGGTCTATAGTTTGCCTGTGAAAACATCTTTAAGAACCCGGGTCTTGTATCAAGGGAACATGTATCAATGGAAAAAAAGTTTTAAAAACGGTAGTTTTTTCAGGAGTCCTGAAAAACCGACCGTTTTTAAAACTTTTTTCCATTGATACATGTTCCCTCGGGCAAGACCCGGGTTCTTAAAGACGTTTTCACAGGCAAACTATAGACCCCCAGCACTGCAGGTACAATATTTAAAGGAATTTTTCATTTTTTTTTTTTTTTATTTAAACATTATTAAAATCACTGCTCCTGGAGCAGTGATTTTAATGATGCTTAAATAAAATAAAAGATAAAAATAAAAATCCTTTAAATATTTTACCTGCTGGGTGTCGATAGTTTGCCTATGAAAACGTCTTTGAGAACCCGGGTCTTGCCCGAGGGAACATGTATCAATGGAATTTTTTTTTGAATGAGCAGTGATTGTTTGATTTTTAAAGTGAAAGCCTAAAAATGAAAAAATCCTTCCAATATAGTGCCTGGGGGGGTCCCCTTAGTCTAACTGTAAGGTGGCAGATCTGTACTATGTCCAAATTCTGCTGCAGCAATAATTGAATTTTTACCCCCAAACAAAATGTAATTTTTCATGCAAGCTGCCTTGATTTTGCTCTACAACAATTGGGGAGCCAGTGTGTATGATGGGGCCACAATGTAGTGCACTGGGAACAAGATTAGAGATTTTTTGGATATATTCTGGTGTCACTTTGACTTTGGATATAAGTAACGGGTGCGTTAAAATTGGTCTTTGGGTGTCGTGGCGCCTTCCCACCATAAACCCTATAGTGCTTATAAGCAAATGTAAAGAAGTTAAAATCTGTATGTCGATGCACTTTAATCAATGTAATATACTGCAATATAATGCGCCAAACGTACAGTGATGCATAGAACTATATGGTGTTAAACTGGCAGTAACACATGCAAAATGAAATGGCGTTAAACTGGCAGTGACGCACACAAAACTATATGGGGTTAAACTGGCAATAATGCACGCAAAACTATATGGCATTAAACTGGCAATAATGCACGTAAAACTATATGGCATTAAACTGGCAGTAACGCACGCAAAACGATATGGTGTTAAACAGCCATTAAGGCAAACAGAACTATATATCGTTAAACTGGCAATAACGTACGCAAAACTATATGGCGTTAAACTGGCAGTAATGCACACAGAACTATATGGCATAAACTGGCAGTAATGCACGCAAAACGATATGGCACTAAACTGGCAGTAACGCACACAGAAGTAAATGGTGTTAAACTGTCAGTAACGCACACAGAAGTGGATATATTAAGTAGCGCTTGTACAGATTGAAAAAGAATGAAAATTGAACTCAGTATATATATAATGATACAAATGTAGACAGTGAAGTCCGCCCAGCGCATTTCGCGTGAGTACACTTCATCTGGGGTGAAGTGTACTCACACAAAACACGTCTGGAAGACTCCACTGCCGGCTATCTATATACAAGTGCTTTTTAATATTCAGCTAAATGTAAGTTTAATAGCTGTAATAAACTTTGGTTTTTATAAACGAGATTACGCGATGTGGCCATTTTCTGTTTTTATCTCCATACAATATTGAATACCACGTGGGGCAAGTTCTTATACACCCTCCATGGGGACCGCGTGACTTCATTTCTACGATGGTCCGGAAGCAACGAGATATATCCATAGAGGATCCTCCAGCTTTGTCTTGATTGGTTATATTAACCCATGCCTGTCAGGCTCACAGAGACGTAAGTCCCTTTGGGTGGGTCCATTCTATTTGGTAAGCTCACACTTTTACTGATGGTGGGTTTATATATTTCACACAAAGGATAACGCTTTTTGAATGCAAGAGTCACTGGAAGACCATCAATGTTCCCCTGTGTGAACCATCTTATTGGCACTTGGTGGACATTATATCTATTTATTTCACAGACTTTTAATTTTTTTTGTGCTTGTGACATTTAATTAGGGTTTCCATGTAATTTTTATTGTTCATGCCACAGTGAGCACATCACTTTTTTTGGTACACATTTGTATCATTATATATATACTAAGTTCAATTTTCACTCATTTTAATTTGTACAAGCGCTACACTTAACCACTTAAGGACCGGACCAATATGCTGCCAAATGACCCAAGGGGTTTTTGCGATTCGACACTGTGTCGCTTTAACAGACAATTGCGCGGTCGTGCGACGTGGCTCCCAAACAAAATTTGCGTTCTTTTCTTCCCACAAATAGAGCTTTCTTTTGGTGGTATTTGATCGCCTCTGCGATTTTGATTTGTTGCACTATATACAAAAATAGAGCGACATTTTTGAAAAAAAATCAATATTTTTTACTTTTTGTTATAAGAAAGATCAATAAACTAAATTTTAGTCAAACATTTAGGCCAACATTTATTTAGCCACATGTCTTTAGTAAAAAAAAAAATCGCAATAAAAAAAAAATTAGCTACCTAGCGGGAACAGCGACACTAATACAGCGATCAGAAAAATTATTGCTAAGTGATGCTGGCAATAGGGAGCGAAAGGGTTAACTAGGGCGGTGATCAAGGGGTTAAAACTTTATTAGGGGGGGTACGGGGGCTACCCAGGACCTAACACTAACTGCCTGTCACACTGCCACTAAATACGGTAATCATACATGTATGATTACTGCATTCAGTGACACTGTGACAGGGGGGGGGGGCGATCGGGGGGGTTAAATGTGCCTATATGAAGTGTGTGTCAGTGTAGTGTTAGTGCAGGACTTACTTGTGTTGTGATCTCTCCTCAGCGGTGGTTGAAAAAACCGCCGAGGGAGAGATCACATCGCCTACTCCTTCCTGTGTTTACACAGGAGGAGGAAGTGACGGGGGGGGCGCGATCCGGAGGGGGCGGACAAAAACGAATAGCCGCCCCCTCATCCCGGATCGCTCATACAGCCGCGCGGACCGCCGCATGTACCGGGGGGGAGTATATACGTTGATGTGCCTGTCGGTGCCATTGTGCCGACATAAATGTACATGCGGCGGTCCTTAAGTGGTTAATATATCCACTTCTTTTTAGCTTTTTTTCAATTTGCTGTGTTAAATGCTGTATTTGCACACTGGTAGTGCAGGGTTTTTTGCACTACGCACACAGAAGTAAATGACGTTAAACTGTCAGTAACGCAATCAAATAGACGGTGGTCAACTGTCACTACACTGACGCTATCTGAACTGTCCCTACTCTAGCTATACACTAATGTCACGATTACTGACACGACCTCACTACACTACATTGAAACTATCTGAGATGTCCCTACTCTACACTAATGTATGTATAAATGACATGATCTCGCTACACTACAGTGAAACTACGTGAGCTGTCCCTACATTTTTTTTGTTTCAAGAGTTTGAGTACAATGAATACAGCATATACGGGGTAACAGCACAGTAAATAGACAAATGTTCAGCATTTGCGGACGCAGCCGTTGCAAAGAAGATCGTTGATAAACTACAATAACTTGTGAATCATAACTGTAAAGGCATAGAAGTTCGGTCATAACAAAGTGGTGCATAGGGAGAATCAATGGGGAATCAAGGGGTTCGACGACTACCAGAGATGGGGGGGGTCAAGTAGTCGGTCTGTAGTCTGTGAGGGTGTCAATGCAAGCGAGGGTCATCAGGGGTGTTTCGCCCATTAGGTCAAGTGGGGTAGGACGTAGCGGTGCACGGGAGCTACCCACTGGTATGGGTATGGCAAATAGAAAATCTACAGGAGTGTGTGGTGAGTGCCTTCAGGGAAAGGCAGCTGGTGGTAAGAGGTATTACATCAGGGAAGAGACACAGAGACATGATGTCCCTGAGCTCCGACCTATCGAACGGGGGAGGGTTAGTAACTAATAGGGATGATGAGTCGGGTGACAAGGGAGCGGGAAGAGGGGGTCGACAATTGTAAGTGTATAAGTGTGAAATGAAAGGAGGCTCCTGTTTTTCACCCCCTAAATGATAGAAAAAGGTTCCTGTCGCAGCTCTCGGAAGTCGCCTAGGACATGGTCTGTTTGTAACTGTCTGTGGTAGTGAAGTGCACCCAACACGCCCATTGTTCAGTGAATTTAGATTGCGTGTCTCGGCCTTGATGTATCAGGTTTTCCATCTCAGCAATTCGGTTCACTCGCTTGAACCAGTCAGTTAGAGTAGGCGGTTCTCGGGCTCGCCATTTCGCAGGGATGCACAGTTTTGCCGCATTCACTAGGTGCATCGCAAGGGAGCGGAAATAGGTTCTCCGGGGGAGGTGAGAGTGGTGTAATAAGAACTGTTCGAGTTTAAAGTGTAAGTCGAGCGTGGAGATGTCCCTGGTGATGCAATGGACGTCTTTCCAGAAATCCTGCAGCTTGGTACATGACCACCAGACATGCACCATTGAGCCAATTTCAGTGCCACACCTCCAACATAGTGGGGAGATGGAAGGAGATATGGAATGGAGCTTCGCAGGAGTCCGGTACCATCGCGAGAATACCTTGTATGCATTTTCCTGGGCGTGTACATTTATAGTGCCTTTGTGGATGCACGAGAGCATTGCTTCCCATTCGTTTTCTGTAAGATCAATGGATAGGTCCGTTTCCCATTTCCTACTGGCCCAGTTGGTTTTGGGGTTGCAGTCTGGGAATAGGAGTGCGTATAAGAGGGAAATTATATGAGCCACAGGCTGAGAGCCCATGCATATCGTTTCAAAAGGGGTGAGATGGCGCGACCACTGCGGTTTAGGGCGGGGAGTCTCGAGAAAGTGTCGTATTTGAACATATGTCCAAAAGGGAAAGGAGCCAGACTCTATCGTGGACTGTAGTGTCTCATAAGGAAGAAAGCGATTGGACGGAAAAAGTGTGTTGCTCACACATGGGCATGTGGCTAAATATCCGCTAGGAAGGAGGGAGAGTGTCCGGGGGGGAAGTCAGGGTTAATGCCGCGTACACACGGTTTTTGCGATGAAAAAAAACGTTGTTTTTTAAAACGTCATTTAAATTGATCGTGTGTGGGCAAAACGTAGTTTTTTGTCTTCAAAAAAACGACCAAAAAAAAATTCCAACATGCTTGAATTTTGTGTGTCGTTTTTCAAAACGTAGTTTTTTGTTTCACAAAAAGTCACCGGGCCAGATTCAAGTAGAGTTAGGCTGGAGTATCAGTGATACTCCAGCCTAACTCTCACTTTGAGCCGGCGTTTCTGTTTTCAGTAAGCAGAAAACAAGAAACGCCGGGTTGGAGTTACTATACGAGCGGCGTAATTGTATTTCGCCGTCGTATCGTAACTTCAAGTTTAAAAATGGCGCGCCGGGCGTTCCCGCTGATTAACGCCGAGAATATGTTAATCAGCGGGAATCGGAAATTCACGATCGTATTCGGGCCCGACGCAGTGACGTTCCGACGTTTCCGTAAGAGATACGCGGCGCAAAGATAAAGCAGCCCCCTAGTGGAGTATCCTATGTTAAGTATGGCCGTCGTTATCGCGTCAAAAAAAACGTCGTTTGCGTAAAACGTCCGTGAATGGGGATTGACGTCATTGACGTTCCCTGAAAGAATTTGGAGCATGCGCACTGACAGTCGACGCATGCGCAGTACGTTCGCCGTGGGATCGCGCATAGTTAACATAATACACGCCCCTACCCGCCCAATTTGAATTCCGCCGGCTCATTTTCGCTACGCCGCCGCAACTTTAGGAGCAAGTGCTTTGTGAATAACAGTACTTGCTCCTAAAGTTACGGCGGAGTAACGTAAACGAGAAACGTTACTCCCAAGTAAAGAAGCGCCCATCTACCTGAATCTGGCCCACCGTGTGTAGCAAAAATGTTGTTTAAAAACAACGTTTTTCAACCCGCGCATACCCAGAAGCTAGTTATGAAGCGAGCTTCAATGGAAAAGAGTGGTGAACGTAACCTCGCTTTTTGTGAAAAAAACGATGGTGTGTATGCAACATCGTCTTTGAAAAGTGACGTTTCAAAAACTTTGTTTCTTTCTCGTACATCACGGGACACAGAGCGGCATATTCATTACTATATGGGTTATATGGAGTACCTTCAGGTGTGGACACTGGCAATCTCAAACAGGAAGTCCCCTCCCTATATAACCCCCTCCCCTAGAGGGAGTCCCTCAGTTTTTTCGCCAGTGTCTTAGGTGTTGGTCACGGAATAGCTTTGCTCCACATCCTTGGGATTAAGGGCGGGCTAACCGGATCTGTCCAAGGAGCCTCAGTGCCAAAGTGGACAGTACCCGGGCCCCAAGCCGTGGGGTTTTGCCTATAATGCTCCTCTTTGGAGGGCTGGACCCTGGGCCCAGGACTTGGAGTTTGTAAAGACCATAAGTTCCTGTTTGCCAGGGTGCTATATAGGTCCAGGACAGTGGGTACCTTCATAGGACCCCAGGGCCTGAAGGTCTACTACGCTACCCACGGAGATGGGAGAAGATTGGATCGTTTTGCTGGACAAACATCCTGCAGCATGGAGCAGGTAAGGGGGAGCCTGCGGGACTTGGTTCGACAGCAGGCTCTCTCCGGGGTAACCTAAAAGGGGGGATAGCCTAAGTATGCTCTGCATTGGCAACCTTGCTCACTATGTCTGAGAAAGACAGGATGACCCCTTTTTTCCCCCATCACTAGGTTCCCCTGTCTAAGAATGTGTTGCTAGCTAACCTGCTGCTTTCTTCCTAGGACTAGTAAGGATCCCTATGGGGCCTTTTGGAGAGTCCTACCTGGCCGGGGGTTTGAATCTGCCGCCTGATACTGCAGTCCTGGGTCTCCAGCAGCGCGGCTCCTCCATGTTCCTCCTGTTCCGGCATACGCGCGCGCGCGTGCGCGCGCACGTCTTATAGACGTTTTTTCGCGCCGTTCAGAGAGGAGGGCGGGGGGGGGCGTGCCTGCGGCGTCATACAGGGGCGCGCCTTGTGCTGTTATAGATCAGCAGGCATTGTCAGTGCTCAGTCTGAGGCTGATTTCAGAAGGAGAGGACGCAGAGCGGCAGAACAGTGACTCCCGGTGGCGGAAGAGGGGTAGTACATGCTGGACTTTGTTCCAATGCCTTTTTTGTTAAGCCAAGAAATCCCCCTTTTTGCAGCAGGTTGGAGGCTGGCAAACTAAGTTTGGGGTCACTGTATGTTTTATAAAAAAAAAAAATATATATATATATAATATATATTTAAAAAAAAAAAAAAAAAAACATACGGGGCCCCATCAGTTTTTGGGCATTAGTGATCTATTGTCCCCTAAGCTCTGGTTTTGTACTCCTGGCCACTACAGTCTGTTGTTGTTGGCGGAGTCCCTCGATTTTGTATTATGGCTTCCAAAGGTTCGGGGTCAAAGGGTACAAAAAAGACCAAAAAACAAAGGGGTTCCCCCTCTGATTCTGATGATATGCCGATACTTTCCCCGCAACTTATTAACATAAAGGGCGCCTTGGATGAGCCATTAGGGGGATCTGGTGCGGAGGCTGGCCCAGATCAGCCCAGCCCTGTGTTTATCACAGAGGAGATGCTAGCCGTATCCCTAGGGGGGCTAGAAGAGAGAATAGCAGCATTGATCGCTAGAGCTATTCCTGGTAAGAAACGGGTTAGATCCCCATTACCAAGAGGTGTATCCTCAGATGCTGAGATTCTCTCTCCGGAGGAATTGGAATCACAGGAGGATCAACTAGACCTGAACCAAGAGGGTTCAGGGATTGAGGGATCTGCCTCTGAGGAACCATTTTCAGACTCCCAGACAGAAAGACTGTGGGTACAGTCTTTGACGGACATGGTCCGTCGGCATTTAGTTTACCATTGCCAGAGCCTCAGGTTCCTCCGGTATCCTCTCTGGGCTCTTTGAAAGCTCCGTTAAGCAACGCAGTTTTTCCGGTCCATCCTCTCTTGGAGGAATTGATCTTTCGGGATTGGGTACGGCCGGACAGGATTTTTCTGCCACCGAAAAGATTTGCGGTCATTTACCCCATGGAGGAAAAATTCTCCAAGAGGTGGAGGCTCCCAGTAGTGGATGCAGCCATCTCATGTGTGAATAAATCACTAACTTGCCCGGTGGAAAACATACATATGTTTAAAGATCCGGTTGAAAAAACGGTTAGAGACAATTTTAAAAGCTTCCTTTGCTACGGCAGGAGCAGTGGTACAGCCAGCTGTGGCTGCAATTGGAGTTTGTCAGGCGTTAAAAGACCAGACAAAAGAAATGTTAAAGGACATGCCTACCCAACAAGCAGAAGAGTTTTCTGACATTCCCAGAGCTCTGTGTTTTGCTGTAGATGCTATAAAAGATTCCATCCAGCAGGCCTCTCGGTTATCACTATTTTTGGTGCACATGAGAAGGCTCTTATGGTTGAAGAACTGGGCGGCGGAGCCCCCATGCAAAAAGCTTCTGGCAGGGTTTCCCTTCCATGGAGGACGACTCTTCGGAGAGGATCTGGATAAATATATTCAGACTATTTCAAGTGGCAAGAGTACCCTTTTACCGGTCAAAAATACATTCCGGGGTCCTACATTTAAAAGGCAGCTCTTTCCTGTCTCGGGGCCCTCAAATTCCAGGCAGTATCGACGGCCGCCTGCACGATCCAACGTTAACAGTAGATCGCAGGGACAGGCCCCTGGGGGTAAGAGGCCATGGTATCGCAAGCCGACAAAGACAGCCCCTAAGTCTGCCTTATGAAGGGGCGCCCCCACTCTCGCGGGTGGGGGGAAGGCTTTGTTTCTTCTCAGAAGTTTGGGAAGCCAAGATCCCCGACAAATGGGCCCGGGCATCTGTAACCACAGGCTACAGACTGGAGTTTCTAAGGTGTCCTCCGCCTCATTTTCAAGAATCAAGGCTACCAAAGGATCCAGCAAGGAAGGCCTCATTGCTGGCAGCTTTGGATCACCTGCTTTGCCAGGACGTAATAATAGAGGTGCCAGCCCAAGAACAAGGGCTAGGTTTCTATTCCAATCTCTTTGTCATACCAAAGCCCAACGGCGATGTCAGGCCAATCTTGGACCTAAAGAGGTTAAACGGTTACCTAAGGGTTCGTTCCTTCCGGATGGAATCCATCCGGTCAGCAGCCGCCGCGCTTCAGAGGGACGATTTTCTGGCCTCCATAGACATAAAGGATGCTTACCTTCATGTACCAATCTTTCAGTCGCATCAAAGATTTTTACGCTTCGCGGTGGGGCAGCGACACTTCCAATTCAGGGAGCTCCCCTTCGGGCTGGCCACGGCCCCCCGGGTATTCACGAAGATCCTAGCCCCAGTTCTGGCCAATTTAAGGATCCAAGGGGTCACAGTCCTAGCATACTTGGACGACCTTTTAATCATGGATCACTCACGGCCGGGTCTGCAACAGGCAGTAAACCTCACGGTCCGGTACCTCGAAGGATTCGGCTGGGTCCTAAACCGGGGAAAGTCAGCGTTCCAGCCTACAAAGCAGTTGGAATACCTCGGCATGAGGTTAGACACAGAACAGCAAAGGGTGTTCCTGCCCCTTGTAAAGATCGAGGCTATCAAGGGGTTGGTTCAGTTGGTTCTAAACAAGAAAAAACCAACTATTCGCCTGTGTATGCGAGTACTAGGCAAGCTAGTGGCCACGTTCGAGGCAGTACCATACGCTCAGATCCACACTCGCGTCCTACAGGCAGCCATTCTAGCAGCCTGGGGCAAGAGGGCACATGCCTTAGAGTCCCCTTTGACGCTATCATCAAGGGTCCGACAAAGCCTGGCCTGGTGGTTGAACCCCCAGAATCTTCTAAAGGGAAAATCCTTCAGCCCTGTTGTCTGGAAGGTAGTTACCACAGACGCCAGCCTGGCAGGCTGGGGGGCGGTCTTCGAGGGGTTCTCTCGCCAGGGAACTTGGGTGAAAGCAGAGAGGCAGCTCCCCATCAATATCTTGGAGATCAGAGCTGCTCGCCTAGCCCTTCTGGCATGGACCTCCAGATTAAAGGGGTTCCCGGTGAGAATCCAGTCAGACAATGCCACGGCGGTGGCATACATAAACCACCAAGGGGGAACCAGGAGTCAGGCCGCTCAGAAGGAGGTGAGCTTGATTTTTCAGTGGGCAGAGGTTCATGTACCCTGCATTTCGGCGATATTCATTCCCGGAGTGGACAACCTGCAGGCAGACTTCTTAAGTCGCCAGAGTCTGTTGCCAGGGGAGTGGTCTCTGCATCCCCAGGTCTTTCAGACAATCTGCCAGAGGTGGGGAATGCCGGACGTAGATATAATGGCATCCAGGTTCAACAAGAAACTAGACAGGTTCGTGTCTCGAGCGAGGGATCCTATGGCCTGCGGAACCGATGCGTTGGTTTGCCCTTGGCATCAATTCAAACTTCTATATGCATTCCCTCCGCTACAGTTACTCCCTCGCCTGTTGCGCAGGATCAGAGTGGAGCACAAGCCAGTCATTCTAGTAGCTCCGGCTTGGCCCCGGAGGACTTGGTACTCACTAGTCCTGAAGATGGCAGTGGGAGACCCTTGGACTCTTCCTCTACAACCAGACCTACTCTCACAAGGCCCGATCCTCCACCCTACATTACAGCGTCTAAATTTGACGGCCTGGAGGCTGAATCCCTGATTCTCAGGGGTAGAGGTCTGTCTAGGCAGGTAATTCCTACCCTGATTAGGGCTAGAAAGCCGGTCTCCAGGGTGATTTATTACAGGGTGTGGAGGAACTACGTAGGCTGGTGTGAATCCAAAAGATGGAATTCCCGCAAATATACTATTGATAGGGTGTTAAGTTTTCTCCAGCTAGGAGTGGATAAAGGCCTGGCACTAAGCACAATCAAGGGACAGATCTCAGCTCTGTCAGTGTGGTTTCAGAGGCCGCTGGCCACCCACTCGCTGGTAAAGACCTTCTTACAGGGGGTCTTGCGTATTAATCCTCCTGTCAAGTCACCAATTTGTCCATGGGACTTAAATCTTGTCCTGTCCACTCTACAGAAACAACCCTTTGAGCCGTTGGCTGAGATTCCTTTAGTCTTACTGACAAGAAAGTTGGTTTTCTTGGTCGCCATAGTTTCGGCCAGGAGAGTGTGAGAATTAGCAGCCTTATCGTGTAAGGAACCATATCTCGTTCTGCATAAGGACAGGGCAGTTCTCCGGCCCCATCCTTCCTTTCTACCAAAGGTTATATCCAAATTTCACTTGAACCAGGATTTGGTACTTCCATCCTTCTTTCCAAAACCCACATCTAGAAAAGAGGGGTTGCTGCATACCTTGGATATTGTCCGGGCCATGAAGGCCTATCTTAAAGCTACAGAAAAGATCCGGAAGACAGATGTGTTATTCGTTCTACCAGATGGCCCCAAGAAGGGGCAGGCAGCTGCAAAATCCACCATCTCGAGATGGATTAGACAATTAATCATTCAAGCCTACGGTTTGAAGAGGTTGCCTCCTCCTTTGTCGGTAAAGGCCCATTCTACCAGGGCCATGGGCGCCTCCTGGGCAGCACACCATCAGATCTCTATGGCTCAGATATGCAAGGCGGCGACGTGGTCATCAGTCCACACGTTTACAAAGTTTTATCAACTAGACGTGAGAAGGAATGCGGATTCTGCCTTTGGACAGGCAGTACTACAGGCTGCAGTTTAAGATCCTCGGGATCAGAAGCACCCTTGGTTGTAAAAAAAAAAAAAAAAAAAAAAAAGTTTTTTCTTGACTAAGTTGGAATTATTATTTGAGTATACCTCTAAATTGAATCCTTCTTTGGAAGATGTCTCCCTCCCCTCATTAAAGCATTGCTTTCGGACATCCCATATAGTAATGAATATGCCGCTCTGTGTCCCGTGATGTACGAGAAAGAAAAAGGGATTTTTAAATACAGCTTACCTGTAAAATCCTTTTCTTGGAGTACATCACGGGACACAGAGCTCCCACCCCTCTTTTGGGGAAACATTTTGGGAGGCATACTGCTTGCTACAAAACTGAGGGACTCCCTCTAGGGGAGGGGGTTATATAGGGAGGGGACTTCCTGTTTGAGATTGCCAGTGTCCACACCTGAAGGTACTCCATATAACCCATATAGTAATGAATATGCCGCTCTGTGTCCCGTGATGTACTCCAAGAAAAGGATTTTACAGGTAAGCTGTATTTAAAAATCCCTTTTTTTTACTTCACAGAAAACTTCGTTTTTTTTCATCACAAAAAATGATCGTGTGTACGCGGCATAAGTCTGAGTGGGGTCATCGGGCCCAGAAGGGAGGAGATTTGATATTTGGAGCATGACCCTGTGAAAGTGGATAAGGTCGGCGAGATTAATGGATGTGTTCGGCATGAGGGAGGGAGTAAACCTGGTTTGACCCAGGGCGCTTAGGATAATGGGAAGGGACAGAAAGCGTGTTCCAGGGCCACCCAGGCCTTAGAAGAATTATGGAGATTCCAGTCGGCTACCCTGGAAAGGTGGCAAGCTTGACGGTATTTGTCTAGGTCTGGGAGGCCAATGCCTCCTCTGAGTTTGGGAGTGGTGAGTTTGGCATAGCTTATCCGCGGTCGTTGCCCATTCCAGATAAAGTGGGTGCAAGCCATCCGGTAGGTGGAGAAAAAGGCCCAGGGGAGCTTGATCGGGAATGTTTGAAAAAGGTAGAGGAGACGGGGTAGGATGTTCATTTTTATCGCAGCCGCCCTACCGAACCATGTAAAGAGGCCCGTGGACCAACTCTTAAGATCCTTCTGAATCTTTTGCAAAAGCGGGAGATAGTTGACGGAGTACAGGTCTGAGAGGGAGGAAGGAAGTTGAATGCTGAGGTAGGGAATCGAGCTTGTGGTCCACTTAAAAGGAAAGTTCAGTTGACATTGCGTAATGATATTCTGGGGGAGTGCATAGGATTTGGCTAAATTTATCTTCAGATAGAGGCAGGGGGGGTAAGATGAGAGAGGGGGGGTCAGAGGGGTAGGAGGGCAGGGGGGGTAGTTGTGTAAACACTCTAGAGAGCAAGACACATGCGTTGATATACCCGTTGTTGGACAGAGTGAGGTAGGGGGGTGAGCAATCCCCGATTGTACCTCATGAGGATAATCAATCCCTCGGCCCATAGGGAGTGGAGGTGGTGAGCGCAGCAGCGGGTCCAGGGGGGGTTTGCAGGTCCCCACCTTCCGAGTCAGGACTAGCCCAGAAGCCAAGCACGGGGGCGGGGACTGTCGGTATGAGAGCGAGATGAGAGCAACACATTAACAGTCGGGGAGCGGGGAATGGGGATGCACCTGAAGACACAGTACTAAGTAAGTCTAAGGTACTAAGGAAGACCTATCTACATACAGGGAATAATAAATAAATTAAAAAAAAGGATAAAAAATGAGAATAAAAATAAAGGAGCAAGAAGACCGTCTCATCAGGGACCACTAGGGGTCGGATGTAGTCCTCCGGGCTTGCATAGCCTCCAGGCTACCAAAGTTCGCCAGGGCCATTTGAGATGGTTGTTGTTTCGGGATCCAGGGGCTCCAGGGAGTGGGGTTGTGTCTCCAAGATTAACGCAGCGATCCGGTTTGGTATCGGATCGGTAAAGCTGAGGAAGAGCTTCCAGGGGAAGAAGGCGGTGTACGAGAGAGCAAGAGTCAGAGTCACAGATCCGAGACCGCAAGAGGGGGGGGCCGCTTCAGAGCAGAGAGGGGAGAAGATCGGGGAGTAGGGAGAGAGCAGCGGAGTAAAGTTCCTCTGTCTGTCCGGATCTAGGTGCTTACATTTTGTCTAGCAGTGGTCGTCACGGCGTGCTCTGCGAGGTTGCAGGATCGCTCTCGGGCTGAGGTGATGGCGGCTTGGGGAAAAAGCAAGAGCTCCCCTGTTTGTAGATGGGGAGCGACGGCGTCTCTGACCAGTGGATTGAGCTTCCATCGGTTCTTCTCTGGGGGATTGGCGGTATAGCTGGGGTACATCGAACTCGGCGTACCAATTCTGAAGCACCCTGCAGAATTCGTCCAGTTCTTCCGGGGACCCGTAGCAGGGCTGTGCGCCCAAGGTGGGTGGCTGACAGGGCGAACGGGAACTTCCATCGGTACTGGATGCCCCTCGCGGAAAATCCAACAGCGGGCGTAAGTCTTTCCAGGGGCAGAGGGTAATTGCCGACAGATCCTGGTAGATGTGAACCGGGCGTCCATCATGTTCAATGCGCGGCTTCCCCCGCGCTTTCCGGAGGACGGTTTCTTTTGTGTGGAAGTCGTCTAAACAGCATACCACATCCCGTGGGGGATCCGAGTCTTTCCCTCGCGGCCTCAGTGCTCTATGGATGCGTTCCATGGGTATGGGCGTTTGCGGAGGTCTGTCCAGGATTTGGTTGAACAGCTCCGTTACTGCCGACAGGAGACGGTCCGGTTCCACCGATTCTGGTAGGCCTCGTACCCGAAGGTTCCGTCTGCGGCCCCGGTTGTCAAGGTCCTCGACATGCCTCTGGAGGTCCCGAATCTGCAAGGTGTTGGTGTCCATTTTGTGGCCGACTGTCTTCAGTATCGATTGGTGCTTGGAGGTGGTCACCTCTATCTCTTGCACTCTGCCAGTAATGGCGCGGATCTCGTGGCTGAGATCTGTGATGGCCGCATACAGGGTGTTCTTGATGTCTGCAGCTACGGCGTGTAGGTCAGACAGGCTCAGTTGCAGTGAGGGTCCGGGAGCCCCTACGTTAGCTGGAAACTATTCAAAGCTGAATGATGGTCCTCCTCACTACACTTACACTATCCCTAGACTAGCACTAAACTAATATTCTACACTGACAATTGAAGCAATATAGCACAGTATAGCACACTAACTAATAGCACTGAGCAGAGCCCTGTTCTATCTCTCTCCATGCCAAAATAACACTGATAATGGCTGCAATTGCAAGAATACTTTTATACTGTGGGGCGGGAATGAGCCATGATTGGATAAAGTCATGATGACAGTGTCCAATCATGACTCTGAGGCCGCGTACACACGATCGAACATGTCCGCTGAAACTGGTCCGCAGACCAGTTTTAGCGGACATGTTCGATCGTGTGTACGGCCTATGGGACCGTTTTCCAGCGGACCAAAGTTTTAAAACATGCTTTAAAACCTGTCCGATGGAAACCTGTCCGTCAGACAGGTTCGATGGTTAGTACGCAAAATCATCGGACCAAAAACCCGCACATGCTCAGAATCAAGTCGACACATGCTTGGAAGCATTGAACTTCGTTTTTTCAGCACGTCGTTGTGTTCTACGTCACCGGGTCCTGGTCTGATCGGATTTTTGGTCCGATGGTATGTACGCACATCAGACCACTTCAGCCTGGTCCGATGAAAACGGTCCGTCGGACCAGTTTCATCGGACTGGTCTGATCGTGTGTACGTGGCCTGACAGTGCTCTGTGCCCTGTTTGGCTGAAGCTTTCACTTCTTCAGCCAATCAGGGCTTGCAATGCATTGTTCAGCACCGCAACGCATTGTGGTCGGTTCAGGGGGGCCGAACAAACGGTCGAACGTCCCAGAAGGTCGGCTGTTTCCCGAACAACGAAAGTTTGGCCCGAACTTATGCTCTGGCCGAACCGTTTGCCCATCCCTACTTACTACCACTTTATTGATTCCGGTAATAATTCTGCAACCAATGTAACATTTCTGCATTGACGAGTTATTTCAAAAAGTAATCGGGAATGACAAAACTATTCAGCAAGAATACAGAAAGGAAAGAGAAGCAAGTACAACGCTGTCAAAACTTTGAAATCTATTGATTAAAGATGTCTCCAAGCTATTTTCATAAAACTTCCTTGTGTTACTTGCTAAGCTTTAACATGTCAAATGATACAAAATAATTATGATTTTAATATTCCTAGGTCTAGTTAATCCCATTACCATCACAATTTATAACATCCTTCTGACTGCTGGGCTCATCGGATAGAACTGCTTCTGAAATAATTGCTTTAAAGCTGTAGATATATTAAATATTTATTACACTTGGCACAACTGTAACAATCTAAGCCTCTCACTTATTGATGCAAGGTGGCCACTAATACATAGAGAGACAAGAAGTGACACGAACAGAACAAAATAAAAAAGTTGATGTAAATGAAAACTAAAAGACAGAGCAACCTTAAAGTTGTATTAAACACACAAACAAGAAAGTACTATATTGCAATCCTTGGATGTGGCGGCTGCATTATTTTCTTCTTTAGGCATTTTTCCCTCTGTTTTCACCTATTGATCCTGCCAGTAACACACTTCCTGTCTTGGGGTGTTTACATTCTGGATGAAGTAGTAAAGCGGACACCTCTGGACAGCAGCACTGTCAGTCTGGGGAGAGTGTTATGTCGCGTACACACGATCATTTTTCGGCATGTAAAAAACAAAGTTTTTCAGCATGTAGAAAAAACAATGTTTTTTCCAACTTCATCATTAAAACGACGTTGCCCACACACGGTTGTTTAAAAAAAATGCTCTAGTGAAGCGTGGTGACTCACAACACGTATGACGGCACTATAAAGGGGAAGTTCCATTCGGATAACGTCACCCTTTAGCTTATTTCGTGTTAGTAAAAGACGATTTGTGCTTTTCTGTTACAGCGTGATGAATGTGCTTACTCCATTACAAACAGAAGTTTTACCAGAACAAACGCTCCCTTCTCATAACTTGCTTCTGAGCATGCACGGGTTTTTAACGTCGTTTTAGCCCACACACGATAATTTTTTACAACCCGAAAAACGACATTGTTAAAAAAATGCAGCATGTTTGATTTTTTTCTGTTGTTTTTCAGCACCCGTAAAATGATGTGAAGCCCACACATGATAGTTTTAAATGACATTTTTTTTAAACGTTGTTTTTTACATGCCGAAAAATGATCGTGTGTACGCGGCATTAGACTAGCAGATTTGGATGGACTTGACTAACAACACATATGTTTGTAAATGTGTGCAAACTAAACCCCTTGGCCCAGATTCACAGAGCGATTACGTCTGCGCAACAGGAGATGCGGGTGCGTAAGTCGAAATGTGCGCGTGCGTTTCGATGCACGGCATCCCCAGAACGATCTACTTTTTTTTGTCCCGCGTAATTGACTGGCGCATCCGTCCGCGCAAAAGTGCGCTAGACAGACCATTGATTTGCTAGTCAATCAATGCTAATGAGGGACTTACGGGGATCCACAAAAGAACGTTGGGGCAGCGCAGGCTACGCAGTGTGCGCAACAGCAAAATGTCCTGTCTAAAATTAGACCATATAAAAGCTGGTCTAAAAAGAGAAAAAAAAAAGAGAAAAAAAGTCTACCTGTTAGATAAAGCAACACTGTTAGTGAGGAGCTCAGCAGTCACACGTGTTGCACAACAATCTGTATGCCAACATGCCAGGGGCATCGTCGCACATAGCTATACTACTGACTTTAGATGAACAAAGAAGGATGAGGGCATGGAGGATGGCACGGAGGATGGCACGAGAGAGGATATACCGCACCCGCATAGACCTGTTTGGCATGAGTGATTCTGAGGTGTATCGCATCTTCAGATTCACCCCTCATGTCATCCTGGAATTAACCACAACCCTGCAGGAGGACATCACCAGCCCAACACAACGCTCACATGCAGTGCAGCCACTGGTCAAGGTCATGGCAACACTCCATTTCCTTGCCAGTGGCTCTTTTCAGCGTACAAGTGGAGTGGTGACTGGGATGTCACAATCCTCCATGAGCAGATGTGTGCACCAGGTTGTCCCTGCAATCCTCAGAAGCATGGCCAACCAAATCATCAAACCCACCACTGAGGACCTGCGGCTGAAGGCAATGACAGATTTCTACAGAATTGCCAGATTCCCACGCACTGTGGGGGCCATTGATTGCACACATGTGGCACTCCAGCCCCCCCAGGAGACAGAGCACATGTACCGCAATCGGAAGCATTGGCATTCCATCAACGTACATGTGATAGTCGATGCCCAAGGCCTCATATGACACGTCCGTGCCAAACACCCAGGGTCCAGCCATGACAGCTACATATACAATCAATGCCACATCCGAATGGAATTCGATCAGAACGTGTATGGGGACACCTGGCTGGTTGGTGAGTGACATGGGAGTCAGGCATGACTATCCCCTCCCATGATGCACACATCACAAGGGGCACATGCATGACTAACATCCTCCTGTCTTTTCCCTTACAGGTGACTCTGCATATCCACTGGGACCCCATCTCATGACTCCTATCAGGAACCCCCAAACCCCAGGAGAGGAAAGATACAATCAAGCACATGCCCAAACACGAGCAGTGGTGGAGCGCACCTTTGGCCTCCTAAAGTCACGTTTCCGATGCCTGGATAAGTCTGGGGGTACCCTCTTGTATTCCCCAAACTTTGTGTGCCAGATCATCGGTGCATGTTGCATGCTGCACAACTTCGCAGAAAGAAAGGGCCTGCAGATTGACCTACGTGATGACCTGACCCCTGAACCAGACAATCCCCCCACTAACCAAGGGTCCCCCTTCTTCTGAGGGAAGAGCAGCCAGGAGACAGCTCACATTGGGCATCTTTGCACGTTAAACACACACATTAATCATGGCACAATGAGAATGCATGCATGCACACCACTGTGGTCCCTAGCACACACACCCCACATCCACATCAAATTGGATTGGCTCCAGTCCACCATGCTGAACTTGTGAGCAGCAACGCCACGCCAAGGCTTCAATTATGTCACTGTACATTCATACACCATTCACACGGACCTGGGGATCACTTCTCCCTGGTCCTGGGGAACCCTTCTCCACCAAAATTGAGGGTGACACCCCTTTTCCGGCAGGAATGTCACCCCCACATTCAAACAGCATTCACAACCCAAAAAAAATAAAAAATTACCAGCAAAATCAAAAAATTTCCAGCAAAAAAAAAAAAAAGAGGGGAAAAAAAAAATTATTGCCCTTGACGTGAGCCACGCCTGGGGCGCCCCCGGCCATGGCCCCGGCTCCTTAGGGGAGACTCATGGGGAGGGGGAAAACCGGGGAAGGAGGAGCAGCCCCTGATCTCTGCCCACCTGGCGGCCTGCCCTCCAAGGCCACGGCTATTCTGTCCAGGGCAGCACCAAGTGTTGCCGTGTTGGCCTGGATAGCCTGGGTAAGGGCCCTCACATCCTGCCCAACGCCTGCTGATGTAGTCTGCAGGTCGTTTAGGCAGGTTGTGAAAGCCCGGGAGTGGGAGTCCAGGTTCCCCAGCGTATCCTTGATGGAGGACAGGCTCTCCTCCATCCGCACCAATGTCTGGCTGACCTGTCCCAGATGGCGGCTCTGAAGGGCCTGGTCCCTTCTCAGAGTGGCGGGCAGGAGATCGGCCAACCCCCTGGTGTTCTGGGACGAAATCCTGCCTCCAGCTGATGCTTGTGGCCGGGGAGAAGGGGAGGCCCTTGGGAGGGGAGCCATGTTGGGGGAGGAGGGGGCTCCCCCTTAGGGAGGGCTGCCTGCTGCCAGCCAGAGGGGAAGAGTCCTCAAAAACCAAACGTCCAGTGCCTGACATGGACTCCTCCTCCTCATGATTCTCCTCCTCCTCTTGAACCTCCTCCGCGAACTCCGGCCTTGTTGGGGGGGCCTCATTAGGCTGCTGTCCTGGGGATGGTGCGGTCAGGCCAGATGGCCCTGCACCCTCCTGCACATCTGTGGATGACACAAAACATTCACAGGTTGGAGGATCCACACACTTGCCACATATTCCCTTTCACCCCCTCCCCCACACATGCTACACACCTGATATTAAAAAAAATACTTACCTGGCACCACGGGCTCCGGACTTGAGTCAAAGCCGGGCAGGCCCTCAACTTCATGCCGATGAAAGGTCAGGGCCACCGCACGCTCCTCCGCTGTCAGCCTAATACGGCATGGTGGGCCCCCTCCTGTGCCCCTGGCATTCTGTTTGACCAGACGCCGGAGGTCATTAATTTTTTTGTCAATCCCAGACCGGGTCCGTGTCTCCCCCTCCCCCGCTGAATTGACCTGCTCAGTGATCATGTCCAAAATCTCCCTCCTCCTGGCCGGGTGGTGTTGGCACTGTCTGGGCCGTGGAGGAAACGCCCATAATCGCTAATGGCTCGGGCAAGAATTCTTTTTTCCCCCACAGTAAAATTGAGCTTTCGCTTTCTCTCTGTCATACTTCCAAAAAAACTCACTCCCAGTCAACAAAAATCACTCACAAAAACAAGCACAACCAATCAAGCAAGAACACACACAAAGAGAAAACTAACACCCAAAAAATCACACAAGCACTCAGCAAGAAACAGTCACAAAAACAAACAGCAAAAAATCAGCAAGAAAACAAATGAACAGAAATATATCAAACAAACTGTCTCTCAAACACTTATCAAAAAACACTTTCAAAGATCTACTAACAAACACTTGATCACACAGAACACTAATCTGACAACTACAAAACACAACGCAACGAACAACAGGACAAAAGCACTTGGTTAAATGGGAAGGGACAAAGGGATGTACTTTTGCAATGCAAGTGCGTTTGTGTCTGTCTATTTATGCTGTTTGCGTAGTTCACAACGTTGCCCTAGTCCATTTCCAATTTCACTGATTGCGCCGCTCCCGAGTTGTGAGCATGCGCACAGCGGAGCTGACCATGGTCTCCTTCAAGCGCGCATGCGCGAGCCGGCCGGCCCTTCATTTGCATGGGGTCACGGCTCATTTCAATGTAACACGCCCACGTCCTTCCCAATTTGTATTACTCCGCCTTACGCCTCTGAAAAAACGTTACGCATGCGCAATTTTCTGCGCAAAAGCTACGAGAATAGGGTGATTACGCGGCAAAATTGCGCAAGTCTAACGTAAAGGCGGTGCGCTACGCCGGTCCAATAATGCGCAGATGTACGTGAATCTGGGCCCTTGTTTTTAACGCAAACTGTTAGGCAGGGGCAATTTGGTTTTGTTGCAGGCTGGCTGGTAATTATACACTATAGCAGCCCTCAAAATTTTCACTCGCCTGCTAGCATTTGGCGAGTGGATTTAAGCTGGGGGTGAGTGATGACAGGGCTGCATGACCAATCTCCCTCCAATCTGTGTCTACACTTAGAGCCCTGATGCGATTGGTGGCCGAAGATGAAAGGTGCATGCTCAGGAAAAGTAGTCTGGTGAGCCGCGTACAGGCAGAGCACTACACAGGTGCTCTCCTTACAATTCTCATTAAGCCATGGGACCTAACAGTTTGACCTCTCTGAGCCTGCCCCCTTCCCCCAACCAATGTAGCTGGTGAGCAGGGAGCAGGAAGTAATGAGTGAGGTGGAGGATTGTGAAAATTACCACTCTGGGTGTCCCAGGTAGGCAGTGCAGCGCTCACTGAAAGTTGCCCTGACATGAGAGCGGCAGCCTTCCAGTTTGTGCAGTTTTCTTCTCCTTGTGCTCTATGTAAGTGTCCAGCAGTTCAGCCTGAGCACTGCAAGCAGACTGGTCTCAATGTGTGCTGTGCGGTGTCGGTGTGCGCTGTGCTATGGTGTCAATGGCTGTGCAGTTGTGTGGATCTTGGCGCTGGATTGTACTCCCTCCCGCTGTGCTGCAGATCCTCTCCTCACTGCCAGCCTGAATAAAAGGGGAAATGGGGACATGCAAGCATGGAGCCGCACACACAGGCTTCTGATGATAAGATGAATAGGAGAGGGAGAGAGAGAGAGAGAGGATGGATTGGAGTTGCAGTTGCAGAAGAGACAGCAAGAGAATGGGGAAGAGACCCGGTTCTAGTGCCCTGTCCCTCTGGTCTTCCCCCATTGCCCTGTCCCTCTGGTCTTCCCCCATTGCCCTGTCCCTCTGGTCTTCCCCCATTGCCCTGTCCCTCTGGTCTTCCCCCATTGCCCTGTCCCTCTGGTCTTCCCCCATTGCCCTGTCCCTCTGGTCTGGCCGCAGTGCATATAAACAGTTCAATTCAGTGAGAACAGATTGTGTGATAGTAGACACCTCCACCATTCCCCCTTTGCGCACACGCTCACCTTATGAATTGCCCCTCCATCTCTGGCGCTTGATTCAATCTTGGTGTAACCTTTGGGAGCCCTGATATGTGATGTGAACAGGGACGTAGATAAGGGGGGTTGAAACCCCCCCAGAGCATCAGTGCAAATTGCAGAAGTAGTTATGTGTGCTTGAACTAGTGGCTCTGGCTACGCTGCCATGGCCGCACTAGGCACTGACTCACACACACACACACTGTTGTGTGCTGCCAGAGCCTGGCCTGCTGTTACACTGTCCAACCACTGGGGCCCGCTGGCTCGGGCTGTCGGGCTCGCTTGACTTGACTTGGGCTCAGGGAGGTTCTGTCAGCAGGGAGCTCCACTGACACTATGGGCCTGACCTGTCCCGCCCCATGCAGCCTCTATGTGCTTGGAAACTCAAAGTAGAGCACCGACCGCTGAGAGCCCCGCCCGTCGGCCGCTGGGGAGCCCCACCCCTGGATTGCTAGGAGCCCCGCCCCCGGTTGCTGGGAGCCCCGACCTCAGACCACTGAGAGCAGGAGATGAGGCCGGCTGGCCAGGTAGATGTTTCTGACGATTTACACTGCCTATAGACTCACTGCTATGCTGAAAGGTATCATTTTAAAAATGGCTACTTGATCATCTCCTGTAGTATGTTGCATCCACAGTCTCTGGTTATTTCCGTCTGCAGTCTCTGGTTATTTCCTGTAGTCCAGCAGCAGTCTCTGGTTATCTCCTGTAGGCTGTCCGCAGTCTTTGGTTATCTCCTGTAAACAATCTGCAGTCTCTGGTCATCTCCTTTAATTTATCCGCGGACTCTGGTTATCTCCTGTAGTTTGTCCGTAGTCTCTGGTTATCTCCTGTAATCTATCCTCGGTCTCTGGTTATCTCCTGTATTCTATCTGCAGTCTCTGGTTATTTCCTGTAGTCTGTCTGCAGTCTCTCTGGTTATCTTCTGTAATCTAGCCGCAGTATCTTGTTATTTCCTGTAGTTTATCCTCAGTCTCTGGTTATTTCCTGTAGTCAGTCTGCAGTCTCTGGTTATTTCCTGTAATCTACCCGCAGTCTCTGGTTATTTCCTGTAGTCAGTCTGCAGTCTCTGGTTATTTCCTGTAATCTACCCGCAGTCTCTGGTTATTTCCTGTAGTCTGTCCGCAGTCTCTGGTTATCTGACCATCTGACCATCCCCCACAGATAACTACCCTTTGTTCCACTTGACCCTCCCTTCTAGATTGTAAGCTCTTACGAGCAGGGCCCTCTGATCTCTCCTGTTTTGATTTGTATTGTGAATGTACTGTCTTCCCTGATGTAAAGCGCTGCGTAAACTGTTGGCGCTATATAAATCCTGTATAATAATAATAATCTCTTGCAATCTATCCGTGGTCTCTGGTTATCTTTTTTCATGTGATCAACAAATGTGTTTTTTCAAAAATGTCCAAACATGCATTTTGTACACCCATGATCATGTATCTTTATGCAAACATGTGAACCGGTAAAAACAGTTATCTTCAGCAACCGTGTGGTGCTCCAGCAATTGTTCGTTTCAGCCTCTGTGCGTCTTAGCAACTGAGGGCTAGATTCAGGATGGAGAGCGTAAGTTTGTGCGGGCGTAGCGTATCTGATTTACGTTACGCCGCCGCCACTTGCTCTGTAAGTTGCGGCGGCGTAGCGTAAATGGGCCGGCGTATCCCTGCATAGTTCAAATTGGCAATGTAGGGGGCGTGTTTTATGTAAACGAAGTGTGACCCGACGTAATCGGCGCACCGAACAAACTGCGCATGCTCCAGCCGTGAACGTAGCCCAGTGTGCATGCTCCAAATCACGTCGCAAATAGTCAATGAAAACGACGTGAACATAACTTACGCCCGGCCCTATTCTGAATCGACTTGCGCAAACGGCGTAAACGACGTACAATAGGACGCTGTTCCGACGTCCATACTTAACATTGGCTGCTCCTCATATAGCAGGGGTAACTTTACACCAGACTTACGCCTACGCAAACGACGTAAAAAAATACTCTACGTTCGCGAATCGGTGTATCTATCTCATTTGCATATTCAACGCGTAAAACGACGTGAACGCCACCTAGCGGCCAGCGTAAATATGCAACTTAGATACGACGGCGTAAGTGACTTACGCCAGTCGGATCGAATGCAAATCTATGCGTAACTAATTCTACGAATCAGTCGCATAGATAGGACGCCTCCGACGCAGAGATACGGCGGTGTATCTGGAGATAAGCCGTCGTATCTCCTACATGAATCTAGCCCTGTGTGTTTTAGCATCTGTGCATTTTAGCAACTGTACCTTTTAGTAACTGTGCATTTCAGCATCTGTGCATTTTAGAAAATGTGCGTTTTAGCAATTGTGCGTTTCAGCAGCTACGCATTTCATCATCTGTGCATTTTAGCAATCGTACATTTCAGCATCTGCATTTTAGCAACTGTGCATTTCAGCATCTGTGCTATTTAGCAACTGTGCAATTTAGCAACTGTGTTTTTTTAAGCAACTGTGCAACTCAGCAGTTGTTCCTATACTTTAGACCTGTAGGATACCAAGCACATACGCACTATATTGGAGATACAACTCCCTAAAATGCACCAATGCTAATTTCTGTACTTTAAAAACATTCAATTAAGCAATACATTTGCATATTATGCTGTTCCTGCCCACAAGCAGATAATAACACTTTTAAAGTGAACTGCCATGTACAACTGTGTCTACTTACAGTTGTACATGCCCCTTGTATAGGCAGAAAATATGCAGCATTTCTTTGTCTGCACCCAGTTCCCCAAGCAAGTACTCATACACTAATGGACCACCGTTCTGTCTCCAAGGCCTATCTGACCCGTCACCACATGGCAATGGCCGCCCTTCCTCTTCCTGCCTAAATAAAAAAATAGGCCAGGCTTGAGTAAACCTGCACCCTCTAGTGGCTGGGGAAGAAACAGCAACCCGCATGAGTAGGAGCACATAGCATGATTAAACATCACATTGCTACCAGGAAAAACAGACAGTCAGATCTTTCTCTTTTTAAAAGAGAAACTGCAAACAAATGCAGACTCGCCATTTCTCACTGTAGCACTCTGTAGATAGCAGGAGTCCAATCTTCACTTATCACAACGAGATTTGTCATGACAGACCTTCAGGGATTGGGTCCTCCGTGTATATGGAGTCCACTCCCCTGGACCTGTATAGCACTCTGCCAGCGCAACTCTTTGGTATACTTTTCACGTGACCAAGGTGCTGATTCAGGGTCCAGCTCTCAAAATAGAAGCATTACAGGCAGAAACCTCGCTCTTCTGCCACGAGGCACGAGTACCATCAATTTTGGCTATTTCAGGCCCTTTAGATGGATCTGATTGCATAGCACCTTGATCCTGTCAGGGATTTCTTAGCGGAGCTCTTCTTAGCACTTCATTAATCGTGACCAACACCTTAGACATTGGTGAAAAAACTGAGGTACTCCCTGGATGGGAGGGGGACTGCCTGTCTTTTGAGTGTACCAGTGTCCATTCACCTATAGGTGGTGTATAACCCACATGGTTATGACCAGGGATGGACTGGCCATTGGGACTACAGGGAGTTTCCCGGTGGGCTGATGGCTCAGTGGGCTGGCTTCAGTGACAGCGGACCGCCGCCCCCCTCCGCTCCTATGTCTCTCCCTCCCCGCAGCACTCACCTGGGGGGAACAAAGAAGCACGGGGACAATATATAGGGGAGGGGACAGACAGCTGACTCAACAGTTATGGCCTGGGAGTTTCTCACTTCTGTCTAATCTTGTCCCATAAAGGGGGGGGAGGACACCGAACTGATTATTTGCCCCAGGTGAAATAATGTCTAGCTTCCCCACTGGTACTGCCTATAAGAGTACCAGTACCATCTGTTCTACTCTAATAAAGTAGAATGGCTGTGGCTTGGGTGGCGCAGGAGTTGTCCAGTCGCTATTGGGTGAGACCTGTCAAAGTGGGCCAGTCTGGATGAAGTCCAGGGCCAAATTTTTGTCCCAGTCCAGCCCTGGTTATGACTATGGTGCTATGTGTCCCGTGAAGTATGAAAAATAAATAGAAATGACATACCAAAGTCTAAATGAACAATTGCAATGGCACTAACCTACCACTAGATGTCAGCAATAGATAGAAACATAAGTAACAGGAATGCAATTTATAGCAGTAGCAAAAAATAATCCAATAATTAGGATACCACAGAACCCTTGACTAAACACAGTGAAGATCTCATCCCCCTACTCTCCATCCTGAGAGAGAAATGGATGGGGGAGACAGGTGAGTCCCATACACATGATGGGGTGGAGCACACAGTTACTTTGCCATAAAAGTGACATCTATATAAAAGCTCAAAGTCAACCCAGGAAAAAACATGCTCTCAACTGCTACTGCAAACTTAAATACATATTGATACTGCCGAACAGAAATACTTATGTCAACTGGAGTAATGGCTCAAGCAGTTGTGTGGGGGGGGGGGGCCTCTTGGTGTCCACTACTGGTAGCTGAGGCTACCCAGTTGAACTTCCTGCTAATATTTTTCTACCAGGCCCCTTGGCGTCCACTTCTGGTAGCTGAGGCATTGAATGTAGTCTCACAATGTTGTCACATTTGTGAAGTGATAATTAGAGTCCTGTTGTCTACTACTTTTGTTTTTCTCTTCTTTTTTTGTGGTTTTTATATTTGTTGGCGGTGGCTCTCGCTGTTGTACTTTAGAAATGTAAATAAAAATAGATTTTCTCAAAAAAAAAAAAAAAAAAGGGCTGAGCTGCATTTTTGAACCTCCTCCCACCTAACCTCCCATTTAAGTCGAAAAGGGAGTGGATGAGGGTATACACATGCCACAGTAGTGATGCTTTACTTTCCACTGTAAATCTGCTGATTGTAAAGAGCTGGAAATCCACAGCAGCCATATATAATGGAGAAGGTTGTGGCACATTGGTCATGCAATTGCGGGGTTAAAAAAGGCAGTGGGAGGCATTAAATCACCTCCTCACTTACTGTCACATGCCTTTGAAAAGTGACCTGAATGTGAGTTGCTTTTTAGTGGTGTGGCAGTTGAGTCACAAGACTAAAGTTAGCCTGAAGGGGTTAGGAGGTGAGCGAATCATTTGTGTGACCTTTTCTGATATTCGACTGATCACTGTTCTCTGAACTCCATTTCCTCTAAAGCATCAATATAAGGAACCCAACACTTACGAAAGAAGAACAAGTCATGTGTCAATTATATCATTATGAAAACTGTCCGTAAAGGTCAGTTACAGACTGCATTCAAATATAAGAGGTGAAATGAAGTGCAAGCTGAACTGGTAACTGGATCAGGAGATTGAAGTAGCATCTAGTACATTATGTTATGTTACTAATAGAAGTGCAAAATGAGAGCAGCGTCAGATAAGCTGAGCTAGTAACCAGAGCAGGAAATCAGAGTAGTGTTAGGCAATCTGGGTCTGTAACCATAGACAAAACGCTAGGAATATACCAATGGATCTGTATTAGAAAAACATTAACAAAATCATAGCTCCCAACCGTCCCTGATTTGGAGGAACTGGCCCTCTTTTGGAACCATCTGTTCCTATTTCCAGTTTGGACTGGTGGTCGTGTAGCGATACCCCCTCAGGATCCGCTGGTTGATTTGGGATCAGCGTATTAAGTTACCCTTGTGTGTTGTCTAGGGGTGATTGCAGTGAGCAGAGCAATAAGAGAATGTCCAAACCTGCCGCTGAAGTTTTCTGAATGCTTTATTTTCCTGGTCCAACACGACCAACATCAACATGAGGTAGAGAGAAAAGGTTGATGAAAGGAGATAACGTTGAGGTATCAGGATTTGGATGAAAAGAAAAAGCAGTCCTGCTCTCAGTAGTATAACAGTTCGTCGCCACTCTAGTCAGAGTGGGTGAAGAGCCTCCGGACAGACTTCTGCACCCAGCCTGGCAGCCGGAACATCACTTAAAGGGGTGTTCCAGCCAAATTTGGTGTTTATTAAAAGTCAGCAGCTACAAAAAGTGTAGCTGCTGGCTTTCAATAAACACACACTTACCTGCTCCAGCGTTCCAGCGATGCGCCGGCCGGGGCTCCGCTCCGCTCCCCCCCTCCCTGGCCGGCATCCTCATTGCTACTGTGGGCACCCGCCGTGACAGCCTTCGGCTTCACAGCCGGGCACCCACTGCGCATGCGCGAGCGGCACTGCGCATGCGCGCGCGGCGCGGCTCCCCGCTGATTCGACAGGCGATCGTCTAGGACCTGTCACGTGTCCTAGACGATCACCTAGGGGAGGGGCTGCAGTAAGGCGATTAAGCTTAATCGCCTTACCAGCCCTCGGCGGAAGGAGGAAGTGGGACAGGAAGTCCCACTCCTCCTGAAGCCCCCACTCCCCCCCCAAAAAAATTACATGCCAAATGTGGCATGTAAGGGGGTGAGGAGTGGAAAAAGCGGAAGTTCCAAATTTGGGTGGAACTCCTCTTTAAGGTTGCTGGGAGGAACAAGTCTCTCTCACTGACTTGGCTCTAGTAGAATTTAGCGTTTTAGATGAAAGCCCCTGCCACAGGCCCAATGTTGGACTGTAGAGCAAATCCTCCCAGAAAGTTCTCTTTTCAATAGGTGTCACCAGCTGACAGTCTATGGTTATCTGTCAGTTCCTGGTAACCAGATCCCCGATGGTTCGTTCAAGCCCTTTTGGATCACCTGCCTCCTGGTTCTCCTCAAGCCGATCCCCCACTGAACAGCACACAGCTTAGGATCTCTTCAGTAGAAGTGGGGCCTTCAGTAAGTCGCTAGGGCCCCTTTTGCATCAGCAGGGAACTCCGCGTAGCATGCGACCCCGACCTGGTAGGCCATTTTGCCAGGGTCCGTTGGGTATGCACACCCTAAAGGTGGGTGCTGCACCTGGAACCTGGAACCCGCGAAGAGCCTCGAAAAATGGTGTCTGCCACAGATATACCCCTCCTCAGCATGCTCCTCGAGAGAAAACTCCTCCAATTGCCTCTGCCTGAATCCCTCTGGTGCCACCTGCCACCCAGAGATGGAACTACATTGGATATGGAACTACATCTCTGGAGCACAGAATGACCCACAGGATAATTCAGGGCTGACAGCAGCCCAATTTAGCAAAATTAGGAGTGGGAGCAACATAACTCTCCCACTCTCCCACTAACTTTAGCGTAGCGCCTTTTCTGAAAGAAAGGGGGCGCTACAGACGTATCTGTTTAGAAATGCACAATTTATCTATCAATAAGCGTGTATGAAAGAATAGTGGTGGTAATAAAAAAAAAAACACTTGGGCTTTACCTGATCATATTTTGTGTAATGATTTTCAGTGTAACAGGGTGTGGCAGAGGTGTGTCCTTTGCCTACATACAGTAACTCACAAAAGTGAGTACACCCCTCAGATTTTTGTAAAAAAATAAAATAATCTTTTCATGTGACAACACTGAAGAATTGACACTTTGCTACAATATAAAGTAGTGAGTGTACAGCTTGTATAACAGTGTAAATTTGCTGTATCCTCAAAATAACTCAACACACAGCCATTAATGTCTAAACCGCTGGCAACAAAAGTGAGTACACCCCTAAAATTGGTCCCAAAGGGTTAATATTTTTTGGGGCCACCATTATTTTCCAGCACTGACTTAAAATGGATGTAAACCCAAAAAAAAAAAATGTTGATGTCACAATGTAGAGAATAAGATTTCCTATTATCTGTGCCCAGTCTTGCCACACAGTTAATCCAGCGCTGAGTAATCCTCTTTTAATGTTCAGTGCAAATTAACAGAATTCCAGATAAAAACTTGCCAAATTATAAAGTCCGTTACTCTCTTCTTGCTTTCAGTGACAGGTTATTTACATATCTAGCTTGGACATGTTTATCATAACATGAGGTGATCCAAAGTTCATTGTATAATACCAGGATGTGTTATGTGGGGGAGGGGTGGATTTTTCACTTTTTATACCTCATGTTATGATTAACATAACATATGATAAACATGTCAAACATAGATAGATATGTAAATAACCTGTCACTCAAAGCAAGAAGAGAGAAAACAGACTTTTTATTTAGGCAGGTTTTTATCTGGAAGGCTGTTCATTTTCACTGAACATTAAAAATGATTACTCAGATCTGGATTAACTCTGTGTGGCAAGACTGGGCACAGACGATAGGAAATCTTATACTCTACATTGTGACATAAAAAAAAAATGTTCTTTTGGGTTTACATCCACTTTAACCCTCTTGGGCATGACGTTCACCAAAGCTTCACATGTTGCCACTGGAGTCCTCTTCCACTCCTCCACGATGACATAACGGAGCTGGTAGATGTTAGAGACTTTGCGCTCCCCCACCTTCCATTTGGGGATGCCCAACAAATGCTCCATAGGTTTTAGGTCTGGAGACATGCTTGGCCAGTCCATCACCTTTACCCTCAGCTTCTTAAGCAAGGCAGCGGTCGTCTTGGAGGTGTGTTTGGGGTCGTTATCATGTTGAAATACTGCCCTGCGGCCCAGTCTCCGAAGGGAGGGGGGATCATGCTCTACTTCAGTATGTCACTGTACATGTTGGCACCCTGCCTTAGGCCAATCATGGCTCTGACAGTACCTTTGCGGTATGATTGGCCAAAGCATACAGGTCAGATGTGAAGGGTGAATTACTAATGCACTACTGCGAGTAAAAGAAATCGTTGAAGAGCAAAGTGCAAATAAATGACTAAATAAATAACATGACGTGAAAGCAGCTGTATCTGGTAGTGTTCACTGAATACACAGAAATAGGAAATGATAAAAATGGGTGATATGCGCTAACACTCAGGCAAAAACAAAATATGTAAAGGCCGCAATCACCACCCTAATTCCAATGCCTAGTGCGAATCAGGTGGCTGGTAAATAAGTATAACACAATAACAGTGAGCAGTATTGAAATCAAATGAGAATAAACATAAACCTGCAAATGAGTGAAAACGTGGGTCACTAAGTGACTGAGGGCATAATGCACAGGTCAGAAAGGCATAAAAGAGAACAATGTCCTAAGGAGAGAAATGTCCTGTGATAAGTTGGTAACAAAAAATCTTCAACGGATGGCTGCAGATAAATACGAATGGCGCTGAATAAATATCCACAAATGGTCTCCCAAAACTCTAACCTCAATAAGGCAGGATATGAGCATGTAGCTAGGATGGAGGTGTATCCTGAACCCGCTTGATTGTTCTTATAGGACACCCCCCTCTCCCGCCGCCATCCGGTGCTTCTCCGGGCTCTCCCGTCCCATCGGGGGCCCGGAGAGATGATCGCCGTCCGCCGTATGTGCAGCATAGAGATGACTGGTGACCACATCTCTATGACCGTCGGAGGCCCGGGCGCCATAGGCGTGCGCACAGGGTGTGCCAGGTGTGCCTGGGCACACCCTAATCACCCTGTGTGGTGCAGATTGCTTCAAAATATACTGCGTTAAACGTGCACAGAAAAATACAGCATTAAATGGCACATAACACACCGAAATATACAATGTTAAATGTGCACTAATGCACAGAAATATGCTGCATTAAACGTGCAGTAACACACTGGAATATACTGTGTTAAACATGCAGTAATGCACAGAAATATACTGCGTTAAGTGTGCAGTAACGCACAGAAATAGACCCCTGATATTTCACCAAAGCTCCCTAATGGGGTTCCTAAAATAAAATAAATATATAATAAAATAAAAAAACTACTAACACTGTCCACTGCCCTACTGACACCAATCTCTGCCCTACTGACACCATCCACCGCTCTACTGACGCCATCGGTATACTGTATATACACATGCAAATATGTTTGAGCTTTGGGGTGCACACCCTAATGCAATAGGCTGCGCACACCTATGCCGGGCGCGATGTGATGACGTCACACCCGGGTACCTGTAAGTAAACAAACCGCAATTGCGGCTAGTAAGAATGAGATCTGTGAATTTTCTTTCACAATCTCACTCTTTCCAGCCTGGAGGAGAGATGTGGAGTCTTATTGACCCCGCATCTCTTCTTAAAGAGGACTTGTCACACACTATTCCTATTACAAGGGATGTTTACATTCCTTGTAATAGGAATAAAAGCGATCGGAAAAAAAATGTAAAAAAAGTGTAAAAAATAAATAAATAAGTAAAATAAAAAATAAATAAATAAAATTAAAACGCCCCTGTCCTCGGTAGCTCCTGCTCAGAAGCGAACGCACACGCAAGTCCCACCCATGTATGTAAACGTTGTTCAAACCACACATGTGAGGTGTCGCCGCGTGCATTAGTGTGTGTGCAACAATTCTAGCACTAGACCTCCTCTGTAACTGTAAACTGGTAACCTGTAAACATTTTAAAGCCTCGCCTATGGAGATTTTTAAGTAACGAAGTTTGGCGCCATTCCATGAGTGTGCGCAATTTTAAAGCATGACATGTTAGGTATCTATTTACTTGGCGTAACATCATCTTTCATATTTTACAAAAAAATTGGGCTAACTTTACAGTTTTGTTATTTTTTAATTCATGAAACCATTTTGTTTACAAAAAAAAGGCGTTTGAAAAATTATTGCGCAAATACCGTGCAAAATAAAAAGACCGCCATTTTATTCCCTAGGGTGTCTGCTAAAATAAACAGTTATAATGTTTGGGGGTTCTGAGTCATTTTCTAGCAAAAGAATGATGATTTGTACATGTAGGAGAGAAGTGCCAGAATAGGCCCGGAATGGAAGTGTGTTTTAAAGCCCTGTATTGAAGTGGTTAAAGGCTGTACAGGAAGGACTTCCACCCAGGAGAGCCTAAACATTTCCAGAGTAAACCCTTTTCATCAGAGCAAAACTGATGAAGATGTTTCAGGTGAAGAGGGTTTACTCTCGAAACGTGTAAACCAGTTTGGATCCTGGGTGGTGTCCCTCTGTCGTTGGAACACTGTGGGTCAGATGAATCACTGTGTCATAAGTTAGAGGCTTGATATGCAATAAACTTGCATGGTTTGTGAGTATGTCATTTATAGATTTTTTTAATAAAGTACCCATGGGATAGTTGGTGCGGCCTCGTTTGTTTGTTTATGCAGTTGCTAGTTGGACCCCCCCCGTCATTAGAGGGCAGCAAGGTCCAGATAGAATGGTACAACTTATGTAGGAGGATTTGTTTAATCTTTGTGCATCTCCTGAGGCCTGTTGCCTTATGAGGAGTTTATGAGTAATCTGCATTAGCAACTGGGAATATTTGTACATAGATGTGTGTGTATATATATATATATATATATATATATATAAAGTTTAGGATAAGAAATTTGTAGTGTGGGTGAAATATTATCTCTGTAAGGGTTAACTTGTCTCACAGACTGGGCCTAAGAAAATCTATTTAACAGTTCCCTTTTCATATGCTTGAATCCTGGGTGAGAGGTGCTGTGGAGCCGTTCTGTCTGTATACCTAACTTAGTATTAAAAAAAGCCAGGAAGAGGTCACATCTGAACCTGTAGTCTATGTTGTGCTGCCTTCATTAGCTAGATAAAGGTGTTTGTATTCTCCCATGTTAACGAACCAATATCCATTTAAGGGGTAATTTGCCACAGCTAGTTCCATGTATAGCTAAGTGCCCCATTCAAGGGAATTAATTAATTTAATCCCCCCCCCCCTCCCGCCGCCATCCGGTGCTTCTCAGGGCTCTCCCGTGCCATCGGGGGCCCGGAGAATGAATCATCCAGCGCTAGCAGGAACCATAGTGATGACTGGTGACCAGATGGTCACCAGTCATCTCTATGACCGTCGGAGGACCCGGGCGCGATGTGATGACGTCACGCCCAGGTCTCGTAAGTAAACATATCCGTGATTGCGGCTACTAAGCCACAGTATTAATGAGATCGGTGAATTTTTTCACCGATCTCGTGGTTTCCAGCCTGGAGGAGAGATATGGGGTCTTATTGACCCCGCATCTCTCCATAAAGTAGACCTGTCACCAGTGGCGTAACCAGAGTTATGGGCGCCCGGGGCAGAATTTTTTTTCACACCCCCCCCCCGGCGCCAGCACATGACCACATACGCCCAATCACAGGGCGCCATCTGCCGCAAAATGGTGGCCGTGTACCGTACTCGCTCGGGACACAGTACAGTAGGGGTGCAACGGATCAAAAAACTCACGGATCGGATCGATCCTCGGATCAGGAGTCACAGGCTAGCCAGTAGTTTAACATTGCCTCCACATGACATTAGTAATAGCCAGTGGAACAACATTGCCCCCACATGACATTAGTAATAGCCAGTGGAACAACATTGTCCCCACATGACATTAGTAATAGCCAGTAGAATAACATTGCCCCCACATGACATTAGTAATAGCCAGTAGAATAACATTGCCCCCACATTATATTAGTAATAGCCAGTAGAATAACATTGCCCCCAAATATTAGTAATAATAGCCAGTAGTTTTAGCATTGCCCAACATGATTCAACTCACTTGTTGCAGTCTTGCAGAAGCATCAGCGCACGCTATGGTAGGAAGAGATCCACGAGCAGAGTAGTGATGACGTCATCGCGCACCGTCGCCGGGTGTACCAAGATGGCGGACCGCTCCAGAGCTAGGCCAAAGCCGCGGCCTTTCCTAAGGCGGTGGTGGCGGTGGGGGTTGCGTTCCGCGGATTGCAATCTGTGACACGGACACCAGAATTTCGCCCCCCGCTATTTTTCGCCCGGTGCGACAGCCCCCCTGTCCCCCCCCCCCCCCCGCTACGCCAGTGCCTGTCACACACATTCCTATAACAAGGTAAGTTTACATTCCTTGTAATAGGAATAAAAGTGATAAAAAAAAAACAAAGTGTAAAAAAATAAATAAATATGTAAAAAAAATAATAAGAATAATAAAAAAATTAAAATGCCCCTGTCCCCAGTAGCTCGCGCGCAGAAGCGAACGCACACGCAAGTCCCGCCGACATATGTAAACTCCGTTTAAACCACATGTGAGGTACCGCCGCGTGCGTTAGAGTGCCAGCAACAATTCTAGCACTAGATCTCCTCTGTAAATCTAAACTGGTAACCTGTAAAAAAAATTAAAAGCCTTGCCTATGGAGATTTTTAAGTACCGAAGTTTGGCGCCATTCCATGAGTGTGCGCAATTTTAAAGCGTGACATGTTAGGTATCTATTTACTCTGTGTAACCTAATATTTCATATTTTACTAAAAAATTGGGCTAACTCTACTGTTTTGTTATTTTTTTAATTCATGAAACTATTTTTTTCCCCAAAAAAGGGGTTTGAAAAATTATTGCGCAAATACCGTGCAAGATAAAACGTTGCAATGACCGTCGTTTTATTCCCTAGGGTGTCTGCTAAAAAAACATATATAATGTTTGGGGGTACTACGTAATTTTCTTGCAAAAAAATTATGATTTGTACATGTAGGAGAGAAGTGCCAGAATAGGCCCGGTATGGAGGTGTGTATAAAAGCCCTGTATTGAAGTGGTTAAGATATTGCCCATATTTGTAAGAGATACACCCGGAGGAAGGAGGGAGCTAACAGTAACCAATAATAGTGGCCCTGTTTTAGTCAATGGGAGAGGAGCCCATATAAGGAGAGCCCCAATCAGTAAAGTTTAGAGATGAGATGACCTGGGCCCAGGAGTATTATTATAGGTAATTATACAGTATACTTGCGTTGTCATATGTTTGTCTGTTTGATATTTGTAGTGTGATGTATATACTTTGTATTTGAAACTAATATTTACTCCCTTGCTTAAAGCGGATCTCCACCCTAAAGTGAAGATCCGCTGATCGGAACCCTCCCCCCCTCCGGTGTCACATTTGACACCTTTCAGGGGGAGGGGGGTGCAGATACCTGTCTAAAGACAGGTATCCGCACCCACTTCCGGCCCGCAGTCTCGGGCAAAAGACGGGCTTTTCCCGTTGTGTGCTGGGAACTCTCAGCTCCCAGCACATAGCGGGAGCCAATCGCGGGCGCAGCGCGACTCGCGCATGCGCCGTAGGGAACCGGGCAGTGAAGCCGGAGCGCTTCACTTCCTGGTTCCCTCGCCGTGGATGGAGGGGGGAGCAGCAGGGTGACGAGCGATCGCTCATCCTCTGCTGCGGACGCCGCTGGACTCCAGGACAGGTAAGTGTCCTAATATTAAAAGTCAGCAGCTGCAGTATTTGTTTTAATATTTATTTTTGGTGAACCATCCGCTTTAAGACTATAAATGTTTGTGGTGTATTAGATAGACTAATAACAATTCTCTAATAAATGTTTATTATATTTAGAGTCGGTTCACACTGGGGCGGCACGACTTCGGGGGTGACTCGGCAAGGCGTCCTGAAGTCGACTTCAGAGGCGACTTGCAAAATGACTTCTGTATAGAAGTCAATGCAAGTCGCCTCGAGTCACCCCCAAAGTCGTACAAGAACCTTTTTCTAAGTCGGAACGACTTGCGTCGCTCCTATTATAAAGGTTCTATTGAATAGAATGGGACGCGACTTGTCAGGTGGCTGAGTTGCCCGACGAGTCGCCCCAGTGTGAACCGGCTCTTAGGCTTTCACTTTTGGTCAAAAGAACTCTTATTTAACCCATATCTCATCTTTGAGATATTAAATCCTAAATCTACATTTTAATGGTTAATGGGTCAGTCAATTCACTGGGCATATAGGGTTTACAACCACTTTAAGTGTCACTGACTAGGACTGTGTAGTAAACAGTGCATCTCAAGACTGGAAATGCTTAGGATATGGCCCCATAGTGGGTTGATGAGGACCCGCTATAGCTGTAAGACAAAGGTTATTACTGTATGCATGTGGTGTGGGGTTAGGCTGGATTCTTCAGAGCAGGGGTCTCCAAAATTTCTAAGCAAAGGGCCAGTTTACTGTCCTTCAGGGTTTAGGGGGGCCAGTGGAAGTAGAAAATGCCCCAGGCTTGGTTGTCAGTGGGAGTAAAACAAATTACACAGCACACCTGTGGTTAGGAGGAGGAGGAGGACTAGTGCCCCATCATTGGTATAAGAGAAATAGTGCCCCATCGTTGATGTCAGTGGAAGAAATAGTGCCCAATTGTGGGTGTAAATGGGAGGAATAGTGCCCCATCACTGGCTTCAGTGGGAGAAATAGTGCCCCATCGTTGGTGTCAGTGGAATGAATAATTGCCTATCATTGGTGTCGAAGGAGGAATTTTTGCTTCAACATTGGTGTCAAAGGGAGGAATAATACCCCATTGTTGGTGTCAGAGGGAGGAATAGTGCCTCGTATCTGTGGGAGAAATAGTGTCCCAACTCCCAAGGGCTGGGTAAAGGTAGGCAATGGGCCACATCTGGCCCATGGGCCGCAATTAGGAGACCACTGCTTTAGAGGTTAGGCAGAAAGGATAATTTTACATTAATTTGCATTTGTCCTCTAAAACAATATTCTACATTTTAATTAGAGCAGACTAATTCTAGTTATCCAAATTTTAGTCTCCTTTTTTAATTAGTTTCCAGAAGACATGGAAGACATATTTTGTATTTCTGAATTTAGAGACTGGAGCATAAGAATTCCTCCAGAGCTAAGAGTGCAAGATAAAGAGCTTACAAAGGCCTTGTCATTTCACACAGGGTTAGGACCTCCTTTCATAATCCCTCGGATTACTTCTCAGCACTCTTCTTGTTAATGTTTGTTTCGGTGGTGAATACAGGAACGCTTCTCCTACAATTTATTTTTCTGTGTTTTATGGGTGAACATTTACTAAACCATACTCTTCAATGGATTAAAGAGTGAATTTGCATTTCTTCAAATGGTAAACATGGTAAACTCAAGTGCTGAAGATCAAGAACAACATGTAGCTTGATAGACTGCAGAGATCTTAACTTTGGAGGCTTCTCAGGAAAAAGAAGCCCAAATGCCTATCCAAAATAACAAGGTAGGCAATGAAGCATGCATAAACTCCCAGAAAGTCAAAGAAGAATGCTCCGCAGTGGTGGAAGGACTGAACAAGGTACATATTCTTAACTGATTTACCAATACTAGGGTCAAATTTACCATGAGCAATGTGTTGTGGATAGCTGAATTTTTGCAAGCCGTATTAAATACAGCTAATAAGGTAAATATCAGCGCATTTTTGTTTGTTTTTTAATTATTTTATTTTTCTTCTTCTTTTTGTCTAAATCACCTCTATAAATCATTCTGTTTGATGCTGATATATTTCTAGAATACTGTGCAGCCATTTTGAATTCTATTAATTTGCTTCCCTTACTGCTGAAAGTCATTGCAAGGATATGTACTGCATACTGATGGGGATTCATGGAAGTGGAGAGTGTAGTAGGATAAGAATAGCTATAGTAGGATTATGTGTGTAGGTGTAAGACTGTGGGGAGCATCAGTTTCACTGCATGAAGTTTAAGAATATATTGCAAGTACAGACAAATATTTGCCTTTTTTTGCTTTGATTTTACTGAATGCCAAAATCAATATATCATTATATTATGTGACTGTTGCTATATAAATACATCCATGACTGTGTCATCAACACATGCTTTGTTGTGTTTAATGAAGGGTTGACTTTTCTGGCTATACAAGAAAAGAGATGCCAACTGTCTAAAAGTAGCCGTGACAGTGCCGCGTTTCGGACCTCAGTCCCGATTATCTTATGTTCCCGGACTATGTCCCGGATCACAAGGGGTTGATTTACTAAAACTGGAGAGTGCAAAATATGGTGCAGCTGTGCATAGAAACCAATCAACATCCAGATTTTTTGTCAAAGATTTCCTGAACAAGTTAGAAGTTGATTGGCTACCATGCAAAGCTGCACCAGATTTTCCACTCCTCAGTTTTAGTAAATCAACCCCAGTGTCACCCTTTTTTAAAGTGGAACTATACTCACCACTATTCTCTCGTACACTGCTGCGTTCTGGAGCTCTGTGTCAGTCACTGACATCTTCAGCCAGTCAGCTCCTGAGTACTATTCTTTGCCTATTTTCATTGGCTGGTCCGAAATTATGTCACCCCTCGCATGTGCCTGTGCAGTTCAGTAAAGGTAAAGGTGTTTTTTTTGTTCACTAAAGTCCCACTTTAAGTTACTGCACATGTGCAGTATCTCAATAGAGCATTCATTATGGTGATTGGGGTCTGCAGGGGGAGATCCCTGCATAACTAGAGACAGGGTTTGGACAGGCCTTTTCAGTTCAAGAAAACCATGGATTTTTTTCGGACTAAATTTTGGTGTTGCATACACACCGTCACACAAATGTTGTCTGAAATTCTGACCTTCAAGAATGCAGTGACGTACAACACTACAACGAGCCGAGAAAAATGAAGTTCAATAATTCCAAACATGCGTCAAATTGATTCGGAGCATGCATGTTGAAATTGCATACAGACAATCGGAATTTCTGACAAAAACTTTTCCCGTCTGAATATTTGACAAGCAGCTCTCAAATTTTACGACAGAAAATGTCCGATGGAGCCTACACATGGTCAGAATTTCTGATCAAAAGCTCACATAGAACTTTTCTTTTTTTTAAGTGTATTTTGTGCATGTACTCGAGAGAGGAGCCGGACTGCAGGAGTTTGGGAGTAGGCAGACCTCCCCCAGAGGCAATCTGCCATCTTTCTCCATCCCCCGGATGGCAATGGCGGGTGTGAGGGGTTCCTCCCACACAGCCCGTCCTACCTGCTCCACTTTAAAGCCCAACGGGGCAGAGGGACTCCCCTATGAGGGAGTGAGAGGATCTGGCCCGCTCAGCCAGCCCTGTTAGTCCTTTGCCTCTCTTTTTTTAGAGACCGCGTGGCCAAAGTGCGTGCATGTTAACCCTATTTCGAGTGCGTGCAAGTGTGGTGGTTTTTGTGGGAGGGGGGTGGGTGTACTAAGCACAGGCGTACCCTGCATAGCACACCCACCAGGAACCGGGCTGAGACCACCAAACTCAATTCACATGCAGCTGGAGGTGGACAGAGGGGGCCAATGATTTTACGATCTATCATTGTCCAATCACAAAAACACGTTGTATTAATTGAAAAGAATACAAAATGTTTTTAGAATGGTGGAGGTGCCATGCCAAGCGACTCTTCGTCTTGGCTGTACCAGACGGGAAGTGCTTCAACACCACCAGAGCAGGAAAATGCAACCTTTGGATGTAACATATTGAGAAATAAAGATAACCAAACCGGCCCAATGTATATTTTGAAAAAATGATTATTCAAAAAATTCTTCTGTCGGGCTGCCATTGACAATAAAGGACAGGCGGTCATGCAAACCTGATCCAATCCAATCAAGGCGAGCAATGACCGTCAGGCCTCTATAGCTAAACAGTTACATAATGTCACCGTACATCTATACCTCCTGCATTTGCTTATTGTTGGTAAACAAAGATGATCGAGTAAGGTTTTCTAACGCTTTTAGTCACTTCTACTCCTGTAAAGCCTTGTTTCCCATGGTGACCATTGACTAGACATTAGATTGTATGTCTGGAAAAAAATGGCACAACAAACCAAAGGTACAAAATGCCAACAGACTTTTTTTTTTTAGAATAGTGCAAATTTTCTTTGGAACAAATAGTGACTATTGAGAACAGACATTTTCAATAAAATATTGGAGAGGCTGAACAGGTATATGGCTTAAACTGCCCTTAGCTTTCATTATTGTCATAGCATTTAACAGTAGTTGTTTTAAATTGGTTTATAACTGTTGTTTTTGCAGCATATTAAAGTGGTTCCAAAGTCTGTTTTCTACCTTAATGCATCCACTGCATTAATGTAAAAAATGCCTCACTAAATGTCCCCCATCCCCTAAACACTTACCTGACTCCTCTCATTGATCCTGCACTGTCCCGACTACAGCAACATTCTTCCCTCTTCCTGGTTTCACAGGAGACACTGAGGGCAGTGGATTAATAGACTCCTATTACTGTCAGGGAAACTCCTGTAAGGTAGGAGTGGGGGGTGTGGCTTACTAGTGCTGTGTGTCTATGGATGCACACAGTCTGAGTCAGGAGTGCACCCTCAAGGATGCAGGAAGAAGGAGAGAATAGCACTGGCAGGGGAATGCCAAATAATTATTAAGGTACCGCTCTGTGTAATATCTCTGCACAGAACAGGTAAGTTTAACCTCTATTTTTTTTTTTTTTTAATAGCCTTTAATATAAATGCCTGGAAATGCGTTATACATCATGTAACAGGTGATTTATTTATAATTTTTTTCATATTTTTTGACCCTTTTATAATCCATGATGGCTTAGTGAACTTACATCCAGGAATTGCCTGATTTGTTCATAAGACTGATGACTTTTGTACACATAATTTTGTACACAGTAAATGCTTTATTTTGCCTTTTTAAAATAAAGTGGCAGGGCATATTTGAACCACTCACTCTTCATGCTGTCCAATTGCATAAGGTTGTCACAGAGTTTAAACCAACTTCGGTAATAATACCTCGAAGATATACAGTAGTTTACTAGGAGGTGGCAAGGAGCAGGGTCTTACAAGATTTAAAATTACTCCCTATGAATCATCCTAGCACCTATACTCCTTGCCACTGGTTAGGTGCTCCCTTGTCCCCTTTCTCCAAGGGCCAGGCATTGCTAAGATATTTTTTCTACAAAATAATGTTTTTTGAAAATGTTACTGTTGATTGACTGTTATTTTCTGCAAGTATAAAAGCTATCATTTTATATTCTCTCTGTTTTCTTGTATGTATTGATGGGAAGGTGGTGGCATGCTACAGACACTTGGCAGTCTCTGTTGGAGGCTCCTCCGACAGTAAACGTCTTCGTGATGAATTGAGACGCACCCGAGAAAGGGCCCAAGAGCTGGCACTAAGCAACAGGAACAAAATTACAGCTGCCCTTCGGGATAAACAACTGAGCAAAGAAGACCGCATGGAGTTAGAGAGCCTGTGGGTCCAGTTTTCCAGTTGCTTGGAGCATTTCCACAATGACATGTGTAAGGTGTATGAGCTAGGCCTGTCTGTTCCCCTCTCTTCAAACAATCAGCCAGCGATACAGACTGGTGCTACAGGTAAGAAGAAATGTATAGTGTTAATATATAGAAGGATAAAAATGTAATGTTCTTTAGGGCTAGTTTACACTTGCTTAAAAACATGGCTTTGGACACGCTTTGCTAAAGCTTTCTGAACACCACTTAAAGCTCCTGTCACTAAATAAAATGGTTAGCTTACAGTCCTGTTTACACCTTGCTTTTGCTTGGTGCTTCGATTAAGCTTTGATGGGGCTTTGATGAGCCTTTGGTAGGGCTTTAGTGTGGCTTCGATGAGGCTTCGTGGGAATTAATGCGAGCTTTGCCATAGACTTTTATGGAGGCTTTGAAGATGTTTTGAAGCACCACTAAAGCTACATGGGGTATCATTTGAAGCGAAGCTGAAGCAAAGCAAAAGCAAGGTTTAAACAGGACAGTAAGCTAACCATTTTATTTAGTGACCAGAGCTTTAACTGTTGTTCAGAGAGCTTCAACCGCTTGAGGCCCACGCTATACCCGAATGACGGCTTCAGCGTGGACCCCAAATGACGTCCTCCCCCTTGCTCGTTCCCCGCGCACGCTCCCGAGCGCGCAGCGGGGAAATTCTGTGTTGGCCGTGTCCCTTGGACACAGCCAATTACAGATCGCCGCGAACAGCCAATCAGAGTGGCTGTTTGCGATGCGATCTGTGCGGCCAATGAGAGATGATCTCAAATGTAAACATATGAGATCATCTCTCATTGTCGCCTCTCCCTCCTCACACAGAGACAGCGTGTGAGGAGGGAGAAAGATCTGTGAGTGAAACATTGTTACAAAGTGTGATACAGTTCCGATACAGTGCCCATACAGTGCCACCTCATCAGTGCCATCCCTGTGCCACCTCATCAGTGCCATCCCTGTGCCACCTCATCAGTGCCCACCTGTGCCACCTCATCAGTGCCCACCTGTGCCACCTCATCACTGCCCACCTTTGCCGCCAATCAGTTTCCACCTGTGCTGCCAATCAGTGCCCGCCTGTGCCGCCAATCAGTGCCCACCTGTGCCACTTTATCTGTGCAGCCTCATCAGTGCCACCTCAGTGCCCACCTGTGCCAATCAATGCCCATCTGTGCTGCCTCATCAGTGCACATCTGTGCCACCTCATCAGTGCACATCTGCCCTGCCAATCAGTGCCCACCGGCTCTGCCAATCAGTGCCCACCTGCTCCGCCAATCAGTGCCACCTCAGTGCCCACCTGTGCCAATCAGTGCCCATCTGTGCCGCCTCATCAGTGCACATCTGTGCCGCCTCATCAGTGCCCATCTGCTCCGCCAATCAGTGCCCATCTGCTCCACCTCATCAGTGCCCATCAGTGAAGGCTTAGCACACACCTGTGTAGTTGCACCAGCAACCATGTCAAAAAGATCCCATTCTGCCGAGGAGGCATACCAAATACTTTCCGCACCCGACGAGAGCAACGTGGAGCTCTCTCTTTCAGATTCCCTTTCCAATTCCGATTCTGAGTTTGACGTCAATTATGAGCCAGCCTTCAGTAGCGGAACACTGAGTGACTCAGAGGAGGAAGATAGCCGGCCTGCTAAACAAAAGTGTTCTGGTGAGGAGCCAGTGCCATCCACCAGCACCACAGTGCCATCCACCAGCACCGCAGTGCCATGCACCAGCACCGCAGTGCCTCGGCAACAAAGGTCAAGGACCCATGCCAGCCTTCCCTATGCCCTTCAGAACCCCTTGTGGCTTTCTTCTAATTCAGGAGAAGCCAACATTCCCCCTTTCACTGCCCAGCCAGGAGTCCAGGTGGACACAGAGAATTTTTCCCCAATCTATTATTTTAACCTCATGTTTACAGAGGACATGCTATCCGAAATTGTGACCCAGTGCAACCTATATGCACAGAAATGTATTGCAAATAATCCCACATCCTATCATGCCCGTCCCTTCCTGTGGAGAGACCTTACGGTGGAGGAGTTGAATTTTTTTTTTAGGCCTCACGTTTTGTATGGGACTCAACCCAAAAAACACTTCAAAAACCCAATCTATCACATGCCAATCTTCTCCAGCGTAATGCCCAGATCCCGATACTTCGATACTTCGCCATCATGAGATTCCTACATTTTAACGATAATACCCAGTGCCATCCCCGAAATCACCCAAATCATGACAGGCTTTTCAAAATTCGGCCCTTACTGACTTATTTTTTCAGAAAAATTCCCCCAATTGTATACACCGGACCAACACATCTGTGTGGATGAGTCCCTTGTTAAATTTACTAGCAGGCTTCTAACAAAACAATTTATACCCAGCAAAAGGCTATGGTGTGAAGGTGTACAAATTGTGTGACCGAGTCACAGGATACCTGTATGCCTTCAGAGTGTACGAAGGCAAGGATACCCAGCTGAATCCCCCTAATTGCCCAGACTACTTGGGATCAAGTGCCAAAATTGTTTGGGAACTAATCAACCCCCCTATTAGAAAAAGGATACCACTTGTACGTGGATAATTTCTACACATCTCTTCCCCTGTTCCACAACCTGCACTGGAAGCAGACGCCAGCATGTGGCACCGTCAGAAATAATCGTAAGGGCTTTCCTCAAAGTCTTGTAAATAAAAAGCTGAAAAGAGGAGAATCAGCAAATCTGCGCAACAATGAGGTTCTGGCAGTGAAGTGGAAGGACAGAAAGGGATGTCTACATGTTATCTACCATCCTCAATGACACCATCATTGAAACCCGCAGAAGGCGTGGCACCACCATCCAAAAGCCCACATGCATCCAGGACTACAATTTGTTTATGGGGGGAGTCGATTTCAATAATCAGATGCTGGAACCCTACCTTTCCACAAGGTGGACGTACCATTGGTACAAAAAAGTAGCAATTTTTTTTTTTCAATTGCCCATATACAACTCATATATCATATACCGCAACTCCACCCAAAATCCCAAACGCTTCCTTGGCTACCTTATCACTGCCCTTATTTTCCCGAACGATCCAAACCATCCGATCTGATGTTTTAAGTCGTCTCGCCGAGCGTCATTTTCCCGATAAAGTCCCTCCCATAGAAACAGGCCAACAACGTCAAAAAAGATGTAAGGTGTGTACCAGTGGAGGAGTCAGACGAGACGCATCTTTCCATTGTGCCGATTGTCCTTCCCAACCAGGCCTCTGTGTACCTGACTGTTTTAGCCGTTACCATACTAATCTAAATTATTAATCCTCCGTTCCTGCCTTCACACACCTTCACACCCCTTATGACACTGCCTGCTCTGTAACAGACCCCGGCTTGTTTTTTGACCACGATTCTGCCCAACGATTTTGTAATACCTCTGCCTGATCTGGAACTGACAGTGGACTGTTTTTTTGACCATTCTTCTGCCCAACGATTCTGTAATGCCTCTGCCTGATCTGGAACTGACCTTGGACTGTTTGACCATGTTTTTGCCTGCCTCATGGACTGATCTTGTACCCTGCTACTGGACTAGTGGGATTCAACACAGGGGTCTCACATATGTGAGGGGCTCCAGAAAAGTTTTTCTGGATGAAGAAATTTTTTTTTTTGTTTTCTCATCCTAGATTAGGGTCTGGTTGCCCGGAGGCTTCAAGGAGATTTGGGTGGGAGAAGCCTTTACCCCTGTCCCCATTCTGTCCTGAACAAGGCCCTACTTCTGCCTGCTGCCTGTAGGACCTATGCCATCATGCCTCTGCCTGTTCCATGAACTGACCACACGACATGGACCTGCCTACTACCAGGACCAATATTTTTGGCACTGTTGACAATATGTCTGCTTGCACTACCCCTGGCGGGACAGTATCCCTGCCTGGACAATTGTGTATGCTGTTGCTGACCAAGTCTCTGCCTGCTGCCTGAACCAGCACTATCCTGCTGTGTAGAACTGGGCTACTATTACCACAGGTAATCTTTTGTTTATGCTTTGCTCAGCATAATGTATTTTGGGGTGTAATTCTTGGTATGTGCATGCTATGTGTCTCTGGAACACCTGACGGTGTTCCTTGCATGTTAGATCTCTGTATGTGGTCAGGCTGTGCATAAGTCTCACACACGTGGTATCGTTGTACTCAGGAGGAGTAGCAGAATGTATTTTGGGGTGTAATTTTTTGCTATCTAAATGCTATGTGTTGGAAATATCTTATAAACGCACAACTTTGTGTAAAAAAAATGCGTTTTCATTTTTTTTCCACATGTTCCAAAAACTTCTGGAAAAAAATTAACTTGTTAAAACACTCATTATGCTTCATAGATTATACATTGGGGTGTTAGCTTTCCAAAATGGGGACATTTTGTGGGTAATTCCTTTGTCCTGGTGTTTCAGGGCCTTCAAAAGTGTAATAGGTAGTCAACTAGTTAGATGTGCAATTTATGCTCCTAATACCCCTAATGGCGCTCCCTGCATGTTGGGCCTCTATATGTGGCCAGTCAGTAAAAAAGTCTCACACATGGGGTATCGTTCTACTCAGAGGAGTAGCAGAATGTATTTTGGGGTGTCATTTTTGCTATGTACATGCTATGTGTTGGAAATATCTTATCAATGGACAACTTTGTGTAAAAATAATGCGTTTTCATTTTTTTTCCACATTTTCCAAAAAATAAACCGTTCAAAAGACTCATTATGCCTCATAGATTATACATTGGGGTGTTAGTTTTCCAAAATTGGGTCACTTTGTGGGTAATTCCATTGTCCTTTTGTTCCAGGGCCTTCAAAAGTGTAATAGGTAGTCAACTAGTTAGATGTGCAATTTATGCTCCTAAAACCCCTAATGGCGCTCCCTGCATGTTGGGACTCCGTATGTGGCCAGGCAGTGAAAAAGTCTCACACATGGGGTATCGTTCTACTCAGGAGGAGTAGCAGAATGTATTTTGGGGTGTCATTTGTGGTATGCACATGCCATGTGAGAGAAATAACCTATTACAATGACAATTTTGAGAACATTTTTAAATTAAAAAAAAATATATTAATTTTGCAAAGTATTGTGGGAAAAAAATTACAACTTTAAATAACTCACCATGCCTCTTAATAAATACCTTGGAATGTGTAATTTCAAAAAAGGGGTTATTTGGGGGGTATTTGTACCTTGCTGGCTTGTTAGGGTCTCAAGAAATGAGATAGGCCTTCAGTACATCAGGTGTGATCAGATGTGATAATTTTTTATGATTTTCACTATAGCTTGTAGACTTTAAAACTTTCACACAGACCAGATAATTTCCAAACATTTTGGGTTATTTTTATTAAAGACATGTAGCAGTATAAATTGTGGCCAAAATTTATGAAGAAAAATAATAATAATAAAATAATAATAATTTGCAACATTTTATCACAGAGACAAAGAAAAAAATCATTTTTTTTCAAAATTTTCAGTCTTTTTCATTAATAGCGCAAAAAATAAAAAACCCAGAGGTGATCAAATACCACCAAAAGAAAGGACGAAAAAATCATTTGGGTACAGTGTTGCATGACTGAGTAGTTGTCATTCAAAGTGTGAGAGCACTGAAAGCTGAAAATTGCTCTGGGCAGGAGGGGTGTTTAAGTGCCCAGTAAGCAAGTGGTTAACAAAGCCTGTCGGAAGCTATGTTTTGAACCAAGTGTAAACTAGCTGTTAATGTGTGTTAAAGCCGAAGCAAGTGTAAATGAGCCCTTACTGTGTTCAGAAATAGACTTGTAATCATTTCATCAATAACCTTAATCTGCTGAAATTTTGAGTAAATTATATTGTGAGTCAGCGTGTAAAACAGCAACCATTAAGTTTTCATTTTTTTTGGTAATCTTAAAAGTGCTTATTTTCAGTAAATGTGTTCCCTGGGCTACCTTATTGGACATTTCTCTGTGGCTGAACAGTTGTCACGAATTTGAATATGTATATGCTTACAAATGAGTATATTGCATTCAGATACTGGGGTCACTTGCCTCCTCACCAAAAATATTTTGACCCCAACACAGGTCCATACCCCAAGTCTATGCTTGTATATATCCATAGTTTTGTTTTTTGTTAGGATGCCAAGTTGCTCACTGAAACATAGATAGGGCAAGTAACAGGCTTTTTTCCTCCAAAAAATAGGGGCAGGAACTTCTCCCTTCTGAGTCACCTTTTGACTCCACCCCCTACCCACTTCGGAGCACCGTTCCTTGGCCCCACCCCTTACCCACCTCCCAGTACCATCCCTTTTAGAGAATAGAGAACCAAGCATTATTTTGTGGTGGTAAGTATTTGTGTATGGAATTTGTTATTGATAACCAGAAAGGCAGTGCAATTGATATAGCAACAACAGACACCTAGTGACAATAGATCCACCACAGCAACAATGGACTCCCAAAAACCAGCATCAGTAGACCCTCCAGCAGCCAGCAACACAAGATCCCTCTCTCAACAGTAGATCCCTCCTAAAAACAATTGACCCCCTGCAACATACGACTCATCCCCAGCAGATAAACCCACTAACAACAATAAACCTTCCCAGCAACAATAGACTCCCCTGCAAAAATAGATCCTTTCCAGCAACAATAAATGCCACACCAGCCAGCATCAATAGACCCTCCAGCAGCCACCAAGAAAGACCCCTCCCTCAACAGTAGATCCCTACCAGCAACGATTGACCCCCCCCCCCAGCAACATAAGACCTACTCCCAACAATAATAGATCCCCCACAAGCAACAGAAGACCTCCACAGCAACAATAGAAACACTTCCTATGAAAAAATAGATCCTGTCCCTCAGAAGTTCCCCCCCCACCCCTCCTCCTTCCTCTGCCTCCGGGCCAATTAGGAAGCGCAGTATTTGTAGCTAAATAAATTTTGGCCTAAATGATTGACTAAAATTTAGTTTATTTGATTTTTCTTATAACAAAAAGTAAGAAATATTGTTTTTTTTTTTCAAAAATGTCGCTCTATTTTTGTATATAGCGCAAAAAATAAAAATCGCAGAGGCAATCAAATACCACCAAAAGAAAGCTCTATTTGTGGGAAGAAAAGGACGCAAATTTTGTTTGGGAGCCACGTCGCACGACCGCGCAATTGTCTGTTAAAGCGACGCAGCGGCGAATTGTAAAAACACCTTGCGTCATTTAGCAGCATTTTGGGTCCGGGTCTTAAGTGGTTAAACAGATCTTCCTATGAACATGTATCAATTTAGAGAGTGTGACAAGTAGCATATTCCACAGTCTAGATAAGTGTTTCTTAAAGGCACCCCTTTGTAATTCTGCACAAATCTCAAGGCACCCCATTCTAAAATGTTAAAAATTAAACTAATAGTTTTTACATAATCCAGCAACATCCACACAAATAGGATACCAGTGTTAGAGGTGATTTAAGCAACCATGCCTTTGCACACTGGTACTGACTATTATTGCAATCTTTCTCTCTCTCACTCAGCTAATGTGACCCCAGTACTGAACTGATGGAGGGAGGTAGGGGAGGGTCAAACAAGTCCTCCTTATCAACTAATGACGTGATTGGTTGTTTGAACACTGACGACAGAAAGGTTGTAAGGCCCCGTGTAAGGCAAAAAAAATTGTTCAGATGCCAAAGTTTCTGACGTTTCAGACACCAAACGCGTCTAAACGCGCTTCGTTTATAGGCGTTTTTTAGTTTTTGGCCATTCAAATATAAAAAAAATTATATATTTTTTTCAAATGCTTCTAGACGCAAACGTGGCTAAACGTGGCATGTAAACGCGGCTAAATGGCCGTTTTAAATGTGGGTTATTATCTGTCAAGTTAAATCGTTCAGGAGAGGTTGTAAAAACGTCCCGTGTACATAGAGCTTAGTAGTGCACAATGAAAACCTGTGGCTTTGTGAAAATAAAAAGTAGGCTTGATCGATGCTAGCTTGTATACATTTTATGAGCAATTTTTAGGCATTTTGACAAGGCTCCCCCGTAGAAAATGGAAAGCACCCCAGGGTGCCTGGGCACCCTAGTTGAGAAAGCCAGTCTAGATGCAGGGAAGAAGCTCATCTTTCTTGGAAGTAAAATCTGGGAAATATTTATCATAGATATGCTATGTCTTGCTGCTGAACAATGAGTAGTGTAGCTACTCACCTCCTTGTTTCCCAGATAATAAATAATACCAAGGCTCAATAGATTGCAGTGCAAACTAAGAGAAATCCCCAAAACCAGTCCTCTCAATCATATGCTATCACAATGATTAAAAACTACATAAAAAAAAGGATAAATCTTCTTATGAATACGTATCAGTGTAAAAATTATAAATACATTAAATAATTAAATTATAATAAATTTGTAGCAATGTCTTACAGTCTGGATGCAAGAAATCCCAAGAATATTCTACTCACATATAGTCTTAGGAGAAAAGCTTAAAATACAGTGTCACCAAAGTATTCCCATCAGAGGCTGGCTCCCTTCATTGGTAACCATAGAAAATGACCTGACCGTGCTAGTGCTCCCTACTGCCCAACGCATTTCAATGGTATGACCATCTTTATTAGGGGGCCACCTCATACATATAATTATTCTCTTAAATTGTTTTAATAAAAGCACAGTGATACTATTCAAGGAAGAAGTCCTTTGTCCTTCTTTTATTAGAGCTACTTTCCTGCTACATGCCTGGAGATACAGGCTCAGGCAGGAGCCAAGCCACAACACAGCACTGGATAGTACAGTACCTGGAGAACAAGGAGGAGAAAGTGAGACTATACTGCCCATGGTGGACAGAGACACATCACAGACTCATCTGCAGTCTGATATAAGCATTTCTTTGTTTCTATCATAGAGAAAGAGGAATCATATTCCAGGGTAAGGTTGAGCAAACGTTTCGGCCCGAGCATGAGTTCGGGGAATACCCAAATTTACAGGATGTTCAGCAGGCGTTCACCCCGCCGAAACCCCCTGCAATGCTCAAAGCTTTGCCCAATCATGATGCAGTAAAAGCTGGTTGTTAAGATGCTGGTCCGGGAAGCAATGGGCTTCCCCGTTGACAGCTAAATAAAAAAAAAGACATCTGGCAGTAAAAAATGTTAAAAGAAAAACAGCGTGACACCCCCCATCCCCCCCCCCCCCAGTCAGGTCTGGTATGGATTTTAAGGGGATCCCTTAAGGGGATTTTAAAGGGAACCCTTAGACCCAAAGGGTCTGATTTGGACTGTGGGGGGGAACCCCATGACGTTTTTTTTTTTAAATAGCCCCGGGTGCCAGCAATTGCAACTGACTTTTTTTTTCTTTCGAAATTTAATTTTTGCTGCAGCATGTTCTATACGTGCACTTTATAGGCAGACTAAGGAGACCCCCCAGGCACTATATTTAAAGTGGTTGTATACCCCACTTTTTCACTTTTACCTACAGGTAAGCCTATAATAAGGCTTACCTGTAGGTATAAAGAATATCTCCTAAACCTGTACGGTCTAGGAGATATTCCCCCCGCAATGCGCCGCTGATTGCAGTGGCGCATTCACAGCGGGGATCCTCGGCTAAAGGACCGGCAGCCGCTGGACCTTGCCGAATTGAAGTCTCCCGGGCGCATGCGCGGGAGTGACGTCATCGCCGCTCCAGCCAATCACAGCGCTGGAACGCCGATACCCAGAAGACACGCCGGAGCAAGATGACATCTCGCTCGGCGTGGACGAGGTAAGTTCTCTTCACCTCGTTTTAAGGTAAGTATTTCATAATGAGCTAAAAAAATAAAAAAAATAACAGGGTATACAACCGCTTTAAATAAATGTTTATTTCTTTCTCGTACATCACGGGACACAGAGCAGCATATTCATTACTATATGGGTTATATGGAGTACCTTCAGGTGTGGACACTGGCAATCTCAAACAGGAAGTCCCCTCCCTATATAACCCCCTCCCATAGAGGGAGTCCCTCAGTTTTTTCGCCAGTGTCTTAGGTGTTGGTCACGGAATGGCTTTGCCTCCACATCCTTGGGATTAAGGCGGGCTAACCGGATCTGTCCAAGGAGCCTCAGTGCCAAAGTGGACAGTACCCGGGCCCCAAACCGTGGGGTTTTGCCTATAATGCTCCTCTCTAGAGGGCTGGACCCTGGGCCCAGGACTTGGAGTTTTCTAAACCAAAAGATCCTGTTTGCCAGGGTGCTGTATAGGTCCAGGACAGCGGCTCCTTCCAGGACCCCAGTGCCTGAAGGTCTACTACGCTACCCACGGAGATGGGAGAAGATTGAACCGTTTTGCAAAACGTCCTGCGGCATGGAGCAGGTAAGAGGGGAGCCTGCGGGACTTGGTTCGACAGTAGTGTTGCTCACGAATATTCGAATTGCGAATATTCGGCTCGAATATTGCATATTCGAGAAATCGCGCAATATCTCGAATATTGTGCCGAATATTCGCAATGTCGAATATTCGGATTTTTCTCAAATTTTTTTTAACACAGATCACATGCTAGTGATCTCCATCGACGTGTAAAAGCAATGGTGGTATGATTAGAGGGACCCTGGGCCGAGTAGCGCATGTGATCCTTTTATGCTGCCGAATATTCGCAATGCGAATATTCGGCAATAGCAATATCGCGCGATTTTTTTCCCCGCCCTTCATTCACATCACAGCCAATCAGAGTTCCATTTCCACAGGTGTCAGAGGTTAGCAACCTCCACATCAACCAATAGGAAGCTGCCTCACGACCATTATATAAACTAAGTGCCAGCATGTGCTCATTGCAGATTCACAAGGTGGATATAGAGGGAGAAGTGTTTCTGTGCTCTGTGTTATATTGCATCAGCATTGCAGTGCCTTTCAGTTCTGTGCTCCTGTTCAGTGTTCAGTTCATTTGAGTATTAGCAGCTGCTAGTGCTTATATTTCTAAACTGCTTTTTTAAAAGCAAGAAGAGACCAAACAGCTTTTTTTAAAGCTACTATTTGTGTGTTTGTGTTCCAGTTTCATTTAGTGTTAGATAGATAGGTTTGAGTGTACTTGTACACCTCTGTAAGCTAGCTAGCTTAGTTTAGTGTGTTTATTTAGTTAGATAGTTATCTGTTTTATAAAAAAAAAAAAAAAAAAAAAAGTTATTTTTAGTTTATTCAGATCTCTGGCTCTGCTGTGTTAGCAGAGTCACTGTTCTATCTATATTAGTTTCTTTATTGCTCTTATTCGTTGCCCAGTCAGTTTTTGTCTGTTGTCTGTCAGTCAGTTAGTTAGTTTAAAAAAAAAAAAAAATTTAAAAAAATTTACCTTTCGTTTAATTGTTGTTTAGTGGCATAGCTACTAGTTGTTTGTCTGCGCGCCTGTTTTTTCTATTATCACATTTACCCCCCCCCCCAATAAAGTTTACCCACCCCCCCATATCAGCATGAGCAGCATCCGTGGTCGTGGCAGCAGGGGTAGGGGAGTTACTCCCAGTGCTGGGTCGCTGCCAGCACGGGGTACCTCTCGCGCCCCTACTACTGGTAGAGGATCGGGTGGAAGGGGAGTCCGCCTCATCCGGGAGTTTTTTACTTCGGGCAGCCGCCCGATATTGCCTTCACAGGCTCCAGCAGTGGTGGAGTACATGGGGCACAGCAGTGCCACTCAGTCATCACCAAGTAGCACCACCACCATCAGTACACCGGTGCCTTTAGTACCCAGCCCCAGCGAGTCCAGCCTCATGCTGTTTGATGGTGAAAGTGACATGGATATCTTGGGGGAGGCCCTCGATCATGCAGACATTGATTTATGTGCTGATGGTCAGGACCTTTTTGAAGGGTTAATGGAGGAGGAGGAGGATGGGGTACTGGCTGTCAGTAGCCCAGAGACCTCCCTTCATGGTGGTGCTGGTGGTTTTCTGCAGGAAACACCAGCACCTAGTCAGACCCATGCGTCTGTGAGGGGACATCGGAGCCAGGCTAGCGGCTCCATGTCAGATGTCTCCTTCAGACCACCACATGTCAGCCCTGGGTCTGACATATCTGGGGGCGAAGAGGAGGGTGACCCAACATGGGTGCCACCTGCCTCGTCGGTTCACAGCATCAGTGACGACGAGGAAGGTAGGCACCCTGGGGAAACGGTGCGCCAGGTCACCAGGGAGACCAACGTCAGGGTCTCCACTGGTGATGGCAGCAGGAGGTGTCAGCAGCAGCAGCAGCAGCAGCAGCAGCAGCAGGCAGCTCCACCTGTGCGCACCGAGTCCCAGCAGGTGGAAGTCAGCGTCACCCCATCTGACAGGAGGGCGACGCTGAAGTCACCTCTCTGGGCCTACTTCACCTTGGTAGCAGATAACCCGACAGTAGCCATCTGCCAGCTCTGTCGTGCCAAGGTGAAGAGAGGGAAGTGTTTGGCTCGGGTGGGTACCACGGCACTCAACCAGCACCTGCGGATTAATCACTGGCAGGAGCATGACCAGATGAAGCGTGCTGGTGGTAGCAGCGCCACCACCACAAGTGTGCAGGGTACAGCAGCCCCTGCCACAGCTTCATCGGCTACCAGCAGGTCATGCCCCCCCGCTCCCTCTAGTAGAGGTACTGCTACCGACAGCCAGACCTCCACATCATCACCCTCCTCTTCGGTGTCCCGCACTGCCGTCCGGCGCCAGGCGTCTCTTTCTGACGCCTTTGAACGCAACACTCCCTTCCCCCCTTCAGACCGACGTGTGCGTTCCCTCAATGGGCTCCTGGCAAGGGTTATTGCCCAACATCTGCTTCCCTTTAACATAGTGGACTGCAACCCCTTCAGGCAGATGTTGGAGCAGGCCCAACCCCAATGGCGTGTCCCCAGCCGCCATTTCTTTGCCAGGACTGGTGTCCCTGCCCTACACCAGCACATTGTGCAGAATGTAACCCTGTCGCTGGATCATGCTGTCAGCAACAGGGTGCATCTGACAATGGATGGCTGGACCAGCAGGCATGGGCAGGGGCGCTACATAAGCTTCACGGCCCATTGGGTTTCCCTCCGAGGCGCCGGGGAGGGATTGGCGGCATCTGATTTTGTGGTGCCGCCCCGGGGTGTCCAGGGGAGAAGTGCTGGTCTCCCTCAAGCCACTGTCTCCGCAGCTGCTGAGCCTCCCAGCAAGCGCCCCCGTAGCTATTCAAGTGTGGGGCACGTGCGCTGTCAGGCCGTGCTCCAGCTTGTTAGTTTAGGGGAACGGAGACACACTGGACGAGAAGTGCTGAGCGCACTTCAGGCTCAGGTCCAGAAGTGGCTGACACCCCGAAGGCTCCAAGCAGGTCTGGTTGTCTGTGACAATGGCAGCAACCTCCTCTCCGCCCTCCAGGCTGGCAGTCTGACACACGTGCCCTGTCTGGCACATGTCCTCAACCTAGTGGTGCAGAAGTTCCTGCGCACCTATCCCGGGTTGAGTGACATAGTGCTAAGGGTACGCAGGATTGCCAGCCACTTCAGGCGCTCCCCAACCGCTACCGCGTCCCTGTCAAAGTTGCAGCGGGACAACAGCCTGCCCCTTCACAGGCTGATTGTGGACAGTGTGACGCGGTGGAACTCCAGCCTCTACATGCTGGAGAGGTTGTGGGAGCAGCGAAGGGCGGTGAAGGAGTACCTGCTGGAGCAAGGCACTGGCGGGCCATCACAACACACACTCCCGTACATCACCAGTCTGGAGTGGGGGCAGATACACCAGGTCTGCCATGTGTTGGCCCCTTTTGAGCAGGCGACCAAGATGGTGAGCAGGGAGCATGTCGGCCTCAACGACGTGCTCCCTATAGTGTTCCTGCTGGACAGGGCACTAGATCGCCTGCTCGGAGCTGGGGAGAGTGCCTTGGTGGAGCAGGAGGAGGCAACACTGCTCCACCAAGACCAGGCCCAGGACGAGGAGGAGGAGGAGGATCATGATGATGATCAGGAGGTGACTGGTGGCGTCCTGGAGTCAGGGCCTGGTCAGGAGGGAGAGCCGGTGTTGGGGGCACCGATAGTCCGGGGGTTTGGCATGACTGACCGCGAACAGCAGCGCCTCCATGACGAGGAAGCGGACGTCATGGACCCAGGCAGCCATGAGGAGTCACAGCGGGCTGTGCTCTTCCCCATGGCTGCCCACATGCTGAGATGCCTCAGGAGGGACCCCCGGGTTAAAGCCATCAAGGAGAGGGACGAGTTTTGGCTGGCCACCCTTGTAGATCCCAGATTTAAGGGGAAACTGGAGCAGTTCCTCCCAGCCAGACGGAGGCAGCCCCGGATGGAGGAACTGCAGGCATGCCTAGTCAGCCGTTTGGAGCAGGCAAGTCCCCGGCCTCCAGTTGTCCCCCCTCATCTCACCCAGCAGGTGGCTGCACCCAGCAGCAACATCAGCAGCCGAGCAGGGGACCTAATGGGTGAGATGAGGATGTTCATGCAAACTGAGCGACCCAGTACCAGCAGCAGCAGCAGCAGCAGCAGCCATCACCACCAGCGGCTGGCCCACATGGTGGCAGACTACATGGGGTCCGTCAGTGCTTCTGACAGTATGAGCACCGACGACCCCATGGAGTACTGGGTTGCCAGATTGGACACCTGCCGCGAGCTCGCTCAGTATGCGCTGGAGTTATTGTCTTGCCCCCCCTCCAGCGTACTATCTGAGCGGACATTCAGCGCGGCAGGTGGGGTGGTCACGGACAAGAGGACCCGTCTGTCCACAGACTCCGTGGACAGACTCACATTCATCAAAATGAATGAGTCCTGGATCGGCGGTGACTTTCTGGCACCCGCCGTCGCTTCAGGGCGCTGAATGGTCCCTTGTCAGTTACCAATACCTCTCCTATCTCTTTATACCAGGGGTGTCAAACTCAATTTCATCGTGGTCCGCATCAGCATTATGGTTGCCCTCAAAAGGGCCGGTTATATCTGTAATATTATATGTCCAGCGCATCCCCTCCCCTTACATTCGATGTCAAAGGCCACCCCACCATCCTACCCCACCATCAGAAGTGGAGTTCCCCCTCTCCCTTACATCACAGTGCATCTCCCTTTCCTTATGCTGCTGCTGGGAAGAAGGTGGATATTTTTTTGTTTTTTTGAAAAGCCTGTGGCGTGCAAAACACAACCCAAAAACTCCACCCGGTGCCACAGCTACTTAAGGCCTGTGTCATTCTGCTTTTCAAATGTAATCACCATGCTAATGCAATTTCAAGCTTTTGTAATTTTGGCACTATATGGGCTCCTACTGCTAATGCCAAAAGGCTGAGTGATTATGTACCGATATATTACTCATACTGGTGCTGTTACCTTTTGTCTGTGAGATTTGCCACTTTCTTACTACTGCTGGTGCTGCTGCCACCTCTTCCACGACCACGAGTGAAAAAAACACTTAATTGTGTACTGGTACTACTATGCTGCTGCTTCTGCCAGTGCTCAGATACTTATGTGACAAGTTCTTTGGCACTATATGCTACAATTATCAACGCTGCTGCTATCCTGCTGCCACCTCTTCCACGACCACGAGTGAAAAAAACACTTTATTGTGTACTGGTACTACTACACTGCTGCTGCTGCCAGTGCTCACTTACCTATGTGACAAGTTCTTTGGCACTATATGCTACAATTATCAACGCTGCTGCTATCCTGCTGCCACCTCTTCCACGACCACGAGTGAAAAAAACACTTAATTGTGTACTGGTACTACTATGCTGCTGCTTCTGCCAGTGCTCAGATACTTATGTGTCAAGTTCTTTGGCACTATATGCTACAATTATCAATGCTGCTGCTGTGCTGCTGCCACCTCTTCCACAAGTGATACAACACTTTATTGTGTACTGTTACTACTATACTGCTGCTGCCAGTGCTCAGATACCTATGTGACAAGTTCTTTGACACTATATGCTACAATTTCAAATGCTGCTGCTGTGCTGCTGCCACCTCTTCCACAAGTGATACAACACTTTATTGTGTACTGTTACTACTATACTGCTGCTGCCAGTGCTCAGATACCTATGTGACAAGTTCTTTGACACTATATGCTACAATTTCAAATGCTGCTGCTGTGCTGCTGCCACCTCTTCCACAAGTGATACAACACTTTATTGTGTACTGTTACTACTATACTGCTGCTGCCAGTGCTCAGATACCTATGTGACAAGTTCTTTGGCACTATATGCTGCAATTACCAATGCTGCTGCTGTGCTGCTGCCACCTCTTCCACAAGTGATAAAACACTTTATTGTGTACTGTTACTACTATACTGCTGCTGCCAGTGCTCAGATACCTATGTGACAAGTTCTTTGGCACTATATGCTACAATTACCAATGCTGCTGCTGTGCTGCTGCCACCTCTTCCACAAGTGATACAACACTTTATTGGGTACTGTTACTACTATACTGCTGCTGCCAGTGCTCAGATACCTATGTGACAAGTTCTTTGGCACTATATGCTGCAATTACCACTACTGCTGCTGTCAAGTCTTGCCCAAGTGTTTAGATGCTGTCTAGTACTATTACCACTACTGCTTGTAAATGTTGTGTGTGTGATAATTACTTTATATTTGAATACTACTGCTGCTGCCTTCATGCTGAGTAATGCTTCATGACCTCTCTGTCACAGCGGATCCACAAACAGCATCCGCTAAAAGCTACCAGACCGGATCGTAACAAACAGCAAGTGTGACTAAATGACTGAACGTTATGTTAAACCCTGGTTTGTGGCCTTTTTACTGCAACTTTTAGCCTATCTGCAAGAGCAAATCAGCACTCTCTTTCTCTTTCTCGCTCTCTCTCTATATCTATATCTATATATATATATATATATATATATATATATATATATATATATATATATGTATATATGTATATATTGTAGCTTTTGTTATAGTAATTTTTCAACAGTTTAGTTTGTGTTAGTAGTGTCTGTGTCCGTGTATTTTGTTTTTTATTAGATTTGTGTTAAATAAAATAATAGTATGAAATGTTTTTAGGTTATTATGAAGTTAGATGTGTTGATGTTGATGTGTTAGATGTGAAGTTAGATGTGTTGAAAGACCTAAGAATCTCAATAAGAAAGGAAACATTTGAAAAGAATAACAGGTTTAATAACCAAAAATATAAATATTTACATGGATTTTTTCAAGCGCTTGTAAATCTCAGCCAGCTCCTTGAAATTTTTTCTCTGCTGTTGTAACAGCTGTTCATTCTCGAGGTCCAATTTTTTTATTTTGCGCCGATTGGACAGGACTTTTTGATTGGTCCTCTCCATGACATAGGATTTCTCCTGAATCTCTTTCAAAACTGTTAGGATATAAGAAAAAAAAAATTAGGATTAAATACTGTACTTTTTTATATCTACATCTTATTGTTGAAATGTCATTAATCGTTGTGCACATATTTACCCTCCTGACTGATGGTCATCACAGGCGCTGTGTCATCCTCCTGCTCCTCTTCTGCATCATGGCATTCACCAGGAGGTTGGGTGGGGGGAAGTTGCAGCTCCTCAGGAGCTGGGGGTGGTAAGTCGGAGGGCCCTGGCTGCTCCTTATCCCTCTCCTCCTCTGCATCCTCCTCTTCATCCTCCTCTTCTTCCTCCTCCTCCTCTGCGGCCTGTCGCCTTGTGCGCTTGGGGCGCACAGATGGTAGAGGAGATCCTATAATAACACAATGTTTATATATGTAAAAATGATTTCTAATAACATATGCACATTCTGTGTACTCTGCTGTATTGTATATGAATACACATTTATTTATATAGACAGTTAACCAATGGGATAATGTTATACTAAAGGGTCTTGCTGGCACTACAGGGGACTGAGTGTGAGCTGGGCTGCCACCATGGTAAAATTAGCTGTTTGTGTTTCCTTTGTATTATTCTGAAGATCTCATGTTAAAAAAAGGGCCTGATGGAGTACACGTGATTACTATGATAACCCCACGCCTAGCACAGGAATTTAGTGGTAATTGAGTTATAAAATACCACCCTTTCCCCTTGAAACCCACCACACCACCACTTTAATTCCATGGTTTAACTTGATGGAATAATGTCTTTTTTCAACAGTACTATGAATACCTTCGGTGGTGATATATGTTACCACAACATGGCGTCTGGGTTAACAACATCTGCCCTAAGGTTAATTACATATCACCTTACATGACTGTCACCAATAACTTACCTGGATGAAATTCATCGCGGATCTGTGTGACCCGGTCCATGTGGCGCCTCTTCAAGTCTGACCATTTTTTGAGAATGGCCATGTGGTCATGTGACCCGCCATGAAACTCATGTAATTCCTCCAATACGGACTGGACGATTTTTTGTTTATCCTGCTGGCACCTCATTAGGTCGTAACCATGTTGCAGGAACCTCTGCAAGATGAAGAACAAAGTATATTATAATACTTTTGTTTAAACCCTTATGGATATATGACGTAAATGTATGGTATTCAATAATTGGAAGCATTCTCGCCTTATTAATCACTGACAGTGGTAACATGACAGATTTTATATGTTGCCATTTTGGTCACCAGCTTTTTGGAATAAATATAGCAGCCATTATCATTTGCATAATTATGTATATATGAGTAACATCACAGGATAGACGTATAGGGGAGAAATGAGTTGCTATTCATCTGACCACTATAATAATTTTTTGAGCCTTACACTGGCCCTGTACAATAGATTATTTTTTTTAATCCCTATCTTTACATATGAAAAATAATATGTTTGTTTCTTTTCACTTTTTGATGAAAAGGGAGAACTCTGTGGACTCTGATGTAAAAGGGAGAACTCTGTGGACTCTGATGTAAAGGGAAAACTCTGTGGACTCTGATGTTAAGGTAGAACTCTGTGGACTGTGATGTTAAGGGAGAACTCTGTGGACTCTGATGTTAAGGGAGAACTCTGTGGACTCTAATGTAAAAGGGGAACTCAGTGGACTCTAATTTAAAAGGGGAACTCTGTGGACTCTAATGTTAAGGGAGAACTCTGTGGACTCTAATGTAAAAGGGGAACTCTGTGGACTCTAATGTAAAAGGGGAACTCTGTGGACTCTAATGTAAAAGGTAGAACTCTGTGGACTCTAATGTAAAAGGTAGAACTCTGTGGACTCTGATGTAAAGGGAGAACTGTGTGGACTCTGATGTAAAGGGAGAACTCTGTGGACACTGATGTAAAGGGAGAACTCTGTGGACACTGATGTAAAGGGAGAACTCTGTGGACTCTGTTGTAAAGGGAGAACTCTGTGGACTCTGATGTAAAGGGAGAACTCTGTGGACTCTGATGTAAAGGGAGAACTCTGTGGACACTGATCTAAAAGGGGAAGTCTGTGGATCCTGATGTAAAAGGGGAAGTCTGTGGACTCTGATGTAAAGGGAGAACTCTGTGGACTCTGATGTAAAGGGAGAACTCTGTGGACTCTGATGTAAAGGGAGAACTCTGTGGACTCTGATGTAAAGGGAGAACTCTGTGGACACTGATGTAAAGGGAGAACTCTGTGAACTCTAATGTAAAGGGAGAACTCTGTGGACTCTGATGTAAAAGGGGAAGTCTGTGGACTCTGATGTAAAAGGGGAAGTCTGTGGACTCTGATGTAAAGAGGAACTTTTATGATTAATTTCATATGGTTAGAAATGTTATTTAATAGCGACATCTATGCAAACTAAGACAAAAAATTGCTGTGCGACGCTGAAGTGTTCGGGTTTGAAATGAACAAAAGGTGGCAACCCTGGGCATGCTGGGAGTTGTAGTTTTGCAACCGCTGGAAACACACTGTTTGGGAAATACTAATATCTGATCTTGCATCCTAACTTTTTAACTAGTCTAAAATGCAGTTAAAGATAATGAAATAACAAGTGGTGAAATTACTTACAGTAATCAGCAGTTTTTCCTCACTGGATGAAAAGTTACTCCCCACCATCTTCGCTTCGCAGGGCAGCAGTAGATTCGCAGGGCAGCACTAAATAGCAATCCGAATATACACTGGCAAAGAATCCAGGAAATGATCGCCGTTTTCGCGACCGCGTGTTGTCCGCGCGCATGCGCGGTCGAGAATTTCGCAATAAATTTCGCATTTGCGAAATTTCACGTTAGCGAAATTTCGCAATTTTTTTTTTGGATGAAATATCACGAATATTCGAAATTTACGAATATTTCTCGAATATTCTCCTATATATTCGCGAAATATTGCGAAAGCGAATATGGCGTATTCTGCTCAACACTATTCGACAGCAGGCTCTCCAGGGGAGATCTTAAGGGGGGTAGCCTGAGTATGCTCTGCATTGGCACCATGGTCACTATGTCTGATGGACAGGATGCCCTGAAATGTTTCCCCCCCCGTCACTTGATCCCCCTATCTACCTATGTATGTTTGCTAGCTACCTGCTGCTCGCTGGTTAAGGATCTTTTAAAAAAAAAAAACAGATCTGTCTCTAGGCTAAAGGGACTCCTTAGGGGCCTGTTTTAGCCTTACCTTGCCGGGATTCAAAATCTGCGCCTGATGCGTCCTCCAACCTGCATTCCTGGGCTCCAGAGTGCGTCTCCTCCTGGGCTCTCCTCCCCCGACAGTCGCGCGCGTGCACGCGCGCATGCATATAGAAAATGTTCGCGCCGTTCGGGAGGGGGAGGGGGGCGGGGAGTGTGACTGCAGTGTAGAGTGGCCGTGCCTTCAATTGCTGTTATACACAGCAGGCGCGTTCTTAGCTCAGTTCAGAGCTGAGCTGGAGAGAGAGGACGTAGAGTGGCAGCACAGTGACTCCCGGTGGCGAGAAGGGGTACTACATGCTGGAGTCAGCTCCAATAATTTTTGTTAAGCCAAAATCCCCTTGGCAACAGGTTGAATGCTGGCAAACATGTTGGGGGTGGGGCTGTATGTTGTGAATAATATTATAAAGGAAAACATACTGAGCCCCACCGTTTTTGGGCATTAGTGATCCTATTGTCCCCTAAGCCTTATTTTTTTTTACTCCTGGCTATAACAGTCTGTTGTTGTAAGCGGAGTCCCTCGGTTTTGTATTATGGCTTCCAAGGGTTCAGGATCAAAACACAAAAAAAAAAAAAAAAGGCAAAGACAAAGGGGTTCCTCCTCTGGTTCTGATGATATGCCAATACTTTCCCCACAGGTTATTCCTATAGGGGTCACCCTGGATAAGCCATTAAGGGGGTCTGGTGCTGAGGCTGGCCCAGGTCGGCCCAACCCTGTGTTATCACAGAGGAGATGCTAGCCGTCACCCTAGGGGGGCTAGAGAAAAAAGTTAACAGCTATGATCGCTGGCTCTTTTTCTGGCAAGAAGCCGACTAGATCCCCATCGCCAAAAGGGACAGAACCTAGAGGAAGGATCTACCACTGAAGAATCGTTTTCAGCCTCCCAGACGGAGAGTCTGTGGGTCCAGTCTTTGACAGACATGGTCCGCTCGGCATTTAATTTGCCATTTCCAGAGCCTCAGGTTCCTGCGGTATCCTCTTTGGGTTCTTTTAAAAGCGCCTTTAAGCAACACAGCTTTTCCGGTCCATCCTCTGTTAGAGGAATTGGTTTTTCCAGGATTGGGACGACCGGACAGAATTTTTTCTGCCGCCTAAAGCTGACGAGAGGGTAGTCTTTATGCACGTCTGCCAGGAAATATTTGTGCTTGCAGGCACACTTTCCCCTGACCAATTGCTCTTTAAAAGGGGCCCGGATGGCTCAGTCGGTAGAGCATCGGACTTTTGGTCTGAGGGTCCAGGGTTCAGGTCCCGGTTCGGGCACTGCTTTTCAACTACCCGTGAGGTCCTTGAGGCCACATCTCCCGGAAAGCGCCCGATCTCGTCTGATCTCGGAGGCTAAGCAGGGTCGGGCCTGGTTAGTGCCTGGATGGGAGACCACCTGGAAGGTTTTCTGTTATTTACCCTATGGAAAAAACATTTTTCTAAGAAAGGGGGCGCTCCCAACCGTGGACGCAGCCATCTCATGGGTGAATAAATCATTAACTGGCCTAAGGGGAAACATACAAATGTTTAAGGTCCCGGTCGATAAACGTTTAGAGACACTTTTTCCAGCATCCTTGGCTACAGCCAGCAGTGGCTGCAATTGGAGTTTTGTCAGGCGTTAAAGAACCAGACAAAATAGATGCTTAAGACATCCCTGCCCAATAGGCAGAGGAGTTATTGGATATTCCCAGAGCTCTGTGCTTTGCGGTAGAGGTTATAAAAAGACTCCATCCAGCAGGCGTCTCGTTGTCACTATTTTTAGTGCATATGAGAAGGCTCTTATGGTTGAAGAACTGGGCGGCCGAGCCCATGTAAAAGACTGCTGGCAGGTTTGCCCTTCCATGGAAAGATCTGGATAAATACATTCAGACTGTTTCAAGTAGGAAAAGTACCCTTTTACCAGTCAAAAGAAGTTCCGGGGTCCTGCGTTTAAAAGGCAGCTCCCCCCTGTTCCGGGGCCCTCAAATTCCAGGCAGTACGGACCTCCTGCGCGATCAAACTTTTAACAATGGATTGCAAGGACAGGCCTCTGGGGATCGATCCCTGACAGAGGGGGTCCGATCATCTGTGGCCGCAGGCTACAGATTAGAATTTCTAAAATTTCCTCCACAAGGAAGGCCTCAATGCGGGCGGCGTTGGATCATCTGCTTACCAGGGCATAATGGTAGAGGTACCAGCCCAAGAACAGGGGCTAGGTTTCTATTCCAATCTGTTTGTCATACAAGGCCCATCGGCGATGTCAGACCAATTTTGGACCTAAAGGTTTAAATGCTTACCTAAGGGTTCGCTCTTTCCGGACAGAATCCGTTCGGTCAGCAGCCGCCACACTCCAGAAGGATCTGGCTTCTATAGACATAAAGGATGGTTACCTTCATGTACCAAGTCTTTCAGCCACATCAAATATTTTTGTTTTTACGCTTCGCAGTGATACAGCGTCACTTCCAATTCGTTGCGCCCCCCTTCGGGCTGGCTATGGCCCCCGGGTATTCACGAAGGTCCTAGCTCCAATTCTAGTCAGTCTAAAGGATCCAAGGGATCTCGGTCCTAGCATACCTGGACTACCTCTTAATCATAGATCACTCGCTTCCTTGGTGAAATGCGTAGTAGCCCTCATGGTTCAGTACCTCGAGAGGATCGGCTGAGTCCTAAACCGGGGAAAGATCAGCATTTCAACCTACAGAGCAGTTGGAATATCTCGGCATGAGATTAGACACAGAACAGAAGATGGGTGTTCCTGCCCCTGGTAAAGGTCGAGGCTATCAAAAGATTGATTCAGTTGGTTCTAAGCAAAAGAGAACCAACTATTCGCCTATGTATGCGATTACTAGGCAAACTAATGGCCATGTTCGAGGCGATACCACACGCTTCCACACTCGTGTCCTACAGACAGCAATTCTAGCAGCTGCCCATCAAGGTCTGGGAGATCAGAGCGGCTCGGCTAGCCCTCCTGGCATAGACATCCAGATTACAGGGGTCCTCGTGAGAAGTCATTCAGACAATGCCACAGCGGTGGCATATATGTGAACCACCAAGGGGGAACCAAGAGTCAAGCCACTCAGAGTGAGAGGAGCTTGGTTTTTCGGTGGGCAGAGGTTTATGTACCCTGCATATCGGCGACATTCATTCCCGAGGTGGACAACCTGCAGGCGTACTTCCTAAGTCGCCAAACCCTGTCGCCGGGGGAGTGGTCTCTGCATCCACAAGTTTTTTCAGACAATCTGCCAGAAGTGGGGAGTGCCAGACGTGGAGGTCATGGCATCAGGATTCAACAAGAAGCTAGACAGGTTCATGTCTCGAACGAGGGACCCTATGGCCTGCGGAACTGATGTGTTGGTTTGCCCTTGGCATCAATCATAACTTCTATATGCATTTCCCCCGCTGCAGTTACTACCCCGCCTGTGGCGCAGGATCATAGCACAGGCCGGTTATCCTGGTAGCCCCAGCTTGGTACCGGAGGGCATGGTACTCACTAAACCTGAAATTGGCAGCGGAAGGCCCTTGGACTCTTCCTCTATGGCCAGACCTACTCTCACAAGGCCCGATCCTCCACCCTGCATTTCGGCGTCTAAATTTGACGGCCTGGCGGCTGAATCCCTGATTCTCAGGGGTAGAGGTCTGTCTAGGCAGGTAATCCCTACCCTTATTAAGGCTAGAAAGCCGGCCTCCAGGGTAATTTTGTTACAGGGTTTGGAGGGCCTACGTAGGCTGGTGTGAGGTTAAGAGATGGGTTTCCCGCAAGTATACTATTGATAGAGTATTACGTTTTCTCCAGCTAGGAGTGGATAAAGGCCTGACATTAAGCACGATCTAGGGACAGATTTCAGCCTTATCAGTGTGGTTTCAGAGGCCGCTGGCCACCCACTCGCTGGTTAAGATCTTCGTACAGGGAGTCTTACGTGTTAATCCTCCGGTCAAATCACCACTTTGTCCATGGGACTTAAATCTTGTTCTGTCAACTCTACAGAAACAACCCCTTGAGCCGTTGGCTGAGGTACCTTTGGTTTTACTGACTAGAAAGTCGGTATTTCTGATCACCATAGTTTCGGCCAGGAGAGTATCGGAATTGGCAGCCTTATCTTGTAAGGAACCATATCTCATTTTACATAAGGATAGGGCGGGGTTCCGTCCTCATCCTTCCTTTCTACCAAAGGTTATATCCAGTTTCCACCTGAACCAGGATGTGGTACTTCCATCCTTCTTCCAAAACCCACCTCTAGAAAGGAGGGGTTGCTGCATACGTTGGATATTGTCAGGGCCATAAAGGCCTATCTTAAAGCTACAGAGAAGGTTCGGAAAACAGATGTGGTGTTCGTTTTACCGGAAGGGCCCAAGTTGGGTCAGGCAGCTGCTTGATCCACCATCGCAAGATGGATTAAACAATTAATCGTTCAGGCCTGCGGTTTGAAGAGGTTGCCTCCTCCTTTGTCGGTAAAGGCCCATTCTACCAGGGCCATGGGCACCTCCTGGGCAGCACATCATCAGATCTCTATGGCTCGAATATGCAAGGCAGCAACGTGGTCGTCAGTCCACATGTTTACAACATTTTATCAATTGGACGTAAGAAGGAATGCGGATACAGCCTTTGGGCAGTCAGTACTACAGGCCGCGATTCAAGCTCCTCAGGATCTGAGGGGGCTCCCTTGATTTGATTTGAGATTTACATTTCTTGTTTAAGTTGGATTTACTAGTATTTGAGTATACCTCTAAATTAAATCCTTTCTTGGAAGATGTCTCCCTCCCCTCATTAAAGCATTGCTTTCGGACATCCCATATAGTAATGAATATGCTGCTCTGTGTCCCGTGATGTACGAGAAAGAAAAAGAGATTTTTTAATACAGCTTACCTGTAAAATCTTTTTCTTGGAGTACATCACGGGACACAGAGCTCCCACCCCTCTTTTGGGGAACGTTTTTTGGGAGGCATACTGCTTGCTACAAAACTGAGGGACTCCCTCTATGGGAGGGGGTTATATAGGGAGGGGACTTCCTGTTTGAGATTGCCAGTGTCCACACCTGAAGGTACTCCATATAACCCATATAGTAATGAATATGCTGCTCTGTGTCCCGTGATGTACTCCAAGAAAAAGATTTTACAGGTAAGCTGTATTAAAAAATCTCTTTTTTCTATTGTTTCACTTTAAGCATCATTAAAATCACTGCTCCTTTAAAAGCGATATATTTTTTTATTTATTTTTTATTATTGCAATTAATACATGTTCCCCAGGGCAGTACCTGGACTCCCATATCCCTTTTATGGCTAATTACTTGCATGTAAGCCTTCAAAATGGGTACTTTTAATTTCTCATGTTCGGCTTCCATAGACTTCAATGGAGTTCACAGTTTGGGGCAGAAGTTTTCCCCTGTTCAGGAGTTCTGCTGTAAACCGAACAGGGGGGTGTCCAGCCCATCTCTTTTCCTGGGATTTCTTGCATCCAGACTGTGAGACATTGTTAAATATTTATACTTTTTTAATTATACATATTCAGAAAAAGCTTTGGTGTTAGGTAGTTTATTATCTGGGAAACAAGGAGGTGAGAGTGGGGGTTACAGTACTCATTGCTTAAACAACAAAAACAAGGGAAGCACAATAAATGTCTTTTAACAAATATAAAAACAATAAATGTTGCACTCACATGATCCCTGGTACATTGCATGACCATAAATCATCCCTCAAGAGCCATGGGCTGTGTCCAGGCCCGGACTGGCCATAGGGCATACCGGGCATATGTCCGGTGGGCCGCAGCGGCCCGCGGGCCGCAGGTCACATCTCTGTAATGTGGGGGGGGGTCTGTATGGACTGTATTGTAGAGGGGGTCTGTAATGTAGGGGGGGTCTGTATTGTAGAGGGGGTCTGTAATGTTGGGGGGTCTGTACTATAGGGGGGTCTGTATTGTAGGGAGGGGGTCTGCACTGTAGGGAAGTCTGTGTAACATGCAGGGAGTCCAGAACTGTTAGGGGGGTCTGTGTAAAAAACTGTGGGGGGCTGTGTAATGTAAAAGGGTCCAGAGGTGCAGGGTGCTGCTTAATGTAAAGGGGTCCAGAGGTACAAGGTGCTGGAACCCCACATCCCATCATTAACCGCCGCCGTGTCCCCGTCCCCCCCGGGCTGCTCCGTCTAAAATGTCCGGGCCAATTTTTTGTCCCAGTCCAGGCCTGGCTGTGTCAGACACTCTACAAGGAACCTTTGTCCTGGCGTCAGCCAAAAAGAGTTAATAAACTGATAGGGCTTTAGCTGCTGTATCTAGGGGAGAAGAGAGAAAAAATATTTTTTGGGGGACAGATAGAGCTCTCTTTTGGTGATATTTATTCACCACTTTATTGTTTGCAATATAAGCGAAAAAAAGACCAAACATTTTTAAAAAGGAACACGTTTTTATAATACCCCGTACACCAGTAGTGTATTTAGGTTTTGTGCTGCCCTAGGCATGACTAAACTTGTGCACCCCCTAATTTAAATATGACCCACCCCTTCCTGTCAAGGCCACACCCCTTTCGGTTTAAGACCTGACATAAAATTTCCGAGTGGGGACACTAGTTCTTAGTGCCTGCGGGGGGCAATGTATCCCCTTAATTTGCAGAAATTTCACTTCACTTCCTGTTTTGTTATGGGGAAGGGAAATTTCTGCAATGGGACAGTGATGGTAAAAAATAAACTGATAGGGGCTATAACCATTCCTTTACTTATGAAAAAAATAGTATTGCCTATTCTACTTTAATCACAAATTTCTAATAATTTTATGGAGAGGACTAAGAAGATAATCCCATGCCAATGGTGCAGCAGAAAACATATAGCACAGTTAGGAAGGTTTATGGTCCAGGATGATAGCACAGTCAAAATTAGAAGCACGCTAACAGTGTATCGCAAGCCGGCTGGGACTCTTTCCACGCTGTTTTCCTGCAAAGTGCTGCCCTAGGCCTGGGTCTTGTTGGCCTAGGACAGGATACAGCGTTGCCGTACACACAATTAGAATTTCTGACAAGAAAAGTCCAATGTGAGCTTTTGGTTGGAAATTCCAACCATGTGTAGGTTCCATCGGACTTTTCCTATCGGAATTTCCACCAACAAAAATTTGAGAGCTGGTTCTCAAATTTTCAGACCAAAAAAATGTCAATGTCAAAAGGAGTCCCAACACACAAAATTCCGATGCATGCTCGGAAACAATTTGACGCATGCTCGGAAGCATTGAACTTTATTTTCTCGGCTCGTCACTGTACATCACCGCGTTCTTGATGGTCGAAAGTTCGGAGAACTTTTGTGTGACTGTGTGTATGCAAGCCAAGCTTGAGCGGAATTCCGTCGGAAAAACCTTGGACGGAAAATCTGATCGTTTGTACGCGGCATTAGTTTCTATTAGAAAATTTTGCAAACAAGTAATTTTTCTTCCTAAGTTTGGCCCAAAATTGATACTGCTACATATACTGATAGGCTGCACTGATGGCGGCTATGGCGGGTGCACTGATGGCGATTGTGATAGGTAGACTGATAGGCTATGCTGATTGTGGCTGTGACGGGTAGACTGATGGATAGGAGGGGGAGACAGAGAACAACAGGATCAACCATTTTTTTTTTGCAGAATACAGAAAATAAATTCCATAGAGACTGAGTGAGTATGAACAGCATTTAATACACCATTTATTGATGGTCTTTTACGATGTGGGTTTAATGACACTTTAACATAATCTGGTGATACTTTGGTTGATAAGTAAACATGATGGATGTTTAATATTTTTCCTCAGACATCCTCGTAGGAATAATAATCTTGATCAAAGTGATCTTGAGTTTGAGTCTGGGTTCACGCTTAAGCGATGTAAATGGGTGCGATTCTCATGCAGATTTTTGCAGGAATTTACTGCAATTTTGCATTGCGATTTGTGCTAAAGATAGCTATTGTAGCGCAAATTGAATGCATTTTTGGATGGGATTGGGCGCAGCTGCGATTTCTGCAAGAGTGGGAAATATGTAAAAATCTACAAAGAAAGTGCTGTTTTTTATTTTCCTTGCATGTCCCCCTCAGATCTACAGCGACTGCACTTCCATGTGCACTTTCAGTGCAATTTCAAGTGTACTTTGCACTTGTAGTTTGCACTTGCAGTGCAAAGTGGATTTGCCTTTTCGTAAACAACCTCCAATGTGTTTTTGGATAACATGTGATGCATCAAATTCACAAAAAAATCACATCAGTGTGAACTGCCACTGAGTGGTGAATTACTTCCACTCCAGACCAGCTCAGTTCTTAAGAGTTTGAAATGTTACTAAACCCACAACAGTAAAATCAGTCTGTATATGCAGTAAACCAGTGGTCATCAACCCTGTCCTGCAGGGCCCACTAACAGGCCAGGTTTGCAAGATAACTGAAATGCATCACAGGTAATGTAATTTGCTGCTCAGTGATTGCAGTATTCCAGTCTGCATCTCCCCCAGGTAATACATAAAACCTGGCCTGTTAGTGGGCTCTGTATTGCGTAAAAAAGGCTGTTTGATCCTGTCTTCTCTGATCCTCCCTTTCTTTTACTGTGCCCAATCCGTCTTCTGATAGAACCGTGCCTTGGAGGCACTCTGCACATGCTCAGTTTGGTGTATATTGCTAGAGAGAATTTTTTTTTGGGAGGGTGCATATGATTAGCACAGGGCCAATCAGCACTGTCCAGACAGAAGGTTAGGGGTCATGCAGCCTCATAGGACAGTCAGAGGAGAATGAAAACTCCTCCTACAAGCTTTAACCAGTGCTCAGCCGGACACTGATAGAAGTCACAAGACTATATACTGCTCATGTGAAAAGGTGTTTAGCAGTTTATAATTAGTAAAATAATTGCATTTCCATGTTCTGCGTACTGTGGGGGGGACAATATATAGTGAATGCAGGGTCCTGGGTTTAGTAGCACTTTAAATATAGAAGGTAATTTGTGACTCAACTCATCAGTCTTCAGCAAAGCAGAGACTCCAAGGCTATGATAAGGGTACAGCCAGGAAGTGGGTCATTTTCCCACCAGGGTTCCTTAGAAATATAAGAAGCCAGCACATCTTAAATGTAGCAGCATCCCCCATAAACAGAATGTATCAGCTTTGGGAAGATTTATTCTATCTTAGGCACATGCAGGCACATACAGAACCCCCTTAGGCTGGGTTCACATTTATGCGATATGGGAATCGCAGCGATTCCTGTGCGGGTTCCATTCCATCTAACTCGCTGGCAGTTTACACTGCTCTCTGCGAACTGCTGCAGGTGTCAATGTAAAGTTAATGACACCCCCAAATTGTTTCACAGAACACAGTGCGAACTGTGAAATCAGATGGGAATTGGATCGCATGGGTCTGAATAACCATGCGATCTGATTCCAGGGTCCTGCACCATTTTTGTCTGAATGTGATGATATTTCATGGCTGAATTTGCATCACAGCGACATCACATGCGATGTGCACAGGAATGTGGTGGAAACCACATGTGATGCCTGTCATTGCATTAGCGCGAACCCAGCCTTACTACATACAAACTCACTGAACATAGCAGGCTATTTATCTTACAAAGTATTTATGTCTAATCTCCTTTCACCTTCATAGTGACCCTGTAAACATGCGCAACTTAACCCTGATAGTTATCCGCTTTCATAATGTTGTACTAACCAAGTCATTGAAGAAAGATTTGAAAGCATTATCCTCAAGCATGGATCATATACACAAACAAATTGAATGGAAACCATGACAAAAGTTACTAGTTTGTACCAGACTGAGACGTGAGAAATGCAAACAATTGAAAACTCTGATAAACTTTTACAAAACACATGCTCAGATTACAATTTAGGTATGCAAAGTCATTATTTTCTGTAAAAAGGTCACAAAAACATTCAAGTTTTAAATATACTTTTATAACACTAAGCAAAAACAAATTAGTAATTACTAATTAGTAATAGCTTCCTAAAATATATACAGTATATAAAATAGTTGTTATTTTTATCTAATGTAAAAGGTAGAAGAAAAAATGCATTGCATGGTCCTAACCTCATAAACAGCAGAGTTGCTATCCTAACGGAAACATTTATAATATTAATTGTGCCTAGGCAGTATGCTGAAAGATTTAACCACTTCAGCCCCGGGAAGGATTTGCCCCCTTAATGACCAAGCCATTTTTTTGCGATACAGCATTGCGTTACTTTAATTGACAAGTGCGCGGTCATGCGACACTGCACCAAAACAAAATTGATGTCCCTTTTTCTTGCACAAATAGAGCTTCCTTTCGTTGGTATTTGATCTGCGGTTTTTATTTTTTGCGCTATAAACAAAAAAAAATAGTGACAATTTTGAAAAAAAATATATATATATTTTTTACTTTCTGTTATAATACATACTTTAAAAAAATATAAAAAAAAATGTCTTCGTCGATTCAGGCAAATATGTATTCTTCTAAATATTTTTGGTAAAAAGAAATCGCAATAAGCATACATTGATTGGTTTGCACAAAAGTTGCAGCGTCTACAAAATAGCGGATAGATTTCTGGGATTTTATTTATTTTTATTGTTTTTACTAGTATGGTGGAGATCTGTGATTTTTAGTGGGACTGCGACATTGCAGCAGACAAATTTTAAACCTATGTGACACTTTTTGGGGACCAGTTGATGAAAAAAAACATTTTGCCTTTCACAAATGTGGCAGATGTCGTGTTTGCCAATGCAATAGCCATAAGACTAGAAAGATTCTGGATTTCACCTCCACAAATAGGATATTTACTATTAAACCATTTATCACATGTAGTACAACACATGTGATATATCTTTTTCAATGCCTATGTGGGTTACAATATGTAGGTCGAACTACACGGGCCCTAAGGCTACTTTCACACTGAGGGGCTTTGCAGGCACTATATATCACTAAAAATAGCACTTGCAAAGCGCCCTGAAAGAGCACTCCAGTGTAAAAGCCAGAGGGCTTTCACACTGGAGCGGTGCGCTGGCAGGACGCTCAAAAAAGTCCTGCAAGCCGCATCTTTGAGGCGCTGTAGGAGCGGTGCATACACCTCTCCTAAAGTGCCTGAAGAGAAAAAAAAAAAAACATTACAAGGTGGTTGGATGTCTGGACATGACCTGACTGCAGATTGACTCTTTTAACAGAAAGGGACACAGATGAAAGAGAGGTAGTGGTGTGCAACCAGACACTTCTGTCTCTGACCAATCCAATGGAAACAGGTGATTTGCCAAAACTATCCAACATGGCCAACTGGTATTTTCCTTTTCCTCAAGGATGGCTAGCTGAGGTACCTGGTGCTACAGATACTCTGAAATCCTCTGGATCTGGCGATTATCATTTTTTTATATGGGTACAATTACCTTATTAGCAATACTATTTTGTACACATGAACTCTATATATGAACCAATCATAGAGCGGCCTTTGATATGATGGATTTGGTTCAGAGTCGGCTCTCTTGAATACCTGTTTTAATATTGTTACCAAGCATTATGAACCTTCAACCACACTTCAATATGTACTATTATTAATTTACAGGATTTATATAGCGCCAACAGTTTTCACAGCACTTTTCAATCTAAGCAATTGGTCCTATTCATTTACACAATTAAAGGCTTAACATAGTAACGGTTTAAAGCAAAATGCCAATATTCTTCACACAGAAAAAAACAGTCTCATTCCACAGTTGTATTACCACCTGCAGCATTAAACATAAAAATATACAGGGCCAGATTCATGAAGAGTTAGGCTGGCGGATCCAGTGATCCGCCAGCCTAACTGTGACTTTAAGCCGGCGTTTCTGTTTTCTATAACCAGAAAACAAGAAACGCCGGGTTGGAGTTCCGATGCGATCGGCGTAATTGAATTTCGCCATCGCATCGTTACTTCAACTTAAAAATGGCGCCGGGGGCGTTCCCGCTGATTAACGCTGAAAAAATATGTTAATCAGCGGGAGTCGGAAATTCACGATCGTTTTCGGGCGCGACGCAGTGACTTTACGACGTTTCCGGAAGCGATACGTGGCGTAAAGATAAAGCAGCCCCCTAGTGGAGTATCCTATGTTAGGTATAGGCGTCGTCATCGCGTCGGAAAAAAAACAAATCGCGTCGTTTGCGTAAAACATTCATGAATGGGGACGTGACGTCATTGACGTTCACTGACAGAACTTGGAGCATGCGCACTGGGATGCATTGACACTCGACGCATGCGCAGTACGTTCGCCGCGGGATCGCGCGTAGTTTGAATACTACACGCCCCGTACCCGCCCAATTTGAATTCCGCTGTCTCATTTGCGATGCGCTGCCGCAACTTTAGGAGCAAGTGCTTCATGAATAACAGCACTTGCTCCTAAAATTTCTGCAGCGTAACGTAAATGAGATGCGTTACTCCAGAGAAAAGATGCTCTGATCTACCTGAATCTGGCCCACAGACTCATTATGCGGGATAACATTACTGCAGATTTGTGCCCATATTTTTTTGATTTAGGAAATATACACATGACACGTTCGGCTCTTGGTGTAACACTGCTCATTGGAAACTGGTGATATGCTCAATTATCATTTTATTTGCCAAAATGTATGTGCTAAACTCATGCTTGCTATATTTGATAACCTCCACTGGCAGAAATGAACCTTCTACCATTCTGCATAAATTCAAATAGCCATTGCAATACCTACTTAACCAAGTCTTTTGTTTCCGAACACAAAAACTTTTGATTCTGACCCTATTGCAACTATTATAACACAACAGGAGACTTTCCTAGTGCTTATTATCAGCACTGTATTTCATGTTTGCAGTGAGCACCAAAGTTAACGATACATGACATTTCTAATTGCTGTGTTGAAATGATCTAACCTACAAAAGATCTTTAGTGACCCATCACACACATGTTAAGGTGGCAGTCTATCAGCTGTCATAAAAAAACGTATCTCTAGAGTCACAACTGGGAACAGTGGTAAACTGGCTGTAAACCATCTGACTTGTTGCCTACTATCCTTTAGTAATTACTTGTGCCCGCTAACCATACAAAATCATTCACAGTATTCAAGCCGGTCCTGCAGTCTTATACCTTACATTCTGCTTGACTAATGCACTTTATATTTCTTTAAATGGGCAAGGTTGGCCTACGGTATCCCAACTTGCAATTAGGGGATTCTGAGAACAATATGTGGACACAGGGCCGCCATCAGGGGGGTACAGGCATTACACCTGTAAGGGGCCCGGAGGCCCCCAGGGCCCCAGATGGCAACCCCCTCTTTTTTTATTTATTTTTTATAAAAATATATATTTTTTAATATATTTTTCTTTTATTTTTTATTAAAGGGCCAATTTTTTTTCTTTTATTATTTTTTAGGGGTCCGGAGGTCCCCAGGGGCCCGGGGGCCCCCCAGATGGCAACCCCCTCTTTTTTTATTAAATTTTTATAAAAATATATATTTTTTATATATTCTTTTATTTTTTATTAAAGGGCCAATTTTTGTTTCTTTTTTTTTTAGAGGTCCGGAGGTCCCCAAGGGCCCGGAGGCCCCCAGGGCGCCAGATTGCGACCCCCTCTTTTTTTTTTTATAAAAATATATATTTTTTAATATATTTTTATTTTATTTTTTATTAACCACTTAAGCCCCGGACCAATATGCTGCTAAATGCCCAGAGGCGTTTTTGCGATTCGGCACTGCGTCGCTTTAACAGACAATTGCGTGGTCGTGCGACGTGGCTCCCAAACAAAATTCACGTCCTTTTCCTCCCACAAATAGAGCTTTCTTTTGGTGGTATTTGATCGCCTCTGCGATTTTTTATTTTTTGTGCTATATACAAAAATAGAGCGACATTTTTGAAAAAAAAACAATATTTTTTACTTTTTGTTATAAGAAAAATCAATAAACTAAATTTTAGTCAAACATTTAGGACAAAATTTATTTAGCCACATGTCTTTACTAAAAAAAAATCGCAATAAAAAAAAAATGTGCTACCTAGCGGGAACAGCGACACTAATACAGCGATCAGAAAAATGATCGCTTAGTGATGCTGGCAATAGGGAGTGAAAGGGTTAACTAGGGCGGTGATCAGGGGGTTAAAACTTTATTAGGGGGGGGTACGGGGGCTATCCTGAACCTAACACTAACTAACTTTCACACTGCCTGTCACACTGACACTAAATACAGTAATCATACATGTATGATTACTGCATTCAGTGACACTGTGACAGGGGGGGTGGGGGGGGCGATCGGGGGGGTTAAAGTGAGTGTAGGTGCAGTGTGCTGTTGTGCAGACTTACTGTGATGTGATCTCTCCTCAGCGGTGCTTGAAACAAACGCCGAGGGAGAGATCACATCGCTTCCTCCTTCCTGTGTTTACACAGGAGGAGGAAGTGACAGGGCGGGCGAGCGCATTGGCTGGGAGCGATCCGGAGGGGGCGGGTGAAAACGGATAGCCGCCCCCTCATGTCGGATCGCTCCTGCAGCCACGCGGACCCCCGAACCCCCCCAAGGCAGCAACGTATATATACGTTGATCTGCCTGTCGGTGCCATTCTGCCGACGTAAATGTACATGCGGCGGTCGTTAAGGGGTTAAAGGGCCAAATTTTTTTCTTTTATTATTTTTTAGAGGTCCCCAAGGGCCCGGAGGCCCCCAGGGCCCCAGATGGCAACCCCCTCTTTTTTAAATTTATTTTTGATAAAAAAAAAAAAAAATGTAATATATTTTTTTATTTTTTTTTAGGGATCTGGAGGTCCCCAGAGATCCCCAGGGCCCCAGATGACCCCCCTTTTTTATATATATATATATATATATATATATATATATATATATATATATATATATTATTAAGGGTCCAGAGGTTTAATTTTTTTTAATCTTTTTTTTCTTTTTCTTTCTTTTTTTATATAAATATATTTTTTATTAAAGGGCTCAGATGTCCCCAGGGCCCCATGTGTCAAACCCCCTTTTTTTATAAATGTTTATTTTTTTATTTTTGTTTATAATTTTTTTATTTATTTAAGGGCCCAGAGGTCCCCAGGGCCCTGGAAGGCAACCCCCCCCCCCCTTGTTTTTTTTTATAAATGTTTTTTTTATATATATATATATATATATATATATATATATATATATATATATATATATATATATAAATTTGTATTTATTTTTTATTAAAGGGCCCAGAGGTTTCTTTTTACTAATGGGCCCAGAGGTCCCGGATGGAAACCCCCCTTTTTTTGTAATTTCTTTTTATAAAAAAAAGTTTATTAAAGGGCCCAGAGGTCCCCAGGGCCCCAGATATTAACCACCCTTTTAAAATATATATATATGTATATATATATTTTTTCCTTTATATTAAAGGGCCCAGAGGTCCCCAGGGCCGCGGATGGCTACCCCCTTTTTTTGTAAAGGCCCCCCCCGCTTCTCAATTCGCAGCAGCCACCCCGTTTCTCAATTTCAGACGGCAGCACCCCCCCCCCCCCCCGGTTCTCCAGGGGGCCCATCATGCCTGAAGCTGTGTAAAGGGCCCCATAATTCCTGATGGCGGCCCTGTGTGGACACACCTTATCCATGTTTCACATTAGATCACATCTGGGAGTAGAGATGTAATATTTCCAAAAATAAAAAAGTTTTTTTACCCCTGGTATTTTTTAGGAAAAAAATTGAAATCTTGGAAAAATGTAAAAAGTACAAATTAAGATAAATTTGTTACACTGAGAATGTGAAATGCAGCTTCTATAAAAGTATAATGCTTTTTTTTTTCTTTAAAAAACGTAGTTTATTTAGTAACTAAACAAAATATGCTTTTTAAATTTTTTATAAATTAAAAAAATTAAAAAATCATATAAATATTTTTTTTTACAAATGGAATGACAAGGATTGTATATGTAAAGAACATTTCAAAAACACATGAAAACATTACATTATTCCCTCATAATAAATTAAAAGCTTCCTACCAATATGCATTTTCAGTTATTGACAATGCTGATTCAGAAGCATATATTGCTCTTATAAGAGCTTGATCGATGTTCTCCTGATTTTCAGGTGTCATTTATCTATAAACGAAGGGATTGTAATTTTTGGAAGACAGTGGTTTGTAACATTTTCTTACTTGAAGATGCTACTGGTGAAGAAACACTTTGTGACGATCCAGATGCAGCAGAAAGAGTGTTTCTGGGATGGTCCTCATCATTTCATTCCATACAGTATTTCTAATGTCTTTCTGGCACCTCTGGCATGCCAAGATGTGTTTTGTCATCCTTGTAACATTTGGAAAATAATATTTCTTCACACAATACTTGCAAATTGCAGCTTTTCTTTCAGAAGAAACTGTACTGTGGAAATGGTTCCAAACTCTGGATGTTGGTCTTACCATTTTACTGAGAGGAGAAAAAATAAAAAAATATTTACTGACCAGACTATAGGTAAACATTATGCTGTGATGGTGGAGAACATTAATATGAATCATTTAAAGGTAATAATTATAAACGAATATGTCAGACAAATTTACTGTACCCTCTTGCCTGTCAATTAAAGAGGAACTGCAGTCTGCTACATCATGTAATAAAAACCATCTTTGCCATTCTGAAGCTTCACTCCAACCACTTTGCATATTATTTTATATATTCTGTGATTCTGTACTTAAGAAATATGCTGCAGAAATCTCCCTCCACTGAGTCTGACTGGAATCAAACTGTGGGCAGCTGAAGCTGCTGTATGTTCACATCCTAGATTTACACCCTAGATTTACACAAACACACAGAGGCAAACCTCCAGCTTTGCAGCTTGTATTGGTCCTCTTATGACTCATACCCCCATCCCTTCCTGGCAAACTCTCATGAGAGTGAGAGAGAGAGAGAGAGAGAGAGATGTGCATGATGTTATACGCCTACGCCCCTCTGCAGTAGGGCAGAGGGCAACGTCAGCTAGTAGGGCAGAGGGCAACATCAGTCAGTAGGGCAGAGGGCAACATCAGTCAGAATGACAGAGGGTAACATCAGTCTTTAGGGCAGAGGGCAACGTCAGTCAGTAGGGCAAAGAGAAGCATCAGTCAGTAGGGCAGAGGGCGGCGTCAATCAGAAGGGCAGAGGGTGTCGTCAATCAGTAGGGCAGAGACTGGCGTCAATCAGTAGGGCAGAGGGTGGCGTCAATCAGTAGGGCAGCAGTCAAGGGTATATACATGCAGCAGGAATTATACCCCCTGTTGCTTTCAGTGGGCAATACCACCCACCAATTGTCACCCATTACGTAAATAGGGCCACTCTGCAATTGCTCCGCAACTGCGTGTTTATGGGAAAGAGGTTATTGCAGGTGATGAGGAGGCGATAAAATGCCTCCTCACTGCCTGCTTTAACCCCTTGGTCACTGTACTGCACAAGATTGCAGAGCACTTGCATTGTTGCCTTCTTCACTTGAATGGGTCAAGCTTCTACACATGACAAGCATGGCAAGGCATATAATACCCACTGCAGACATGTGTACAACCTTACTGCCCTGAGCCCCCTAAAATTGTAACACAGAGTTCACATAGTTTTAGATGCTGTTCTAGCCATTTCAGTATTGTGTAAGACACTCTGACCTAAAGCAGGAGATTGGAGAGGACACTTTTAGTGAACCACAGAACTCTTCTGTTTTGCAGCATCTGCCTAGCAGAGCTTTGAGGAGATGTAGTAGATATCTTTCTGCCTTATACTGCTGTTGGAACTACAGAAGAAGCTTTGGCTAATGTGGCCGCTTCTCAGTCCAGGACTGCCTTCTCCTTCCACGTCCGGCACCTGCTCAGGTGAAAATGACAAAAGTAGTCCCACTATGTTTGACAGAGGTTCGACAAGCCGTAGGTACGATCTACCAATCACCTGAACGTGGTCGACTGGTAGATCACGATTGACTGGTTGTCGACCTCCGATCTATCGTATCCCAACAATCACCCGACTGCAGGAGGTACAAGATGTTGCCTACAAGCAATTTAAACTGGACCCACCCCCCCACCCCCCAGTTAACCCTAGTGGAAGATATGCATATTTCTCTTGTTTGAAAACTGCATTGAGAAGTACAGTGTTACTTGAATTGTATTCCAAGATTTGCTTGTCTTTAGCTGAGAGAATTTGCAATAATTTAACACTTTACATAAAGTCTCAGAAATATTTTGTTATGGTCTTCATGTTATATAGTTTGAATACCATGTCATAGATCTATTATCTATCATTGTAAAATAATATATTTCACACTTTTTTTTTAATTTCTCCAAAAAAATAAAAAAAACACTTTTAAAAAAGAACATGGGGGAAAAAAATAAATCTGTTTTTTCTCCGGACCTTCCCATCTCTATCTCTGAGTCAACATTTACAGTACATGGCAGTAACAAGGATTCTAACCGTTCCCCATTCTACCCAAACCAACTAAATAAAAGAAAACAAACTTTTCCCTGCTTACACTTTAATCCAAAATATCTGGAACAAAGCCAAACAACATCAACAGTTATCCAGCTATACCCAACATAGTCCAATCTGGGACAACCAATTATACTCCGAGCTGTAAAAGCTCCAATATGGGAATTAATCGAAGGCCAATGTAGGTAAATATCTCTTTCAAGTATTTCATGATGGGACCCATCTATTTAATGTAATGCAAAGTATTGCTCTTGTGAAAGGTTTTATTTATAGGAGCTATGCAATTTGACTGAATGCCTTTCTGTCTGACTATTTGTTAAAATCAGTGCAACTCTGGGAGAAAAAAATGGTTCCCTTGAGGAACAGTAGAAAGAAGCTATGGAGATTACTTATACTCAGGGCTTTTTTTCAGGGGGAACTTGGGGGAACTCTGTTCCACCACCTCTGGCTCAGACCCTTTGGTGCCTGCTCACCACAATCACTTGTAAACACAGAAGTCTGGTTTCTGTATTTACAAGCAACAGCTCTGCAGTCTGTGTGTAACTCCCCTGCACTCTGCACTAATGCCCCTTTAAGACCCTTCTACTGTTTGTGAAATCTGAACGGGGTCGTGGTTGATTTCCTGCACCTATTTTCTGAGAAAAAAAGCTCTGCTTATATTTGCTCTTTAAATTCAGCCCAAAGGGCTCATGCAAATTTACATTATTCTAAGAGCCCTGGTAAAGCTTTTTTTAAATGGGGGTTTTACCACATCCTACTTGTATTAAATGCAGACAAGATCATAGTGAACTTATCTATCTACTATCTATCTACTATGACGTTGTCTGTTTGTTGATCCCAAATTCTGTGTGTTGGGTATCCTAGGTGATTTACAGGTTGACTTTAACTTTATCAGGGAAGCCATTACTGAATCTCAGGATCCCCCTAAAGAAGCTGAATGGGGTAATCTACAGGTAGTATGTTCTGGCTTGAACGCTACATATACCAGCACAGGGGATACCCAGGGGCCTTATTATATTCTTATTCTAGACAGAATATTATTGTGAAGTTTGTGTCCTAAATTTTCCTTATTGTTGGTATGTCTTTTTCCTATTGCCATGTTTCTGATGGTGACTTTGGGCCAGATTCAGCAATAGTTACGACCAGGTATCTCGAGATACGCCGCGTAACTTCTAAAATGTGCCGGCGTATCTTTTTTCTGTATTCAGAAAATAAGATACGCCGGGTTTGAGCTAAGATACAAGCGCCGTAATTGTATTACGCAGTTGTATCTTAACTGCATATTTACGCTGGCCGCTAGGGGCGTGTACGCTGATTTACGCCTAGAATATGTAAATCAGCCAGATCCACCTATTCACGAACTTACGCCCGGTCATCGCAGTACAGATACGCCGTTTGCGTAAGGCGTTTTCAGGCGTAAAGTTATTCCAACAAAAAGATGGCGCAGCCAATGTTAAGTATGGACGTCGGGATCGCGTAGAATTTTTAAATGTTTACGTCGTTTGTGTAACTCGTCCGTGAATTGGGCTGGACGTAAATTACGTTCACGTCGTTTTCAATTACTCTTTTCAACGTCATTTGTAGCATGCGCACTGGGATACGTTCACGGCCGGCGCATGCGCAGTTTAAAAAAAAATCATTTACGTGGGGTCACACTTCATTTAACTAAAACACGCCCACATGAAAAACATTTGAATTAGGCGGGCTTTGTGAATACAGCACTTGCCTCTCTAATTTACGGTGGCGTAGCGTATCTGAGATACGCCAGCACAACTTTACGCCGCACTACATGAATCTGGCCCTTTGTGTCTGGACTTGTGTAACAATTGTGCTGGATTGATTTTTTATTAAACTTATTTTTTTTTAATAAAATGTATCTTTTTCCGAGAAAAAGAAAAAACCACGCTCCTGTGAACAGGCTTTCTTTTTTAACGTTTGAAAGACATGAGATTTCTACCTTTTTTGAAGACTTGGTTGCAATCATATGGTATCTCCTAATTATGAGTAATGATATCTTTTACTATTTGAGGCCATTACCAGTTTTGCTTCTGATTGCTACCAGGTCATTGTTGTATGTCTCTGGCGAGATGTTCTGGTTATTTCTCTTTTGTTTTATTTTCCCATCTTTTTTTTTGTTCCTGGGGTTTTGTATATATATATAATATAATAACATATAGGCCCTATATATAGGGGATGATGTATTGCTTTGCAACGTATTAGACCTTATTTTGTAATTATTGTTATGCTGTGATTTGTCAATGCATCTTTCTTGTGTTATCTGACAATGGTTAAAAAAAATGATATGGATTGAAAAAGGTTAAAGTGGTTGTAAACCCCCAAAAAAAAAATTTTTATGTCATAATATTTCATATCATCTGTGCCCAGTCTTGCCACACAGAGTTAATCCAGATCTGAGAAATCCTCTTTTATGTTCAGTGAAAATGAACAGCCTTCCAGATAAAACCCTGCCTAAAGCAAAAGTCCGTTTTCTCTCTTCTTGCTTTGAGTGAGAGGTTATTTACATATCTATTTAGGACACGTTTATCTTATGTTATGTTTTGTTTATCATAACATGAGGTGATATAACATCATAACACAGCCTAGTAATATACAATGAACTTTGGATAACCTCTTGTTATGATAAACATGTCCAGGCTAGATTTGTAAATAACCTGTCACTGAAAGCAATAACAGAGAAACGGACTTAACCTAATTTGGCAGGTTTTTATCTGAAATTCGGTTAATTTGCACTGAACTTTAAACAAGGATTACTCAGCACTGGATTAACTCTGTGTGGCAAGACTGGGCACAGATGATAGGAAATCTTATACTCTACATTGTGACATTAAAAAAAAATATTTATTTTTTTGGGTTTACAACCACTTTAAGGTATCTGTAGTTTGCAGTCTATGTTTACTATTAGTTAAAAAATCCACGCTAGATCTATTGTACTTTAAAAACAACCTTCTTGTTCTAAAGTGCTTTTTGTATTTCCAGGCAATACTTCCGCTATTGCCTCAAGGGCACTGAGTGTCCAGAACATTACCTACGAGTCACCTTCAGCAAATAACAAAGAGAAGCTGGAACACGCAGAGCTAGAAAATGAAATATTCAAGGTGGACCAGATGATTACTGACATGGAGCTAAAAGTTAATGTCCTAAGATGGACTGTAGAGGCAACAGCAAATATAAATGATGAGCTTGACAACAATGATGTCTCCTCCACAGCTTTGCTCTCGATGGATGAAAAAGAAAGTCGCAACTGCTGTAATGGGTGCACTTTACTGTGTCTTTGATTTTGTTTACTGCAGCAATAGTAGTTGTCACATGTTCTTCTGTGCTGTAAATGTGATATAAAATTCCTAGATAGTGTTGCTGTGTTTTGGTTTACTACTATTTATATGAGTACAATTACATCATGGATTTAATTACATTTATGTGTATGAAATGTGAGGGACAGAATATATATTTAAAAAATGCTACCAAGATAGTCAGTGACTACATTACAGGTGTCTAGACAGCAATACGGGAGCCCAGCTGTAATAAAGAGAAATAAATTAAGAAAATAAAAAGTCGTTATCCCACGGCAACAAAGTTATTCCATATTTTATTTTATAAAGAAGCGGACAAAGCTAGACTTCTTCAAATATATAAATATTTGTTCCCAGATTATTATACCTGTGTGAACCTAAAGTGTAAATTCACCGTCAGGAAAACTTTCCATAAAACCCCCCTATGCAATACTATAGGGTTGAACTACTAAAACCAGAGCTTTCAGTGTGACTTTCAGTGAAGACTGCAGGGCACGATTTGAAAAACGTGTCAGTGTGAAAGGGGTCTAAGGCCGCGTACACACGATCGAACATATCTGCTGAAACTGGTCCGCAGACCAGTTTCAGCGGACATATCCGATCGTATGTACGGCCTAGCAGACAGGTTTCCAGCAGACAAAAGTTTTAAAGCATGCTTTAAAACTTATCTGCTGGAAAGCTGTCTGTCGGACATGTCCGCTGGTTAGTACGCCTAACCAGCGGACCGAAATCCCCTGCATGCGTCAAATGGATTCGACGCATTCGTGGAAGCATTTTACTTCCTGGTTTGCGGACGTCGCGGCGTCAACGTCACCGCCACGTCACCGCGCTGTCTGTCTGCAGGGATTTTGGTTTGATCCTGTGTACACACATCAGACCAAAATATCCCAGGAGACATGTCCGATGAAAACGGTCCGTCGGACCGTTTTCATCGGATATGTCTCCTCGTGTGTACGCGGCCTAAGTGTTTATCATAGCTGAGAGCAGTGTTTTCTAAATGACAAAATCTAGCTCACGACAGCAAAACTCCATTCTATAATTAAAGTTTAGTTTAGTCATATTAAATAAAAACAATATGAGCTTGCCATCAAACCACAAGAACTGCAGTCAATATGAATGACATTCTATAGGGAAAGTGTTTAAAAATGTAGCGGATAATTACACTTTGTTTCTGAATTAGCAGCATGTAGCCCTATACACAAGCTAAGATTGCATCAAGAAAAATCAAGTGATTTTCTAAATATGAAACTTTATAAGACTAGCTATAATCATCCCAGATGCACTAACATGGAATATGGCATTATGTAGGTTTAGGAATAACTAAACTCAGAACACAAATGTCTGTGCATGTCTTTTAAAAAAAAACAACACCTTTATTTTCAGATACAAATATGCAAATACTGCGAAGTTTGAATTTAAGATGCCATTTACTGGTGAATACAGCTACTGTATATACATCATGGAAAGTGCTAAGCTTTCAATAGTCAAGAAAGCGGGTTGAGAATTTTTTTTAAATATTATTTTCAATTACTGAAGGATAATTCTCAGTTATGTTAACATCTGATATACCTGTAAATAAATATATATGTATATTTTATTTACTTATTCATTAAGCTAACCAATTTGGATTTTATAAATAAAACAATAAAGATTATGCGTGGCATTTGATAATGTTGTACAAACAAATTATGGTCTAATTTCTAGACATTTGTTTTTCATTATGACTAAACATCTTAATTTTCTGGTGATTAGCGTAACCACTTCAGCTCCAGAAGGATACGGCACTATGTTACTTTAACTGACAATTTAGACGCTGTACCCAAATAAAATGTATGTGTATGTATTCCCACAGATAGAGTTTTGGTGGCATTTGATCCCCTGCAGTTTTTATTTCTTGCGCTATAAACAAAAAAGACCAACAATTTTGAAAAAAATATATACATTTTTTACTTTCTGCTATAAAACATACCCAATAAAAAAAACTGATTTCTTCAACAGTTTAGGTATTCTGCTACATATTTTGATAGGCGTAGGCAAATATTGATTGGTTTGCACAAAAGTTTTAGCGTCTACAATACAAACGATGGGATATTTTTATTTATTTGTTTTTATTTTTTACTAGTAATGGTGGCGATCAGCGACTTATAGCAGGACTGCATTATTGATGCAGAGAAATCGGACACCTAACTGACACTTTTTGGGAACCACTGACACTAACACAGTAATCAGTGCTTAAAAATAAGTATTGTCACTGTACTAATGACAATGGCAGGGAAGGGGTTAACATCAGGGGCAACCAAAGGGTTAATTGTGTGCCTAGGTTGGGCTTACTCGCTGTGGGGGAGGTGCTTTGACAAGGGGAAGACAAAGACCTGTTTTCCTGCTTTGCTGAAACACAGGATGAATACCTTCCCTTCTGACAGAACAACAATCAGAAGCAAAATATGTAAAACAGGGGGGGGTGCAATCAGCGCAAAAATATAAAGATCAGAAAAAAATAAAAATAATAAGTGTAAAAATGAAAAATACTCAAAGAGTGAATTTCATATGGATGCAAGCTGAACACCAAAAGAACAATCACAAAATTCCTGAAGTAAATATATCAAACAGAGCAGTGCAGCGCAAACCTAAATAGCATAATATTAATATTAAAACGAATATGCTCATACCAGTGAAGACATAATTGAATTAATAACAGTGAAAAAATAAAATTAAAAAAAATAAAAAAAATAAAAAGAAAGTCCACATTTGCAAAGTGCAAACAAATCCTGTGATCAAAACAGTCAGAGTATCTCCACCATGTGACTTGGAAAACCAATATTTCAAATATTTCAAACGTGATCCCTTCACCAGTAAAGATGGGTACTCTCACCTCACACCAAGACCCTTGTTTTACCAAAGGTCTAAAACGCTTAGAACAAATGGCAGGAAATCCAGATGGCTCAAAGATGTGCAATTGTCAGCTGAAGGACCCGGAGATATGCAAGTATCCTCAGTGGCACCAACGAATCAATATGCAAAGAAAAAAGGCCAGATCTAAGAGCTTCCATATAAACCAGGTCTCTTTAATGAGTAAAAAATGTGCAGGGTACTCACTGTAACGGAACTATGTATTCTGCCTGTACATCTATAATAATCATGCAGTGGGACATACAAGGAACCGAAGGACGTGTTACAATAGGATGAATGATATCTGGGACTACCTGAGATATGGATTATCCACATTATATTCTGAGATATCTGGAGGGCTGTTTTGGATCTGTTGGTTCTGAATTTAGAAGGTTAATTGTAGAGTGACTCTTTCACTGTTGAATTCTAAATGTCTCTTCTCTCTTTTGTGTATTGTATTACAAATTAACAGTCTCCTGTCTGTGTATTGAATTAGCATGTCATTTGTGTTCAGAAGAACTTGTCAGGCTTTGCGGTGCCGAAATGCTTATCTATTGATGGGGTTATCTGTGATTGAAGTCTATTGAGAAAGGAATGTGGTTTCTTTTGGCCTGGTGACAGTGTGTCTAACTTGGGGCCCCCCTGTGGAGGGAGGGGGTGGAGACTTTCATTGTTCCTTGAGCACTCACCAGTTTGTAACTAGATATAAACTAAGAAATGTTCCATTAAAGTTGTGTGACTTGACCCTTCCAAACGTAGTCTGTCTCGTTTATGGAAGGGAATGCGATGGGAATTATTCTGTGCCTCTTACAACTGGACCTGACTCTCCCTTTGACTCTCGTGGATGGGCTTATACTGGACTTACTTGCATAGCAACTTGCCAGGGAAAAGGACGTCGTCAGCGGCTGATACCCTCTCCCTACTTGGGTAGCCGTTACATTGGTTGGCAGCGGTGGGATGGTCCTTTTATCCAAGGAGCAAGTTCTGAATGGAGTCTCAGTACGCCAGGCTGAAAAGAACCACACTAAAAGATTTATTGGAGAGTCGTGGTAGGAGTGCCAGTAACAGGCCACGGAGGGAGCTGATAGCAGATTTACTGGAGCTGGACCAAATGGATGGATCCATGGAAGGAACGGAGCCTCTAGCACCTGTCAGCGAGGAAGATGTAATTACGGATATTGTACAGCGGAGATTATCCTTGTATCCAGAAACGTCCACGGAACTAATAAACCAGCTGTTCCGGGAAGCAAGAGAGGAGATTCAAACCAAGAGGGGACAAGAACTGGAACTGGTAAGAGCTAGACAGCCCATTACACACACAGCTCCTACTTCCCCACCCGCTGCTACAGGAAAGAAAATACCGTTCACTGCATTTAAAGCTTTTGTAGAAAGTGAGGAGGAAATAGATGGATATTTGGCGGATTTTGAGAGGCAGTGCTCACTGCACCAGGTACCACCAGACCAATGGGTCACTATTTTGTCTGGGAAATTGTCGGGCAAAGCCAATGAAGCTTTTCGGGCACTTGCTCCAGAGGATATTTTACAATATCAGCAAGTGAAAAAGGCGCTGTTAACCCGATATGCCGTAACCCCAGAAACCTACCGCCGCCGCTTCCGGGAATCCAAGAAGAAGGCTGTGGACTCCCACATGGAATGGGCCAACCAGTTACAAAGGGTGGCATCCCATTGGGTCCAAGGGTGCAAGGCCAACACCGGGGAGGAAGTATTGCAGCTATTCCTAATGGAACATTTCTTCCAAGACCTGGCCGCAGACATACAGGACTGGGTACGAGACCGCCGTCCCGCTAACTTAAATGAGGCGGCGCGGCTAGCAGATGAGTACGCGGAAACAAGGAAAGTAAGCCAGGGTACTACACGGCTGTCTCATAAGGTAGAACCGCGTACTCCAACCGGCACCCCACGCCCAGAATTTCGGGCTCCAGTCCCACCAGGACCACCACGTCCTCAGGAACCCAACAACTACCTCCGGGATTCGTCTAGGGTGACGTGCCATCACTGCAGCAACACGGGACATATTGCTCGTTTTTGTCCTTTGAGAGCTACAAATAACGACTGGAGACGCCCAACACCCAACACAGAGGTCACTCCATCACGGCCCTCTGCGGCCCACTGCCTAGAGACTGAGGTGGGCCCTGAGGAATGTCTGGGAATTTTGTATGAGGCAGACCCAATACAAGCGGCCTCTCCAGATAACCGTCAGCATCACCGTCAGGAGGTACGGGTGAATGGACAAGTAGCACAAGGCCTAAGAGATACCGAGGCTACTATCGCTCTGATTCAAAAACAACCCGGGCACAAAAAGTCAGACTGTTCATTAAATGTACCCAGGCAGTCACAGTCATGGAGACAGCCAGAAAGGGGGAACCCCCACATATCCATGCCTGCGGCCCACGGCGTTGGGGAGGTAGAACATTGGGGTGTTCTGCATGAGGCAGATCCGATACAAGCAGCTAACCAGGACAACAGGCAGCAACACAGGCAGACTGTCTGGGTCAATGGAAAGGCAGCCAACGGGTTACGCGATACGGGGGCCACGATGACACTGCTACAGAAGAAACTCATCCCAGAGAGCCAGCACACCGGAGACACCGTAGCCGTAAGAGTAGCAGGAGGCACCGTCTTCCGGCTACCCGTTGCCCGGGTTCACCTGGATTGGGGGGTGGGTTCGGGACATGTGAATGTGGGGGTGATGAAGGATTTGCCAGCAGATGTACTACTGGGGAATGATTTGGCCCCCCTTGTTTCTGCGTACGCCCCGATGTGCCCCGCTGAAGCCTACACAGTGACTACCTGTGCCCCAACCTGCGTTGCTGGAACCAACTCGCTTGCTGCTGAGACCCGGGTAAGACTACCTTCCCCGACATGTACTGTAGATCCGGCCCAATATCACAGTCTAAAATGGGAATGTGACAAGTTGGCCAGTGAGAAATCGGAGATGCAACGACACTACGTCATGTATTATGAGATGTCCCGTGGCTTGAACATTGAAATGCACAAACAGGCTGAAATTGTCAAAAGGTTAAACGGGATCTGCGCTCAGGTGGTGCCTTATCTCTCCCAAGAGCATCAGCAACAGGTTTTGGGAGCCATTGAGAGAGCAAAGCAAGTGACTGTTCCAGAACTGAATTCCATTATTCACCTTCACCATCAGCTACCGACCTGGCAGACTTAATGGCAATGCCGATGGACTGTCCAGGCAAACGGAACTTTTACCCTAACAGCAGACCGGACATCCCCAAGTTGACCCGAAAAGGATCAATCCGGGTCTGCCGGAGTGTTCCACAAAAGGGGAGCAGTGTAACGGAACTATGTATTCTGCCTGTACATCTATAATAATCATGCAGTGGGACATACAAGGAACCGAAGGACGTGTTACAATAGGATGAATGATATCTGGGACTACCTGAGATATGGATTATCCACATTATATTCTGAGATATCTGGAGGGCTGTTTTGGATCTGTTGGTTCTGAATTTAGAAGGTTAATTGTAGAGTGACTCTTTCACTGTTGAATTCTAAATGTCTCTTCTCTCTTTTGTGTATTGTATTACAAATTAACAGTCTCCTGTCTGTGTATTGAATTAGCATGTCATTTGTGTTCAGAAGAACTTGTCAGGCTTTGCGGTGCCGAAATGCTTATCTATTGATGGGGTTATCTGTGATTGAAGTCTATTGAGAAAGGAATGTGGTTTCTTTTGGCCTGGTGACAGTGTGTCTAACTTGGGGCCCCCCTGTGGAGGGAGGGGGTGGAGACTTTCATTGTTCCTTGAGCACTCACCAGTTTGTAACTAGATATAAACTAAGAAATGTTCCATTAAAGTTGTGTGACTTGACCCTTCCAAACGTAGTCTGTCTCGTTTATGGAAGGGAATGCGATGGGAATTATTCTGTGCCTCTTACAACTGGACCTGACTCTCCCTTTGACTCTCGTGGATGGGCTTATACTGGACTTACTTGCATAGCAACTTGCCAGGGAAAAGGACGTCGTCAGCGGCTGATACCCTCTCCCTACTTGGGTAGCCGTTACACTCACATTCAAGTAGAAAATACAGGCATAAAACACCATATCAGGCAGCTCAAATGAAGACGTGGGACATCAAGGAGTGACATGGGATGGTTCCTGACCCCGGACGCGTATCGTAATACTACTTCCTCCGCCCTGCTGAGGAAGTAGTATTACGATACGCGTCCGGGGTCAGGAACCATCCCATGTCACTCCTTGATGTCCCACGTCTTCATTTGAGCTGCCTGATATGGTGTTTTATGCCTGTATTTTCTACTTGAATGTGAGTACCCTGCACATTTTTTACTCATTAAAGAGACCTGGTTTATATGGAAGCTCTTAGATCTGGCCTTTTTTCTTTGCATATTGATTCGTTGGTGCCACTGAGGATACTTGCATATCTCCGGGTCCTTCAGCTGACAATTGCACATCTTTGAGCCATCTGGATTTCCTGCCATTTGTTCTAAGCGTTTTAGACCTTTGGTAAAACAAGGGTCTTGGTGTGAGGTGAGAGTACCCATCTTTACTGGTGAAGGGATCACGTTTGAAATATTTGAAATATTGGTTTTCCAAGTCACATGGTGGAGATACTCTGACTGTTTTGATCACAGGATTTGTTTGCACTTTGCAAATGTGGACTTTCTTTTTATTTTATTTTATTTTATTTTTTCACTGTTATTAATTCAATTATGTCTTCACTGGTATGAGCATATTCGTTTTAATATTAATATTATGCTATTTAGGTTTGCGCTGCACTGCTCTGTTTGATATAACAATCAGAAGCAGCCCGTCCTCTCTCCTCGTCACCACTTATATGCAATGCTATGCATTAATCTATCCATGAATCTATCCATTGCCACCGCGGCCACCCCCTATTCATGCATTCAGCCCCTTTCAGGTCACCGGTCGCATGAATTACAGCGGCCAGGTTTTTTTTTTTTTTTAAGCAGCTGATCAGAGCCAGTGGCTTCAAAATAGAGTGGAATAGGGTCGCAGAGAGTGCGCTCCGATCCCACCCAGGTGTGTTAATATTTGCTGTTGCAACACTGATCCTCCTCCCGGTCAATCGGGTAGTGAATCTGATACCCGTCACCCCGATTGGTTGAAAGGACAGGCGCTCCTATTGGACGCCTAGGAGGAGGGGAGGAGACGGCCAAAGCGAGAAGTAGAAGAGTCCATGCATTGATGCACAGGTCCCTGTTGCCTCTCCACGGATGCCCGGTGCGATGTGCCTTGAATGCCGATCCCTGCCGCTCCTCAGATGTCTAGATGGAGTAAGTGCCAGCAGACAGCGGCAGGGGGGTTCGGTTGTTTGCCGCCCCCTCGTACAAAAATCCACCAGCCGATACTGACGACAATCTGCCTTGCTTACATAGCAGATCGCCGTTCTGCCTGTATCCTGTCTAATCGGCGGGTGGCGGCAGACATCAATTCTGCGGGGAAACCCACCGCTGGGCTCCTGCTATGTATAATCGCGCCCCAGACCCAGATGTGTCAGGTGGTGATTTGGCACAGAGCAGACGCCCTGCCGCAGTAAATGTACAGTGGCCGGTCCACAAGTGGTTAAAGTATATCTAAAGCCAAAACCTTTTTAATTGGACGGTTGTCACTGGAACAAGTGTTCTAACCGGAATGTTTTACCACTATACCTGTTCAGGTGTCAACTCAAAATGCTGGATTTTTCCCCATTTTCAGCCCCAAAATCAATAGTGAATCTTCCTAGTGGGGACACAGACAGCAAGCAATACAAGCATCACAAAGGTTCTAATCCTTTGACCCCAAAAATGGATTTACATGCACTTTAAATTCAATCCCACGGATGAAACATAACTAGTTGTGGACTAGGCATGCTACACACAAAACATTGGCCCAGATTCACAGAGCGATTACGCCTGCGCAACAGGAGATGCGCGTGCGTAAGTCAAAATGTGCGTGTGCGTTTCGATGCACGGCATCCCCAGAACGAGATACGCAAAAAATCTACTTTTTTTTGTCCCGCGCAATTTCGTTAGACTGGCGCATCCGTCCGCGCAAAAGTGACTTTAGATGAACAAAGAAGGATGAGGGCACGGAGGATGGCACGGGAGAGGATATACCGCACCCGCATAGACCTGTTTGGCATGAGTGATTCTGAGGTGTATCGCATCTTCAGATTCACCCCTCATGTCATCCTGGAATTAACCACAACCCTGCAGGATGACATCACCAGCCCAACACAACGCTCACATGCAGTGCAGCCACTAGTCAAGGTCCTGGCAACACTCCATTTCCTTGCCAGTGGCTCTTTTCAGCGTACAAGTGGAGTGGTGGCTGGGATGTCACAATCCTCCATGAGCAGATGTGTGCACCAGGTTGTCCCTGCAATCCTCAGACGCATGGCCAACCAAATCATCAAACCCACCACTGAGGACCTGCGGCTGAAGGCAATGACAGATTTCTACAGAATTGCCAGATTCCCACGCACTGTGGGGGCCATTGATTGCACACATGTGGCACTCCAGCCCCCCCAGGAGACAGAGCACATGTAACGCAATCGGAAGCATTGGCATTCCATCAACGTACAGGTGATAGTCGATGCCCAAGGCCTCATATGGCACGTCCGTGCCAAACACCCCGGATCCAGCCATGACAGCTACATATACAATCAATGCCACATCCGAATGGAATTCGATCAGAACGTGTATGGGGACACCTGGCTGGTTGGTGAGTGACATGGGTGGCAGGCATGACTATCCCCTCCCATAATGCACACATCACAAGGGGCACATGCATGACTAACATCCTCCTGTCTTTTCCCTTACAGGTGACTCTGCATATCCACTGGGACCCCATCTCATGACTCCTATCCGGAACCCCCAAACCCCAGGAGAGGAAAGATACAATCAAGCACATGCCCAAACACGAGCAGTGGTGGAGCGCATCTTTGGCCTCCTAAAGTCACGTTTCCGATGCCTGGATAAGTCTGGGGGTACCCTCTTGTATTCCCCAAACTTTGTGTGCCAGATCATCGGTGCATGTTGCATGCTGCACAACTTCGCAGAAAAAAAGGGCCTGCAGATTGACCTACGTGATGACCTGACCCCTGAACCAGACAATCCCCCCCTAACCGAGGGTCCCCCGTCTTCTGAGGGAAGAGCAGCCAGGAGACAGCTCACATTGGGCATCTTTGCACGTTAAACACACACATTAATCATGGCACAATGAGAATGCATGCATGCACACCACTGTGGTCCCTAGCACACACACCCCACATCCACATCAAATTGGATTGGCACCAGTCCACCATGCTGGACTTGTGAGCAGCAACGCCACGCCAAGGCTCCAATTATGTCACTGTACATTCATACACTATTCACACGGACCTGGGGATCACTTCTCCACCAAAATTGAGGGTGACACCCCTTTTCCGGCAGGAATGTCACCCCCACATTCAAACAGCATTCACAACCCAAAAAAAAAAAAATTACCAGCAAAATCAAAAAATTTCCAGCAAAAAAAAAAAGAGGGGAAAAAAAATTATTGCCCTTGACGTGAGCCACGCCTGGGGCGCCCCCGGCCACAGCCCCGGCTCCTCAGGGAAGACTCATGGGGAGGGGGGAAACGGGGGAAGGAGGAGCAGCCCCTGATCTCTGCCCACCTGGCGGCCTGCCCTCCAAGGCCACGGCTATTCTGTCCAGGGCAGCACCAAGTGTTGCCGTGTTGGCCTGGATAGCCTGGGTAAGGGCCCTCACATCCTGCCCAACGCCTGCTGATGTAGTCTGCAGGTCGTTTAGGCAGGTTGTGAAAGCCCGGGAGTGGGAGTCCAGGTTCCCCAGCGTATCCTTGATGGAGGACCGGCTCTCCTCCATCCTCACCAATGTCTGGATGACCTGTCCCAGATGGCGGGTCTGAAGGGCCTGGTCCCTTCTCAGAGTGGCGGGCAGGAGATCGGCCAACCCCCTGGTGTTCTGGGACGAAATCCTGCCTCCAGCTGATGCTTGTGGCCGGGGAGAAGGGGAGGCCCTTGGGAGGGGAGCCATGTTGGGGGAGGAGGGGGGGGGGGCTCCCCCTTAGGGAGGGCTGCCAGCCAAAGGGGAAGAGCCCTCAAAAACCAAACGTCCAGTGCCTGACATGGACTCCTCCTCCTCATGATTCTCCTCCTCCTCTTGAACCTCCTCCGCGGACTCCGGCCTTGTTGGGGGGGGCCTCATTAGGCTGCTGTCCTGGGGATGGTGCGGTCAGGCCAGGTGGCCCTGCACCCTCCTGCACATCTGTGGATGACACAAAACATTCACAGGTTGGAGGATCCACACACTTGCCACATATTCCCTTTCACCCCCTCCCCCACACATGCTACACACCTGATATTAAAAAAAATACTTACCTGGCACCACGGGCTCCGGACTTCAGTCAAAGCACGCTCCTCCGCTGTCAGCCTAATACGGCATGGTGTGCCCCCTCCTGTGCCCCTGGCATGGGCATGCATTCTGGCCAGCTTCTGTTTGACCAGACGCCGGAGGTCATTAATTTTTTTGTCAATCCCAGACCGGGTCCCCCCCTCCCCCGCTGAATTGACCTGCTCAGTGATCATGTCCAAAATCTCCCTCCTCCTGGCCGGGGTGGTGTTGGCACTGTCTGGACCGTGGAGGAAACGCCCATAATCGCTAATGGCCCGGGCAAGAATTCTTTTTTCCCCCAAAGTAAAATTGAGCTTTCGCTTTCTCTCTGTCATACTTCCAAAAAAACTCACTCCCAGTCAACAAAAATCACTCACAAAAACAAGCACAACCAATCAAGCAAGAACACACACAAAGAGAAAACTAACACCCAAAAAATTACACAAGCACTCAGCAAGAAACAGTCACAAAAACAAACAGCAAAAAATCAGCAAGAAAACAAACGAACAGAAATATATCAAACAAACAGTCTCTCAAACACTTATCAAAAAACACTTTCAAAGATCTACTAACAAACACTTGATCACACAGAACACTAATCTGACAACTACAAAACACAACGCAACGAACAACAGGACAAAAGCACTTGGTTAAATGGGAAGGGACAAAGGGATGTACTTTTGCAATGCAAGTGCGTTTGTGTCTGTCTATTTATGCTGTTTGCGTAGTTCACAACGTTGCCCTAGTCCATTTCCAATTTCACTGATTGCGCCGCTCCCGAGTTGTGAGCATGCGCACAGCGGAGCTGACCATGGTCTCCTTCAAGCGCGCATGCGCGAGCCGGCCGGCCCTTCATTTGCATGGGGTCACGGCTCATTTCAATGTAACACGCCCACGTCCTTCCCAATTTGTATTACTCCGCCTTACGCCTCTGAAATAACGTTACGCATGCGCAATTTCCTGCGCAAAAGCTACGAGAATAGGGTGATTACGCGGCAAAATTGCGCAAGTCTAACGTAAAGGCGGTGCGCTACGCCGGTCCAATAATGCGCAGATGTACGTGAATCTGGGCCATTGTCATCAAAGTACACAGGGAATGTGTATGTGTATGCCCCACTGCCGCTTCCTTTCCTCACACTTGCATTCCATTGCCAGTTCTCAAAATGAAAGCAGGGAGTTACTGCATAAATACTGTACTGTAGCTGTTCTAAAGAGAGATACAAAGTAACAATGTTATTTTAAATTTGCTCTGTCACTCACCTAGTAAAAAAAAGCTACTGTATATTTTAACCACTTATTAACCCTTAGTTTCTCCTAATCAGTCCATTTTTGTAACTCCCTTTTCTCCTCTCTTTAACTATTCATTTTCTGGTAATTCATTTTTACTTATTTCTATTTTATTAGCTAATAATATTCCAACTTTCAAAAATGTTTGTTCTTTTTTGAAGTGCTAAATTTAAGAAAAAAAGAGAGAGAGAGAGCAGCATGTCAGTGCCGCCTTATCAGTGCAGCCCCATCAGTGCCGCCTCATCAGTGGCCATTAGTGCCACCTCATCAGTGACCATCAGTGCAGCCTTGTCAGTGGCCATTTGTGCCACCTTATCAGTGCAGCCTGGTCAGTGGCAGTCTCATTATCAGTGCAGTCTCATCAATTCCCATCAGTGCAGTTATCAGTACCCATCATTGTCGCCTCATTAGTGGCCATCAGCGCCGCTTCATCATTGTCCATCAGTGCTGCCTCATCAGTGGCCATCTCTGCAGCCTATAAGTGCCCATTAGTGCAGCATATCAGTGCCCATTAGTGCAGAAAAACAGTGCTGCCTTACCAGTGCAGATCCATCAGTGCTGCCTCATCAGTGGCCATCTCTGCAGCCTATAAGTGCCCATTAGTGCAGCATATCAGTGCCCATTAGTGCAGAAAAACAGTGCTGCCTTACCAGTGCAGATCCATCAGTGCAGCTTATCAGTGCCATCTCATCAGTAGCCATCAGTGCCACCTCATGAGTGGCCATCAGTTTACCATCATCAGTGCAGCCTATCAGTGTCCATCAGTTCAGCTTATCAGTGTCCATCAGTTCAGCCTATCAGTGTCCATCAGTGCAGCCTATCAGTGTCCATAAGTGTAGCCTTATCAGTGCCCATCAGTGCAGCCTTATATCACTGGATTAGTAAGATTACTCCGATCTTGTAAGATATTTGGACTTGTGTTTGCTGCCAATGATTGTACAAATAATCTTACTGTATGATTACAATGACTAGGAAGTCCCAAGTAATTATACAAATAAGTGAAATAATCACTTTGATATGCTCGCTCAAGGACAAGGATGTTTAACCTCTTAAGGACCGCCGCATGTACATTTACGTCGGCAGAATGGCACCAACAGGCACATGCGGCGGGCCGGTTACCTGGCCGAGCGATCCGTGCAGAGGGGGCGGCGGTTGGTTTTTGTCCGCCCCCTCCGGATCGCTCTCAGCCAATGCGCGTGCTCCCCCTGCGTGTCATTTCCTTCTCCTGTGTAAACACAGGAAGGAGGAAGTGATGTGATCTCTCCCTCTGCGTTTTTTTCAACCACCGCTGAGAAGAGATCACATTGCACAGTAAGTCTGCACAACACTACACTGACACACAGACACATTTAACCCCCGCGATCGCCCCCTCCCCCCTGTCACAGTGTCACTGAGTGCAGTGATTATATGTATGATCACTGCAGTTAGTGTCAGTGTGACAGGCAGTTAGTTTTAGGTCCAGGGTAGCCCCCGTACCCCCCCTAATAAAGTTTTAACCCCTTGATCACCGACCTAGTTAACCCTTTCACTCCCTATTGCCAGCGCCACTAAGCGATCATTTTTCTGATCGCTGTATTAGTGTCAAGAAATATGAATGATCTGAAAAATGCGCTCCCCTTCCGACCATCCACCGCTGCGCACAAGGAGATGTAGTGTCCAAAGACCTAGCTGCTGTTTAAATAATGTGTAAATGTGAGAATATGAACAAAAGAAATAATCACCATAAATATGTGAATATATAGGGCCAGATTCAGGTAGAGTTACTCTGGAGTATCAGTGATACTCCATCCTAACTCTCACTTTGAGCCGGCGTTTCTGTTTTCTGTAGTCAGAAAACAAGAAAAACGCCAGGTTGGAGTTACTATACGAGTGGCGTAATTGTATTACGCCGTCGTATCGGAACTGCAATTTTAAAAATGGCGCTGGGGGCGTTCCTGCTGATTAACGCCGAGAATATGTTAATCAGCGAGAATCGGCAATTCACGATCGTATATGGGCCCGACGCAGTGACTTTCCGACGTTTCCGTAAGAGATACGCGGCGTAAAGATAAAGCAGCCCCCTAGTGGAGTATCCTATGTTAAGTATGGCCGTCGTCATCGCGTAGAAAAAAAAAAAATTCGAGTCGTTTGCGTAAAACGTCCGTGAATGGGGATTGACGTCATTGACGTTCCCTGAAAGAATTTGGAGCATGCGCACTGACAGTCGACGCATGCGCAGTACGTTCGCCGCAGGATCGCGCCTAGTTATAATAATACACGCCCCCTACCCACCCAATTTGAATTCCACTGGCTCATTTTCGCTACGCCGCCGCAACTTTAGGAGCAAGTGCTATGTGAATAACAGTACTTGCTCCTAAAGTTTCGGCGGAGTAACGTAAATGAGAAACGTTACTCCAACATAAAGATTCGCCCATCTACCTGAATCTGGCCCATAGAGTGTATCAGTCCATAAACAGCGCTGTGAGAATGGTGAAATTCTCCTAAGGTGTCATAGAAAATCACAGTGCATGACAAAATATAAATATCTATATGACTAAATAAGTGCATAAAATCAAGCCGTGAATACAATAATATGTGTTTGACAAAAAGTCAATAAAAAGTGATCTAAATTCTTCAGGGATCTTCCACCACACCAAGGTGAACAGTGCTTCCACCACCCGTCAAAATGGTCACTCACCAGAACTAATTGCCTCAGCACTTGCGTACTTGGGCAGTTCAGCTTAAAATCATCAAAATGAATCCTCAGAAGATCATGTGATATACTATATAGTGCTCCAAAACGTAAAGGAAAAAAGGAAATATACCATAGTGTGATACCGTAAAAGTAGTTAATAGCACACCAAAAGCAAATCCAAAGTTAAACTCACAAACAGGGCTCAAACACTGAGCAGTGAATAACAGCAGTCAACGTCATCCTAAAAACATCTTTTCATGGTTAGCACTTGGCCACGGCGGACCCACAATCAAACAGAAACGATCTCGCCACTTAGCAGGTCTGTGGTCGCATCGGCTGACGATTGGCTCTCCTGGTTGATGAATGGCTCCAAACACAGCACAGCACAGCAAGCGTGATAGTAACTCAATCACTGACTATGTAGCCACGCCCCAACATGTTTTATCACTATTGATTTAATCATGGGGTTGGCCACATAGTGCAAAACCCTCCCTTTTGAGTCAGTGACTTGTTTGAACTCCCCGCCTCCCGTGACGTCTGGAAGGTAACGCCCCGCTGTATGTCAGACATCAGTAACCATACAGTGCCGTTCATGTCAGCGAGTAGCCAGCCTTCATACCGATGACGTCACACGTCACGTCAAAACCGTCCCACCTCCCTCGTCGCACGGTGCAAAAGCTCGCTCTCATTTCCATAAGGAAGGCGCTCGCATCAACACACATTGCGGTCTATCCCTTCTAAGATCATGTGACGCGATGCGTCACGCATAGGAGGAAGGGCGGAAGTGCAGTGTTAGACTCCGGATGCCCGTAGCCATAACTGAGGGCGGAAATGATGACAACAAATTATTGAAGCGCTAGTAGAAGGCACTAGATAACAAATGATAAGTAGACATGTAATAATAATCTGATCGAGTGTCCCCATGGCCAAGAACTACCCAAGTTACATTAGCTGTATTAGTGTCGCTGTTCCCGCTAGGTAGCTATTTTTTTTTATTGCGATTTTTTTTTACTAAAGACATGTGGCTAAATAAATTTTGGCCTAAATGTTTGACTAACATTTAGTTTATTTGATTTTTCTTATAACAAAAAGTAAAAAATATTGTTTTTTTTCAAAAATGTCGCTCTATTTTTGTTTATAGCGCAAAAAATAAAAATCACAGAGGCTATCAAATACCACCAAAATATAATTTAACCTTTTATAGTTAAAAGAATAAAGTTAGGTAAGGGGTGTACCATCGTCCCTATAGTCTAGTATAAATTGAAGGAACTCGGGGATTCCCCACAACCCCGAGACTCCAACAGAAAAGGTGGGCGGGGAGGACTATACCGGTACAGTAAGAGTTGGTTGGAACAACCAAGGTATTTCACATAAGGTAGATTATATAAAGGGTTTATTCACATAAAAACATCAAAAAAAGTAAAACATACATCACATATAAGAACAAAACAAACACATTTGACCAAAATCTATACACCGGTCATGCAAACCCTTCTGTTAGAAGGGGTAGGATCTCAATGAAGAAATTGGAGTCGTGAGACAGGCAGTCTCTGGTCTCAACTAGTTTCGCAAGTGTTTCGCTTCGTCAGGAGACAATCTAAAATATAATACAGGACAACATCAAACATTTCAAAAAAACACAAAAGTACATTATTTGCCACCCGGGGGTATGTGTGGACAAGACCCCTGGATGTTAATAAAATACATAATAAGGGAATTTTTGTCGATCATGTCGCCTACCTAGTGGCACATCGTCCATTGACCCAATCATCCAAGGCAGGCAATAGGTAAGTACCTAGGAACTGGACCAGGTGAATACTTGGGGTAGACCTGGTGGTGAGGATATATAACACTGATATGAAGGTTGTTCGTCGGAAGTGTAGGGAGGAGAAGGGGGGGGGGGGAAAGCAAGGGAGAGTGGAAAAGAGGGAGAAGAGGGAGCACGGAGGGGAGAAGGAAAGGGAGAGCAGAGGGAATGGAATAAAGGGGGAAAAAGGAGAAAAGGTGAGGTAAGAAAAGGGGGGGGAATGGGGAAGGGGGGGGAAGACGAATGGGCAAAGGGAGTGAAGAAAGGAGGGAGGGGGATTGAAGGGTGATGGGTGAAAGGGGGAGACCGGGAACGTAAGAGGGAGGGGGGGGGAGGGGGAGGGGAAAAAGGGGGGGGGAACATGTGTGAATTGTGCAAGGGGAGTGAACTGTCTAAGGGGAAGGAAAACAATCCTGGTTGTTTAGAGAGATGAGGGGGTCTCCCCTTTCACCCATCACCCTTCAATCCCCCTCCCTCCTTTCTTCACTCCCTTTGCCCATTCGTCTTCCCCCCCCCCCCTTCCCCTTCCCCCTCCCCCTTTTCTTACCTCACCTTTTCTCCTTTTTCCCCCTTTATTCCATTCCCTCTGCTCTCCCTTTCCTTCTCCCCTCCGTGCTCCCTCTTCTCCCTCTTTTCCACTCTCCCTTGCTTTCCCTCCCCCCCTTCTCCTCCCTACACTTCCGACGAACAACCTTCATATCAGTGTTATATATCCTCACCACCAGGTCTACCCCAAGTATTCACCTGGTCCAGTTCCTAGGTACTTGCCTATTGCCTGCCTTGGATGATTGGGTCAATGGACGATGTGCCACTAGGTAGGCGACATGATCGACAAAAATTCCCTTATTATGTATTTTATTAACATCCAGGGGTCTTGTCCACACATATCAGGAAGGAATTTTTTTCCCTGCCCAGCAGATTGGCTTAGCTGAACCAGGGTTTTTTTGCCTTCCTCTGGACCAAATTAAAAAAAAATAGGAGTGAGGATTCAAGGAATCTACTCCCCACCGCCACCTGACCACCTGACCACCCCCCCCCCCCCCCCTGTCGGAATATGGCCGTTCGGCAATATTCTGCAGAAATCATCTGGGGCCTGAGGCAATTTGCCACAAAGCTTCCAGCCGTCACCAAAAAGGCCCTGAGATTTGAGCAACTTTTGAGGATCGATCGACGATCATCAGTCAAAAAATGTAGCTACCCACCCCAAGCAAAGCACATATCATGTGCTTTGATCAATACAAGATCGGCAGTAAGACACCGATTAGAAATCCATGATTTCATTCTACAGAACAACTTAGACTGTCTCTTTATTACAGAAAGCTGGCTCACAGCCGACTGTAACACCATTCTTGGAGAACTGGTGCCAGAACACTACCGGATCATCACTGAAAACAGAATAGGGCAAAGAGGAGGAGGACTGGCAGTGATCCATAAGACGCATCTTGTGATATCTAAACCAGCCCTTCAGCACTCGCTTCCATTTATGGAAACCCTTACTCTGCAACTGCAAACAAACCCCAGGAGACCGTCCGTATTCTGCTCTGCTATAGGCCACCGGGGCCTAAATCGCAGTTTTTACCCCCATGGTCAGAGTTCATCTCCACTTACGCCATAACCAGCAAACACCTTTTGCTGCTCGGGGACTTCAATCTCTGGGCCAACTCCTCACAAGACCCCGTGGCCGACGCCTGTATCGACCATCTGGAAGGATTAGGCCTTCAGCAACTAGTATGTGGGCCCACACATGCTTCAGGTCACACACTCGATCTTATCTTCAGACAAAATCTGAAAGTAAGTATTTTGGAAAATGAACCATTGCCATGGACAGATCACCATGCAATTAAATTCATAATTTCCAATACTGCCCTATTGATAAAAACACCCAAGCCAGTGACAACACACTGGTCTAGATCTCTGAAGAAGCTCCACTCGGAACTCTTCAAATCTACCTTGGAAAATAAAATTAAAACAATTCAGCCAGGTCAAACGGCCGCAGACATACTGGTCGCCATAAACGCAGCCCTACTACAGTCAGCCGACTTAGTAGCACCAGAACGCAAAGTCCTTACCCGGAAAAACAAGGCAGGCTGGTTCAACAACCAGCTATCGCTACTGAAGCAAGAGCGTAGAAGGGCAGAAGCCGCCTGGAAAAGAAACGCTTCCGAGACGAACCTCGCCTTCTACAAAGCAACAACAAGAAGATATCACATAGAAATCTTCAAAGCCAAGAAAAACTATTTTTCCATGGCTATCAACAGCGCCTTAAACCGCCCCCGGGATCTCTTCAAGCTGGTCTCGCAGACCATGAATCCACACTGTCTTGAAGCCCCCAACACAGACACCCAAGAATTTTGCGATGAATTGTCGGATTTCTTCATCAATAAAATTGAGGGAATCCGGGAAAGTATTCCGCAAAACAATACTCCTGAGCTACCACACAGCACCCGGAGGAACAGGCTACAACCAACAAAGTTCACGCTGGAACCCGTTTCCATCGATGCCACAGAAAATATCATCAGCGCTTTGCGTAACAGCACATCGCCTAATGATATCATCCCCACTAAGCTGCTAAAGGAATGTGCCGATATCCTGGCGCCTCCCATTACGCAGCTTATAAATCAGTCATTTAAGGAAGGCATAGTGCCCTCCCTGCTGAAAGAGGGCACAATCCAGCCCATCTTGAAGAAACCTACCCTGGATCCCAGGATCCAAATCACCGCCGTCCCATAACAATGCTAAACGTTTTCTCCAAGGTAATGGAGAAAGTGGTGGTACAACAGCTGCAACAGCATCTAGATACCCACAACCTACTCGATCCACTGCAATCGGGATTCCGTCCCGGACACGGAACGGAAACGGCACTGCTCAAAATATGGGACGACGTTCTGGAGGCCGCAGATGAAGGAGAATCTTGTCTCCTGGTTCTGCTGGACCTAAGCGCAGCCTTTGACACCGTAGATCACAAACTGCTACTGACTCGGCTGAATGAGGTAGCCGGAGTCACAGAGGGTGATTTACCATGGTTTTCCTCCTTTTTGGGAAACCGATCTCAAACGGTGAAATTGGGACCGTTCACTTCTGGAAAACGCACGGTGTCATGTGGAGTCCCCCAAGGCTCACCTCTGTCACCGGTGCTCTTCAACATCTATCTTCGACCTCTCTTTGAAGTCATCAGTAGTCAACAACTACTTTATCACTCATATGCAGACGATACGCAACTGTATTTTCGTATCTGCAATAGAAAGGATCATCATCTCAGCTTAGAGAATTGCCTCTCTTCGATTGAAAACTGGATGACTAGGAGTTATCTCAAACTCAACAATTCTAAAACAGAACTTCTTCTGTTTCAGGCCAGTCGCAAGAGTCAACTGGCAACAACCTGGACACCTCCACCCATTCTGGGCCAGATCATCTCCCCTAGCGCCAAAGTCAAAAGTCTCGGGATCATTTTTGACACCCACATGACAATGGACGCACAAATAGGGTCAGTAGTCAGCGGATCTCACCATCTGCTGCGCCTACTCCGCAGACTTATTCCATTCATTCCCAAAGAAGATGTGCCAGTCGTGGTGGGAACAATTGTGAACTCCAGACTGGACTATGCAAATGCCCTCTACCTCGGACTCCCAAAGTACCAAATCGCACGTCTGCAAGTCGTACAAAATACGGCCGCCAGACTGGTGACTGGGAAAAAACCCTGGGAAGCAATCTCACCGTCGCTGAGATCCCTTCACTGGTTGCCAGTAAAAGACAGAATTGCTTTTAAAGCTCTCTGTCTGACTCATAAATGCATCCATGGGAAAGCCCCGCAATATCTTTGCGATAAAATAGAACCCCTCAATCCCAATCGCATTCTGCGATCCAGTGACCAAAATTTGGTCAAAGTACCCAAAGCCAGACTCAAGTCCAAAGGAGAAAGAAGGTTTGCGGTCCAAGGTCCCAGACTTTGGAACGCTTTGCCAACCTGCATTCGGTTGGAGGAAAACCACCTGACCTTCAGAAGACAGATTAAAACTCTGCTCTTTTGATGTCAAGAGAGACTGATACAACAAGCGCCCAGAGGCGATTTGGTTCGCATGTGCCGCGCTATATAAGTTTTTCATTCATTCATTCATACCCCCGGGTGGCAAATAATGTACTTTTGTGTTTTTTTTAAATGTTTGATGTTGTCCTGTATTATATTTTAGATTGTCTCCTGACGAAGCGAAACACTCGCGAAACTAGTTGAGACCAGAGACTGCCTGTCTCACGACTCCAATTTCTTCATTGAGATCCTACCCCTTCTAACAGAAGGGTTTGCATGACCGGTGTATAGATTTTGGTCAAATGTGTTTGTTTTGTTCTTATATGTGATGTATGTTTTACTTTTTTTGATGTTTTTATGTGAATAAACCCTTTTTATAATCTACCTTATGTGAAATACCTTGGTTGTTCCAACCAACTCTTACTGTACCGGTATAGTCCTCCCCGCCCACCTTTTCTGTTGGAGTCTCGGGGTTGTGGGGAATCCCCGAGTTCCTTCAATTTATTAAATACCACCAAAAGAAAGCTCTATTTGTGGGAAGAAAAGGATGTGAATTTTGTTTGGGAACCATGTCGCGCGACCACGCAATTGTCAGTTAAAGCGACGCAGTGCCGAATCGCAAAAAGGAGCCTGGTCATTTACCTGCATTTTGGTCCGGGTCTTAAGTGGTTAAAGAAATACAAATATATTATTAAAATGAAGCCATACCTGGGGCTTCCCTCCTCTCTTCTCTCTTGACACAGAGCCCGGAAGGAAGTTACATAGTGTAACTTCCTCCCAAGGATGCCGCGGAGGAGGGTAGGCGGAGCTCTAGGCTGCAGTGCCACACTTATTAGGATTGGCGGCCGCCAGTCTATCCGAACGTCCTCACCAGCTGGTATTATCATACCGGAATGCAGCAGTGCTGCCGATTTATGGGGACGCCAGACTGCTTTGCCTCCTGGACCCTGCCCCCCGGCCCTGTCTGGCCCAAAAGACTAGCGCTACACTAAAAGTGTAGCGCAAGCCGGCAGGGAATCTTTTTGTGCAGAAGCCAAGAGGAGGCTGTTTTATTTCTTGCGGGGGGTGGCCTTGTTGGCCTACGCCAGTGTTTCTCAACTCCAGTCCTCAAGGCCCTCCAACAGGTCAGGTTTTCAGGATTTCCATTATTTTGCACAGGTGATTTGATCAGTTTCACTGCCTTAGTAATTCCCACAGCCTTTTCATCTGAGGGAAATCCTGAAAACATGACCTGTTGGGGGGGCTTGAGGACTGGAGTTGAGAAATACTGGCCTACGCCAAGATACAGTGCTGCTCCCTGCACCACCAACAAATGTCTGCCCCTTTGATTAGGGCTAGAAGCTAAGGGATCCCATAAATAAGCAAAATGTAATTTATTTATTTATACACAATATATACTGACTGACAAACCCACAATGTAGGGTTCTCCAAGTCTATGGAAAACTGAACAGGATGGCAGCCATTTCACCAGCAGAGTGGGCTCGGTTTCAAGGCTCGATCTGGTTTGCTATGCAATGTGACGACCATGCACATTCTGCACATCAATAAAAAGAGCAGCTATTATTAAAACAGATTTGTGGCAACCCCACCACACTGACTGACACTGAGGGCCCATTAACATGTTGGTGTCCTGGAACATTGTGTCCCTAACATGACACACAACAAGGTCCTTTGCCCAAGAGGCTGTCCAGCTGCAGTGTTTTAGTTCACCAGGTACAGGTGCAGCATTCGGCCCTGCTGCAGACAGCCTGCCAAAGTCCATGGTAAGCTGCAGCTAAAACGCAGTACCAATTGGTTCTGGCATTTGGGGCCCTGTGCGTTCAGGGAGGAAGGTCCAGAACGCAAAAGGAAAAGTTCCTGAACGCAAAGGGTCCTAAATGCTGGTACCACTCTGTACAACATACCACTCAGCCCTGTCCAGCTGCAGCCTGCTATAGACCTTGACAGGTTATCTGCAGCAAAGCTGGACACTGCAAGTGTCCCTTCTAGGTGTACAAAAACGCTGAAAGGGACGCACTGCAGCTGGACAGCCTGAAAGGGGCCTAACGTGAAAAAAGTGTGTTAAGGCAGCCTAATGAAAAATCTGGTAACACACTAAAACGTTAAAAAAAAAACTTTGCACTGTTTTTTACAATGCTTAGTGGGGCATCTATGTGTGTTGAGGTTTCCTTAAACAATTAATAGCACCGCGACTGCTGGCTACAGATTTACCTTGCGTTAACACGTGCTGTGGTAAATCAACACAACGGTGTGAATGGGCACTTAAGGACCGAGCCTCTTTTTGACACTTGTTAAAAAAAATTTTTTTTGCTCGAAAAAAAAATTCAGACACCCTAGAGCACAGGTGTCAAGCACAAGGCCCATGGGTTGAATCCGGCCCTCCAGGCCATTTCATCTGGCCCTCACACCTCTTTTGCAGCTGTGACAACCTCCTTTTTCCTGCCCCCACCTTGTCTCGCCCGTTGGCAGCAGGGAGGAGGACAGATCTCCTCTGCTAGATCCTGCCCTTCTACAGCTGCAGAGAGGCTCATGTCTCCCCTCCCCATCTCAGAAGTTGACAACAGAGAGGAGGCCAGAACTCCTTCTACTGATCCTGTGCTTCCTACAGCTCTAGCCACAGCACCCCCTGGTCTCCACCTCCCTTGGTCTTGCCATTCAGCTGGCTCCAACACTCCTCTGGTCCTCCTCCAGACCCTACACTTTTTGCTTTCCAGCTTCTTACCGGCAGCAGCACAAGTTAAGGGGGGTGAACTGTGATGTAAGAGGGGGTGGGGGACGTGTAAGGGGGTGTGGGGTGCTCTGGACAGCCACTCCTACAGATACAACTGGCCCTTTGAGGACAACCATAATGCTGATGCGGCTCACGATCAAAATTGAGTTTGACATCCCTGCCCTAGAGAATATAATGGCGGTCGTTGAAATACTTTATGTCACACCGTATTTGTCCAGCAGTCTTACAAGCACAATATTTTGGGAAAAAATACACTTTATAACGCCGTGATTGCATCGCCACATCACTCTATATTTGCTATCCCCATCACAACGTTATATTTAAAGGGGTGTTCCAGCCAAAAAATGTGTTTATTAAAAGTCAGCAGCTACAAAAAGTGTAGCTGCTGGCTTTTAATAAACACTCACTTACCTGCTCCTGCGTTCCAGCGACGTGCCGACCGGGGGTCCGCTCCTCTCCCACCCTCCCCAGCCGGCGTCTCCATCCCGACTGTGGGCACCCAGCCGTGACAGCCTTCGGCTTCACGGCCGGGCACCCACTGCGCATGCGCTCGCCGCACTGTGCACGCGCGCGCGGCGCGGCTCGCCGCTGATTGGACAGGCGATTGCCTAGGACCTGTCAGTGTCCTAGGCCATCGCCTACAGGGAGGGGCTGAAATAAGGCGATTATTTCAGCCCCTCCCTGTAGGCGGAAGCAGGAAGTGGGACAGGAAGTCCCACTCCTACTGAAGCCCCCCCCCCCAAAAAAATTACATGCCAAATGTGGCATGTAAGGGGGTGAGGAGTGGAACAAGAGGAAGTTCCAAATTTGGGTGGAACTCCTCTTTAACTCTTTTGAAGTGCTTTTGGAACTGGGTGGTATTCTCTTATTTTTTGGTTTTCTCTTGGCCCTGTTTTGGGGAACTGGGATGTTCGGCCACCCAGTGTTTTTACTTGTTTGGATGAGTCTCTTAGCCTTTTTTACTTTTCCTTCAACAATTTGGGTTTCATTCTTTCTAAATCAGATCTATCTGATGGCATATACATGTGGATGACCTCCCGTTTTCTATTTTGCTACCTTTCTTTTATTAATCACTGATATGACTTAAAAACACATATTCCTGTGCTGTATATCTTCATGCCAGGTGTATTGATTATATATTAAAAATAAAATAAAAACCTGGAACCTGATGAGTGTTAGATAAATGAGGGTACCACCATCAATAATGGCAGGGTGTGCACACTGAGTAAAATTTCCACAGAAAATAAATAAATAATTGTATGCACACCCAAGGGTTATCTCCTTATATCTGGTGATATAAAGTATGAAACAGCATCACATGATATAGCTCTCCAAGACGTGACCCCTTCCCCCCATCCCTGTGTGTATGCCAAAGGGCAGTGCCTATCCTTCCTCCCTCCCCTGGACAATAACAATAAGGTCCCATATCTATCCCTCCCTTCCTCCTTTGTGTGAATGATGGGGGTGTGGGAAACCTGCCCCTCAGAGCTGAAACCAGGAGACTGTATAAGCTACCCCCCCAAGATGGTACCCCTGATGAATGCACCGGCAGCCAGGAAACCAAGGCGAGAATTAATGCAGGGGAGATGACCTCCCAGAGAGCTGAATGGAGAGCTCTACACCTTACAGCCACAATGGGCGGATGCATTAACCACTTCCATCACTGGTAATTTTGGGAAACAATTCCACTGGTCGGTGGCCACCTCTATTGATACAATTATATAACATTACATTAATGTTGCTAACTGGATCCTGAAGAAGCCTCTCCACAAAACGCGTTAATCTACAATCCACACTTTTTTCCACATGCATTGTTTGCACAGAAAGCTCATATTCTGTTGATATTGTTGTGCTGTATATCTATGATATTATATATGTTTTAAACTTTTGTATAAATAAAATGTATGGCTTTTTATGTATATTGCTATATGTGATATTTGATTTTATTGCACTTAAAAATCACCTCTTTCACACAAACTCCTCAATATAAACCGATTATATATCTTGATTTACCGTTTTCAAAAAAACAGTTACATTCCTGGAATGTTGGAAAAGCAAACTGTCCCATTTGATTGTGTCCTTAACCAAACTGTCAATTTTATTGTGTCAGAGAGTTGTGGACTGTCAGTCACAGCTCTCTGCTCTTCTCATTCTTCGCTCATTGGAGCGCTGGGCTGTGGTAGGGGCGGAGCGGCTGTATTACGCTCTCAGCTTGCTGAGACCTGGCGGATCCAGACTGAATTGTCAGGATGATGCAGTGCCTGGACTGATCTCTGTGACATCAGCAGAGAGCGCACTTCAGCCCGCTCTCTGCTAAAAACGGGTCACAGGAGTGCAAAACGAATTGCACTCCTGTGATCCATAGAAGTCCAGCCAACCAAGCTTTGGCTATACTTATCCTTTAAGGTACGGTGACCAGATTTTTAAAATGAAATCTGGGGACATATTTTTTCTTTACTAGTAATGGCGTCGCAGCCCGCCTCACAGCCTCTCAAGTCTCACTCTCTGGGCCCCGGCTACTACTGGTTGGGAGCGCAGGAAGATCACTCCGCCAGGGAAGGCAAGGAGATAGGCAAGTGGCTGGCCAGGATGTAAGCCAAGGCAGAAGAACAGAATGGGCATGCACCCGAAACTGAAGAAATATTCCCTCCGCTCCGACCAGCACATGATCATCAGAAAGGGGCACAGATAATGGGAAAAATACAACCCCCCTATGCTAGTAGGCACAGCGGAGCGGGGGGGTGTAATTCTATTTTTTTTAATTTAAATTCTCCACTGATTGTCTTTGAAATTGCCCCTGCCCCCTATTAAATCCAATTTGGGGACAAAACCAGGGACAGACTTGGTCCAGGGACAGTGTCCTCAATCAGGGGACTGTCCCCTGAAACTGGGGATGTCTGGTCATTGGTCCAGGGACAGTGTCCTCAATCAGGGGACTGTCCCCTGAAACTGGGGATGTCTGGTCATTGGTCCAGGGACAGTGTCCTCAATCAGGGGACTGTCCCCTGAAACTGGGGATGTCTGGTCACCCTACTTTACGGCTGTCAGTAGACAGCAATAAAAACCGACAAGTGTTCTAATCCCTCTCTGTCCAAAACTTAAAAAAAAAAATGCCTTTGATTATAATTTGACAAAAGAAAAATTAGGAGCATTTGTTTTGGGTCCTAAGCTAATTTCACTAATTAATCCCCCAAAAAAACGCTGTTTGTTACTAACTAGTGCACAGCCATGATTCCGAAGACCAGCAATCATTGCAGTCACTGGGAAAGTCTCAGCCAACATGGCTCCCGGTATGCAGACAGCCATTCCCTTCCTTATGTCTCAGCGCCCCGCCTATTTCCGTGTTTTCCCACAAAGCGTTTCACGGATTTAGAAGTTAGAAGCTGTCAATGGAATTAGATGACGCTTTGCTGAAGCAATATCAGACGAACACGCTTCTATTGTAATATTTGTATTTCGCAGGGAGCTTCATAATACAATTGAGCAGATCCGAACATGGAGGCGCTCTGAAGACTCCTCTGGTGCCTTGTTGTGGGTACGGAGTTCGGGAGCGGTCCGGTTCTGGAGGCGCGTGCTGGAATCTTCCCGTCATGAAGCTGCTGTGGCGCGTCCTCGCCTGCAGGGAGCGCGCTGTATCCTCGTACACAGGGGGCGCGCGCTGTACAGGGCTGCCGAGAGCGTGCCTGAGAGGTGAGGTGTCAGCTGACATGATATAGGAGAACATGGTGGACCATTCATCTGCAGGCAGGGAAACCTGTTGGAATAATAATGTGTAAAGCAACAAGAAGCTTATAGGGAGCCAACATGTGCTGTACAGATTATCTGGGGGGAAATATTGCACTTTTTACGACTCAGTTCTGGCTTTAAAATCGCATGTCGTGTTTTTTTTTTTTTAATAAACGACCTGGCTGCTCATGATGTAAAAAATAAAAATACATCTGCTTTTAGAAACTGTCCCAGATAAAAATAAAAATTACTGTCCGTTTGCAGATTAGGAAACTGGCAGTAATAAGGCGTAATTACTCTAAAAAAATAAATGGACAAAAAGGCTCTAAAAAAAAGAAAGTATACTTACCAGAAATGGCTGTTGCTAGGCGGATCATCCTAATCTGCCACTTCCTATTTCGTGGTGATCTTCCCTCTTCTTCTTCTCACGTTGTCTTCTGGGATATTCGGGTGCACTGTCTTCTGGGACCTGTGTGAAGCCGTCCTTAGGATGATGGCACCGGCACCCGTTACGAGGGACGGATCAGCATCAGGTGGCCGACATCGCGGGCACCCTGAACAGGTAAGTGTGCTCATTAAAAGTCAGCAGCTACAGTGTTTGTAGCTGCTGAGTTTTAATTCCTTTTTTTTTTTAAAGCCTCCGCTTTAAGGATGAGCTTGTGCGTGTTCGCAAGTCCACATGCCCGCGCTTGCCAGGAAGCTGACACTTTGCAACGCTAATCGCAGGCAGTGAGACACTTCCTGATCTGTGCAGCCACGGCCTGAGAAACGTCTCCCTGCCTGTGATTAGCGATGCAGAATGTCAGCTTCCTGGCGGGCATGTGGACTTGCGAACCCCCCCTAAGCTCATCCTAAGGCTGATTTTACTAAAGCGCCTCTCCTCTTACTCTAATGTGAAAGCCCGAGAGCTTTCACACTGGAGCGGTGCACTGGCAGGATGCTAAAAAAAGGCCTGCCAGCTGCATCTGTGAAATCAATGGGCAGCACCGCAGTTTTAACCCTTTTCTGGCTGCTAGCGGGGGTTAAAAGCACCCTGCTAGAGGGCAAAAAAAGGCATCAAAGCGACTCGGTGTTAAAGCAGCCTTACTCACTATAAACATTACAATCCAGCCTTTTGTGCAATCAGCCAAGACTTGTTAGGCCGCGTACACACGATCAGTCAAAACCAATGAAAACGGACTGAAGATCTGTTTCATTGGTCCAAACCGATCGTGTGTGGGCCCCATCGGTCAGTCAACCTTTAGTCAAAAAAAAAAGAGAACTTGCTTTAAAAATTAACCGATGGACGCCTAACCGATGGGTCAAAACTGATCGTTAGTATGCAAAAGCATCAGTTAAAAAGCCGCGCATGCTCAGAATCAAGTCGACGCATGCTTGGAAGCATTGAACCTTATTTTTTTTCAGCACGTCGTTGTGTTTTACCCCACCGCATTCTAACACGATCGTTTTTTTAACTGATGGTGTGTAGGCACATCAGACCATCAGTCAGCTTCATCGGTTAACTGATGACAACGGTCCTTCAGACCGTTCTCATCGAATGGACTGATCGTGTGTACGCGGCTTTAGAGGACCTTCTTGAGCCAACTAATCAATCTTGTATCCATCTACTTGTTGGTAGATATAAAGGACATAGTACATTCAGATTGTATGATATATGGTGAGCCCAAGACCAGATCCAAACAGGCGTACAGAGAGATAGCAGTGCCCAGAGTTGGGCATGTCTGTGCTGTGAAGCTCCACTGATTGTGACAGTTTCCCGCACAGGGCTTGTAGTACCTAAGCTTAAGCCCACGGTCACATCGGCGTGATTTAAAGGAGTTGTAAAGGTTCGTGTTTTGGAAAAACACCTGACAATCACCAGCCCACCCAGTTTACTTACCTGAGCCTGTTCACCTGCTCGGCGCTCCCCTGGCATCCTCTTCTCCACGGAGTGCTGGCGTTGATTGGATAGATTGATAGCAGCGCAGCCATTGGCTCCCGCTGCTGTTAAATCCAATGACGCAGGCGATGGGGGTCGGGGCTGAGTCATACACTCGGCGTCTATTGACGCCGACTGTATGACACAGGAGCACGCCCGCAAGATAACCCCCTCAGGAGAGCTCTTCCCCAAGGGGGTTATCTAATGCGAGGATTACCCCTGAGAGCTGCCATGGGACCCCAGAAGAGAATGTTCGGGGCCACTCTGTGCAAAAAAAGCTCCACAGTGGAGGTAAGTATGATATGTTTGTTATTTAAAAAAAATAAAAAATTATCCTTTTAGTATCATTTTAACCACTTAAAGCGGATCTCCACCCTAAAGTGAAGATCCGCTGATCGGAACCCTCCCCCCCTCCGGTGTCACAATTGACACCTTTCAGGGGGGAGGGGGGTGCAGATACCTGTCTAAAGACAGGTATCTGCAACCACTTCCGGCCCACAGTCTCGGGCAAAAGTCGGGTTTTTTGGCGACATCCCGTCGCCCCCCCATTGTGTGCTGGGAACTCTCGGCTCCCAGCACACAGCGGGAGCCAATCGGCGGGCGCAGCGCGACTTGCGCATGCGCCGTAGGGAACCGGGCAGTGAAGCCGCAGCGGTGGTATTTGACCACCTCTGTGGTTTTTATTTTTTGCGCTATAAACAAAAATAGAGTGACAATTTAAAAAAAAAAATGCAATATTTTTTTACTTTTTAATAAATATCCCCCAAAAATATATAAAACAACTTTTTTTTCCCTCAGTTTAGGCCAATACTTATTCTTCTACCTATTTTTGGTAAAAAAAATTGCAATAAGCGGTTATCGGTTGGTTTGCACAAAGTTTATAGTGTTTACAAAATAGGGGATAGTTTTATTGCATTTTTATAACTTTTTAATTTTTTTTTACTACTAATGGCGATTTCTTTTCGTGACTGCGACATTATGGCAGACACTTCGGACAATTTTGACACATTTTTGGGACCATTGTCATTTTCACAGTAAACAATGCATTTTAAATGCATTTTTTCTGTAAAAAATCACAATTGCAGTTTGGGAGTTAACCACAAGGGGGCGCTGACGGGGTTATGTATGACCTCATCTGTGTTTCTAACTGTAGGGGGGTGTGGCTGTAGGTGTGACGTCATCAATTTGTATCTCCCTATAAAAGGGATCACACGATCGATGACAGCGCCACAGTGAAGAACGGGGAAGCTGTGTTTACACACGGCTCTCCCCGTTCTTCAGCTCCGGGGACCGATCGCGGGACTCCAGCGGCGATCGTGTCCCGCGGTCACGGAGCTTCGGACCGGGTCCCACGGCTGGGCATTAACCACTGACGTACCGGTATGTCATTGTGCCCAGCTGTGCCATTCTGCCGACGTATATCGGCGTTAGGCGGTCCTTAAGTGGTTAACCACTTAAGGACCGCCTACTGCACATATACGTCGGCAGAATGGCACAGCTGGGCACATCAGCGTATATATGCCGTCCCTGGAGCTGCTTCACTGTGGCCACAGCATCGATCACGTCATCCCTGTTATAGGGGGACGTGATCGATGATGTCACACCTACAGCCACACCCCCCTACAGTTGTAAACACACACACAGAACACTCAAATCCTACAGCGCCCCCTTGTGGTTAACTCGGAAACTGCAACTGTCATTTTCACAGTAAACAATGCAATTTAAATGCATTTTTTGCTGTGAAAATGACAATTTCCCAAAAATGTGTCAAAATTGTCCGAAGTGTCCGCCATAATGTCGCAGTCACGAAAAAAATTGCTGATCGCCGCTATTAGTAGTAAAAAAAAAATAATTAATAAAAATGCAATAAAACTATCCCTTATTTTGTAAACGCTATAAATTTTGCGAAAACTAACCGATAAACGCTTATTGCGATTTTTTTTTTTTTACCAAAAATAGGTAGAAGAATACGTATCGGCCTAAACTGAGGAAAAAAAAAGTTTTTTAATATATTTTTGGGGGATATTTATTATAGCAAAAAGTAAAAAATATTGCATTTTTTTTTAAAATTGTCGCACTATTTTTGTTTATAGTGCAAAAAATAAAAACCGCAGAGATGATCAAATACCACCAAAAGAGAGCTCTATTTGTGGGGAAAAAAGGACGCCAATTTTGTTTGGGAGCCACGTCGCACGACCGCGCAATTGTCAGTTAAATCGACGCAATGCCGAATCGCAAAAAGGGGCAAGGTCCTTTACCTGCATTTTAGTCCGGATCTTAAGTGGTTAAATGACGTTTTTTTAAAACAATGTTTTTTTCATGCTGAAAAATGATCGTGTGTACGGGGCAGTAAAGTGGATGTAAAGCCACTCTCATCCTTTCTAAACTACTGCCATAGTGCTGATCTATAAGGCTATACATGCCTCCTGCATGTATCCTTACCTGTCAAATGTTTCCCCTCTGTCTGTTATAAGAACTGAAAAACTGCAGATTCTGTGGGTGGATCTGTTGTCTGGAGCTCTGTGGGTGGAGTCGTGATGTCAGTAGACTCCCTGCCCACCTCTACACTGCCCTTGTCAGCATGCATTTTTTCCTGTGTATTCATTACACTAAATTCTGCTATTATCACTAACATGCAGTCAAAATCCAGAAAAGTAACCACATGACTTCAGAAAAGGAGTGGGGGTGGGAATTAAAAAATAATGCCTGTCTCCAGGCTAGTGCATGAGATATGTAAATAACCTGATAATGAAAATAAAAATGCGGCGCTTACAAATGGTGTCTCAATATTAGGTACAGTACCTCAATACTAATATGTAATACACAAATATTGAGGATAAACTCTCTGTGTAAGAAAAAATATAATAGTTAAACAGCGCCTCAGTGTAGCACTAATATGTGAAACACAAAAGATGTATATGGTTCAATACAAGACAATTCAAAACAAGTGACACACTGAAATATAAATAGTCCATAAACAGATAAATGTGTGGCTATCCAGTAACTGCTGCGAGCTGATGATTCACAGGTTGTCTGTAGAGATGACAGATGCAACAAACATGTAAGGTAAATAGCCTGTCACTCACAGCAAGGGGGCGGAACGGACTAAGGTTTTTCTCTGTAAGTCTGTTTTATTTCAATGAACAGAAGAGGATTTCTCCGAGCTGGATTAACTCTGTGTGGCAAGACTGGGCACAGATGATTGGAAATCGTATACTGTACATTATAACATAAAAAAATAAAATCTAGTAGTGTGTATGGGGGCTTTAGAGCCAGTTGACACTGGGGCGACTCGTCAGGCGACTCAGCTGCCTTACAAGTCGCGTCCCATTCTATTCAATAGAACCGTTTTAATAGGAGCCATGCAAGTCGCTCCGACTAAGAAAAAGGTTCTTGTACGACTTCGGGGGCGACTCGGGGTGACTTCTAGAAGTCGTTTTGCAAGTGGCCTCTGAAGTCGTCTTCAGGACGCCTTGCCAAGTCGCCCCCCGGAGTCGTGCCGCCCCAGTGTGAACCGGCTCTAAGACTGGTGCATGATTCGTTTTGTAAACACCAACAATTTTGAAATACAGATCTTTCAATTGTTGAGGCTCCACATTACATGTGTGATTCGGAACACCCACTCCTCCAAACTCTAGTTGCCCTAAAAGTCCACTTTTAAAAAAACAAAAACAATGCAGCTTTCTCTGCAATACTCCTTCATTCCATTGCCATCCACCATAAAAAGTCATCTCGTCCACTTAGTATCTTTTGTTACCCAGTGTCATTTAAAGTGGACCTTTACCCATTAAAGGCATTTTCTCTCATCTCCCACTCCCTCTTGAATGTGCACATTGGACTGAACTGAAGAAGTAAAAGGTCCACATGTGTGCAAGTGGCTATTCAGGTGCTTCTATTCTATTTCTATGTGTATATCAGCAACTTTGTTGGGTCTACCTTCATTACAGGATTGTTTATGTAGATGTTACAGTCATTCATTAGTGTCTGTGATTTCCAGATTACAGAACATCCGTTTCAGTACCTGGGCAGACACATAAAAGGACCGTATTTTCATTTGTGGGGAAGAAGTTCTACTTTGACACTCATGCTGTTGTGCAAGTTCTGGAAGACAAAGGTAACAATATTGCAAGCTTAGACCGACAAAACAAATGGCCTGTCTTGCTTTGGGAACCATATTAAATGTAGTAGGACCTATTATTTAATTGTGTACAATTTTCTCTGTTGTATGTGACCCCAAAATGAAGAATCCATATACGTGTTTAATTACTCTTTTAGTAACTGTAGCCTGTAAATTTTTCGATTTTTACGCTGCTGCTAAATATCTAGTAAACCTGACAGTTTCCTTTTTGCATTTGCACTGGCGTCAGTTTGTGTCCTTAGGAATGCTGCTAGAAGTTACAGGATACTGTGCACAAGCACAGCGTACCTTTATCTCCTGTAATATTTTGCAGCCACACTCCTGCCCACAAAATTAAACTCTGGCTCAACATTGTTTCTGTGGATTGAGATAGGGGGCCTTACTTTAGGCAGCATTAACACGTTATGCCTTGCCCTGCCTCTCTGCAGATTGATAGGCAATGACAGTGAGAATGGAGGTGGAGGGCCACACCTACAACAGCAGTGTCTTGCTGGCTCCGCCCCTTCTCCCCACTGATTGATATGCATTGTTACCAGTAATGGAGATAAATACACTGCCTACCCATATAATAAATAAACATGCCCCCTGCAATAAGGAAGAGGGCAAAGGATAAAGCTGTGCTGTAATGTGACTACTAAATTAAACTGATAAAAAGGTACAGTACAGACCAAAAGTTTGGACACACCTTCTCATTCAAAGAGTTTTCTTTATTTTCAGGACTATGAAAATTGTAGATTCACACTGAAGGCATCAAAACTATGAATTAATACATGTGGAATTATATACATAACAAAAAAGTGTGAAACAACTGAAAATATGTCATATTCTAGGTTCTTCAAAGTAGCCACCTTTTGCTTTGATTACTGCTTTGCACACTCTTGGCATTCTCTTGATGAGCTTCAAGAGGTAGTCACCTGAAATGGTCTTCCAACAGTCTTGAAGGAGTTCCCAGAGATGCTTAGCACTTGTTGGCCCTTTTGCCTTCACTCTGCGGTCCAGCTCACCCCAAACTATCTCGATTGGGTTCAGGTGCGGTGACTGTGGAGGCCAGGTCATCTGGTGCAGCACCCCATCACTCTCCTTCTTGGTCAAATAGCCCTTTCACAGTCTGGAGGTGTGTTTGGGGTCATTGTCCTGTTGAAAAATAAATGATGGTCCAACTAAACGCAAACCGGATGGAATAGCATGCCGCTGCAAGATGCTGTGGTAGCCATGCTGGTTCAGTATGCCTTCAATTTTGTCACCAGCAAAGCATAATCACACCTCCTCCTCCATGCTTCACAGTGGGAACCAGGCATGTAGAGTCCATCCGTTTCACCTTTTCTGCGTCGCACAAAGACACGGTGGTTGGAACCAAAGATCTCAAGTTTGGACTCATCAGACCAAAGCACAGATTTCCACTGGTCTAATGTCCATTCCTTGTGTTTTTTAGCCCAAACAAGTCTCTTCTGCTTGTTGCCTTTCTTTAGCAGTGGTTTCCTAGCAGATATTCTACCATGAAGGCCTGATTCACACAGTATCCTCTTAAGTTGTTCTAGAGATGTGTCTGCTGCAAAAGGTGGCTACTTTAAAGAACCTAGAATATGACATATATTTTCAGTTGTTTCACACTTTTTTGTTATGTATATAATTCCACATGTGTTAATTCATAGTTTTGATGCCTCCAGTGTGACTCTACAATAAACTCTTGGAATGAGAAGGTGTGTCCAAACTTTTGGTCTGTACTGTAAATAAACTTTATTTTTTAACCACTTAAGGACCAAGCCTCTTTCTGAGATATGATGTTTAACCACTACCCGATGGCCATGCGATTTTGTACGGCCGCAGGGTGGTTCTAAATCTCTAACTGGACTGTTTTTACGGCCTGCGCTCCGCCAGGCCACTGGGGGGAGCGCACCTTCCCGCCTCATCTTTGACATGCTGATGCGTGTGCCTGGTGGCCGTAAACACAGAGATCCATGTCCTGTCAGGGGAGAGAGGAGACCGATCTGTGTCCCTTGTACATAGGGACACAGCATCGGTCGGCTCCCCCAGTCACCCCCCCTCCCCCACAGTTAGAACACAATTCAGGGTACACATTAACCCCTTTCTCACCCCCTAGTGTTAACCCCTTCAATGCCAGTCACATTTATACAGTAATTAGTGCATATTTATAGCACTGATCGCTGTATAAATGTGAATGGCGCCAAAAATGTGTCAAAAGTGTCCGATGTCTCTGCCGTAATGTCGCAGTCACGAAAAAAAATGCTGATCGCCGCCATTAGTAGTGTGGTTTCAATACCGTTTTCATTTGCGGGCGCTGCTCACGTATGCGTTCACTTCTCCACATGAGCTCGTCGGGATGGGACACTTTAAAAAAAAAAAAAATATTATTTTACTTTATTTACATATTTATTTTACTGTTTTATAAAAATAAGTACATTTTGGGTCACCTTTATTCCATTTACAAGGAATGTAAACATCCCTTGTAATAGAAATAAAGCATGACAGGACCTCTTAACTATGAGATATGGGGTCAAAAAGACCTCTGATCTCATATTTACACTAAAATGCAATAAAGGAAAAAAAAGTGTGTGTGTGTGTGTGTGTGTGTGTGTGTGTGTGTGTGTGTGTGTGTATATATATATATATATATATATATATATATATATATATATATATATATATATATATTAAAAACAAATTAAAAAAAAATTCCTTTTAAGAGCATTGGGCGGAAGTGAAATTTTGATGTGGCTTCCGCCCTGCATGTCAGGCTAGGAAGCGGAAGCCTCCGCCACGATGGCTCCGGTAAGCAGTAGAGGGCACTAGAGAGTGCCGCCGATAAGTGATCTTGCGGCAAATTTGCCACAGAGACCACTTTTATCTTAAAGCGGACCGCCCGCTCTTTAATAGGATACCGGGGTTATGGTAGTTGGCTGCTACCATAACAATGGTATTCCTCTTCAAAGTAGCGACGTAAAGCGACGACGAGCAGTCTGGAAGTGGTTAAATAAGGATATTTAAAAAATATTAAAAAGACATTTTTAGATCTGTTCACATATAGTTTAGGCTTGGGAGCATGCTGGTACATTAGACTTACTGCTGGTTTGACTTAGGGACTTAGGGCCCACTTGAACCACATCTGTTGGGCTGCTTGCTCAAAGCAGGCACAAAGCAATGATGGGCCATCCATTGCCTCCAATAGGTCCTTTTCACACCAACGCGTTGTTGATATGCGCTTAAAAGCATGTTGCATTTAAACACAGAATGGCTTTAATGTACAGTTGGTATTATTTAACTCCACTAGCTTGCTATTGATGCACGTGCATACCTTTTTGACAGAAATGCTTTGGGTGATTATGCTTGACTGGTTGCTGTTGGATCATCATGGTGTGAACAGAAACGTCCGCACACTGTTCACATATATTATATAATTTTTTTTTTTTGTGTAATATATATATATGTATGTGTTTCCATAATACCACACCAGCCGTATTTTGTTTATAAAATATTGTTTAATAAAGTTTGTACTGAGATTTTATATAATAGACACATCCAACTGTCATTTACTATTATTTTTGTGTTTTTTGGCCTTTAAAGTCCCATAGGGTTTTTATCTGTCATTTGTGCACCAAAATCATGTAGTTCTAAAATGCACCAAATTTACGTTGTGTCGCATAGAATGCACCAAATGTAAAAGTGGGGCTAAATAAGACCAACTCTTTGGGTGTACAGAGCGAAAGACTGTCTGACAGTTGTAAGTGTCTTGCGTGCATTCTAAAAGTGGTGCACCATGAGCCAAATTCAAGTACAAGTTCTAGGCAAGTGTATGAATTTTGTGTATTCTTCACCACATTCGCAAAATCTGCCTGCGTCAGTCTTTATGAATTCCAGGGAATTTATTCCATTCCCAGGTTTTTCACCCATTTTCTTTGCATTTGGTTATTCATAGTTCATATATGAAAGCAGGCCAGAGCATAACCGAGAATGATAGATGACTGTGCACAGGTCTTTTTTATGGCCTTCAATAGGGGATTGTTAGCTTTTGTTCATAAGATAATGGGTGTAACGGTTGTTGGCTGTTAACAGACACATGTAAGTTTTGCTGCTTTGCAACATTTGCTTGAACTTGGATCACTGATCCACACAAAAAAACTGTTAAAATTGTCACACTCTTTGTTTAAATGGAATGTCCTCCAGTACCATGCATTTGAGTTTTGTGTTTTTGTCTAGGATTCAGCACTCAGCAGTCGGAGGTCATTGTGTCAGCACTAGTGAAAATCATGAATACGAACATGGATCTCATATACCAGGACATGGTTTCCAAAGTGCAACAGGTTAGAAACGAGAAGAATGGGATCTAAGGGTGGGTATAGCCTTCTAGAAACAAAAATATCCAAAAAGCTAAATATTCTTGGGTCTCCTGTGGCAGAAAAATGAGCAAGGGCTTGTGTTCCTAAACTGAAAAAATTGGCATTTATAGCTGATGTCCGAAAACTATTGGCTTTAGAAAGATAATGGCTTTTTCTCAGCTAAAGAAAGCTGTCTTGTTTTTATTGGTATTGACACTTTACAGAATTCTGTGGATTGGGACTCTTACCACTCGCCATTAATTTACACTTAACTATTTTATATATTTTAGTTATTTTCAGGTATTTACCAAAACATATTCAAGCTATAGTTATATAATGGTTATGGGCGGAAAGTGCACGCTATCAGGTTTAATTTGAGCATATTTACATCAAAATCGGAGGAAGGGTTTAGGAATTCCAAGAATAGCTGTCCCCCCTTTTTCAAAGGAACCAAAAGTAATTGGATAATTGAACCAAAGCTGTTTCACGGGCAGGTGTGGGCTACGCCTTTTGTTATTTCTTCATCAGTAAAGCAGGTAAAAAGTCTGGAGTTGATTCTAAGTGTGGTATTTGCATTTAAAATCTATTGCTGTGAACTTGCATCATGCGTTCAAAGCAGCTGTCCATGCAAGTGAAACAAGCCATTGTAAAGCTTTCAAAAATGACACAAATTCATCAAAGATAGCAGACACATTAGGAGTGGCTAAATCAACAGTTTGGTACATTCTGAGGACAGAAAAACGCACTGAACTCGGCAACATAAAAAGGCCTGGACGTCCATGGAAGACAACAGTGGTGAATGATCGGAGAATCCTCTCTATGGTAAAGAAAAACCCATTCACAACATTAGAGGTTGACCGATATATCGGCCGATATTTGGCCTTTTTTTTAAGAATCAGCATCGACCAATTTTTGTGCAAATTCGGCCGATTACCTCCCTTCCCCACACGCCACTGAAAACTGCTATCAAACACCAGCCAATGGGATGGGATCTGGGCAGGCTGCTACATGTGGCCCCACCCACTTTCTTGAGCAGCCCAATCATTGGCTGGTGTTTGATAGCCCACCCCCGAAATCACTGCTGAATTCTGACAGCGGGTCTCTCTCTGCATTGAGTTACATATAGTGGAACTGAAACTTGCCAGTGCCAAACCTGCCCGTGCCAATCAGTGCCACCTGCCAAAAAAAGAAAAATCAACTTAAAATATCGGCATCGTAAATCAGCATTTGGGCGCCCCCCAATTTCTAACTATCGACAGCGGCCAGAGAAAAACTCATATCGGTCAACCTCTATACAACATCCAGATAAGTGACGGACACACTCCAGGAGGTGGGTGTATCATTGTAAAAGTCTACAATCAAGAGAAGACTACAGAGGATTCACCACAAGGTGCAAACCATTCATAAGCCTGAAGAATAGAAAAACCAGATTAAACTTTTCCGAAAAAATCTAAAAAAAAGCCAGACCAGTTCTGGAAAAGCATTGTTTGGATGGATGAAACTAAGATTAATCTGTACCAGAATGAGGGGAAGAAAAACATGTGAAGAAGGCTTGGAAGAGCTCATGTTCCAAAGGACACAACGTCATCTGTAAAACATAGTGAAGGCAATGAGATGGCATGGGCATGCATGGCTTCTTGTGGCACTGGGCCATCGGTGTTTATTGATGAGACAGAAGCAGCCGGATGAATTCTGCAGTGTTTAGAGATATGTCAGCCCAGATTCAGCCAAATGCAGCAAAGTTGATTGGACGGGGCGCTTCACAGTACAGATGGACAATGATCCAAAACATACGGCAAAAGCAACCCAGTAGCTTTTGAAGGAAAGTATGTGGAATATTCTACAATGGCCTGATCACAACCCAATTGAGCATGCATTTCACTTGCTAAAGTCAAAATTAAAGTCCGAAAGAACTACTGAAGATAGCTGCAGTTAGTCTGGCAAAGCATCAGAAATTAGAAAACCCAGTCTTTGGTAATGTCCATGGGTTCCAAACTTAAGGCAGTCATTGCCAGTAAAGGATTCTCAACAACATATTAAAAATTAACATTTTATTTATGATTATATTCATTTGTCCAATTACATTTGAGATCCTGAAAATGGGGGAGGGGGGGTGGTGGGTGTGTAAAATGGTTACAGTTCCTAAAATGTGTACTTTATATTTATGTCTAACCCCTTGAATCAAAGCTGAAAGTCTGCACTTCAAATGTATTTGAATTGTTTCATTTTAACTTTATTCTGATGGCATACAGAGCCAAAAATATGAAAATTGTGCCTGTGTCCAAATATATATGGATCTAACTGTAGATTTTTCTCCTTTTTTTTTTTTTTTTTAAGAAATATTGCATTCAAATATTTTACACATTTTTCAGCCAGCAGGTTGCCCTTTCGGCTCCTTTTCACATGTTTACATAGAATTTCTTGGCAGCTCTGCTGAAAGCAAGTTGTTTACAGAGCTCAGTTGCTAAAGCTGAGATATATGTACACCGCTGAGTGGCTCTTTGCCTCCCCTTTCTGCCTCCCTCATCTTTATTTAAAATTCTTTATTTTGACATGTTTACAGTCATACAATAAGCATGATACAAATACAACTGTAGGATTGCATACAGGAGAGAGGCATAAGAGAAGCACTAATTATGGCTTACTTCTTCCATCGACCCATGTATTATCCCACCCCTCTCTGATAACAAGTTCTTATATCGTTATGTCCACTCCAGTATGACTGCAGACCTTAGTGTATGTGCCTCAGTAGGCCAAAATGAAAACCCTGATCTATTTTTTTAGACGGGTTCTGCAGATCTACTCTCTTTAGACAGTCCATAGTGCTCTGTAAATCCTATGTCATACGGTACATGCACTCTCCTTTTAAATGTTTACCTGTAAATCAAAGACTTTATATACATAATACAATATATGACAAATGATTTAAGATATTGCATAAAAAATATGAAAATATAATTGCCCCCCAAATGATTAGATTAAGTATTACATTATAAAAGTAATGCAATTTCTTCTATCACTATATTCTATAGGACATATACTGCTCAATTGCCCTACCATCCCTAATATAATAAAAATGAATTGTTAAACCTAAGCGTATGGGCCAGCTCTACTAATATATCGCTGCCATCAAGCTAATGCAGGGCTTATGCATCTTTTATTACAGGAGATCACTCTTCAGCAGGTCATGTCACACATAGCTTCAGTAAAAAAGGATATGATCATCCTGGAGAAAAGTGAATTCTCTGCTCTCCGAACACAGAATGAGGTACTTAATACACACTAGATTAAGTGTTATTGAAATGTCCTAGTGTTATCCATTTGTTTGACATAAAGTGCTTTTATATTTAAACATAATAGTTACAAAAAACGGGTATATGCAGTAATGAAAAGACAGTGTGAAAAGTGCAGTAACCCAAAGAACCAGGTTTAGATGTCGGTAAACGATGAATTTTACACGCTACACTTTTGCTTTAGTTCCTTTAGGAACCTCTGCTGAGAGAAATATGAGGGCTGCCATTTTCTACCCTTTCTAAAAATTCTAGGTGCCTGGCTGTCTCCAATCTTAGTACTTTTCACATTTCTGATGAGAAACGTCAAGAAAATTTAAAGCGGTTCTTCAGTCGGAAACAAAAAATTAAAGGGGTTGTAAAGGTACAATTTTTTTTTTTCCTAAATAGCTTCCTTTACCTTGGTGCTAGAGAAATCCTCACTTCCTGTTCTTCTGTCTGTAACTCCACACAGTAATGCAAGGCTTTCTCCCTGTTGTGGAGTGTCGTGCTCGCCCCCTCCCTTGGACTACAGAAGAGTCAGGAGGCCCACTAACACACAGCTCCTTTCGTTATCTGCAACGTAGAGAGCGTCCCGACTCTCCTGTATTCCAAGGGAGGGGGCGAGCACGACACTTCGCACCAGGGAGAAAGCCTTGCATTACTGTGTGGAGTTACAGACAGAAGAACAGGAAGTGAGGATTTCTCAGAAGAAATAAGGATATTTAAAAGCAAAATCGAAGGATGAGGTAAGTGGAGGAGGACTGCTGCACTAATGTAAAGAAAGCTATTTAGGAAAAAAAATTGAACCTTTACAACCCCTTTAAGTCCACAACTACAAAAACTGTAGCTGGCGTTTTCAATAATAGGACACTTACCTACCCGTGGATTAAGCATGGTCCTTAGCCGAGCCAGCTCTTTGGGTCCAGGGGCTGACATCATTACAGCTTTGCTGATGAACTCTACTAAAGTAAGTTGGCGAAGGCATACTCCTTTTTTCAGTATACACTGAACTTAAAACTGGCTTACTTATAATAGTTAAAGTGGAACTTCACTCTTCCAATCATAATTATTTTTAATCCTCCTGCTGCTTTTTTTTTGCATTTCTTCAGTTACTTCCTGGTTTCTTGCATAGGCAAATGATGTCCTACATCCCAGGAGTCTACAGGAGGAGAGGTTTTCTCAGCTAAGCACACTCTCTTGCATGCGTACCTAAGCTAAGGGCAGATGGATTCCAAGAATGTATATGTTGCATGAATCAATTGCTCTTACTCAAGATGGTCATGGCCAGAAATGCTACAGGGGAGTTTTTCAAAGTGATTTCTCCGCAAAACAAAGCATGGAGACATGAATGGATGGGAGAGTTTGCTTTGAATATTAAAAATAAATTAAATAGTGTTTTTGGTTTGTGGTGTTCTGATTGAGTTTAGATCCGCTTTTAAAAACAAGAGTGTGATTAAATGTAATGTAGTAATTGTTGCGCATAGCTTTCATGGCAGCTGTAAAATTTGTCTGCTTTCCAGTGTAATAACCTGTTGCATAAAACTATGTGCTACTATACAAAACGAATCACTAGACTGCTGTGGACCTTGCAGCTGGGTGTAGTTGTGTGGCGTTTTTTATAGCTGCTTACCCTTGTGTGGTATAATTCTGTATTCTAGTTACAAAATGTAAAGATGCTTGCTTATTTGAAAATTGTCTTGGATAGCTTCTGTGGCAGCTGTAATGCAAAACATTTGGTGGTTTTTGAAACAAACTTCTCAGACACTCTATTAAAGGGGTGTGTGTGTGTGTGTGTGTGTGTGTGTGTGTGTGTGTGTGTGTGTTTTTTATCTGTCTTCTTCTTTTTTATTTTATTTTTTTCAAGAAATCCGTGTATATCAAGCATACAATAAATATGGAAATATCAAAATCAGAAGTTGCATTGTATTGACAATAGATATATCCACATAGTTATAATCAACGGTATATTGCAGTGATACACAAAGAGTAAAAGTGAACAAAATCAACACAATTACCCATGAACTTATATAGATTTAAAGTAAGAGCATACTAGGGGAGAGGGTCGGGGACTAAGGGAAAAAAAAGCAATCGCTAGTATCCTGCAAGTCTATCCGCTTATAACGCAGACGTTTTTGATTTAATCATTTTTTTTTCCATAGGCCCAATTGGAGACCATCAACATTTATCCAATGCAGAGCAATTGTTTTCCCAGCCTAGAAGAGCAATAGTCTAAGAACTTTTGGTCTTAGCCCGCAGATCTACATTCTCAAATACTCCCAATAGACACCATTTGGGGTTAAACACATTAGGGAATTCAAAATTGGAGGCAATAAACTCAGTAACCTCTGACCAAAAAGGAAAAAGAGGGGGACCGGGAATAGAGAGGTAGCGGCTGCTAGTACCGCGAACCCACACCAACTATTACCCAGGCAATAAATGTATGAATGGACTTTCTCGGTACTGAGAACATGAATCAATGTAGTAAAAAATTTATTTTTATTAAAAAAAACTGTATGTTTTTATGTATAATAAAACAGAACTAGGACCATCAATCTCACTTAAGATACAGCGATAGAATTTACAAACGGAAAACTGTGGAGTATCTGGGATTGTGAGGTGAAGTCATAGAAGAACCTCTACCGGTTTTGCGGATGACTACTTATTCAGGAGGTAGTCTGTACAATAGATGACAAGATATCAAAAACTAGCAAACAAACATAAAACATCAAAACACAGAAAGATAATAATACACTTTGAAAGATCAAAAGGCTGCAAACGAACAAAAATCTGCTTACCAGGGGTCGAGGACCGTAGTGCAACTCGCTGACCAGGATCCCCCGTAGTGAACAGGGGGGAAGAAAAGTAGATAATACTCTAATAGAATAATAATAATGTTTTAGAATAATTGATAAGCCCAGGTGATAATAATGGGATACTGTGTGCACGAAAGGATGATGTGTACGAGACCGCCAGAGGGTTAGGGGGGAAAGTAAAAGGGAAAGGAAAAGAAGGGGGGGAAAGGGGGAGAGAAAAAATGGGAAGAAAGGGAGAGGAGGGGTGGAGAAGAAGAGCAGGAAGGTGAGGAGGGAGGGTTTTTTTTTTCGCTTAGGGGTGTAGAAAACTGACTTATTTTTCTGGATTTTTGCATTAAAAGTAGAACACTTGGTTATCTAGTTTTCATTTTAATATCTTTTAAACATAGTAGTTGCCACAACTGTCTATCTAGAACAAAATCACATCAAAATGTAAAGTATTTGACTGCTGTTTTTTTGTTTTTTCTCTCTCTCTCAAAGAAAGTAAAAATCGAGCTACAGCAACTGAAGAAACAGTTAAAAGTACGTTTTTGTATTTTACTCTCACTACAAATCTTTGGTTTCTAACAAATGTTCAATAAACAAACCTGTGTTGAAACCTTAGATCAGGGGTCTTCAAACTACGGCCCTCCAGGTGTTCAGGAACTACAATTCCCATCATGCCTTGTTATGTCTGTGAATGTCAGAGTTTTACAATGCCTCATGGGAAGTGTAGTTCTGCAACAGCTGGAGGGCCATAGTTTGAGGATCCCTACCTTAGATATTAGATTCAATTAGCAGGGGGTCTGTCCGCTGATCTCCTGCTGACCTGAGGAGAGAGCGGATGGATGACAGGACCATGTCTGCTAAGCTTATGCAACGTGGATACAGATTGAGCCTGCTCTGCTCTATGAACTCCACTGTCCATCTACACTTGACTGCCCTCCGATCCGCAGGCAAACTGGATGGGATCGGAGGTATGCAGGGATAAATGAACACAAGTCCTTTAACACCTGCTAGTTCATAGTGGTGAACGGTGGGTCCAATCAGGTCCACCTCAAAAACCTACAGGGGCCAGTGCTGCACGGCCTCCTGATAGACTCTTTAAAGCTACAAAGTTGAGAACTTGCGGGATTGGGCACAAGTGAGTGTTTGGACCATTGTAAACTGATCCCATGCTGATGGCAGCAGAGTGGATGGATGCCTCTGTGGCCTAATACTGGAGGGAAGAAACAAATGGTGGGAGTGAAAAATAGATGTAGCTACACTGGAGGTTGTTCATAGCTTTCCAAACCTGCCCTTAAAGGAGTTGTAAAGGATTTTTTTTATTTTTTGCTGAAATGACTGTATGCAGGGTATAGAGACATAATAGTTAACTGATTCTTCTTAAAAATGATTAAAAATAGATAAAAATCAATCATATAATGTACCTACAGTTTCTAGTTTCATTTTTGCATGCTGTTTCCTGCTTTTGTGATGTACAGAGCCAATACAGGGCAGTGATAGTTTGTAAAACGAAACTGATTGGTGCTGAGGGGTTTTAGACACACAGTAATCACACCTCCTTGATTAGTGACCACAGAGGGAAAACTCCCAGCTCTGTGGTCATCAGGAAACAGACAACCGGGAAGTGTGGAGATCAGAGAAGAATTACGGCAACTTGAGAGCAAAAACAAACAATGAGGACATGAAAATAGCACCGCATTAAGGTAAAGGAAGCTATTAAGATAAAAAAAAAATTCCTTTACAAACCCTTTAAAGTTTCAGTGTGGTTGGTGATGTAGGTAGTCGAGAGATCGAATGTTACATAAATGTTTGCACGAGGTTAAAGCTGAACTTTGAAATAAGGAATATTGTCTAAATACAAGCGCCATTTTAATTATTGGCTGCACATTGGTGTGCTTTGTGCATTTCTTCCAGATATGTGCAGTAATTCAGCATGACATTTTTCCTTTATTACAAGAAACTCCTGCACAAAGATCAGTCACTGCTACTCTCCTTGTTCATGGTGACTCGTCTAGTATTTGCCTCCCCAATGTAGTTTACTGCAGACAGCTTGTAGGGGGTGGGAATGCTGGGTCCTTCCCACAGCTCTGCTCTCTGCACAGGCCATAGGCAGCATAGTGATGATGTCATCAGTACTTTCACAAGGTAATAACTAGGTCTGCAAAAGCCTTTGGCGCACACAACATTGGTTTATATCCTTTTTGGCTGGTAAGGTATAAATATAATGAAAGTTTTTGTTCTTGGATTTCTGCCCTCCCACTGACCCTTCGAGGTCTATAGTTTGTGTGTGCGGTGAATCCAGGGGATTGCAGAGAACTTTGCTGCAGTATGCTGGAATGCATTTTTTTTTTTTTTTTACCTTTTAGTAAACCAGAACCTAAATCTATTTTATTTTAATTTTTTTTTTTTTTCTCAAGGATGAAATTCTTAAAGTCAGAGCAAACAACAAATTGGACTTTAACTCTGAGAAAAGCAGAATAAAGGAAATGGTAAGTGTGTTACACTTTCGCACATCTGTTTTCACTTGCAGTAACTCCTAACCACCCATCAGTGGATTTGTACTCCATGCATTACCATGATATCACTCTACATTTATTGGGTATAGGTTTAAAATGTTTTGCCATAATTACAGAACTAATGTGTCTCATGTGGCTAGCATTAGTTTGCTTGAGATAGAACCTATAATTGTGAGCATATGCTATATTCTTTAAAGTGTTTCATGCTTCTTTGTATCCCTCACTATCAAACCTTATGAATCCACTCAGTTGCGGTGATCAGTGTAGCAAATTATATGGTTAGGAAACCAATGGTGGTTCTATATTTTTCTTGCTTTTTTAAAGTAGCTGAACCGGCCAAGTTTCGAACCGCCTATGGCCGGCCTAACACAAGAACAGCTGAAAAGGGAATAATACTGTCACCCCCATCTGGCTTTGTTATCTGAAAGACAAATTTGAAATCAAACAATGGGATAAAGAGAATATCTAACAAATCATTTAGCAGATTAAATAAAACCACCTATTATGCAGATATCTGCCTGGAATTCCTCTTTAAACTAGGCAATAAATGTTTCCATAGATACAGATGGAAACCTTATGGAAACTGTAGTGTGATTTCAATGACTGTATTTATTGGCGTATAACACTCACTTTTTTTACCCTGAAAATAGAGGGTAAACTGTGCCTGCGTGTTATACCCAGGGGGCTGTGGAAAGGTTTTTTCCTGAAATTTCCCTCTTTTTTTTTTTTTTTAAAGTGTATTTTTGTGCGTGAACTCGAGAGAGAGGAGCCGGACTGCCGGAGTTGGGAGTAGGCAGACCCTCCCCCCGGAGGCAATCGCCATCCTTCTCCATGCCCCCGGTGGCAATGGTGGGTGTGAGGGGGGCCTCCCACTCACCCCGCCCTACCTGCTCCACTTGGGAGCCCAACTGGGTGTGCGTGCAAGTGTGGTGTTTTTTTGTGGGGGGGGGGCGTACTAAGCACAGGCGTACCTTGCATAGCACACCCACCAGGAGCCGAGCTGAGACCACCAAACTCAATTCACATGTAGCCGAGGCCGGGATCCGAACCCTTGGTTGCAGAGGTGAATGGCTTGTCAGCGCAGTGCCAATCACGTTGAGCCACCACAGCTCCCATCTGAAATTTCCCTCTTAAAGTTAGGGTGCGTGCTATACGCCTGTGCGTGTTATACGCCAATAAATACGGTACATCCCATCATGTGCCACATTTTGAAAGCTTGAAATAATAGGAGTGGATTTAGCAATAAGTCATGCTTTCTTTATCGTACATCACAGGACACAGAGCGGCAATCCATTACTATGTGGGTTATAGTCTACCTTCAGGTGTGGACACTGGTGTAATTAACTACACAGGAAGTTCCCTCCCTATATAACCCCTCCCATACTGGGAGCTTCTCAGTTTGTGCATCAGTGTCTAAGGTGTTTGGTCACGAATGAACATGTGCTCTTAGGAGCTCCACTGGAGGGATCCATGCTGGATGTAAAAAGCCTCCATAAATCCGGATCCGTCCAAGGTGCTTCATAGCCAAAGTGGACGGTACCCGGGCCTCGGTACGAAGAACGAGGTTTAGCCTATAATGCCTCTCTGCGGAGGGCTGGATCCTGGGTTCCAGAACTTTGTGCCTTCTAGGGACCAATGTTTTTCTTCTACCAGGATGCTATATAGGTCCAGGGGAGTTGGTGTTCCTGCCATGGACCCCCGGTCCCTGAAGGTCTAGGACAATACCCACGGTGAAGGGGGAAGATTGGGCCTCTTGCTTGGCAATACCCTGCAGCGTGGAGAAGGTAAGAGGAGGGCCTACGGGACTTGGTTCGGCAGTAGGTCTTTCGTGGGGGACTATGGGTCTCGCCTATATTATGCTTCTATACATGGGCAATGTAAACCACTATGTCTTCTGAGACAGGATAGCTCAGGGCACCCATATACCTCCCCTAGCCGGCATGCAGCCTGGCCCACCATGTCTGTCAGACAGGATGGCTGCAGTACCTATATATCTCCCCTTGAAGGGGCTGGTACATGAAAAAAAAATGCCCTTAATCCTATGCAAGGGATTGTCTTCCGTGAGTAGCTGCAAGTCTTATATGTTTTTCCACTTTTATGGGCAGTAGAAGACATGGCTGATGTTTTCGCTTACCATGCTTTCCAAAGACAGAAGCTTAAGTGTTAGCTGGTCTATTGTGTGTCCCACTTCCTCCGCTTCAGGCTCTACCATGTCGCACGTGCTCACTGGCTCAGTGCAGTCGCAGAGAAGGCTCTTCAAAAAGGCCCAGACGTCAGAGCTCTGTAAAGCTAGGGGGACACAAACGTAAGCACCTTGTGTGAGTTGGATTCAGATTTATCTAAGACGCCTACTCGCATCTAGCTGTGCAGATTAGCAGGCATTGTTGTTGCCAGACTGTTGATGCACCTGGGTTAAGTGCCTCTGCTTTTAGCTTAGGACTGGTCTCCCCATTGAATAAGGTCAGGGGTAGGAATATAAAAAGGAATCGCCACCTGAACCTGGTGGCCCCTTATTCTCCTCTGTAGAGACTTAAACAGCTCATAGATTGAGCCATCAGATCTGTCAGGCAATGCAGCCCCCCCCCCCAACATTGCAGCCACTCTGCATGTGTTTGTCTTTTTTTTTTGCATCGCATTTGTTGTTCTACAAGAGGTTAACTGCTAGGTTTGCAGCATCCTCACAAGAAGCAAAAAAAAAAAAGGTGTGCCTCTTTTCCTGCTTTAATTCTGAAACAAAGGGATTAGAAGACCTGGGGATAAAGCTTCACTGTCAGAGGACATGAGACAGGAGCTGCAGCCTAACAAAGAGAAGCTATCAAAAGCCCTACAGGTTCTGATTGCACCTGCCGTATTTTCAGAGATTCATGCTGCATATATCTTCCCTCTGTCTAGTCGGCCAAAGCCTCTATCTTCTCCTTGGAGTGTAAAGAGGTTTTCCTATAGGTGGCTAGTAAGACCTCCATATGGTCCTCAGCCTGGTGTCGGCTTCAGGCTAACCAAATGCACATCGGAGGGATGCACAGTGGCGGGTACACGTTGCTAACGTCTCTTAATTGAGGAAACACATCTGCAGACGATAATTTCCTCTTTACCAGTCCGCATGTTGCATAAGATACATGAGTTTGGAATGCATGTGAGAGCAGGTTCTATTGTGGATCGCATAAGCATACATGTTTCTGTCAGTATGGTGCTGCATGTTTGTATGTATAAAAATACTGTATCACACGTGGTTACCTGATCACCCAAATCCTGGATTACCCAAGGATATTTGGTCACACAGAAAGGCTTGTTTCCACAAAAGTGCCTAAGGTCACATAAAGATGCTTGTATGCATAAAAATGCTGAATCGCATAAAGACTTTGTATGCATAAAAATGCTGAATCACACATGATTACCTGATCACCCAAGTCCTTGATTCCCCAAGGATGTTTGGTTATACAGAAGAGGTTTGTTTGCACAGAAATGCCTAAAATCGCATAAAGTGGCTTGGATGCAAAAAAGATGCTGGATCACACATGGTTACCTGATCATCAGCGTCCTGGATTACCCAAGGAGGTTTGGTCACACAGAAGGGCTTGTTTCCACAAAGGTGCCTAAAGTCGCATAAAGATGCTTGTATGCATAAAAATGCTGCATTGCATAAAGATGCTTGTATGCATAATAATGCTGAATCGCACATGATTACCTGATCACCCAAGTCCTTGATTTCCCAAGGAGATTTGGTCACACAGAGGCTTGTTTCCACAGAAATCCCTAGAATCGCATAAAGAGGCCTGAAGGCATAAAAATGCTGAATCACACATGATTACCCGATCACCCAAGTCCTGGATTACTCAAGGATATTCTGGTCTCACAGAGAGGCTTATTTCTACAAGAATGCCTAGAGATCGCTTAAAGATGCTTGAATGCAAAAAGAAGCTGGATCACACATGCTTGTTGGATCAACAGAGTCCTGGATTACCCAGGGATACTTGATCACATAGAGAGGCTTGTTTCACAGAAATGCCTGAAGTCGCATTAAGATGCTTGAGTGCATAAGGATGCTGGATCGCACAGGGGTGCTTGGTCACACAAGGGTTCTTGTCCGCACAGTAGTGCTTAAAATGCATAAGATGTTGATTGCATGGAAGATGCTGAATCGCATAAGGATGCATGATTACTTTAAAGTTGCACATGGCTTAATTAAGCAATACAGGATGCCTTGTGTTTGCATAGAAATACGTGTCTGCATGGGTTCATTTTGCACATTGTTGCATAACCCGTTTATAGCGCATGCTTGCTTGCAGGATGCTCGTTCTAGAGCACACATGCTATATGCATGTTTGGCTTAAGACATATTTATGATTTCATGCTTTCATGAACACACGCTGCCATGTACACACGCCTCCATTGGGGCATATGGCTTTAACACTTGCCACATACACATATGCGGAGCCAGTTGCATATGTGTTTATTTACTTGGGACTGCAGAGGTTGTCTGCATTTCGCAGGGGAACAGCACTGTCTCCAGTTGGTGGTCTTGCCCTTTTGGGTTAGCCTCCGTGCCTGGGTTGTCAGGGTGCTAGGGCCCGCCTCTAGCAGGTCTGTAGGCCCAGGGTATAGCAGTAATACCGAAGCAAACTCCTGCCGATGGATCAGTCAGTAGCATGGCTGGACCTAAGGGTGTCCAGCATGGTCAAGTATCTGGATCTCCTGGATTAGGATTCCAGTCTAAAGATACATTCTTTCATTTGACAAGAAGCTGGCACAAGGAGAGTTTTTTGGCCTCAGACAAGACCATCTCTATAAGAAAGCTGGTCTATGTGGTTACGGCAAGGAACAGTTCCTTACTTTTGGCCTTTTGCTTAAGGCACTAGGGAAGATGCTGACTTCATTCAAGACAGTTCCCTATACTAACTGTTATTCAGGGCCATTATAAACAGTATTGTGTCGGCCTAGAAAGAGTGGATCTTGACCTAGCATTATGCAAAGAACCCGGTCCCAGAGATATGCTGGAATTCCTCTTGGTGGTTCTTAACTAAAAGGTTTGCCAGGTCAGGAAGAGACCATGGCCCAGGGGAAGTAGTCAAGCTCCAAGGGAGCCTTATCTGTCAGCTAGAGCTACCGATGGAGCATCTGGCTTAGGGGCCTGAACGTTCAGGTGGCTGGTTGGTTCGGTCAGAGTACAATCAGACTATGCCATACTAAGTGATTTACTTAATTTACCAAGGAGGAGCTTGTGCCTTGCCTATTGACATTCGTCATTTCATGAAATGCAGAATTGGCAGGCGACTCGCTGGAGCCGTCAACAAGTGTCTCCGGGAGAATGATCTCTACGCCCCAACTGTTTTCCTGACCAAATGCCACAGGGCTTCCAGGCTCAACAAGAATTTGAACAGCTTGGGGTCAAGGACAAAGGATCCACCCGCATGCGGGGCAGATGTGTTAGTAATCTGGGGGGCCAGTGGTGACTGGTTGGGTCTCTCCCCCCAGTGCCACGGCATTTGTGGCTTCTATGCAACATCAGAGGAGGACGGAAGCTGGCCTGATTACTCCGGCATAACCCTGACGACCTTTCTGTGCAGGGACAGCAGGGGTGGTAGTAGAGGACCCACGGTCCCTTACATCTTGTCCAGGTTTACTTCGCAGGGGGTATTGCAAGACAGGATGTAACAGGTGAATTAATAGTCTGGCTATTTTAGCCCACATTCTTGAGGATCAGGGCTTTCAGAATCAGCGGCACTTCCTTAATTCATACAAGAGAGCTGGCCTCCAGGACCAGATGTCCTAGGATCTGGAAGGCCCATGTTCCTGGTGTGAAACCAGATGGTGGCATCCTTGGAAGTTTGTCGAAGGTAAAATTCCTGCCTTCCTGCATTTGGAAAGGAGACGGAGCTAACCTTAAGTTAAATCAAGGATCCGATCTCGGCCTTGCTTCCAAAGGTCGCTTGCTTCACACTCTTTGTTCCGAGCCATTATACAAGGGGTGACGTGCATAAGTCCACCAGTTTAGTCGCCCTTGTGCTCGGAGGATTGGCTCTAGTTTTGTCGGCTTACAGGGTCAGCTCCGTGGGCCGATGCACCAAATTTCCCTTCAGCCTTTAACAAGGGAATTGGTGTTCTTGGTTGTGGTAGCCTCCAAGAGAGTTTCAGTATTGGCAACTTCTTGGTATAAAACCATACTTAATTATTCTTACAAGTAGGGTGATGTTAATCCTCACCCAGCCTTATTTACTAGAAGGATCTTGTGTTCATTTGAATCTAGATATTCTTACCTTCCCTTTTTTCAAAACCTTGTTTTTTGGAAGGAGAAGTTATTGCTTTCTCTCAGTAGAGATGAGAGCAGTTAAATATTTATCTGAAGGTTCAGATATAGAAAGCTGAAGGTTTTATTGTGCTGCCAGAAGACCCTAGGTGTGGGCAGGCAGTGTTCAGTTCAGCTATTAAAATGGTTACACTCTCTCTCCTTGGAGTAGAAGGGTCAAGGCCTATCTGAAGCGGCTGCTCGGATACGGAAAGCTGATGTTGTTGCCCTACCAGGAGGCCCCAGGAAAGGGCAGGCAGCGTCTAAAATCAACTGTTTTCAGGGTTGATTCATCAGGGTATTATTCAGGCTTGTGGTTCAGAGAGTGGGACTCCCCTTGTTTCTTGGGGAGGGGGGGGGTGCTCCGTACCAAGATAGTAAGTGATTTATGCGCGATGCTTTACCAAGCCTTTATGACGCAGATTTTCAGGGCCGCAGCTTGGCGTCTGTGCTTTAGGTTCACTGATTCTTGTCAGATGTACATAGATGGGCAAAAGGGATGCAGCTTTTTGGCGCAGTATGCGGCAGGCAGCATTATAGATCCTCACGTCTGATGACGGCCTGTGTTGTTTGTGTCTCCCTCCCCTCAGTAAGCATTGCTTTCGGACATCCCACATAGTAATGGATTGCCGCTCTGTGTCCCGTGATGTACTCCAAGAAAAGGATTTTACAGGTAAGCTGTTATAAAAAATCCTATTTTTTGCTTGCCTCTGTTTTATCTTTTGAATGATATTTTTGAACTGAGAGGTAGGTAAAGGTAAAATAAATATTTTCTCCCATTATTGTGTCTATTTCAAAAGAGTAAGGAAATCATTTTGGGTTTGGCATACTCCTACACAAAGGTTAACAACAACATGATTTGCTAAATCGCATTTAAAGCTGTTTAAATATATATTGTACATTGCACTTTTTCATTTTAATAATGAATGAATGAATGAATGAATGAATGAAGAACTTGTATAGCGCAGCACATGCGAAATAAATCGCCTCTGGGCGTTTGTTGTTCCTTTCTCTTTTGAGATCAAAAGAGATGAGTCTTAATCTTTCTCCTGAAGATCAAGTAGTTCTCCTCCAGTCGAATGCTGGCTGGTAAGGCGTTCCATAGTCTGGGACCTTGGACAGCGAATCTCCTGTCTCCTTTGGACTTGTATCTGGCTTTCGGTATCTGAAGCCGATTTTGATTATTGGATCGTAGAATACGATTGGGATTGTACATTTTTAATTTTTCGCATAGATAATGGGGAGCATTCCCATGGATACATCTATGCGTTAGACAGAGTGCTTTAAAGGTGATTCTGTCTTTGACTGGTAGCCAGTGAAGGGATCTCAACGAGGGTGAGATTGATTCCCAGGGTTTTTTCCCAGTCACAAGTCGGGCGGCCGTATTTTGAACGACTTGAAGACGAGCGATTTGGTACTTGGGGAAGTCCGAGGTAAAGGGCATTTGCATAGTCCAATCTGGAGTTTACAATCGCTCCCACCACGACCGCTATGTCTTTCTTGGGAATAAAAGGCGGTGAGTCTGCGTAGTAGGCGCAGCAGATAGTGAGATCCGCTGACTACTGCCCCTATTTGTGCGTTCATTGTCATGTCGGCGTCAAAGATGACCCCAAGACTTTTGACTTTGGCGCTAGGGGTGATGACTTTGCCCAGAATGGGCGGGGGGATCCAGGTTGTTATCGATTGATTGCTACGCTTGGCGTGAAACAGAAGAAGTTCTGTTTTCGCTCCGTTGAGTTTGAGATAACTCTTTGTCATCCAGTCCTCAATCACAGAGAGGCATGTCTCTAGATTGAGGTGGTGATCCTTTTTATTGCAAATGCGGAAGTACAGTTGCGCGTCGTCTGCGTAAGAGTGATATAGCAGTTTTTGGCTGCTGATGATTTCAAAAAGAGGACGCAGATAGATGTTAAATAACATCGGCGACAGGGGAGATCCCTGAGGGACCCCGCACGATAATGTGCGTTCCGAAGTGAATGGTCCTAGCTTAACTATTTGCGATCGGTTTTCCACAAAAGAGGAGAACCAGGATAGATCGCTTTCTGCGACTTTGGCTATTTTAGCCAGCCGGGTCAATAACAGCTTGTGATCAACTGTATCAAAGGCTGCGCTTAGGTCCAGCAGAACCAGAAGAGAAGATTCTCCTTCGTCTGCGGCCTCCAGAACGTCGTCCCATATCTTAAGCAATGCTGTTTCCGTCCCGTGTCCGGGACGGAAGCCCGATTGCAATGGGTCGAGTAAATTGTGGGTATCTAGATGCTGTTGCAGCTGCTGTACCACTGCCTTCTCCATTACCTTGGAGAGAACATTTAGGCCTGTTATGGGGCGCCAGTTAAGTGGATCCTTAGGATCCAGGGTGGCTTTCTTCAAGATGGGTTGAATGAAGCCCTCCTTCAGCTGAGAGGGCATTTTGCCCTCCCTGAAGGATTGGTTAATAAGCTGCGTGACAGGAGGTGCCAGGATGTCGGCGCATTCCTTCAGCAGTTTGGTGGGGATAATATCATTTGGCGCAGTGCTGTTGCGCAGAGTGCCGATGATATTTTTAGTGGTCTGAATGGAGATGGGTTTCAGCGTGAACTCACCAAACTGTGGTGAATTGCTGCCGGTGCTGGACTGTGTGAAATGACTACGGGGGCTGGGGAGAGTAATTGTTCTGCTGAATGCTTTGCCGGATTGCCTCAATTTTGTTAATGAAGCAATCCGATAACTCATCGCAAAATTCTTGTGTATCCAAGTTGGGGGCTACAAGGCATCCTGGATTCATGGTCTGAGTGACCAGCTTGAAGAGTTCGCTGGGGGCGGTTTAGGGCACCGTTGATAGCCTCAGAAAAATAGTTTTTCTTGGCTTCGAAGATTTGTTTGTAGTATTTTCTTGGTTATTGCCTTGTAAATCGCGAGGTTCTCATCTGAAGGGTTTCTTTTCCAGGCTGCTTCTGCCCTTCTTACGCTCTTGCTTCAGTAACGCCAGCTGGTTGTTGAACCAGCCGGAGTTGTTTTTCCTGATCTGGGTCTTTCGTTTCGGCGCTATCAAGTCAGCTGACTGCAATAGTGCTGTGTTTATGGCCTCTAGTGTTTCTTCCGCTGTTTGGTGCGGCTGAATTGTGTTTATTTTTCCCCCTAACGTGGCTTTGAAGAGTTCCGAATGGAGCTTCCTCTGACATCTGGTCCAGTGTGTTGTCACTGGATTTGATGTTTTTGTTAAGGGGGGGAATTCGGAAATAATGAATTTAATTGCATGGTGATCTGTCCATGGCAAAGGTTCATTTTCCAAGATTTTTTATTTCCAGATCTTGTCTGAAAATAAGATCGAGCGTATGACCGGAAGCATGTGTGGGCCCACATACTAGTTGCTGAAGCCCTAATCCTTCCAGGTGGTCGATGCAGGCGTCGGCAATGGGGTCTTGCGGGGAGTTGGCCCAAAGGTTGAAATCCCCGAGCAGCAAAAGGTGTTTGCTATTCAGGGTATAGGTGGAGACAAAGTCCCGTCAAAGATGGGAGCAGCTGCGACTTGGGGCCAGGTGGCCTATAGCAGAGTAGAATCCGGACGGTCTCCTGGCCGTTTACTTGCAGTTGAAGAGTAAGGGTTTCCATGAATGGAAGAGGGTTTTGGAGGCTTGGTTTTGTGATCGCAAGACGCGTCTTATGGATCACCGCCAGTCCTCCTCCTCTTTGCCCTATTCTGTTTTCCGTTATAATACGGTAGTTTTCTGGCACCAATTCTCCTAGAATGGTGTTGCAGTCGGCTGTGAGCCAGCTCTCTGTAATGAAGAGGCAGTCTAGGTCGTGTTGTAGAATGAAATCATGGATTTCAAGTCGGTGTTTTACTGCGGATCTTGTGTTGATCAGAGCACATGAAATGCGCTTAGGTTGGGGTAAACGGCTAAAATTTTTGACGGGTCGATCGTCGATCGATCCTCAAAAGGTGCTTGATTCTTAGGGTCATTTTGGTGATGGCTGGCAGTATTGCGGCGAAACGCCTCAAATTCCAAATGGTTTCTGCGGAGTACCGCAGATTAGCCATGGTCGCCATTCACGGGGGGAAAAAGTCGTTCCTTTTGGTGGCGATGAAGAGAGGATTCAGTGAATCCTCCCGGCTTGGTCCAGAGGAAGGCAAAAAACCCCTAACCATGCTATGCCAATTTGCTTTTGGTAGGGAAAAAAATTCCTTCCTGATCCCTGAAAGGCGATCGGGCAAGCCCCTGGATCAAGTGCAATTAAGTTGTGACCGGGGGTGGGTGGGGGGGAAGCTGACACTGCTGACACTGCTGGGTGTACCAAGATGGCCGCCGACCAGGAGCAGGCATGGGACCCAGGCTGGTATGTAGCCAGCTGGGTGGATTAGTGAGCCAGGGGGGGGGCTGGTTGTTGAGGCCAGGGGTGGATGAGTACCAGCAGTGGTTGGGGGTGAGCTCCTGGGGGCTACAACCAAAGATTTGGCCGAAAATGCGGCGCGCCGCTAGGCCGGATGAAGCTGCGGCCTTTCCTAAGCTGCGGCGGCCGCGAATCAGTGACGGCCGCGCGGTTCAGGAGAGCAAACGGGAAATCGCGGGGAGGCTCCGAGGGAAAGGTTATACTGACAGGTGGGTGGTAATGTGGGGTAAGGAGAGGGAAGGAGACCCCAGCGTTCAGCCGATTCGGCGGCTTATCCTGATAAGGACGGCCGCCAATCGGTCCCAGGGAAGGTGATGGAAGGTAGGGCCTACCTGGGGAGGATGCTCACGGAGGTGGAGGGGGTGGTGGGGATGGCCCCTATGTCAGGGGCTTACCTTGAGGCTCACGGTGGGAAAGAAGAGAACCAAGGGATCCAGGGGCGGCTCAGGGTCAGAGCAGATCTGACGGATCAGACAGCAGCGGCTGACGCAGGGGGAGGAAAACCCTGCCTGTCTGGCTCCAGGAGCCGTACGTCCTACTGTTAGGACGCACGCCGATTACTACTGGAGTCAGTTCAAGCCCTGGGGAGAAATAAACGCATCATTTGTAAAGTTAAACTAACTTTCTATTCCAACAGACAACCCTTTTAAAGTCAAGTCTTAGACCGACCCCTTACACACTGGGGCGCTTTGCAGGTGCTATAACACTAAAAATAGCACCTGCAAAGAGTCCTGAAATGGGCCCTTGGGGCTTTCACACTGAAGCGGTGCGCTAGCAGGATGGTAAAAAAAAGTGTTTACCGCTCCTGCCCATTGAGGCACTTTCCTGTGGTTTTAACCCTTTCTCGGCCACAAGCGGGGGGGTAAAAGCGCCCTGCTAGCGGCCGAATTGTGCAGCAAAATTAATAGTAAAGCGACGCTAAAAATAGCGGCCCTTTACCGTCGATGCACCCACCACCCCAGTGTGAAAGGGACCTTAGTAAACTGCTAAATTTAGTGACAAAGCCATAAGGGTCAGATTTGTGACTTGTAGACTGTGTCAGGAACATTCGATGTGGGCACTGTTCAATCTTGTCACTGAGAACATGATTTGCTCAACAAGTTCTACGTGTTTAAAAAAAAATATTTATTATTTGTGCTGTGCATTTATAATCAATTTTTTCTTTTCATTTATAGTATGCCGATCATGATAGAAAACTCCTAGAACTTCGAACAGAGATAGTGGAAATGGTATGTAACTGATGCTTCTAAAATAATGAGTTCGTAAAATCTGAGACCATTGGGTTCTTTTTTTAGTATTACAGCCTTCCTCAGTGAAAAATGTTGGAACATGTTGATTTACTAAAAGACTAAATTGTGTGAAGATTTACTTCAATGTGCAGATAAAATAAGTAAACCGGTATTTCTTAATCTTTTTTTAAGAACCCTTTTACACTAAGGTGCTAAAAATAGCACCTGCAAAGCTTCTGAAAGTTGCTTCCTATTCATTTCAATGGATGCTTTCCTACAAGCAGCATCTTTGGAACATGTTTGGAGCACTTAAAGGGCCTCAACGCCCCTCTCTATTAAAAAAAATGAATGGGAAGCGATTCAAAAGCGACTTTATAAAAAGCACACCGCTAATGCTGCAAAAACACCGCAGACACACCCAACGTTTTATGGGCAGTTTTCAAGTGCCTTATGAGACACTGGGTTATGCTGCTGTCTACAGGATATTGCTGGACACTGGCACTCCTATCATACTCACGTTTTTTTTTTGTTTGGCATGTTATTAAGCTTCCTTTTTTCTTCCGTCAAGATTATCTAGTTTCTGCAAAGCTAGAAGAGCTCACTTTGCAGCTTTCCCGATTATAGCCAACAAGACTGTATATGAATGCTGCTGTGTTGAAGACCCAAGACTGGCTTGTAATGTGACCTTTGGGCACTGTGCCTCTGCTGTAGCACTCTCCCGACACATTTTGCACAGAGTGAGTAAGCTGCAGAATGCTTTACAGGTCCAGGGCAGTGATGCATCATTTTAATTTTCCCATTGAAGTCTGTTGGGACCAAAATAAGCTTTAAGCTACGCTATGCTTAGGTATGAACAGGTGTCATTGAATATAATGGAAATCCTAGTGGTGAATGTTGAAGCTTCTTTGGTGAAGCTTCAAATCACACTTCAAATTGCACAAGTGTGAACCAGGCATTATCCTGTAGCTGCTGGAAAAACATGCTTGTAGGCTGCCACTAGCATAAAACGTGACAAAACCAACTCTGCCTTATTGTGACAAACTAACTGAAAACCTACCTCCGACAAAGACACAAGCGCTACAGCTTGCATCAACCCAGCACCTCAGCTTCAGCTTTAAACACTTTTTTTTAGACTAAGAAGACAAAGAAAAATAACTTGGCGAAGTAAGAACCAACAAGAGAGGATTTTACAAAAGTCTAGTATTCAACATATCAATAAGGAACCAGGGTGATTACATAATATAATATAAGGGACCATCATTTTGCCCAACAATGGACTGGAATTGATCGATACATTTATGTCTGATATTGACTTATTCAACCATGAAGTAAAAACAGCATTTCCATGGCATAAAGACACACGATAAACAGGAGCAGGACAGGACAGTTAAATTACCCTTACCCTTTATTTCCCCTGGACAATTCCACTGTATAGAAAGTTTCATTAAAGCCGGCCATAGACAGTTCAAATCTCATCCAGTTCAGCAGGGAATGGCCAATATACGACCCATGTGTGGGTAGGCTGAGTGTACCCAAGTTGATTGTTCGACCAGCCTGTCTGATTTTAATGCGATTTTTGCTAGCGGCTGTTATAGCCACTACAACCATCGCTGTTTTCTCCCAGTGGGGACGGCTTCCCCCGCCCCACCACCGGGAGAACAAATTTATTTCAACCCATGCTTGCAGGAAAGAAATTCACTCTGTCTATGGCTGGCCTAAAACTACCAGACATGTAAGGTTATTTACGAAAGGAAAATCCACTTTGCACTACAAGTGCAAAGTGCACTTGAAATTGCACTGAAAGTGCAGTCGTTGTAGACCTGAGGGGGACATGCAAGGAAAATAGAAAACAGCATTTTAACTTGCATATAATTGGATAATAAAATCAGCAGAGCTTCTCCTCATTTCAGATCTACCCCTCAGATTTACAGCGACTGCACTTTCAGTGCAATTTGAAATGCACTTTGCACTTATAGTGCAAAGTGGCTTTGCCTTTCATAAATAAGTAGTAAATTGGGTGTGCTGCGCTGCTAAAATTAATACATCAATAATGAAGGTGATAACAAAATGTGCATTGAGTGCAAAAAAAATTGTATATAAAAAACCAACACCAAGTGTTCCAATGTATGACAAAATCATATAAGAAAACAAACTGAATTGACAAAGTTCGTAAAAAGCTCCAGAGAAAAAATCAAAGTTCAGTGAGTTCAGAGAAATATCCCAAGTAGGGGATTGAGATACTGCAGGACAGAAGAGAACCTCCACCTCCACCTCTTATAGTAAATCTGCTTACCAGATGGATAATAATCGTGAGCATCAACAGCACACAGCATGCGGATTGCCTTAACGGTATTAAAGTGGAAATCCTGTGTGTATCTCCAAGCTTGGTCTCAATGCGGCTGGATCCCAGAAAAAACAATCACTCCCAGAGTGTAGCCAAGGGAAGAGAAAGGAAGCCAACATAGAGTAGTAACGTTTTAAAAGTTTAATAAAAGAAATTCGATTGCACTTACAAAAAACGAATCCTTTGGAAGCATATAAATAGTAAGCCGGCCGGCTCTCACAATCCGCCCGTCCTCCATGGTCGTGAGGATAAAATACAATGGTGTCGTCAGCACGCCGTTCCTCCCTACGCCGTTTCGCGTCCAATAGCAGACTTCATCCAGGGGCACGAGCGGCGTGCTGATCGCCACCTTTAAATTCGTTTGTAACATTCTAGGACCGCCCTTCTCTGACGTCTGGGGATCATGAAATGGCGATCGGCCATCTTTAAAGAGGGATCGCTTGCCAATAGTATAAGCACTGTCAGTGCCTTGAACTTTTGAAATTTTGTTTAAGATCACCCTTAGTGATAAGATCATCCCAAGCAGAGTTACAGAAAACTCAGGCAGCAATCAACCGTGTTACAAAAAGGGATCGCTGCCTTAAACATTGAAAACACCTTTTGCAGTAAGGTCGCCCTAAACAAACAAGCGGGGAATTCAGGAAGCAATCGACCATTTTGGAAAAGGGATCGCTTGCCAGTAATAGGAATTGATATCTGAAAATAAGAATATGTAGGCAGAAAAAATATACATAAAAAAGAGCCTCAATTTGGAGTATAAGGGTTGTATGGCAAATACAGCTGGTATGACCACCTCCAAATATGCCACACATTAGTCCACTAATGAAGGGAAAACTTAATTATAAAAAATTAATTAGATAAAAAATATGAAAAATATATATATATGCAGATTGATTCCATATATATATAAATGTATATTAAAAATATATATTAAAGAAAGAAACAAATTAGGGACGATTATTCCATACACACTGAAGTGCACACAGAAAAGGAAAATTGATAGAGTATAAAAAATTGATAGAGTATAAAAAATACAATTCCTTTGTGTGCTGATAGTGTAAATGAAGTGCACACTGAAAATTGGTAGAGTGTAGAAACTCCACAATTCCTTAGTATACTGATAGTGTATATCAATATGGTATGACACTACCAGATAATATATTAGAATGAATATATATTATGCCCTTTATACCAAATGAATGTAGCCCAACACGAAAAACATCTGTGTTAGAAGTAACTGTAAAAACAGAAATCCAACTTCCAGCATATATTGACCATGTTGGAAAATCAAAAAATATGTATAAAAGTACAGGATCTATAATAAAATTAGTTAAAAAAAAAATTATTTAAAAAAAGATTAATTAAATTGGTGATGCGGATCGACTAGACTAAACAGTGTAACGATGTGAAGTTGTTAATGAGGTGAAACTGATTAGAACTTATTGATTCTCAGATCTACCCAGACATCAGAGCAGGTACACAATGAATATAGCCCAACACGGAAAAACATCTGTGTTGTAAGTAACTGTAAGAACAGAAATCCAACTTACAGCATACATTAACCATGTTGGAAAGTCAAAAAATATATGTAAGAGGACTGGATCTATAATAAAATTAGTTCAAAAAGTATTTCAAAAAAGATTAATTAAATTAGTGATGCGGATCGACTAGACTAAACAGTGTAACGATGTGAAGTTGTTAATTAGGTGAAACTGATTAAAACTTATTGATTCTCAAATCTACCCAGACGTCAGAGCAGGTACACACTACAGTAATGGTAAAAAAAGGAAATCAGCTGTTATCTATAAAAGCGTTGACGTCCGTGTCCACATTTAACCCATAAGGTAGGTATGTCCGGACTCGATAAATCCAAGACATTTCAAGTCTGGAGAGTCCTCTAACTAAGGAACTACCCCTCCAGTGGGGATCAAATTTATCGATCCCCAAAAATATTGTGCCTTCAGGATTACGACTATGATGTAGATCATAGTGTGCTGACACTGAATGTTGGGAGAACCCTGATCGAATATTAGTAATATGTTCCCCCAATCGTACTTGCATTGTGCGTTTAGTCCTACCAATATATTGTTTCCCGCAAGGACATTGCAGCAGGTAGACAATGCCAGTAGAACTACAGGTTATAAAGGGTTCAATCTTATGTTCCCTGGAGGTACTGGTTGAAAAAAATGATGTTGTTTTTTTCGTTTTTATTTGGTTTAACGTACAAACCTGGCACCTCCGGCATTGGTGGTAACCTACGATGCCTCTTTGAAAGAAGGAGACCTTTTTCGCCGGAGGGTCCACCACATTGGGGGCTATTTTGTCCCTCAAAGAAGGTACACCCCTAAAAAATCACATGTGGATTCGAGGGTAGGAAAGTATTTAGGACTCTATCGTTTTCAAGTATATGCCAATGTTTTTTATATATTTTTAATCTTATAGTGTTGGCTGGAATATGTAGTGATAAGCGGGACTATGGGTCCAGTTTGATTATTTTTATTATTTATAACACTACAATTCAAAAGCTCAGAACGGTCTATTTCCCCCACTTCTATTAGGGTGGTTTCAAGCATTCTTTGATCGTATCCTTTTTCAGACAGCCTATTGGCAAGAATATCTGCTTGTGTCTTATAGTCATCCAGGGTTGTGCAGTTCCTTCTCATCCTAATGAATTGGCTTCTAGGAACAGATTTTAGCCAGTTGTTATGATGGCAACTTCCTATTGGTATGTAGGAGTTTCTGTCTGTCTTTTTAAAGAAAGTTTTTGTTTTAAATGTTCCTTCTTCCTTAGCGATGGTAAGATCTAGAAAGTTGATAACATCTTGATTGGCTTCGTATGTTAGCACAATACCTCTGTTGTTGTTATTCAAAAGGGAAATTAATTCATCCAATTGAGATCTAGTTCCAGTCCACAGGAGAAGGATGTCGTCGATGTACCTGGCCCATATTTGATATGCGGGCTCAGGTCATTATAGACGACATCCTCCTCCCATTTGGCCATAAATAAATTGGCCAGACTGGTGCATATTTGGCACCCATAGCGACGCCTCTTACTTGTCGATAGAAATTGTGATCGAACCAGAAATAATTGTGACTAGCCGCATACTCAAGGAGCTCAATCAAAAAATCCTTTTGTATCTCAGACAGATCAGAAAGTGCGTCTAGATAGTATTTCACAGCAGATATCCCTAGATGATGTGGGATGATGGTGTACAGTGAACTAACATCTGCTGTCACTAACCACATATTCTCGTCTGATTGAAGTTGAGACAGTAAGTTGATGACATGTTTTGTGTCTTTTAGGTAAGAGGGCATTTTTTGTACGAGGGGTTGTAGAAAATCTATATACTTACCCACCCTGGACGTAATAGAATCAATCCCACTGATGATGGGACGTCCAGGAGGGCAAGTAAGGCTTTTGTGGATTTTAGGGAGACAATATAACACTGGAAGTCTTGTGTGCTCGCGGGACTAAAAAAATCTGTTTCTTTTTCATTAAGAATTCCCTGATCTGCACCTTTTTTAAATCAAGATCTCAAGAGCGTTTTTGTATTGAATAACTGGATCTCTCAATAGTAGTGTGTAAGTCTCTTGGTCATCCACAATTTTCTTGGTTTCAGTGATGTACATAGACCTATCCATAACTACTATGCTCCACCTCACCCTTATCCGATGGACGGATGACAAGCTCTTTGTTATTACAGAGAGAGTCAAGTCCTTGGTTAATTCCGGTCCATTGAGATATTAGAGACTCTGACGGCCTCCAAATCTCTTAACACAACATCTCTAAATACTTTAAATTGCAGGGGCCAGTGCTCCAGGGGGATTCCATGTGGAAGCATTGGCCAATCCTGAATGTTTGAAAGTTTGTTGGGCCAATGGTCGTTCAGTAGAGGGCAAACCTGCAAAATACCGTTTGATATTTATCCTACGTATATATTGGTGGAATATCCATATACGTTTGGAATTTATTTAGTTTTTTAGGTGGGGGCGAATTTTAGTCCTTTGTTCAATAAGATTAGTTCTGATTGAGTCAGAGTATGCGAGCTAAGATTGAAAATACCTGCATCGTTCACAGCCTTTGTTTCTTGAGGCTTTGTTCTCCTCCCCCCTCTGCACCCTCTTTGTTTTCTACCTGTCTTTTTACGCCCTGATTTGACCTGGGAAAACCCCAATGTTCACCTGAAGTGTTTTCATATTGGTTTGGAGGAAAGTCCCTTGATGGCCTTGTCTATATGTTCGCTGTGCCTGACTAGCTGATTCATAGTCTGCAATGGCATAGTTGCTAGGCCCATCTCTATCTCTCAAAGGGTAAAAGCGATTCCTTGCTTCTGTGTCGCTATCAAGATCATATTCATCTCTTTCCCTTTCTCGATCTGAATAGTGTCGAGTGTACATATTTTGTTCCTGAGGGGGACCATAGTGTTTAATTTTTTTATCCATTCTCCCAGAACTTCTATCTCTTCTAGGTGAATCTCTATAATGTTGATATTGGCCTGGATTCTGAAAGCCACTAGCATGGTCAGGATTAACCACATTTCTGCCCTGTGTAGGTTTAGTCCAATTAAATTTTTTTCCTTGTTGTTGATTATTATAATAACCCCCATGGCGTCATTCACAGGGCAAGAAAGAAAAGAATGTGCTCCAACTTTTCTTAAGGCAAGCTCTGAGCACTATAATCGCTAAGGGATTTTAAAGACATTCTAATCAATCCAGCAGTTAGGGGGGGTTCTATAGTCCTTGTGAACTATTCAGATTACCTAGTATACATTTGTAACTTGCTTTTTTGGACACTTGCGGTTATTCCTAGAAATTCAGATGATCCAGCCAGGACCATACAACAGAGCAGTTAATTAATATGGGGTTAAGAATCTTGATCAAGAACACTGGTGCTGTGTTTCTTGCTATTGAACACCCTAGAATCCCAGTACCGACTGCTTAAAATACATAAGCGTATGACTCCTCTTAAATTTAGACCCATTGTTTCCGGTGCCAATGCTGTGACCAAACCCTAGCCTCAAGTGTTTGACCTTTTTATGCAACATATTGTTGGTACCCCCAGCTTATAGTAAGAATACCAGAAACTTCTTTTGCATATGGGGTTAGATCCAGATTGGCTTTTTGCCACATTGGGTATTGAGATACTGTATAAAATTAAGATATATACAAAGTGGTGGAGCTTAAGACAATGGAACACTTCCTCCTGAAAAACTTTTGATCTTCTGTTCCCCATTGCCAGAGTGACTAGTTCTTAATAATTTATTTGGATTTAAATACAGTCGGTGGAATTCAAAATGGCCCTAACAGATTTATGGTGGTAATTCCCTTAACAACTACCTGCGCCTAATTCAGGCAGTTATTTTAGACAGTTTTTAATTTGCACCAGTGTCGGTAACATTACTGCACTAAAGAATTGGAGAAAAAGCTGGACGGCGGCATTTTATTAAAGATGGTAAAATCCATATGGTTACAAAGATATCAAAGGCACAGGGACAAAATGACTGAACTAGTCGCTCATTCCCCCATTAGGCTCCACCTTCGCCAAGCGCCTGTCAGTATGAAAAGTGCGGTGGCCAGAGAGGACAGGAGTGAGTGCACTGAGGAGGAAGTGTATTGTATGGACATCCCTTCCCCAGTGCAGACACAGACAAATTCATGTATCTGTCTGTGTCAAGTACATGAATTGGACACACATACCGACACTTTAGGTGCTGAACCCTGACAGAATTCCACAGGGTGTCTAAACTTTTCATTTTGGGACCATTTACTTTGCAGTGTGTTAATGTGTTGTGCCAAAACCACCATATGTGTTTGAAAATTGGAATGGACCCTTCTTTTGTAATGCACTGCAACGCAAGGTGGGTTTTCATTAGTGTGTTGGGTTGAAGTAAATCATTAATGCATGTTGTGATACCATGCACGTTATCCCAACATGTTAGTACAAACGGGCTCTAAATCATTTTATTAATTATGTTTACCCATAATACCCTTGAGCCCTTACCCGACTTCAAAGGTAAGCTTAAAACTTTATTTTTTATTATATCTAATATAGTGATAGATTTTCACATTAAACAAAGCATATCCCCACTGTATCCAGTTACAGATATGTGATAGTAAAAACTGTCAGAAGTAAAATCATGATCAGGGCCGCCATCAGGGGGGTACAGGCAGTACACCTGTAAGGGGCCTGGGGGTCCCCAGGGGCCCGGATGGGAACCCCCCCAAAAAAATAAATTTTATAGCAGCCCAGAGGCCCCCAGGGCCCCGGATGGCAACCCCCCATTTTTTCATTTATTTTTTTAAAAATATATATTTAATATATTTTTACTGAATTTTTTTTATTAAAGGGCCAATGTTTTTTTTTAGGGGTCTGGAGGTCCCCAGGGGCCTTTTATTTGTATTATTTATATACATATAAATATACATACATTTATTATTAAGAGGTCCCCAGGGCCCCAGATGAGAACCTTTTTTCTTATAAAAATGTTTTACATTTATATAGATAGATAGATAGAGCCTTTTACTAAAAATATATCTGAGGTCCCCAGGGCCCCATGTTATTTTTGTTTATATATTTTTTTTATTTATTTTTTATTAAAGGGCCCAGAGGTCCCCAGGCAACCCCCTTGGTTTTTAAAAAAAAAAAGTTTATTTCTTTTTTTATATATAATATATTTTTATTTCTTTTTTATTAAAGGGCCCAGAGGTTTATTTGTATTAAAGGGACCAGAGGGCCCCTGGGTGACTACCACCCTTTTTTTAATATATGTTTTTCTTTTTTTGTAAACCTCCCCTTATCAAATCGCGGCAGCCCCCCCGCTTCTCAATTTCAGGCGGCAGCACCCCCCCCCCGGTTCTCTGCTCCAGGGGGCCCATGCCTGAAGCTGTGTAAGGGGCCCCATAATTCCTGATGGCGGCCCTGATCATGATACAGGAGTGTACACTAAATTATTGGTCCAACATTCCTAAAGAAAAGCCACAAAAGGCTGTTGAGAGAGAAAGTCAAGAGGGTGCTACCAACGTAGCTTGAATAACGAAAGAGAAGAGATGATGGTATATTTTGCAGTACGGTATATGTAAAAATAGAAAATTAAACTAAAACTGAGTCTCAATGCAAATTCTAGTCATCCATCAGTAACAGGTTTTGGTATCCATTGAAGACATGAATCCCCATCAACAGAAAACCATGCATGAAGTTGCTAACAGAAACTCTAATGCCTTGTACACACGATCGGAATTTCTGATGGAAAAAGTCATACCGACCATTTCCATCAGATATTCCGATCGTGTGTAGCCCCATCAGAGTTTTTTCATTGGATATTTCGATGAATTCCGTTGGAGTTTAGATATAGAACATGTTCTATTTTACTCCAGATGTAATTTGGCCAGGCAAAAGCCTGATTGTGTGTACAAGGCATTATCCATAAAAAATCCAGTAAAAGTTTAGTGTGTAGGGATCTGCTTTCAGAGGAAAATAAAGCCAACAGGCCCATTTGTTATAGAACTGGTCATATTCATGCTTCATTTAAAGTCCCGCCCCTGCTTCTTTTTTCTATATCTCTAATTTCAAGTCAAGTGCAGTGGGACATTTGTACTTTTCCCAAAATTGGAGGGATAAGGCTCTTGGCTGCAATCCAAACCGTAGGTGAGGCAACACACTATTTTTGTAGGCTTTCACTAGAACCTGTGTCTATATATGAAATAGAAATTGCATTGGCTCTTTAAAGCGAAACTCCACTTTTGTTAAGGGAAAAAAACTTTCCCCTCTGGGTGATCGACAGTGTGCACATTCCAACAAAAATCGGTGAGCCAATCACACAAGCAGGAAATTGTTTCTGTGGGGCATTCCATACACATTCTGGGCCAGATTCTCAAATATTTTCGGCGGCGTAGCGTAAGCCAGTTACACTACGCCGCCGCTGCGTACTGGAGCAAGTGCTTTATTCTCTAAGCACTTGCTCCGTAGGTTTCGCCTGCGTCGCGTAAATCGCGCAGCGTAAACCCGCGCAATTCAAATGGGGCGGCTTGTATTTAAATTAAGCGCCGCCCCCGCGCGTCGAACGAACTGCGCATGCGCCCGCCGGCCGGGAAAAAGCCCAGTGCGCATGCTCCAGCTCACGTCGGAAAGCGTCGTTGAAACCGACGTCAAAACGACGTGAGCGTCATTTACGCAAGTCCCTATTCGCGAACGAGTTAGTAAAACGACGTAAGCGACGGAAAAAGCCGACGCTGACCCGACGCCATACTTAACATGGCGTCCGACGGGACACGACGGCATCCGACGGGACCTCGTAAGGTTACTCCACATAGAAGCTGGGGTAACCTTACGAGTTCGTAAACGACGTACGCGACGACGGGGCGGCGTAAAAGCGATCGAGAATCGGCGTACTACTTCATTTGCATATGCAAATGAAAAAACAACGTAAAGGCCACCTAGTGGCCGGAGTTGTCATTACATCTACGATCCGAAAGTGTAATTGTATTACACTTGTCGGATGTAGAAGCGTATCTATGCAAAAGTGATGCTCAGCATCACACGCATAGATACGAGTCAAAAAAAAAGGCGATACGACGGGGTATCTGAGATACTCCGTCGTAACGCCTCTGAGAATCTGGCCCTCTGTGTACAGAACACCTCCAGGTAGCCATATTGCATTGCACGTTACAGAAAATTACAGAACTGCAGATTAAAAAAAAAATTTTTTTAATAACATTCAATTAAAATATGACTTGTTACAATTATATATGCTTTTTTTTTTTTTTTTTTTTTTTACTAAAGTGGAGTTTCCCTTTTTAACAATACTGAATGGGTATTTCTTGATCGTACATCACGGGACACAGAGCGCATAGTCATTACATATGGGTTATATGGGTACCTTCAGGTGTGGACACTGGTGTAATCAACTTCACAGGAAGTTCCTCCCTATATAACCCCCTCCCACTGAGAGTGCTTTAGTTTTTTCGCCAGTGTCTTAGGTGTTGGTCACGTCTAGCTGTCCCTCGGAGGTCTCGGGACCCAGGATAGCTAGCCGGATCCGTCCGAAGTGCTTCAGAGCCAAGATGTACGGTACCCGGGCCCTGCTGGAGTGGGGTTTTGCCTATAATGCCTCTCCTTGGAGGGCTGGATTCTGGGCTCCAGTGCCTTAGTCTCTTCCAAGAACTAAACGCTACTGATGCCAGGATGCTATATAGGTCCAGGGGTGTGGGTTCCTTAACACATGACCCCGGTCCCTGAAGGTCCAAGACAATACCCACGGAGATGGGGGAAGGCTGGGCCTCTTGCATTTTGCAATACCCTGCGGCGTGGAGCAGGTAAGAGGGAACCTGCGGGACTTGGTTCGACAGTAGGTATCCCCCTGGGGGTTCTGGGTTGGCTAACAGTATGCTGGGGCATCAGCCACTATCTCCACTATGTCTGTTGAGGCAGGATGGGATTTTAATGTTTACCCAGATAATATGTAAATATATGTATACTTGTGTAAGTTATATATTTCTACTCACCCCAGGTCTGCCTGTTAACACTGATACTGCAACCCCACATGTTTTAAAGAGGAAATTGCTGGTAAAAAACTCCTGTTTCTTAGGAAGCCCATGGGGACAGCTTCCTCGCTGTGTGTGCACTACAATAAGATTAGTGCTTACCTGGTGTCTGTTGGTGCTGCATAACGCTGGTCCATGTTGTTCCTCTGCTCTGCTACCTCCATGTGGTTTCAGCGTGGTGCGCGCGATTGTGCGCGCGATTGTGCGCGCGATTGTGCGCGCGATTGTGCGCGCGTGTGTGCGCGCGCATACGCCGCCTTTTATAGCGTCGGCGTGCTTCGGGGGGGGCGGGCCAGCAGCGTCAGGGTCTGTATAAAGGAAAAACTTTTCTCTGGCTGGTCTTTCCCTCCTGGAGGCAGAGGAAGAAAGGATACAGAGCGTGCAGCTGGGTCTTTTGGCCACACAGGGACACCTAGTGGCGGTTTTGTGGATCTTCAGGTCTAGGACTTAGGTCCACTATTGACCAGAAAAAAAAAAAAAAGTTTTTTGCTTAAAGGGACTCAGCCTTAGATCCAGCAGTATCTGAGTCTACCTTGGACTCCGGCTAACGGGCATTGGTGTGTCAATACTCACAGGTTTCCTCGGTATTGCCACCTCCCAGGCGGGTAAAAAAAAAAAAAAAAAAAAAAAGAGAAATATAAAAGAAAAAGAGAGAAATTAGTTCTTTTTCATTTTTCTCATACCTGCCCTCATATTGGTTACTCCTAGCTGCAACAGTCAGGTGTTGGCTATAGGGGTGACCCAAGGTTGTACAATGGCTCCAAAGGGGTCTGGACCAGCCAAGGCTGCTAAAGGTGCCAAAAAGCAAAAGGGGTCTCCATCGGGGTCAGAGGATTTGGGCCAGGTTTCTACGGCCCCACCCTCGCCAGTCAAGACACCGAGTGGCATAGTACAAGAGCCATTGGGGGTGCTGGGGGCAGAGGCGGCCCCCGATCCACCCATTCCCGTTTACGTGACGGAAGAAATGCTAGCAGCCACCATGTGTGGGCTAGAGAAAAGGTTAACTGCGTTGCTTTCCCGTCCTTGCCCAAGTAGCAAGCGGGCTAGATCCCCCTCACCCAGTGTGGGGTTTTCAGATGCGGAGGTCTCCTCTTCAGAGGAACGGGACCCACAAGGGGATCAGGCAGACCCAAGTCCCGACGGTTCAGACAGGGAAAATTCCACTATAGATGAATATTTTTCGGCCTCTCAAGCAGAGGGCCTGTGGATCCAGTCTTTGACAGATATGGTTCGCACTGCCTTTAAACTTCCAGTGCCAGAACTAGTAGCCCCGGAGGTATCCTCATTGGGGTCTTTAAAGGCTCCATTAACTGGTGCATCTTTTCCAATGCACCCCCTTCTGCTGAACGTGATTTACCAGGATTGGGCTCGACCTGATAGAATCTTTGTCCCTCCTAAAAGATTCTCTATTCTCTACCCTATGGAAGAGGAATATGTAAAGAAATGGGCTCTCCCTACAGTGGACGCAGCCATTTCCTGCGTGAATAAATCCCTGACTTGTCCGGTTGAAAATGTCCATATGTTCAAGGATCCGGTCGACAAGAAATTCGAGACCCTACTGAAAGCAGCTTTCACCTCAGTAGGTGCCATGGTTCAGCCAGCAGTAGCAGCCATTGGTGTTTGTCAGGCCCTGAAGGATCAGGCAAAACATATATTAAAGGACATGCCGGCTCAGCATACTCATGAATTAGCAGAATTCCCTAGGGCTCTCTGCTTTGCAGTAGATGCTATTAAGGACTCCATCCAACAGGCATCCCGTGCATCTCTACTGATGGTTCACATGCGTCGTCTTTTGTGGCTAAAGAACTGGTCAGCAGAGGCACCCTGCAAAAAGCTTTTAGCAGGGTTTCCCTTTCATGGGGGAAGACTATTCGGGGAAGACCTAGATAAATATATCCACACCATATCAAGTGGAAAAAGTACTTCCTTACCGGTCAAGAAAAGACCGCGTGGGCCCACGTTTAGACGACAGGCCATTGCAGGCTCGGCCCCTTCGACTTCCCGTCAGTATCGACGGCCTCCCGGGCGGTCAGCAGTTAATAGCCGCCCACAGGGACAAGCCGCGGCAAACAAGAGGCCCTGGTCTCGCAAGCCGGCTAAACCAGTCATCAAATCAGATTCATGAAGGGGCGCCCCCACTCTCTTGGGTGGGGGAAGACTTCAGTTTTTTCTCCGAAGTCTGGAAGGCCAGAATTCCCGACTCTTGGGTTCGGTTCCGTAGTAGCCTCAGGCTACAAACTAGAGTTTCGAGAAATCCCCCCTCCTCATTTTCAGGGGTCAAGTCTTCCAAGCGACCCGTTAAAGAGGGCCTCTCTCGTAAAGGCGTTGGATCGCCTCTTGCTCCAAGGAGTAATTGTAGAAGTACCAACCCAAGAAAGGGGTCTGGGATTCTACTCCAACCTTTTTGTTATACCAAAACCAAATGGCGACGTCAGGCCTATATTAGACCTCAAACGCCTAAATCGCTTTCTAAGGATTCAGACCTTTCGTATGGACTCCATACGTTCAGTGACAGCCAGCCTACATCAGGGCGACTTTCTAGCATCTATAGACATAAAGGATGCATATCTGCATGGGCCGATTTACCCAGCACATCACAAGTTTCTTCGTTTTACGATAAACCAAAGTCATTACCAGTTCATAGCCCTCCCTTTCGGGTTGGCAACAGCTCCACGGGTATTCACAAAGGTGTTAGCCCCGGTACTAGCCGTCCTAAGGACAGAAGGCATCTTGGTCCTAGCATACCTGGACGATCTCCTGGTTATCGACAGTTCAGCTTCCAACCTCAATCATGCAGTAGTCCGCACAGTGCGGCATCTAGAAGAGTTCGGGTGGATTGTGAGCCAAGAAAAATCAAGGTTACAACCCACAAGACAGTTGGAATATCTAGGCTTTCGGTTAGATACAGAATGCCAGAGGGTATTTTTACCTCAAGAGAAGATCAGGTCGTTGATTCAAACGATTCAAATAGTCTTAGGCAAAAAGAAGCCGACTATTCGCCTATGCATGCGACTGCTGGGGAAGATGGTGGCCGCCTTCGAAGCAGCGCCCTACGCCCAGATCCATACCAGAATTCTGCAAGCAGCTATTCTCTCTGCTTGGAACAAGTCCATACAGGCATTAGACCGTCCATTAGTTCTTTCTCCAGAAGTCAGGCACAGCCTGTACTGGTGGCTGATCCCTCAAAAATTATCAAAAGGGAAAACCTTTTGCCCCATCTCGTGGAAAATAGTAACCACAGATGCCAGCCTAACAGGTTGGGGGGCAATCTTAGGAAAACGGACCCAGCAGGGACAGTGGTCAGAGGCAGAAAGTCTGCTTCCCATCAATGTCCTAGAGATCAGAGCTGTTCGGTTGGCCCTGGTCGCCTGGACTCTCCCCCTGCAGGGTCTGCCAGTAAGGATACAGTCCGACAATGCCACGGCGGTGGCATACATAAACCACCAGGGGGGCACAAAGAGCCTGGCGGCTCAAAGGGAAGTAAACCTAATTTTTGCATGGGCCGAAGCCCATGTACCCTGCATCTCAGCAGTGTTCATCCCAGGGATAGACAATTCTCAAGCAGATTTTTTGAGTCGTCAACAGTTACTCCCGGGAGAGTGGTCTCTTCACCCCCAGGTATTCCAAGAGATTTGCCAAAGATTCGGAGTTCCCGATGTGGACATCATGGCAACAAGATTCAACAAGAAATTGGACAAATTCGTATCCCGAGCCAGGGACCCCTCGGCCTACGGGACCGATGCGTTGGTTTGCCCCTGGCACCAGTTTTTCTCTCCTGTATGCGTTCCCTCCACTACAGATGATTCCCCGCCTTCTACGAAGGATCAGGGTGGAGCGCAGGCCGGTGATCCTGGTGGCCCCAGCCTGGCCCAGAAGGGCTTGGTACGCACTCATCGTGAGGATGTCAGTAAGGGCACCGTGGCCACTCCCCCTGCGCCCAGATCTGCTGTCTCAGGGCCCGATCTACCACCCTGCTTCACAGCAGCTAAATTTGATGGCTTGGCGGCTGAATCTCTAATTCTTAAGGGCAGAGGCCTCTCTGCCCAAGTCATATCTACGTTAATTCAAGCTAGAAAGCCAGTCTCTAGAAATATCTATTACAGAGTCTGGAGAACCTATGTGGAGTGGTGCGAGTCTCAAGGAGGGCATCCTCGCAAGTTTTTTATTGACAGGATCTTGCGATTCCTCCAGGTTGGCGTTGACAAGGGGTTGGCTCTTAGTACTCTAAAGGGGCAGGTGTCTGCCTTATCGATATGGTTTCAAAGGCCTTTGGCCACACATTCGCTTGTGAAAACCTTTTTGCAGGGGGTCTTGCATGTAAATCCCCCTATTAGAGCTCCCCTCTGCCCCTGGAATTTAAATCTGGTCTTGTCAGCTTTACAAAAGCAGCCGTTTGAACCTCTGGCAGAAATCCCTCTTGTGCTGCTAACCCGAAAGTTGGTTTTCTTGGTGGCTATGGCGTCGGCCAGAAGGGTCTCCGAGCTGGCAGCCTTGTCTTGCAGGGAACCGTACCTTATTCTGCATAAGGACAGAGTGGTTCTGCGGCCTCAGCCTTCTTTCCTTCCTAAGGTCATATCCAGTTTTCACTTGAATCAGGACCTAGTCCTACCATCCTTCTTTCCTACTCCCCAGTCCAGAGAGGAAAGATTGCTTCATACTTTGGATGTAGTCCGAGCCATGAGAGTTTATCTCAAGGCTACAGAAAAGATTCGGAAAACAGATGTGCTTTTCATTCTTCCGGATGGCCCCAAGAAGGGTCAGCCGGCTGCCAAGTCTTCCTTGGCTAGGTGGATTAAGCAGCTGATTTTTCAGGCCTATGGTCTGAAGCGCGTTCCACCGCCCTTATCAGTTAAGGCCCATTCTACGAGGGCCATGAGTGCCTCTTGGGCGGCACACCATCAGATCTCTATGGCACAGGTTTGCAGAGCGGCAACCTGGTCTTCCGTACATACGTTTACTAAATTTTATAAGTTGGACGTCACAAAGACTGCGGACGCAGCATTTGGGCAGGCGGTCCTACGGGCAGCAGTATAGAATCCTCTGGCCCGGTTCACGCCCCCTTTTTTCTGTTGGTGGAGCTATCTTACCTCCTGATATAGTTTCTGTTTGGCTATTTTTGGCCTTACGGTCTCCCTCCCTTCATGGAGCATTGCTTTGGGACATCCCATATGTAATGACTATGCGCTCTGTGTCCCGTGATGTACGATCAAGAAAAAGGGATTTTTAATAACAGCTTACCTGTAAAATCCTTTTCTTGGAGTACATCACGGGACACAGAGCTCCCACCCCTCTTTTTGGGGAACATTGTGTAACCTCAGAGAAATTGCTTGCTACAAAACTAAAGCACTCTCAGTGGGAGGGGGTTATATAGGGAGGAACTTCCTGTGAAGTTGATTACACCAGTGTCCACACCTGAAGGTACCCATATAACCCATATGTAATGACTATGCGCTCTGTGTCCCGTGATGTACTCCAAGAAAAGGATTTTACAGGTAAGCTGTTATTAAAAATCCCTTTATTTCCTCCACACATTGAGTTTGCCTCCCAAAATTTCTGAATCTTCGGGCAATACCACCATATACAGTATGTAAGAATCAACCTGGTTGCATGCAACCCCCGCCAGGATAGTAAGCCTAAAACTGTTTTGAGCTGCACATAGAAGAACAAACCAAGCATATTTAGTAGACTTTGCTTATATAGAAGCCACAGTCGTTGGTCTTAAAGCTGGCCATACACTATTTAAAAAAAAAATTGGACAGATTCTTCTATCTACGCTATATAGCATGAATGGATTGACCGCCCACTGTGCCTATTGTATTCTGAGAGTCACCATCACCCAAACAGCAGCTGCATTTGATTTTTTTTTTTCCAGCTCCTTCAGTTTTTCATAATTGGTGAGGGGGTGACATGACCTGCAAATCTGCATAGTATATGGTTAGTTTAAAATACAGACTGTTGTTTTTCCACAAGATTTGAGCTTAACAGTGGCCGTGACATTAAAGCAGATGATGGCTTTAATGTACACAATTGATTAAGCACTTTCTAAAAGAGTGACTTAAGGGGTACGTTGGATAGTATTGAGGGTCACATGCTGATATAACTTGCAGGCCTTTTATCCTTTTTTATTTTTCTTTCTTTTTTTTTTTGCAATCTGTGCTCTCGGATTTCTCACCAATACTTTCTTGTTGCCATATTTACCACTTGTGAGTAATACTAATAACATCAGAGACAATGTTCAAGAACATCATTTGTTATTGTAAATCCCTTGAAATTATAGTTCTCTGCATACATAATCCAAGTGTGAAAATGTGAGGAATGCAAAACTAGTCCAGCCCGGTGAATCGTGCACTGTGTGCTTTTCCTGATCTAGTATAAAGAGGTTCTTCCAGTTTAATCGGTATAGCCTGTGTGAGCTATAAAGGGATCTATGCTTCAGGCAGTTCTAGACAGGATTCATTTAGTCAACAAAAATATTTTCATTGCCGACATTTAACCTTGACTAAAACAATTCAGATTACTAAAATACAACTAAAACTAAAATTGCATTTTTGTAATTTAAAGGGTTGTAAAGGTTTGTCTTTTATTTTCCAAATGGGTTCCTTTAACCACTTAAGGACCACCTCCTGCACATTTACGTCGGCAGAATGGCACGGCTGGGCACATAGTACATTCTCTCTAAGTGCCCAGCTGTGGGTCGCTCCGTGACCGCGGGACCCGCGGACCCGATCGCTGCTAGAGTCCCGCAATCGGTCCCCGGAGCTAAAGAACGGGGAGAGCTGTGTGTAAACACAGCTTGCCCGTTCTTCACTGTGGCACCGTGATCGATCGTGTGTTCCCTTTTACAGGGAAACACAATCGATGACATCACACCTACAGCCACACCCCCCCTACAGTTAGAAACACAAATGAGGTCATACATAACCCCTTCAGCGCCCCCTTGTGGATAACTCCCAAACTGCAATTGTCATTTTCACAGTAATTAATGCATTTTTTTTGCTGTGAAAATGACAATGGTCCCAAAAATGTGTCAAAATTGTTCGAAGTGTCCGCCATGTGACTTATATGTGTGTTAGTGTCCGCCATGTGACTTATATGTGTGTTTGTGTGTGTGTGTGTGTGTATGTATATGTGTGTGTGTGTGTGTGTGTGTGTGTGTGTGTGTGTGTATGTATATGTATATATATATATATATATATATATATATATATATATATATATACTGTATATAGCAGAAAGTGAAAACAATTTTTTTTACGTTACTAAGAATTGCCTGGGTAATTTACAGTCTTATGCCGCGTACACACGATCATTTTTTGTGATGAAAAAAAATTACGTTTTTCTGTGAAGTAAACAACGTTTTTGAAACGTCACTTTTCAAAGACGATGTTGCATACACACCATCGTTTTTTTTCACAAAAAGTGAGGTTACGTTCACCACTCTTTTCCATTGAAGCTCGCTTCATAACTAGCTTCTGGGCATGCGCGGGTTGGAATTTTTTTTTGGTCGTTTTTTTTAAGACAAAAAAACAAAGTTTTGCCCACACACGATCATTTTAAATGACGTTTTAAAAAACGACGTTTTTTTTCATCGCAAAAAACGACCGTGTGTACGCGGCATAAGAATGATAATGTAAACGTTAAATAAATAAGCCCCGAGAATGATGCAGGGATCTTCCATGATGGATGTGTTATTAGCCCCAGCAGGATTTCACTCCTCCCCTGACAGCAACATTAAAAGGTTATGTAGGGTCAAGAGAGTCGGATTAGCTAGGCCAGCATAGAGAGTAATCGCACACTCCTGGAAGAAGAGAGGACTGTGACATGCAAGGAGGGAGGGTGCTCTGCTAGGGAATCGATTCCTTTTATGAAGTAGCTAAATTTTACTAGCAAGTTTGGAGGCACATTGTCAGTAAAAAGTTCATAGATAGGAAATACGTTGCAAGTAAGCATTCACAATACTTGAATTTTCTTTTTTTATTTTACTTTTGATTTTGTGACAGGGTGTCTTTAAATTTATGAAGCCCTGGTAACAAATAATTACTTTAAAACAGTGTTTTAGTAAAAAACATTTTAGTAAAGGCCAAATGTTGTAGTAAGAACACATTCTGCTATTGCTGACTAGTGATGAGCTCGGGTATGTTCCGATCCTAGTCTGAAGCCACCTGAGTGAGCCCACCAGGAAGCTGTACCGGACCGAAGTGGCCGCCCCATGGCCACACATATGCATGCCCATTGCATATGTGCATATTCATAATAATAAAATATATATATTCCCCATTGACAACGTCACGTATGACCAAACGCATCTGGGGAAGGGTACGTGCTGACGTCGCCACGCTGTCTCACTAGGAGTATGGGAGTTTGTAGCTGGTTAGCTCTTAATTTTATGTGCAAATTATAATCCTTAAATTTAAGTGCAATATTTTTTTTACATAAACTATCAGCTAGACAATATTACGTTATGGTCAGTTTCTCTTTTTGGATCCATTGCTGAATGTTACGATCACGGAATCTATGGTGGTATCGGTGTGAAAATCGGTGCAACAATCTACCCAGGCCTTGGCTGGGCTATATCCACATGCCCGGTTTTGCTTGCCATCTGGTAAGCAAGTTTTTTATATGGTGGCAGTGAACTTAATGGAATGAATCACTGTGGTGTTATTACTAGATGAATCTATTTCACCATTCTAAATCACTGGAGCAAGTCGTATGTTTTTTAATCAATCTGATTTCCTATTTGGACTAAATTGGTGCGGCTTCTCCTATCTTGTTATGTATCTGTGCATATTTCACATTAAGCTGCTGCTTTTTCTGGACTTAATAATTTTTCTTATTTATTTTTATATTGGCGCATCTTTTTTCCCCATACATAATTTTATATATAATTATACATAAACCGTCTCTAGTACAAAAATTGCCTCTTAAAGTCCCAAAAGTTTAAAAAGCATTTAAATGAACACGGACACACATAAAGCTCCTCAGCAGAACGAGATAAAAAATGTAGGGCAAAGTGCATGCTTATCTATCTGTATTCACGGTTAAGTAAGGTCACAGACCTTAAGAGGCACTGTCCCGCAATAAAATGATCAGCAACCTTGTGGCTCAAAACATTAACACGTGGAAAAAAACATGAATTCTTTTTATGGTATTGGATTTGTACCTGGCTGTACATTGTTCACATTAGCAGTTAGTAACATGGATATGTTTACAATGTATATTCTGTCTCCACTCATCATATGCGTGGGAAAAAATTATTTATTTCCTATAATTACAGAAATGTTGGCAATAATCTGTACAAAAGGATAATCCTAATAGGTCATATAGAAACCACTCGGGTATTCATCTCATGTTGGGTCATAGAATCCAAATGGAACTTGATAGCTCAGCAAGTCTGATGGAAGAAACTATTAATTTCCTAGAATGGCTCCTTTATTTACATTGATATACACTGATCATGTGTAGATGTATAGAACTTGGAATCACTCATAACATTGAAGTTGTAAAGCTTAATCACATGGGTGTAGGTTGAAGCAATAATGATGGATTGCACCAGATGACTCCTGGTTTATAAACATGACTAGTCTACTCCCACGTTCTCCACTGCTGCACCTAAGAGATTATTATAGTAACAAAGACAGAGTTCATATCAGTATATTCATAATATCTCCTGTGCCATTCATGGAATGTGACCTTGTAATACGATACAGCATAGTTGATCACCATAGAAGCAATAAATTCCATATGGAAGATAATTGGAACTAGATGGCTCAGCAGGTCTACCTCAACTTAACAAGAATCTTTTGCTTCACTCCTTGGTTAGATTGGTATCCGCAGATGTATTGAACTTGATAATTCTGATCACTTATAGCATTATAGTGATGCTTCTCATAGGTGTAGAGATGAAACATTGGTGAGGAACAGAACCAAATAGTTCCTAATACCTAAACATAGTCAACTCCAGTCCAGTCAACTACTGCACCACAAATTCATGTACCTTGTAATGACAATACACGCAAAGTTCAAATCATGTCCATAACATCTACTGCACCTTTCATATCCTTGATTCCCTAATGATGCACCAAGTTCATGTATGTTGTAATGTTCCCACAGCAATTATTGCTGGCTTTCTGAAAATACTAGTTTCCTGGCTGTTGTGCTGAGTTATTGATTTCTGATCTTTCAGAACAAGTATGGAGATCAGAGGCTGTGACTTGGCTTAATGACTGGCTGTTCTGGGACATTTAAAGTAGTGTTAAAGGGTTTGTAGAGGCATTTTCTTTTTAAATAACAAACATGTCATACTTGCCTGCTCTGTGTAATGGTTTTGCACAGGGCAGCCCCAATCTTCCTCTTCTCGGGTCCCCCACCGGTGCTCTTGGCTCCTCCTCTGAGTGTTCCCATAGCAAGCTGCTTGCTATGGAGGTATTTGTGTGTGCTTGCTCCCAAGCCCTGCTCAGTGTGTCCACACAAAACAAGGCTTGGCCCTGCCACCGCCCCTGTTCTCTCCTCACTGACTGATTGTATGCAGCAGAAGCTGTTGTAGAATAGCCCAGGGGGGGGGGGGGGGGACAGCACTCATAACATAGAAACAGGCAACAAAGTACCTCATGTACTATGTCCCAAAAAAAACAACAATTCTAATGAGAGATCTTGTTCAACACATTGAGCACAAAAAAAAAGTTTCCAGAGTAAACTTAAAATTCTCAATCCAGCAGTTTACAACTTTCAATGATGCAGGCTCCTGTTCTCCCAGTGCTACTTCTCTGAACTCCCAGTTTTTCCCTAGAAAGCATTAGATGAGGACAGTGTATTCTCCACCCTCCAGTAGTCTGTTGGCTTCTCTTAGGGTTGAAGGAAGAGAAGGAAGTATAACAGGGGGAGCACCTCACCATCCCAGGGTACAGAGCTGTCTTTCTAATGATGCACACAGTGTAGGAAGACAATACTGTGGTTCCTGCTTGGAAGGTTGACCCTATAGGACTCTGCAAGTGAAAGGAGCCACCCTGAAACTGGGCGGAAGATAGACGCTGCTTACTCACTATATTAATAAATTAGCTGCTGAAGGTGGCTAAAAATCTGAGGGTTTAATATCACTTTAATCAGAAAGTATTTAAACCAGCAAGGGACTGTTCATTTTTATTTTAATGGATCACAGTAGTACTGAAGCCTGCTGTTGGCTGATGTCGTAGAGCCAGTCCAGGCTCAGAAAAGTTCATGACTATATGTGTATGGATCTGCCCACATGCCTGGATGGATATCCGGCTCAACCTCTCGGCAAGCTGTTGAGAGTCTGAGCCGGCCGCTCCTGCCCCCTCCACAGCCTAGCACGCCAGTAAGCAAGGGGGGGGGGGAATTTTGACCGTAAGGGACATTTTGCTCAATAATTTGAGAGCTGGTTCTCAATTTTTCGACAGCAAAAGCATGCAATTCCGATGCACAAAAATCCAACGCATGCTCGGAATTGTTGAATTTAATTTTTCTCAGTTCGTCGTAGTAGTGTATGCCACCGCGTTTTTGACGTTTGGAATTTCCGACAACATTTGTGTGACTGTGTGTATGCAAGACAACTTTGAGCCAAAATTCAGTCGGAAAAAAAACACGGTATTGTAGTCGAAAATTTCCGATCGTGTGTACGCGGCATAAGTGTGCATGTGGCCTTAATTGAATCATTAAAGGTTTGGTAGCACAGGTGCCAAATTGCCTGTTTTGTTTTTATTACCCCTTATAAAAGCTGCCACATGTTATCACCCTACATTCCACAAGCTCTATTTTTATTTATTTTTTAGTCTTTCTCCAAAAGAATTACACAAAAAAGACGAGTCGTGAAACAGTTTTATTTGAAGGTACATACATAACATACATACTGCAAGTTGGTATGGCATTTCACAGGCAGCGGAAGGTCACCTGAAGAATGGATGTGCATGTAAAAATAACTTGATACTTCTACCACATAAAACAATATGCCTTTGAAAATGGATACTCATTACATTTACTATACACTGAAGACTTTCTCACAGTGGCACCTAGATTGTACAGTTATGCAAAATCCTCACGTTTTTGACTGCATTAAAGCATGAAGTTTAAATACGGATGACAATAGTACTGTAGTTGCACTGACTTATACATTATTGATTGTTGCTATAGTACATATTTCTTTCCCAAGAGTACTTCATCATTATGCTAAGCACAGAACCATTTCCAGTGACTGTCCATGTTATATGTACTGTACAGGGACAAATTAAATTTTTTTTTTTTAACTTCTCTTGAACTCACTGTGCAGTAGCCATAAAAGTAAAGTAATTGTGTGGTTGGCTGGTTGTTTAACACTGTAAGGGCCAGAGCATATTTTCCCTTTCAACTAATATTGCAGCTCCTATTAAAAATAGTATAGGGGGATTGCACATAGTACTGGCACTGTATTGTTGTGTGGACTAACTAGGTTCTGCCCTCACTGCTAGAATTGCAAGTCCTTTATAAGCACTCTAATAATTATGCAAGAGCAGCCGTCACCGTAGGCTGTTTTCTTGATTTATTTGGGCTACAAATACCTCCTCATTTTCATTACATAGGAAGGAAGGCTTTTGTACTTCACAGAAGATAGATAGGAAGGCAGGTAACATTGTTTGTTTGAGATTTCAGTTCAGTGTACAGGAAGTTACAAGGACATGAATTCCAACAAGATCAACTGCTTCATCTCTGTACTTGAATAAAATGATATACTTCATGTCCATGGATTTCATATACTGTAGCAGACATCACTAAATGGTGGACTGGCATCCAGATACGAGTGATAGTCCCATCCAGGCAGCCGTGGTCACATCACTCAGGAGCTTGATCTCTCGTTCTCTTTTGTATGTAGATCTTGCTGCTGTTTATTACCCCTAGCTTCCATGCTATCATCCTCACAGGGCAGGGGATGGGAGAGGCAGCAGGTCTGGACAGAGTGCAGGAGCAGCAAGTGGGTGATTGGTTGCTAGGATTCTGAGTGGTCCTAACAACCAATCGCCAGCTTGGTAACGAGAAAGGGTGGGCAGCTCCCGCCCTCTGTACAGACCTGCCCTGTTTAGGATTGGGCTGAAAACTCTACTGTGAGTGGAAAGGGGGTTTCAATAGGGACGTGAGGACAGTGCTCTGAACTGGGGGTGAATGGGGGGAGTAAGGATGGTGCTCGGAAAGGGGCTGAGGGCAGTGCTCTGAACTGGGGGTGATTGGGGGGTTGAGGGTAGTGCTCTGAACTGGGGGGGGGGATTGGGGGAATGAGTATAGTGCTCTTAAATGGGGGTGAGGACAATGTGCTGAAGGGGGGTTAAGGGGACACTAATGGAAAGGGGGAGTGTTAAGGGGACAGGGAATATTGATGTGAAGGGTTAACTGTCATTTGAGGGGGGACTAAGGACGATGTTGAATGGGACTGTGATATAAATGTGGGGGAGGGAGGGGGGCTTTGATGTGAAGGTCCAGCATTATTGCACATGCAATTCGGACCCCTGCTGGAAGAAAATGTTACTGATTTGAGTGAGTTTTAATTCTATACCTCTGCCATATAGGGATGCTGCCATGATTTTTTTTATTTATTTTTTATACTTCCCTGAGAAAAGACTTATCCTCAGTGGATACTCCGTGCAGCATCTGTGCCACATACTAATTTTAAGGCAAGTACATTACACTGAAACAGAGTTTACTGCCCCAGAACTAATCTGCTGTAAAGGCTGTATTTACAAGAGGATATTGAGTTTACTTGAGCCAAGTATAAAGGAAGACTCTTTAACACAACTTACCATTTAAAGTTCTAGTTATTTAGTAATGTCTTTATTATTTGTAGCATGTTGATCAAGACAAAGGACTGACACAAACCAAAAGGAAGATTGACACAGAAGTAGCCGGCCTGAAAACTATGCTGGAATCGCATAAACTTGATACTATTAAATATCTTGCAGGTAAGTGGCCTTGACAGGTATTGTTTCTTGAACATATTTAGCTTTCTTGGTCAAAAACCTTTTCCTTATCTTGCATTGCAGGATAAAGAATGAGTTTGCAGGTACATAGTTATGTTGCGGAGTTCAGGAGATTGGACACCGGCAAAACAATGCTGTAAGGACAGCCCAGTATAATAATTTTCACACCCAGCATACATGCTGGTGTTCTAAGAAAAAGGACATCTCTCCACTCTAAAAAAAAAAAAAAAAAAAAAAAGATAACTATTTCCTTTTTATTAAGACTTAATGGGGTTGTAAAAGGTAAAAAAAAAAATCCCTAAATAGCTTCCTTTACCTTAGTGCAGTCCTCCTTCACTTACCTCATCCTTTGATTTTGCTTTTAAATGTCCTTATTTCTTCTGAGAAATCCTCACATCCTGTTCTTCTGTCTGTAACTACACACAGTAATGCAAGGCTTTCTCCCTGGTGTGGAGAAAGCCTCTTGAGGGGGGAAGGGACGAGCAGAAGGGTCAGGAAGCCCACTAACACACAGTTCCTTTCTCTATCTGCAAAGTAGAGAGTGTCCTGACCCTCCTACTTGCCCCCCTCCCCCTCAAGAGGCTTTCTCCACACCAAAGGCAATGTTGTGCTAATTAAACTGGACCTTATGCAGATTAGGTGTGCCCTCCGTATGTCATTCCATCCTCCCCCGACCCAAAAAAGGGGTCAATGAGCAAGGAAGGGTGCCAATCTCCCCTAAACATCAGGGGGCGGCCTGAAGTAGCTATAAACATTTAACACTCAACTGTTGGGTAAAACATACAAAAAGAGGACTAGCTCCGCAGGGACCTGTCACCATATATCGGACCCCTCCCAGCAAACTGCACAAAGACAGTGGTAGCTCCCCCCCTTCCTCACCAACCCACTAGATCCCTATTCAATACAACCATCTAAGACGATGTAGTAGCTGATGTGGCTCTGCCCCCAAGAATCCTGTTTTGTACAAGCCGCAGTGGTGCCAAACCTGGGATATCCAGCCAGGGATCCCATATATTCTCAAACTTCCCTGGACTACCCCGATGCTTGTACATGAGTTGTTCCCTAACAAGTGAATCATTTACAGATGTAATCCACTCTGTGTGCGTGGGGGACGTTGCAAACAACCATTTCCTGGCAATAAGTTTCCTGGCCAGAAACAAGACCCTAAGAATAGCAAGGAATGTGTGTGGTGTGTATAATTCTTCATCTAGCCACCCCAGCAAACAGAGTTTAGGATCAATCTGCAATTGAAGGTTCCATATGCTATTGATAGTGGCTACCACCGCAGCCCAATAGCGCTGCAGCTTCGGGCACCTCCACAGCATATGTACAAGTGTCCCGGATCAAAAAACTCACAAATCGGATCGACCCTCGGATCAGGAGTCACGGATCTGAACATTTTCGGATCGGCAAAAAAAAAAAGACAAATATTGCTATACCCACCGGAGTTTTAGATTTCACAGTTATTCTCAACACAAAACAGAGCTTATGTTCTTAAATACAGTGTTTGGAAATCCGGCGGACTGTTTATTGCTAATGTGACAGAACATCTCTGATTTTCACATTTAATTTAACATGTCCGTCGGATTTACAAATACTGTGTTTACTGTTTTGTGTTGAAATAACTGCATCCCGCAATACTTATATGTGCAGCCCCATGTAGGAAAGTAGTGTCACCAGTTCCCTCCTGTGACCTTATCTGTCCCAATCATCAGATCGGCGTGTCATTGATCAGCGGGCTGAGTGTTGTGTGGCTAGTGAAAATTCCCCCCCTTACATGCTCAGTACATACAGATCCCCCCGATCGCCTCCTTTCTCTTCTCTGGCAGCAGCAGGATGTCCGGTGCGGCGGCTGCAGCGGCTCCTCGTGAGGATTCCTCAAGATGCAGCATGGAGCTCATCACTGGGCTGTTAGGAGTCAATGACATATTAATCTCAAGTGCCTGCAAACTTCCGTGGAGCAGCCTGCATTCCCCGCGCTGGGTGGACCAAGATGGCCGCCGCTTCGGAAGCTAGGCTGAAGCCGCGGCCTTTCCTATGGACCGGGAGGCCCGCGGATCGCCGTGTGTCCTGACCCGAAGGTGCTTATCTGTACGGATAACGGATCAATGATGATCCGTTGCACCCCTACATATGGGTACAGTGTTGCATGACCACACAATTGTCATTCAAAGTGTGACAGTTCTTAAGGATGAAAAACAGGCTGGGCAGGAAGGGGATGACAGAACCAGACGTTGAAGTGATTAATACAAGAGTGAGATCCAAATTTGTTAAAGGTTTCCAGTGTAGCAGCCAGGGAGGACTGAGGATCATTCAGATACAATAACACTTCAGCATATAATGATAGTTCTCCAATGCCCCAAAACACACATGTGCCTTGGTACAAGCAAGGGTAGCCAGAAATTCTATGACTTGAGCAAAAATGACCTGTACCCCGTGTAGTGAAAAGGGAGTCGAGAGAGTATTGTTGGCAAAGATCCTGGCTGCAGGGCCTGAATAGAGAAGATTAATCCACTGGATTAAGTTGGGTCCAAAACTAAATTTAGATATGATTGCCCAAAGAAAAGGCCACACTATTGATTCAAATGTATTTTCGGCATCCACAGAGGCAACAACCCTGGTGCCAATATTGTCTTGTTGAACCAAGCGATATCCCTTTAATTTTTCCCAAGATAAACCCAGATTGGTATTTTATGCACAAGGGTGGTAATAACCCAAGTTCAATCTAGTGGCCAGGACCTTTTGCCAAGTTTTTGGCATCTGCATTCAAAGGGAGGAGGTACACCTATCCCACAACACCTATTCCTGGTTTACAAATGACCATTCCATTATAATAGCTTCCACCATAGAAGAGGGGAGGGCCCTGATTTGGAAAGCATGTGTGAGTGTTGCATGTAGATGGGGAACAATAATTTGGACATAATGAACATAGTACTCTACTGGGAGTCCATCTGCTTCCAAAGTTTTACCAGACTAGATGTAATTGTATGGAGAGACTCACCCTGGGTGATATATGCCTCTACCTCAGAGCATTTTACAGGAGAAAGAGTGGGCAACGAAATATCAAGTAAGTGTCTAGGTTGTCCGTGAGTAGGCTACTGTAGATCTATAGAGGTTGCAATAAAATGAGGCAAACTGGTTATTCATAAGCATAGGGCATAGAATTAGCAACTGGCTGTTCTCTAGTCTATACAACCAAGCAAGCAATCTCTACAATTGCATTTACTAGTGGTGCAAGACAAGGAAATTCCATCCTAGGAAGCTCTTTGTGGGATTAATTTTTTTTTTCCTCCAGTCTGGACTGGATGATGGTTTGGCCTTGGGAACTATTAAGGGTTAGGTCTTAGCCTTAACGATTCTTTTCCAGAGACCACTTGCTGTTTGCTCCCTAGTGATGGACTTCGTACAGGGTGTTGCTCAATCGTTTTCCCTGTACAGTATACAGTATTTTCCAATGACCCTGTGAGATCTCAACCTACCTATTAGGGATATTCATGTCTCTATCTTTAGGGATATTCCCCTGTCTTTTGTCACCATCACTTAACCACTTCATTACTGGGCACTTAAAGGATCACTAAAGGAAATTTTTTTTTTTAGCTAAATAGCTTCCTTTACCTTACTGCAGTACTGGTTTCATGTCCTTATTGTTCGTTTTTGCTTTGAAGTTGCTGTAATCCTGCTCTGTTCTCCACACTTCCTGCTTGTCTGTTTCCTTATAACCACAGTGCTGGGAGCTTTCTCACGGTGGTCTAAGCTGTCATTACTGTGTGTCTAAAACTTCCCAGAACCAATCAGATTCATTTTAAAAACAAAACACTGCCCTGGATTTGTTTGTTTTTGTTCTGTGTGTCTATTTCTACTTCACAGAAACATGAAGCCAGTTCAAAAGTGAAACTAACCTGCAGGCACATTATATGATTGATTTTTATCTATTTTTAATCATTTTGAAAAGGAATCGGTTAACTTTTATGTCTCTATATCCTGTAAACAGTCATTTCAGCAACAAATGTTTTTTCCTTTAGTGACCCTTTAAACCCCCTTCGTGCCCAGACCAATTTTCAGCTTTCAGCGCTGACGCATTTTGAATGACAATTGCGCGGTCATACAACACTGTACCCAAATTATATTTTTTATTATTTTTTTTCCCCCACAAATAGAGCTTTCTTTTGGTGGTATTTGATCATCTCTGCGATTTTTTTATTTTTTGCGCTATAAACAGAAAAATACAGAAAATTTTGAAAAACACAATATTTTTTACTTTTTTTGTTATAATAATATCCCAATTTTTAAAAAAAAAATATTTTCCCCTCAGTTTAAGCTGATACATATTCTTCTACATATTTTAGTTAAAAAAAATCAAAATAAGCGTTTATTGATTGGTTTGCGCAAAAGTTATAGCGCCTACAAAATAGGGGATAGATTTATGATTTATTTTGTATTTTTTACTAGTAATGGCGGAGATCTGCGATTTTTTTATTTTTTTTTTGGTCAAGCCTGAGTTATTGCGGCGGACATATCGGACACTTTTGACACAATTTTGGGACCATTCACATTTTATACAGCGATCAGTGCTATAAAAATGCACTAATTACTGTATAAATGTGACTGGCAGGGAAGGGGTTAACACTAGGGGGTGAGGAAGGGGTTAAATGTATTCCCTGGGTGTGTTCTAACTGTGGGGGGGAGGGGGGTGACTGGGGGAGGTGACCAACGCTGTGTCCCTATGTACAAGGGACACAGATCGGTCTCCTCTCTCCCTGACAGCAGAGCTCTGTGTTTACACACAGAGCTCCACGTCCCTGCTGTCACCTGCTAGGACTGCCAATCGCGTGGACATCACGGCCGCCAGGCACACGCATGGGCTTCCCAGCGATGCGACGGCACAGTGTTTACCCGCTGCATGCCCCCCAGCGGCACGAGCGGGTAATGCAAACAAAAGATGTCCACCTGGCACCTCAGGTCGGCGCTATGGACATCTTTTGACGATTGCGCCGACCTGAAGTGGTTAAGCAAGGTGAGTTTTTGAGTTGGTGACCTTAACTTATACCCTTTCTTGTGCTACACAAGAACAAGGTTGTTTTGAGGTCCAATGTCTTTTATTTCCAAGGTGGTTTCTTTTTTTTTCTTTTTTAACCAGGGCATTGTTCTATCAACTCTATCCTGCTCCTAAACATCCTAAGGGGATTCCCCTTCTTTGTCTGGATGTGTTACATGCTGATAAGCCAGCTATAGATGGTGCAATTTTTTTTCCTGCAACCACAGGTTGCAGGAAACTGCTTGACTCCCCCATTAACACCAACTGAGCTATTGTGTTCTCCTGCCAAAACACAGTGATTTTTGCTAAAGGCTAAAATCGCATGAAAAATCGGACAGGCTGGTTGTACCCAAGTTGATCAATCAATATAAAGTGTTAAACCAAAAAGAGTAATTTTTAAGTACAGAAGTTTGGCGTTATTCTACGAGCGTGTACAATTTTGAACTGTGACATGTTGGGCATCTATTTAATCGGCGTAACTTCATCTTTCACATTATGCTAAAAAATTGGGCTAACTTTACCGCCCCCCCCCCCCCCCATTGTTGCACAAATACTGTGCAAGATAAAAAGCTGCAACAACCACAATTGTATTCTCTACGGTCTCTGCTAAAAAAAATATATAATGTATGGGGTTCCATGTATTTTTCAAGCAAAAAAAAATGCATTTTTTATGTAGGAGAGAAATGTCAGATGTATTCTGGGAAAATTAGATGATGATGTATCAATTGCACCAATGCTGATACTGTTTAAATGTTTTGTTTGCTTTTTTTTTTTTTTTTTATGTGAAAAAGATTTCGTTTGTATGGGTTACTGTGCTGTGTACATTGCTGTTTGCTAGCTGTGTGAGTAATTTTTATTTTTTTTTCCGAACAGGTTCTGTATTCACATGCCTTACAATAGCTCTTGGATTTTACCGTTTGTGGATGTAACACATGCCAATCTGTTATTTTTATACATCATAATCCACTGTGTTGTTAAAAAATATATATATATATATATATATATATATATATATATATGGATTCAGTGGCAACCAAGTATTTATTTTGAAAAGCAGCTGCATAACCAAAGAGTGAGAAACGACCACATACTTAATGTCACAACAAGATATTATATTTAGTCAAATTAATGTTTTTCCGTCCATTCAATAAAAATAGTGTCATACCAACAAATGTTTTTATTTCCAAAAAAAGAAATGCTGTCAAAATATTTTTTTAAGAGTTAATGTGTGTGTTCTGTTTTTTTCCGTCATGGAATGCTTACTAACAGTATACTGTTAAAGGAGTTGTAAAGGGTTGTCCCGATACTGATACTAGTATTGGGACCGATACCAAGCATTTCCCCGGGTACTTGTATTTGGGGGGAAATGCTTCGATGCCTCAACCGATACCTGGGCAGGCAGGGGAGTTGCAAGTCTTCTCCCCCCGTGCTGTTTTTCCCTGTGCTCCGTGCTGTGCTGTCTTTCGCTGTGCTCCTTGTACCGTGCTGTCCTCTCTCCCTCCCGTGTTCCGTGCTGTCCTCTCTCCCCCCCCGTGTTCCGTGCTGTCCTCCCCCCCCCCCCCCCCCCCCCCCCGTGTTCCGTGCTGTCCTCTCTCCCCCCCCCCCCGTGTTCCGTGCTGCCCTCTCTCCCCCCCCGTGTTCCGTGTTGTCCTCTCTCTCCCCCCCCCTCGTTCCGTGCTGTCCTCTCTCTCCCCCCCCCCGTTCTGTGCTGTCCCCCCCCCCCCGTGTTCCGTGCTGTCCCCCCCCCCCCCCCCCCCGTGTTCCGTGCTGTCCTCTCTCCCCCCTAGTGCCATGCTGTCCTCTCTCCCCCTGTGTTCCGTGCTGTCCTCTCTCTCCCCCCTCAATTTTGTCAGGATGGAGAGCGGGGGTAGGAGCCGCTAAACCCGGCTCCTACCTTTTCTGAATGAACAGTGTCAGTTATCACTGACACTGTCCATTCACATAACTGAGCTTCGTAATCTGTGTGATTACGATGGTTCAGTTTATGAATGGAGAGGAGCTTCTCTCCATTCTTAGCTGAAGCTGCTGAGAAAGGGACTGGGAAATCTGTGTCCTTAGTCCCTTTCTCTGTCTTAAAGGGGAGATGTCAGAGGTCTGTTAAGACCCCTGATATCTCTCCAAAGACCCCCAACAGGGCTGATTAAAAAAAAAATTCAATAAATATTTTTTACAGTGATTTCTTTTTAATTTTGTTGTGTTTTTAGGGGGGGGGTGGATTGTCTGTCAGTGTGTTTTTTTAAAAAAACACACTGACAATCCACTCCCCCCCCCCCCCGCAAAAAAAACCACACAAAAAATGTAAAAAGAAATCACTGTAAAAAAATTTTTTAAAATACTGTCACATGACATAAAAAAAAAGTATCGGTATTCGGTACTTGTACTCGGTCTCAAAGTGGTATTGGGACAACCCTATTATTTGCAAAACAATAAGATGACCTTCTTTCTTCAGGAAAAAAAATTGCTTGATGGTGGGAGAACACAATAGCTCAGCGGATTCCCCCAGCAACACTGACTGTGTTGCTGGGGTAATCCGCTGAGCTATTGTGTTCTCCCACGGGGGGGGGGGGCCCAGGGAGCTATCCCGCTAAGAAATACACACAGTAATCATTGCTAGCAGCTATTGCCGCTGGCAATAGTTGTATGGAAAATCCAACATGCTGGTTGTACCCAAGTTGAATCAACTTGGGTACCATCAACCTGCCCATACATGGTCCGAATCTCTGCCAGTCCCTGCTGAAAACGGCCCAGATACAAACTGTCCATGGTCGGTTTAAGAGTGTCTACTTTCCAAAAAGGTAATTTTGGTGTTTTCTTATTGTCCTGCCATTTGTATTTGCTCTATTTTTATAACATAAAGTTTTGTCCCTCTTCCTTCATATAGTAAAAAATAGGGTTGTCCCAATACCACTTTTTTAGGACCGAGTACAAGTACCGATACTTCTTTTTTTCATGTACTCGACCAAAACCGAATACCGATACTTTGTTTAAATGTCATGTGACAGTTTTCAAACCACAATACAGACTAAGGATATTTTCATTAGAATTATGAAGAACTCTAACTCAAGACATTATAAAAGAATAAAAATGAATAAAAATGTTTTATTTTCTTGTCACGCAGTAGTAAAAAAACTCAAAGAATTTTCACAGAACATGTTGATAAATACAAAAAAAGTATTCTATTTAGGTATCGGGAGCATTTGCACGAGTACAAGTACTCCCGCAAATACTTGTTATCGGTCCCGATACCGATACTAGTATCGGTATCTGGACAACCCTGGTAAAAAATGTAATATCCAATGGTTACTAAATACCACCAAAAAAAGTAGGATTTTTTAATAACAGCTTACCTGTAAAATCCTTTTCTTTGAGTACACCATGGGACACGGAGCTTAGTCATTACATAATGGGTTGTATGGTCACGAGAGGTGATTGGACACTGGCACAACCAATGAGAACAAGTTCCCCTCCATATAACCCCTTCCATACAGGAAGTACCTTTGTTTTTGTAGCAAAGCAGTAAGAATCCCAAAGAAGGGGGGGGGACCTCTGTGTCCCGTGGTGTACTCAAAGAAAATAATTTTTACAGGTAAGCTGTTAAAAATCCTACTTTCTTTATCGTACACCACGGGCCACAGAGCTTAGTCATTACATAGTGGGACGTCCCAGAGCAATTCTCAATATGAAGGGTGGGAGACACAGATCAAGCAGGTTAACGGATAAGAAGCCCTAGACCACTGTCTGCAGCACACTACGCCCAAAGGCCTAATCCTCATGTCCTTTTACATCTATTTGATATAATTTGGTAAATGTATGGACTGAAGAACAAGTTGCAGCTTTACAGATCTGAGCCATCAAAGCCTGGTAATGCACTGCCCATGAAGCACTTATTGCCCTGGTCGAGTGCGCCTTAACAGAAAAAGGAGCAATCCTGTTCGTTAAAGCATAAGCTTGAATAATTACTTGTCAAATCCACTTAGCAATTTTGGATTTTGATGCAGGCTGGCCCTTCTTGGGACCATCTGGCACAATGAACAAAACATCTGTTTTATGTATCTGAGCCATTGCCTGCAGATAGACTTTTACTGCTCTCACCACATTTAGGGAGTGCAATAACTTTTCCTCCGCTGTTTGCGGTTTAGGGAAAAAAGGAAAGCAAAATAATGTCTTGATTTAAATTAAACGCCGACACCACTTTTGGAAGAAAGGTAGGGTGAGGGCGTAGTAAAATGTTGTCTTTGTGACAAATTAAATAAGGCTCTTTACAGGAAAGAGCTTCTAACTCCAATACCCTTCTAGCAGAAGAGATGGCAATCAGGAAGGCCTTCACACCAGGAAACGCCTTTCAGACTCTATAGTAGATTAGCCTGGAGGACGGCTTTCAAGCATTAATGAGTGTGGACAGAACTGGACCAGAGAGTCCTCTTTTCTTAAAAATGGAGACCTCAGTAGCCAGATCATCAAATTTTGCTTCTGTAAGGAAGGATGGAACACTGGACCCTGCGACAGCAGGTCGTGACGTAGTGGAAGCACTCAAGATCTTCCAACCGCCATCTTTATGATCTCAGTGTGGAAAATGAATGTAGCGCTATAAACATAAATTAGTAACACACACATGAACAGTGAATGAATGATGTAGTCCAAACAAACCACGTGAGTGGAAAAGTCCTAGTAAGGAAAACGTTGGAGTGCATCGGTGACAACATAAACCAAAACATGAATAGAAGTCCATCCACAAATGGGAAAACAGTAGATGTAGAATCACTTCATGGATCCTTGGATAAGATGACACATAAATCGAAACGAAAATGGTATGCTCTTACCAGAAAAGTAGGACCTGTCTGTCGTGAACAGCAGATCAGTATAGCCTAAGAACTCCAGTAGCAGTCAGCTGGGCTCACTCGGACACAGTGGAACGGATGTGAATCTTCAGTCAGAAGCCGGACATGCACGGTGTCTTTGTAGAGTTCTTGGGAGGAATGGGATGGCAATTGTACGATCCTCAGATGGATGGGGTGGAAGCAACTGGATGGCTCCAAGCACCATATGAAGAGGGGAAAAGAAATAAAAAACGCAACCCAAATGGTGCAGATAAATAAGATAATGGTTTTATTTTAATAAAACCAATGATATAAAAGTGATCACTTAATATAATAAAATAAAGGCAATGCGGGAAAGGGTAATAAATGATCTCAGTGTACCAGGGCCTCCTGGGCCAATTGGGGGCCACTAGGAGCATCATTGTTTCCTCCTTCTTGATCCTGCCTAGCAATCTTTAAGAGAGGGATCGGGGGGAATGCATAGATCAGCAAAAACTGATTCCAGGGAATTGTCAAAGCATCCAATCCGTAAGCCAGCAGATCTCTTGTCCCTGGACACAAAGTTGTCCAACTTCCTGTTGAGCCTGGAGGCTAACAGGTCTACATTCAGGGTCCCTCATCTCTAGCGCATATTGCCTGAAAGACATCGGGGTGGAGAGACCACTCTCCTGGAGACAGTTGCTGGCGACTTGCCAGTTTTCTACCCCTGGAATGAAGATTGCAGAAAGACAAGGAACATGTTCTTCTGCCCATCTCAAAATCCGATTTACCTCTTTCTGAGCATCTTGGCTCCGGGTGCCTCCTTGTTGATTTATATAAGCTACTGCAGTAGCATTGTCGGATTGAATCCGAATGGGATAGCCCTGTAACCTGTCAGTCCAGGTACTGAGAGCTAAGTATACTGCCCGAATTTCCAGAATATTGATGAGCAGGCTCTCCTCGGTTTCGGCCCAGGAACCCTGGGCAGAGGCTTCTAGCACTGCTCCCCAGCCCAACAGGCTGGCATCTGTTGACACCACCTTCCAGGTGACTGGGAGGAAGAACCTTCCTTTCCGCAAGTTCTTGGTTTTCAACCACCAACTTAAGCTTTGGCGCACCTGTGGAGACAGGCGCATGGGTAAATCCAGAGCTCGGCTTTCCCTGTTCCAAGCAGCCAGAATGTCGCCCTGCAGTAGTCTCGAATGTGTGCAGGAAACAGCTTAGGAGGCCACCATCTTCCCTAATAGCCTCATGCAAAGGCAAATTGATGGTCCCCTCTTTGTTCTGACTTTGTGGATCAATTCTCTTAGGGACTTGATCTTTGGCTCTGGCAGGAATACCCTGCTTTGGGCTGTGTCTATGATAATGCCCAAATACTCTACTCTTAGGGCTTGTAGAGAGAATTTCTGCAGGTTTATGATCCATCCTAAATGCTCCAGGTATCGCACTGTATTGAGCACTGCGTGATCTAGTAAAGTAGATTGTCTAGATAGGCCGTCACCGCTATGCCCTGTGCTCTCAAGTTTGCCAACAGTGGGGCAAGAACTTTTGTAAATACCCGGGATGCAGTGGCCAAACCAAAAGGTAGAGCCACAAACTGAAAGTAGCGATGCTCTATCGCAAATCTTAGGAACTTTTGGTGAGTGGGATAAATAGGCACATGTAAATAGGCGTCCTTGATGTCTATAGATGTTAAATACTCCCCGCCTTGTAGGGTGGCAACCACTGACCGAATGGTTTCCATTTTAAAATGGCGAATGTCCAGAAACTGGTTTAGATCATTTAGGTCCAGAATGGGTATGTCTCCATTTGGTTTTGGAACCACAAAGTGGTTCGAATAGAACTCCGCACCTTGCTCTCTTAGAGGGACTTCCTTGATTACCCCCTGAGACAGCAAGTGATCCAAACCTCGAAAGAAAGAATCTCTTTTTGTTGGATCTTTGGAGACCCCTGAACTTCTGAACCGATCGGGTGGGATCTCTCGAAATTCCAGCTTGTACCCCAGGGATACAGCCAAAACCACCAATTTGTCCTGGATCTCTGTCTGCCAAGCCGATGAAAACTGCTGAAGCCGCCCCCCCTACTCGGCCAAGCAAAAGCGCCCCTTCATGAGGAAGATTTGGGGCTTTGCTTGTTAGCTCTTTGCCCCCCACTGCTTCCTGTTTTTCTAAGCCTGGCCCTGGTCTTTAGTCTTTGAGGCTGTCTGAGACTGCCGTCGCAACTGACAAGAGGCAGATGTTTCAGGAGCTGGGAAGAGGGATCGTTTAAAACAAGGACGCTTGTTTTTCTTCTTCTCCGGCAACAGAGTAGTCTTGCCGCTTGATATCTTTTGGATATATTTTTCCAAATCCTCTGAAAAAGGCGGTCACCATTAAAAGGGAAAGCTGGTCAACAGCTTTTTGCATGGGGCTTTCCGCTGATCGGTGCTTCAGCCAAATAATTCTGCGCACGTGCACCAATTGGAGTGTAAGGCAAGATGCTTGTTGAATAGAATTCCTGATGGCATCTATTGTGCCCTGGGCATATTCTCCTCCCAAAATTGGATCTGCTCTGGAGGCAGCCCTTGTTTCACCTGATCCTTTAGGACCTGACACATACCCACTGCCACCACGGCAGGCTGCGTTACTGCGCCTGCCAGGAGAAACGAAGACTTCAGTAAATATTCCAACTTTTTCTCAGAAAGATCTTTAAATACCTGAGCATTGTCCACAGGACAAGTTAAGCTTTTATTTACACAAGAAATAGCCGCATCTACTGAAGGCAGGCTCCACTTCTTGGTAAACTTCTCCATTGAATAGAGAACTTCAAACTTCCTAGGAGGAGAAAAACGCCTATCTGGATGCTTCCAGTCTGCGTATATCAGATTCTCTAATAAAAGGATAAACCGGAAAGGAACATGCAGCCTGTGGGGATTTCAATGAGCCTAGAGAGGAGACAGGTGAATCAATTAACTCTGAAGAAGGTAACTTTAATGCAGCGCGTACTGTTTCAGTATAATATTGTACCTACATTTTAAGAACCTAGGAAGCAGAGAAAGGTTCTTCTGAAATCCTAGCACCTTCTGACTCCTCATCCTTATCCTCTGATGGCCCTATGTCCTCCTCATCCTCATCATCTTCAGACCTTTCTTAAGGAAGATTTGAAGTAACAGAAGGAGCTCTGCTTCGCTTTTTGTCCTTTTGCGATTAACAAAGCGATTCTTACTTCTAAACTGTTAAAGGCTACTGCCAAAGATTCCTCAGTGACATATGCAGGCCCAGGCACTACAGGAGAGACTGTTGCTCCTGAAGGAGTCAATGACTCATCCTTCACAGGTGCATCATATATTACTGGAGAGGAAAGTACCAAGCGGGCCCAGCTAGAGGCTCTTGTCTTAGGTGGCGATGCTTTTTTGTCTTTTTTTGAACCCCTGTATTTTTTCTTTGGGAAGACATATTACCAAGCAACAAAGCCAAGGTACTAACAGCATATACTCCTGCGCTAGTTAAGCCTTTACATACAGTATGCAACTAAACACACAGTTTTATGCCCAGTGGGTGTCCTCTATTGGGGGTGCCCAGTCAACCAACCACATAGAGATCTTATGTGCCCTATTGCAAGTCGCTGTGTCCCAGAACAAGGGAGAGCTGTAGGTTTTGAGATGCTTTAACATGCTTCTGCCTGCAAAAATGCCATAGATGACGTACCCGCACACGGCCGTGCGCCCGTGCACACCCATGATCTGCCCCTTCCTCTTTGCCCCATGAAGCACGACCCCGTGGGGTTTGGGGTTTCCCTGAGGAAAGCAGGATTCTCCTGCCGGCAGTGAGGAAACAAGGACCTGATCACCCCATGGCAGAGCACTGCAGCAGAGAGTGTGCTGTCTGAACCGACCTGTCACTGTCTGGAGCTTGGTGAGTAAAATCTTGACTCTTTACTCCCTCTAGTGGCGGAAATAGAGAAGACACCCACTTGCAGGTTTGCTGAAAATCAGACAAAAAACAATCTTCACCCATATGGCGGGTAGTGTGTGCCAACCTTCAGGAAAATGGGTTTCTACTTAAAGGATGCCTCTTCCCTGGGCCTTGTAAAAGACTCTGCCAGGACTTTTAGCGTTTGTAAAAAGCTAAAGTGCTCAGTCCTCCAAAGAGAGACATTATAGGCGACATCTCGTGCGAGAGGCCCGGATACCATCCAATTGTGGCGTAATAATTTAAAGCGGATGGTTCAGTAAAAAAAAAATATTAAAAGCCAGCAGCAACAAATACTGCAGCTGCTGACTTTTAATATTAGGACACTTACCTGTCCTGGAGTCCAGCGGCGTCCGCAGCAGAGGATGAGCGATCGCTCGTCACCCTGCTGCTCCCCCCTCCATCCACGGTGAGGGAACCAGGAAGTGAAGCGCTGCGGCTTCACTGCCCGGTTCCCTACGGCACATGCGCGAGTCGCGCTGCGCCCGCCGATTGGCTCCCGCTGTGTGCTGGGAGCCGAGAGTTCCCAGCACACAACGGGGGGGCGACGGGATGTCGCCAAAAAACCCGACTTTTGCCCGAGACTGCGGGCCGGAAGTGGTTGCAGATACCTGTCTTTAGACAGTTATCTGCAACCCCCTCCCCCCTGAAAGGTGTCAATTGTGACACCGGAGGGGGGGAGGGTTCCGATCAGCGGATCTTCACTTTAGGGTGGAGATCCGCTTTAAGCATCTTGGATGGACTCGAAGTATAGCTCTTTTGCCCCAGGGGCCTCTATGGCAGAGCTTCCTTTAGCACTATCCTCATTGCGTCCAATCTTCTTAGACACTGGTGAAAAAACTAAGGTACTTCCTGTATGGGAGGGATTATATGGAAGGGAACTTGTTCTCATTGGTTGTGCCAGTGTCCAATCACCTCTGGTGACCATACAACCCGCTATGTAATGGCTAAGCTCTGTGCCCCGTGGTGTACGATAAAGAAAAGCTAAATTTGTCTCAAAAACTTAAAAAATCTATTTGGAAAAAGTGTTGTATGAATTAGTAATCGTCAGTCAAACTAAATAATGGCCTGGAAATGAATGGGTATTACAAACTGGTACACGTGTGGTTAAGCAAGGATGCATTATCTATCAAAAACTAGGAACAGTTTTATTACAGTCATACAGGTATATATATTTTTCAGCCAAAAGGCCTTGAACAGACTTTTTAATCTTTATTTATAAACTTGCCTGAAGATTGTCATGTTTAGCAGACATATACTGTATGATGTACCTGCAAAGGTCAGTGCCTTACTTTCCCTAAGTACCTTTCCAAATGAGTCCCTTCAGCTTTAAATGCTGTCCATGTTTCTGTTCTTTTTGCTATTGGCCCTTGAAGCTAGCGTCTGTTTCCAGTGACATCAAGCACTCCATTGTGTCACTCACCCAGGGAGGAGTAAGGCACAATAGCAGAGCTGTGCTTGACCTTCCATGTTTAGAACACAGACCTCTTCCATTTTAACAAAATAATACACTAGGGTACTCACATAGCTGTGAAAAAATCAGGCATGTAAAATGAAAGTCACCTCCGGTACCTCTTGGTGGACTCTTGGTTACACTCGTATGCGTATTCGTCACCTCTTCTGAAGAAGTCACGAGATGTGACGAATACGCGTACGAGTGTAACCAAGAGTCCACCAAGAGGTACCAGAGGTGACGTCAGCGAACACACTCTTTCATTTTACATGCCTGATTTTATCACAGCTATGTGAGTACCCTAGTGTATTATTTTGTTAATAAACCTTTTTTAAACAATACTGCACTATTGGCACTCTATCTCCCTGGGTGGGAGTCACTGTCATTTCTCGGATGTGACCACCGAGAGGGATCTATCTCTTCAATTACAGTCCATCCGGATAACATCCTATGCTGATACGACCAGAAAGTGTATTTTGGGCTGATATGCTGTTACCTTACAGCAGTAAGGTAAGGGGACATCCTCACTTATTCTGAAGAGAACACCGGAAACCTACCTTTTCTTCACATTATTTTGGCATCTACACCTGCACTTTTATTTTTGGACTTTTCCTTTCTTATGCTTAGGCTTGTTGTTGCATGGACATTTAACTTAGCCTTTTTTCAGTCACTATTGTGTGTTGTGTTATGCACGCTGTACACCCCATTGGTTAACAGTACACTAATTATTTTTGTATTACACTGTATGATACTAGCACTGTCACGTTTTATCATCCTACTTTTGCCAGCTGGATTAGCTGCACTGTAGCACGGTAATTTTGATGTCAACATTTTTTCACATTGTCATTTTGACCATTAGTCTGACTGTATCTTTTTACATATAAGGATTTGCCAAACTTCCTCTACACTTGTACCCCATTCCCAATTTACAGCACAGCACTACCCTTTTCTTTATACAGTGGCACATAAAACATTCCAAAATTCATTCTTGATGCAGTGGGATGGAGTGTCAGAACATATATATTTATGACACAGTGAAACAGTCGATATGGAGCTGGACTCGGAACTAAAACCTAAAATTTTACTGCCAAATTATTCCCCCTCAGCCAGAGAAAATTACGTTGGATGCCAGTCTAGACCGATTGGGGAGCCCACTGCCAGGACCAATCGGTTGAGGGGCGTTGGCACTTCAAAACAATAGGGGTAGTTTCAAACATTTTGGAACTGAGGGCTGCTTTCCAATCTACAGATAGACAACAGTGTGGCAGTAGCCTACATACAAAGACAGAGTGGAACCACTAATGAGGGAAGTACGACCAATTTTCGAATGGGCGCTACTATATTTGATGGATCTGAGAGCATTGGATAGAAGAAAATTCTGGACTGCCGCACTCCTTAAAACAATGTCTTTATTGTATAAATAAAATCCAAAACACAACCAAAGCGGTGCAGTCAAAATTAAGAACAACAGGAAAAAGGTGGCTGACATGTTTCACATCATGTGATGCTTACTCATTGCTTAGATCTGAGAGCGGGTTATGTTCCAGCAGCCCAGACCTGGGGAGTTACCAACATCGACCTGGCAGCAACGCCGATGATTGCCAAATGTTAACATTTTTGGGTAGGAAAGATATATCCAACAGCAGCAGGTGTAGACTGTCTACACCATCCATGGAACTTCAGCCTGGGATAAATGTTTCCTCCAGTTGAATTAATAGCAAGATTTCTAGCCACACTTCGAAAAAGTAATTGCAGTGATACCCTTCTGGCCGAGACGTCCATGGTTCACAACCATCCTACAGCTAAGCATAAAGGAACCATTTCCACTACCAGTAAAACCAGACCTACTCTTACAGGGCCAATTCCGACATCTGGCTTCAGAAAAAACTCCATCTGATGACATGGAAATTGAGAGGGATAGGCTGCTAAGTCAGGGATGCTCAAACAAGGTGGTCGCTACTTTACAACAGGCTAGGAAGAATTCAACTAATAACATCTACAAGAGAGTATGGGGGGGAGACACCTCAAATCAGGCCTAGATAAGGGCCTATGCTCCAGTACACTGAAAGTTCAGGTATCTACCCTGTCGGCAATGATGGGAATAAAATGGACCTTAGATCCTCTCATCCACAAAAAAAGCCCACCTTTCCTACTTGGAATCTCGCCACAGTGTTTGAGGCACTATTAAGCCCTCCTTTCCATCCCATCAAATTTGTCTCCCTTTGGGATTTAACACTTAAAACAACCTTCCTTATTGCCATAACATCAGGCAAAAGGGTCTCCGAGATGCAATCTCATCTGATATTCTACCCAGACAGAGTAGGTCTAAGACCATCAGATCAGTTAATTCCGAAAGTATCATCGACTTCTCATTTCAATTAGGAAATCAGCCTACCTCAATTCCTCACTAGTCAAGGTGATTCACATTCTTTGGATATCAAAACCACTATTGCTTCATATCTAATGGTGGTTACCAGCCAAATTAGGAATACAGAGAATCTTTTGATGATCCTGCATGGTCCAAGAAGAGGACAAGCAGTGTCGTCACGCACAATAGCTAATTAAAGCCATAAAGAAAGCATGCATTGCACAGCAGCTTCCAATACCTGACGGCTTAATAGCTCATTCTACAAGGGCAGTGGCAACATTATGGGCAGCATACTACAAGGCGGCTACTTGGTCATCTAAAACAATATTCATGTCGCATTACAGAATAGATCCCACACAATTGACGACAGTACAATTCGGGGGAAAAAATTGTTCAAGCTAATTCCTCTGTATCTTGTGAATAAATTAATACCTTATAAGCACCCACCCGTATAGCGAGTTATTTCCCAGTTTGTGCTGCCATTATACGACAGGAGAAAGGAAAATTTTATACTCACCTTTCTGTAATTTTCCTTTTCTGATGCATCTTATGGTAGCACACAGCTGCCCATTCATTTAAGGCGATAGATACGGAGAAACGGGGATGTGGGTCACTCTTCAACTCTAATGATTAACCAGTCCTATCAGGTTGTAGGAGTGGAGTCACAACCCAGTGTGTTATGCCATAAGATGCATCAGGTAAGGAATTTTACAGAAAGATGAGTATACAATTTTCCGCTTTCTTTGCCTGCGTTTCTTATAGGCATATGTCTAAATGGTAAATTGGGCTCTTATTATAAGCATTTTTTTTAAGTAAGCAGTGATCATGACATTCAACAAACATTCTCTGCGGGACAAAAATCCAGGTTCATATGTTCACTGTTTGGTGAAAGTCACATTTGCTGCTTAATAATTGGACCCATGTGCGTAGCATAAGAAGTTGCAGGTGTCACAATCGCAACATCACTCCTAGCTCCAGGGGGCCCCTGCAGCCTCCCTGTCATATTATTATATCCTCCACAAAGTCTAGCTCCGATCTGCCCAAAGGCCCCACATCCACGCTCCAGTACTGGGCTTCCACTTTGCCTTCCACGGTCCACACCCCTCCATTCTCATTGGCTGGAGATAAGCTGTGAGCCATTTCCTGAATGGAGAGGAGTACAGGGTCAGAACTGCCCAGGGGCCAGGTTAACTTTTGCATCGGGGCCCACAAGCTTTATGCTGCGTACACGACGTTTCAAGTGATGAAACAAAACGACGTTTTTCAAACTTCATTTTCCAAAACGACGTTGCATACACACCATTGTTTTTCCAAAATGCTCTAGCAAAGCGTGGTGACATACACCACGTTCGACGGCACTCTGTTCCATTGAAGCTCCGTCTCATAACTTGCCTCTGAGCATACGTGGCTTTAAAAACGTCGTTTTCAACATCGTTTTGCCCACACACCATCACTTTTTATGACACAAAAAACAACGTTTTGAAAAACGACACAAAAAATTCAAGCATGTTCGAATTTTTTTTTGGTCGTTTTTTTGAAGACATAAAACGACGTTTTGCCCACACACGGTGATTTTAAATGACGTTTTTTGAAAAGGTAGTTTTTTTTCATCACAAAAAGTGATCATGTGTACGTGGCATTAAGCTACGCCTCTGATTGGACCCAAAGACAATATATTATGATTTTTGTATGCTGTAAGTGTGTGTGTGTTTATCAACAAGAAAAAGTACTTTGGCATTGTATGTAATATGCTATTGACTAATCAGTCAGTGAAAATGATTGTAACAGATTTTTCTTTAAATAATAAACATGTCATACTTGCCTGCTCTGTGCAATGGTTGTGCACCAATCCTCCTCTTCTGGGGTCCCCCACTGGTGCTCCTGGATCCACCCCCCTTCCCAGTGCCCCTAAAGCTAGCCGCAATAAATCTGTTTACAGCTGTATGTAGATCATGTACCCTGAATACAGAATTGAGGTTTAGTTCTGGCATTCTGTCCATATTGCACATGGTATCAAGTGCAGCATAGGCTTTATTTTCTTGTACGTGATTGTGTTCAAGTGGTTATACCGGGGTTATGGCTGCAGCTGTAACCCCGGTATTTTTTTTCAGCTGGTGATGCTTTTGAAAAAAAATCTAAAATCATTCCTAATGGCTGATTAGCAGCTGGATTGCTTTTACGGGCAGTGAAAGAGACCAATAATTCTAGAGCTAGACCTCATCTGTAACTCTAACTACTTGATGACCAGTCATGTACCTGGTATGTCACCATTCTTCAAGTAGTTGTACCTTGTAACTGCTAACTAGCCACTCCATTGCCATTACAAGGAGCGGGAGGGCTCTTCGCTATAGTAACCCAGAAGCGACGACATGACATCACTTTCAGTTTACCTGGATGTCAATGCCTCCATCTTTTAAAAAATCAACACTGATCTTGGTATTTTGAATGCTTTTTAGGCTTCATTTCCATGGACGTTTTTACAGAAACTTTTTTTACAGCTTAAAAACGCCTGTCCATGTTTTTTTTTTTTTAACTGGAGCTCAAAAACACTGCGGTATCGTTTTTGAGCGTTTTTGCGCGTTTGAGCGTTTAACGTCTGGCGTTTTTACAGCTCTAACGCTGGAGCTTCAGAACGCACTGGTCCTGGTTTTTTTTTGCAGCTTAAAAACGGCTCAGCCATCTACAGCTCAAAAATGTCATGGTGGGCATGAGGCCATAGACTAACATGGAGAGCCATTTTTAAGCTGCAAAAAACGCTCAGAAAAGTGGCTGTAAAAACATCCATGGAAATGAAGCCTAAGGGTAGAGGAGGGATTTGGGGACCCCAGATCTCTCCATAAAGAGTACCTGTCACATGCTTATTGCTGTCACAAGGGTGTTTACATTTCTTGCAACAGCAATAAAAGTGATAACATGTTTTTATTTAAAGCAACAGTGTAAAAAAAATGTAATAACATTTTTTTTTTTTAAAGCGTTGCTTATGTATAAAAAAATATACTGGCCCAGATTCAGAGAGAATTGGATTCTCGTAGCGTATCAGAAATACACTACGCCGCCGTTTTTTACCTGGCTCTACGTGGAATCCAGGTAGATTTTGTCCAGTAAACGACGGCGGCGTAGTGTATTTCTCCCGTCGCAATCCATCTAGACGAGTAGGGGGCGTGAAGCATTTAAAATAGGCGCGTTCCCACAGCGATCGAACTGCGCATGCTCCGTTCGCAAATTTCCCGCCGTGCATTGCGCGAAATCACGTCGTTACGTCATTCGTTGTTTGAGTAGCGTCGTTTACGGACATTTCTATTCCCGAACGAGTTACGCAAAAAATAAAAAATACATTTAAATTCGACGCGGGAACGACGGCCATACTTAACATGGGCTACGCACCGTTAGACCAGCAAAAAGCTGGTCTAACAGTACGTAAAAAAAAACAGACGTAAGCGATTGCGAAGACCGCTCGTATCTTCGTGGATCGCCGTAAAAACACATTTGCATATCCCGACGCATGAAAACGACGCAAACTCCTCCCAGCGGCCGCAAAAATATCGCAGCGTAGATCCGAAGGCTTACGAAGACGTAAGCCTCTCGGATCGAAGCCCGAAGCCGCCGTATCATGGTTTGAGGATTCAAACTAGTGATACGGCGCGCAAAATTTGAAATTACTCCTGTCTAACACCAGTTAGACAGGCGTAATTGCTTTATGAATCTGGGCCACTGTGTTTGTCGCTATTGCATGGGTGTGGGCAATTTTAAAGCATTACATGTTTGGTATCTATTTAATATTAAGATCATCTTCTATGTTTTACAAAAAAGTTGGGTTATGTATTGTGTTTTTTTGCATAAAAAAATTCTTCCCAAAAGATTGTTTTGATTTTTATTCTCTAGTGCCTTTGTTTTTAAAAATATATACTGTAATGTTCGTGGTTCTAAGGCATTTTTCAGAAAGAAAAAAAAAAATTGTTACATTTGAATCTAAACTAGTAACCTTTAAAAAATTATAAAAGTGTCACCAATGGAGATTTTTAAGTATCGTAGTTTGTCACTATTCCAGGAGCGCATGCAATTTTAAAGCACGACATGTTAGGTATCTTTTTGCTCTGTGTATCATCTTTTTATATTTTATTAAAACATTGGATTATCTATTTTGTTTCTTTGCATTAAAATTAACTAAATGTGTTTGAAAAACCGCTGTGCAAATACTGTGTGACATAAAAAAATGCAACAACCACCAGGTCCTCTACTAAAATATATATATATATATATATATATATATATATATATATATATATATATATATATATGTTTAGGGTCATTTTCTAGCAAAATAAAATGCTGATTTTTACTTGTAAACAAAGTGTCAGGCCTGGTCTTCAAGTAGATACTAAGAGTCGGTTCACATAGCCGCAGCACAACTCCGGGGGCAGCTCTGCAAGTCATCCTGAGGACGACTTCAGAGGCGACCTGCAAAACGACTTCTGTATAGAAGTCAATGCAGGTCGCCCCGAGCCGCCCCCGAAGTCGTACAGGAACCTCTTTCTAAGGGCGCTTTCACACGTGCGTTCTGTTTTTCGGTCCGCTCCGTGTGTCCGTCAGCTCAGCGGGGGGGTCTCCGCTGAGCTGTCGGGCGGACAGGGCGGTCCCCGCACACTGTGCAGGGACCGCCCTGTCTCTCCTCCGCTATCCCCTATGGGGAATCGGATGGAAACGGACCGGAAGAAAAATAGGACATTCTTCCATCCGAAAAAACGGATGCGGATCTGGCGGACGTTAGCGGATGCATCATCCGCTAACGGATCCGCTCCCATAGGGGAGCATTGAGGTCCGTTACCGGACGTCCAAAAAACGGACGAACGGAACGGACGTGTGAAAGAGCCCTAAGTCGGAACAACTTGCGTCGCTCCTATTAGAACGGTTCCATTGCATTCAATAGGACGCGACTCGTCAGGCGGCTGAGCAGACTGACGAGTCGCCCCAGTGTGAACCGGCTCTTAAGATAGGCACTTTGCTCTAGCTGTATACAGTATCCTGGCCTGGTTAACTTCTGTTCATACAGTAAATATAAGCCTTAAACAATACACAATATGTTATAATATATAAAGTGAACAACCATTTATCTAGTTCTGAAGTTTGGATGAACAATTTGAAAATAAAATGATATTCCATGAATTAGAAATTTTGCAGAAATAAATGAAGCCTGGTCTGATAATATCCTTTTTCTGTGAGCTTCAAGCACTAAAATAATTATTACACATTATTCATTCACAGTAAAGTCTTTCCCATCAGCCATCAGTTTGAGGACATTGCTGCTAGAAAATATTATGCAAGTTTACTGGTATTTTTTTATCCTAACTTTAGTACTTTGGGTGCTTTTCAACCTTCTGTTAACAGTTTTTCCCATATTAAAGTGGACCTTCATTACAGAAGTGGTTGTTTCCTTCCTGCAACCCCTCTCCCTTCCTCTTTCCTCCACAATACAATTTTTTTTATTATTATTGTTTACAGTTTTTTTTTTATGGGCCCCACTGCCATTCTTGCCTAAGCGAGAATGATGTGTCCCTGCTCCCGCAGCCTCCTGAGATATTTCAGAGAGTCTGCAAGAGCAGCGATACATGGAGGCCAGAGTTCAGAGCTGCATTTGTCACCGGGGAGCCAGCTGCCTGAAGCTAGATAAGACAGCCAGGCTTTCAATGACGTAAAATGCTGGATTTACTGGGCAGGTGAGTATGTTAATTGAGAACAAAGCTGAATAACAGGTAATTTCCTTATGGATGGAAAAAAAACAGAAGGGGGAAATGAAGTTCCCCTTTAAAACAGTTCACCACTACATAGGAGCACCTCAAATCAAAAACACTATTTATATAATTTTTTAATATTCAAAGCAAAGTTCCCAATAAATTATTTTTTCAATGCTTTATTTTGTTGAGAAATCACTTTCAAAAACAGTAAGGGCAAATGATTTGTGTAGCATTTACTTCCTGGTCTCCATCTGCCTTTAGGTCAAGCATGCATGCAGGCAGGAAGGAAGGTGTGCTTAGCTAAGAAGACCCTTCCTCCTCTCCTTAAAGCGGAGTTCCACAAAAAAATGGAACTTCCGCTTATCCCACTCCCCACCCCCTTACATGCCACATTTGGCATGTAATTTTTTTGGGGGGGGGGAGTGGGGGCTTCAGGAGGAGTGGGACTTCCGGTCCCACTTCCTCCTTACGCCGAGGGTCTGGTAAGGCGATTAAGCTTAATCGCCTTATTGTAGCCCCTCCCTTTAGGCGATGGCCTAGGACACTGACAGGTCCTAGGCGATCGCCTGTCCAATAGGACGGCGCAGCGCCAGGCCGCGCCGCGTGCGCATTCGCAGTGCCGCTCGCGCATGGGCAGTGGGTGCCCGGCCGTGAAGCCGAAGGCTGTCACGGCCGGGTGCCCACAGTAGCAATGAGGATGCTGGCTGGGGAGGGGGGGAGCGGAGCGGAGCCCCGGCCGGTGCGTCGCTGGAACACTGGAGCAGGTAAGTGTATGTTTATTAAAAGCCAGCAGCTACACTTTTTGTAGCTGCTGACTTTTAATAAACATGAGATTTGGCTGGAACACCCCTTTAAGACTCCTAGGATGTATGACATAGTTTGTCTGAGTGTTTAATTACTGTATGTGCTGGCCTAGCTCCTCTACCCCCCTTCTTCCCCTCTCTACATACCATTTTATCTAGGTGCTGGGGGAGGAGTGAAGGTGAATCTTATAGAGCAGGGGTCCCCAACTCCTGGGCCGTGGATCAGTGCCGGTCCATGAAATGTAATTAGAATTAATGACTACCTCCCACTACCCCCATCCCCCCACCCCCCCCCCCCCCGGTGGTCCCTGGGAAAATTAGCTGCAATGAAACCATTCCCTGGTGTGTAATAAGTGACAGCTCTGAGACTGCTGACATCCCATTCAACTGCATCAGCAGTCTTTTGAAAGTCTATACAAGGGAGGTTTTTACAAGTATATACCAGGCATAAAATATGTATAGTAACTGTATATAATCATACATATAATTTGAGATTGCTGTTAAAATGAATAGTCTGGCGACAATGTCTCGTTAAGCAGGGCTAGACTGATATGATCAAATATTGGGTTATTTCAGGAAAACTCTAATGCTCTGTACACACGATCGGTTCATCCGATGAAAACGGACCGATGGATTTCTTCATCAGATATTCGATGAAGCTGACTTTCATTAGTCTTGCCTACACACCATCAGTTAAAAATCCAATCATGTCCAACGCGGTGACGTAAAACACAACGTCGTGCAGAGAAAAATTAAGTTCAATGCTTCTGAGCATGCGTCGACTTGATTCTGATCATGCGTGGTTTTTGACTGATGTATTTCACCACAGATGATCGTTTTTTTCTATCGTTTTTTTTTCTGCCCACTAAAGAACAGATGGCTACTTTAACTATCTATCGGACCGTTTTCATCAGATGAACCGATCGTGTGTACAGGGCATAAGAATTAAAGTGTTATCAAATGGTGGGCATTTAAGTTATGGTTTTAGGCTTAGTTAATCTGTACAAAACCTATTAAACTCTAACTTCAGACACTGGGTTCTTTCATGCTTTCAGTGTTGGCTCAGTGTATTTTCCTTCAAACAATTCAAGCCCTAGGAGTGAACAATCATCCCTCTGAGCCCTGGAGCGGGTGCTTTGTGTGTTTCTCTGCCAGCTCACTTCCAGTCAGGATATACATTGCTGAGCATGAGGAGCTGGCCCATGACCTGCCTTTTAGATAGCACACAATTTATCCTCCCCTCATCTTTTACTCATCATACAAGTCAGTCATATAAAGGGTAATATGTATTGCTTAATACTGACATTTCAGTTTTTGGTAGATCCTAGAGCGTTAAATAAACCGACAATTTCTCATATCTATTGAGGACTCCAATACTGAGATCTCTGCACACCTGCTGTGCCCACTATGAAAGGGCATCATTCTTACCCCCATTGAATTTCTTAAAGTTTATTTTGGGGCTGCCATTGCTTCCCTATTGTTAAAAATACTAATTACCTGGCTGTTATGCTGGCACACTGACTTCAATTAGTCACTGACTTTAAGAAAAGTATGTAAATCAATAAAGTAAACCAAAGTAAAGTCTGAAGTCCTTATTTGCATACCTGGATTAGTTAATCAAAGTACCTAGCATTTATCGAAGTCAGCAATGGCAGCCAACATGTTTCTTTGATAGTAGGATTTCTTAAAAATAAGGGTAAACCCAATCAATATGAGTTTAAGTCCACATTTAAAAAAAAAAAAAATACATGGCCATATTTTTGCAGGACATTTTTTGCATAGGAGTCTGATTGCCATTGAAGGACAGGTGGCTATTGAAGGATGGCCTTTGCAGAGAGGGTGTGTAAAGAAAAGAGGACAAGAGAAAAGGAGATACCGCGTACACACGATCATTTTTCGGGTTGTAAAAAATGAAATTTTTCAGGCTCTAGAATTTTTTTTTTTCAACTTTATCATTAAAACGACGTTGCCTACACACGATCATGAAAAAAAAAATGCTCTAGCAAAGCGCGGTGACGTACAACACGTACGACGGCACTATAAAGGGGAAGTTCCATTCGGATGGCGCCACCCTTGGGGCAGCTTTTGCTGATTTCGTGTTAGTAAAAGACGATTCGCACTTTTCAGTCTGTTACAGCGTGAATGTGCTATCTCCATTACGAATGCTAGTTTTACCAGAACGAGCGCTCCCGTCTCATAACTTGCTTCTGAGCATGCGTGGGTTTTTCATGTCGTTAAAGCCTATACACGATCATTTTTTACAACCAGAAAAAATAGAGCATATTCGAAAAAAAAAAATGCTCTGAAACCCACACACGGTCGTTTTAAATGACATTTTTTAAAAACATTGGCCCGGATTCACAAAGCACTTGCACCGATGTATCTCCAAATACGCTGCGTAAGTGCAAATATGCGCCGTCGTATATGTGCGCCGGATCCACAAAATAAGATCCGCCTAAAAACAGACTTCATCCCACCGACGTAACTTGCCTACGCCGGCATAGAGTGGACGCATATTTACGCTGGAAGCTTGTGGCGCTCCCATTGATTTTCTATTCAAATATGCAAATGAGGGAAATAGGAACTTTTGTTCCTATTTCAAGGAATGTAAACATCCCTTGTAATAGGAATATGACCTCTTTACAGTGAGATATGGGGTAAAAAAATAAAAAAAATAAACGATCACCGCTTCCTAGCCGAAGCAGCACCGTTTTTTTTTTAATGCAGAGGCCGGGCGTGACGTCATAACATAGCGCCCGGCCTCCGACGATCATAGAGACTCCGGCGACCATCTGGTCCACTGTATATCTCTATGGTCAAGAACAGGGGCCAGCAGATCCTGTCATCGACTCACCGATCGCACAGGTGAGTCGGTAGAAGCATCGGAGGGAGGGGGGACGTCCCCTCTCATCACCCGTAATGGTGGGGCAGGGAATCGCCGGCTGAATCCGGTAATATCTGAATAATGCCTGTAGCTGCAGGCATCATTCATATATACTACCACAAAGTCGAGGACGGATAAGAGAACAAGAGAGAGTAAGAGAAGGCGAGTGAAGAAGAGAGGGCCAGAGAAAAGGAGGCCATTAAAGGACAGGTGGCCATTGAAGAAAAGGTTACCACTAAAGGATATGTGGCCATTGTAGGAGAGGTGACCATTGCAGAGCAGGTAGCCATTGAAGGACAGGTGGCCATTGCAGAACAGGCAGACATTGAATGACAGGTGGTCATTGCAGAACAGATGGCCAATGAATGACAGGTGGCCATTGTAGAACAGGTGGCCATTGCAGGACAAGTGGCCATTGAAGCACAGGTGGCCATTGAAGGACAGATTGCCATTGCAGGAGAAGTGGCCATTGAAGTACAGGTGGCCAGTGCAGGACAGGTGGCTATTGCAAGACAGGTGGATTTAACAGGACAGGTCGACATTGCAGAATAGGTTGCCATTAAAGGAAATGTGGCCATTGAAGGACAGGTGGCAATTACAGGAGAGGTGGCAGCTGCAGAACAGGTTGCCATTGAAGGACAGGTGGGTGGCCATTGAAGGACAGGTAGCCATTGCAGAAAAGGTGGCCATTGAAGGACAGGTGGACACTGCAGAACAGGTGGCCATTACAGGTCAGGTGGCCATTGCAGAAAGTGTGGCCATTGCAGAACAGGTGGCCATTGAAGGACAGGTGGCTATTGCAGAATAGGTGTCCATTGAAGAACAGGTGGTCATTGCAGGACAGGTAGCCATTACAGAACAGGTGGCCATTGAAGGACAGGTTGACATTGGCAGACATTAAATGACAGATGGCCATTGCAGGACAGGTGGCAATTGAAGGACAGGTGGTCATTTCAGAACAGACGGTCAATGAATGACGGGTGGCCATTTCAAAACAGGTGACTATTGAAGGACAGGTGGCCATTGCAGAACAGGTGGCCATTGAAGGACAGGTAGCCATTGCACTACAGATAACATATCCATCTATATCTACACATAAGATACATTATCACACAGTATCCCCACATTCCAAAAACCGACCCAATTACAGCACATACTTAACATGGCATCTAGAGCTATGATTATTTCTGCTCCTCTACATTTTGATGACCTTGTATTAGGCTTTATCCATAATTTTAGAATCTTAAAGCTTATTTACAAATATTTGTTGGAAAGCCCATATGCAGATCCTGTTTTGCAAGATATACATTCTACAACAGAGAGGAAGGTATACGACAACCAATAGAACACTTAAAGACAGATATCGATTACATGATTTGTGACAGAATTGTTTTTGGAGCAAACTTCCACAAAACAAAAGCCAAAATCTGAACTATTCCACAGGGAAGCTGTCAAAACTCACAGTCAATCGCAGGCGTGGGGTGGTAGGTCTAGGGATGTATAGTGCAAACAACTCTTTTTAATGCCGACGGCCTTGCTGCCCTTCTCAGACAATGGGTATCCTTAGAACTGTAAAATATTAGCAAAAGGAGGACGCACTAGTGCATTTCCAAAAATAAATTGTATTCCAAATAAAAACAGCAATGGTTGCACTCACATACAGATGTTGTATATAGACGTATCACAGAAGAGGCAGATGCGAACAATCTCCCTCAGGTCTGTTGTGAAGAACTATTGATGCCAGAAGACCAGGCGTTATTCGGAGTGGCTAATGAGTTTTTAAGGGAGAACCCTCTTCCTCAGAGCCAAAGTGGTGAATGACTAACCTCTCCTTACTACTTATATATAAACACATGGCATGTCACACTGTGAAGCACCTCAGCCAGGTTCCAAAACAAGAAGTCAGCAGCTACAAAAACTTGAGCTGCAGAGTTTTAAAAAACAGTTATCTATCCAGGAATCCAGCGCCATTCTCACCTGGGAAGTTTTTCCGCTGGTCTTTGATGTCCCCAGCATGTTTACTGTGTAAAGCTGTCTGTGACTTCTTGCAGATTCTCAGCAGGCTTCCCATTGTGCATGCACAAGCCATCCTGCGCCTTGTGAATTCACAGAATAATTCTCCTGCACTTAGGTGGTAGGTCTAGTGATGTATAATGCAGACGGCCTTGCTGCCCTCCTCCGACAATAAGTATCCTTAGAACTGTAGATATTAGTAAAAGGGGGGCGCACTCACCTAGAGCATTACCAAAAAAAATGTTTATTTTATTACAAATAAAAACAGCAATGGTTGCACTCACATACAGATGTTGTGTATAGATGTATCTATACAGAAGCCTCCTGGCTCCTGTGATGTATCCCGGAAGGTTGCGGACATAGAAGGGGGGGCTGAGCCTAAGGTATCCAAGTGGAAGTGGGAGCAGGTACCTGCCAAAACTAGGTACCCCCTGCCGCAACAAAATGCAGAGGAGGGAGGGGAGGAGGAGGAAGAGTAGAACTTCCTCTTTTGGTTGAAGTTCCGCTTTAAGGTAAGTGGAAAATAAAAAAAATGTAAATGTGGGAATTCACATGCATAGAAAACAAAATATCAAATGTGTCACAGATGTATAAATTGGCTCTAGAATGTGTATGTATGAATGTGATTTGGGGACCTTAGATTGTAAGCTCCTTGAGGCTAGGGACTGATTTGAATGTATAATAAATATATAAAGCACTGCGTAATTTTGACAGCGCTATATATTTACCTGTAATAAATAAATAATAAATAAATGGAAAAAAATATATACCATACTAAGATTTTGCTGTAAAAGTGTGTGTATTGATTTAACTTACTTACTAACCGAAGTAGTAGACAGCCTGCCTTTGCACATTTGCACACAAAACAGCCTTATCATATGTTCACCATATGTTCACTAAAAAGTTTTTGAAAGTCATCTAACTGAAAAGGTTCCCATAAAAAAGATGTTTACACCAAAAACAAACTAAGGGCCGGATTCAGATACATCGGCGCATATTTATGCGGGCGTATCTTTTTTACACTACGCCGGAGCAGCGTGGAGAGGCATTTAGGTATTCAGAAAGGCATTGCGCGCCAAGATGTGCCAGCGTAACGTATTTTCCAAGGCGTAGGCCAGCGTAAGTGTAGGTGGCTGTGACCTTATGCAAATGATGTTCTGAGCGTGTCACAGTGGTTTACATCAGGCGTATCTCAAATAGCGCATGCGCTGTGACGTGGACGTATGGGCCGCACCCCTCTGCGCATGCTCACAACTACGCCCAGCGTAACCTCACTGCCTACGCCCAGTATAAAAATACGCCCAGACATGCGCCTGTCGAGCGCAAAAGTACACCCGCATTTTTGGGGGTTTTGGTGTAGCTACTTTTGCTGTTTTCTTTTGCTGTCTGATTACTGAGCCATGTCTGCTCCAGTGACTGAGTGTAAGGAGAGGAGGAAAAAAAACGTTTCAGCAGAGGAGAAGCAAATTATTATCGATGCCATGTCAAGGCACAACAAGTACCTCCATAGTGCTGAGAGTGGCAAGACCAGCAAGGTCCGCAGGGAGGAGATCTTGCAGGAAATAACTGCAAAGGTCAATGCCCTTGGCCAGGAGGTTCGGTCCTCAAAGGGCATTGCTAAAAAAATAAACGACCTGCGTCGCCTGGTCAAAGACAAGATGGGCAAGATGAGGAGGCATGTCAGGGGCACTGGAGGTGGACCAGCCACTAAGATCAGGCTGACTCCTGATGAGCAAGTCATTGCCCAGTGCCTGGAGAGGGAGCAGGTGGAGGGCCTGGAGGGCTACGATTCCGTTGATCAGGCCTTGAGGACAGGTAAGTGTGTGTTTTATCTCCTATTCGGTGTATAGCATGTGAGGGGGTGCAAGGGAATATGTGACAAGTGTGTGGGTCCACCAACATGTGAATGTTTTGTGTCATTCACAGATGTGCTGGAGGGAGCTGGGCCGTTGTCAGCTGCTGGGGGACCCACGCAATCCAGGGATGAGAGTGCCCACTCCTCACCTCTGGAGGAAGTAAAGGAGGAGCACAGTACTTTTGAGGAAGGTGTCTACCATGTGGAGGAGATCCGCATCCCAGGACCCTCCCAAATCTCCTCCCCCATCAGGGATAGCCCCTCAAGGGCCTCCTCCCCCATCAGGGATATCCCCTCAGGGATCTCCTCCCCCATCAGGGGAAGTCCCTCATCCTCCCCCTGCATCAGGGGATGCCCCTTAAGGGCCTCCCCATACAGACAGCCCCAAGCCTCTCCTGCCCCAAGGAAGGCTACGAGGAAGACCAGGGGTGATCCAGCTGCCCTCGAACAAAATCTGGCGAGGGACCAGGCCCGGCAGACCCGCCATATGGGTTCTATAGTGGGTGACATGCGCTGTGTGGCAGAGAGCCTGGCCTCCTCGGCCCAGACCCAGGATGCCTGCACACTGGCAGTCCAGCAGGCCCTGACACAGCAGGCTGGTCAGACTACCACCATCACTGACAGCCTGCAGGATGTCAGTGTGAACTGCACAGCCATAGTGACCTGCCTGGGGGAGCTGCAGGCCACAACATCAGGCCTTGTGGCAGAGGTCCAGAACCTGGCAGTGGCCATACAGGCCAATACAGCTGCCATAGAGGCAGGAGATGTCGGGGGATGTTCCTCCACCAGATGCCCCACCCCCCCACCTGAGGACCCCCCCAGGCAACTGAGGACCAGGAGCCTTGGCACCAGGCGTAGCCCACGACAGGGCAAATGAGTGCCTTTTTTACTTTTTCTTTTTTGCTCACATAATGAGCTTTTTTGTTAATTTGTATACTCAGGTTATGAGTTTATTTATTTTATTTTGTATACTCAGGTTATGAGTTTATTTATTTTATTTTGTATACTCAGGTTATGAGTTTATTTATTTTGTAGTGACTGCACACGGTCAGTAGTGCAGGCTACAGTGTGACTGGTGTGTGAATGTGGGGGTGGCACTCCTGCCAGTAAGGGGTGTCACCCTGGGTCATGGAGGAGAGGTTATCCCCATGGCCGTGAGAATGTGGTATGAATGGACAGCAACATGATTGGTGCCTTGGCGTGGCGTTTCTGCTCCCAAGTCCTGCACGGACAATGCACGCATGCACTGTCCGTGTGCGATGATGAATGTGTGTGTTTAACGTGCAAAGATACGTTCCACGAGGCAACTCCTGACTGCGGTTCCTTCAGCAGACGGGGTCTCCTCAGGCAGGGGGGGACTGTGTGGGTCGGGGGTCAGGTCATCACATATGTCAATCTGCAGGCCCTTTCTCATGGCGTAGTTGTGCAGCACACAACATGCACCGATGATCTGGCACACAAAGTTTGGGGAATACATACAGTATATGTAGCTGTCGTGGCTGGCCCCTGGGTGTTTGGCACAGACGTGCTATATGAGGCATTGGGCATCGGCTATCACCTGTACGTTGATGGAATGCCAATGCTTACGATGGTGGTACATGTGCTCTGTGGCATGGGGGGGCTGTAGTGCCACATGTGTGCAATCAATGGCCCCCACGGTGCGTGGGAATCCGGCAATTCTGTAGAAATCCTGCATTGCCTTCTGCCGCAGATGCTCATTGGTGGGTTTGATGATGTGGTGGGACATGCGTGTGAGGATTGCGGGGACAACCTGGTGCACGCATCTGCTCATGGTGGATTGTGAGATCTCAGCCACGACTCCACTTGTACGTTGGAAGATCCACTGGCAAGGAAATGGAGTGTTGCCAGTACCTTGGCCAGTGGCTGCACTGCATGTACGCAGTGTGTCTGGCTGGTGATGTCATCTTGCAGGGCTGTGGCTTTTTCCAGGATGGCATCAGAGCTGAATCTGAAGATGCGATACACCTCCGAATCACCCATGCCAAACACGTTGATGCTCATTCGGTATATCCTCTCCTGTGAGCTCCTACGTGCCCGTAGACGCAGTAGTGCTATGACCACGGCTGCCCCTGGCATGTTGGCATACAGATGTGTTGTCCTGCAAGTGTGGTTGCTCAGCTCGTCCGTTACGGTGCTGCTGGAGCTGCTCTCCAGCTGACATGTGCAAGACTGGTGCAAAGTTACCCCTGCTTTATGATGGGTAACTTTACGCCTGACGTACAGCTTACACGCACCGCGCGTAGACTGCGCTGGCCAAATGTATGTTTCTGAATCGCCGTATCTCCCTCATTTGCATATTTAAATAGGAAATCAACAAGTGCGCCAGATGCGTCCAGCGTAAATATGCGCCTACGATACGCCGGCGTAGGAAAGTTACGTCCGTCGGAAGAAGCCTATTTTCAGGCGTATCTAGTTTTCTGGGTACGGCGCATAGATACGACGGCGCATATTGAAACCTACACGGCGCATCTCGAGATACATCGGCGTAAGTTCTTTCTGAATCTGGCCCTATGTATCTGATTGGGATAAATTTGGTGTAAAAAGAACATGCACATCTACTTGTCAAAAGTTGACTATTTTGCATTGTAAACACCTTAGCTACCTCAACTATGAGACACAGAGCTTGTCTGGAATAAAGCAAATTACTATTGATATTGCCCTTAGAGGATTTTCAAAACGGTCAATAGATGTCAGTATTTCTAATATTCTTAATAGACACAAGAGTTTTTTTTATGGTCTAGGACAATTTACTTCATAATACAAATTGAAGTTGTTAATTTTTTTTACAAAACCATGTATACTTTGCAAAGTCCCAGGAACATGGAAAGAAAGACTTGCAAATAAACTTTACAGGATGTTAAAACTAAAGCCTAGTACACGCCGGCCAGGGTTCAATAGAAACCGTCCAACATTTGGCCCGTGTACTGTAGCCAATCTGACAGAAGCGGGGTGTTCGGTTGGCTATTGGCGAAGAGGCATGAGTGAAAAAGAAGGCTCCCAATCAGCGTTTTCAGCCAATGGCTGAGAGCGCTGACTGGAGTGTTCTGGCAGGGGAGCCGTCCCCCTGTCAGAACACAATAGAACAACAAGGAGATCGCTGTACTAACGTCGGATAGTCAGTACAGTGGCTCCTCCTGAGCTGTCAGTTATTTTCCGTTCAGCCATGCTGGATTGAATAAATAAAACTACTGGTGTGTACTAGGCTTTAGAAGTGATTGTAAAAACAGGTGACCCATAGAATGGGCAAGTTCTGTGGTCTTAGGCCGGCCATACACAGTTTGAATCTTGGCCGTTTCAGTAGGCAGAGATTGAAATTGTTAATGGACAGGCTGAATGTAGCAAGTTGATCGATCGATCAACTTGGGTACAACCAGCCTGCCAGACTCTCTTGCAAATATCGCTAGCAGCGGCCGTAGCCGCTAGCAATAATCACTGTCTTCTCCACGGCTTCCCCTCATCAACACTCTCTGTGTTGATGGGGGAATCAAGCTGATTTCTTTCCTGCAACCTGTTGCCAGCATGCTGGTCCGACAAACGCTCTGACATTGGGATCTCATGTCGCATGACGTGTGAAATTCAATGTTTCCCTATGAGAGCCGTCCTAACTGGTCCGACACAAGTCGGTCCGACATTGGAAATGCTTCCTGTACTAATTTGGTCCGACTTTGATCCTACTTCAGCCCATTGAATATTATTGAAGTCAAATAATGATCCTTATCAAATAATGATTCTTAATAACGATCAAAGTAGGATCCTTGTCCTTACCATCCGAATTTTGACACCCGACATGGTGATTACAACAGCATTAAAAGGAATTTATTTCACACTGGGATTGTTTTGATTGTTCAAATGACAAGTCAGACATCACAAAGTCAGAGCAAAGTAGTATCCTGTTCATTCAAGTTGGATGGATGTAGGAGCAATGTAGGATGAAAGTTGTATGACTCATGTTGTATCAGTGTGAACACACGACCGAGGAACTCGACGGGCGAAACACATCGTTTTCCTCAAAGAGTTCCTTGTTAGGCTTGTCGAGGAACTCGACAAGCTTGCTATGCGTACACACGTTAAAGACCAAACCTCCTTGTTCTCAAACGCAGTGACTTCAACACATACAACAACAGGGGAAGTTTAATTCCATTGGCACAACCCTTGGGGCTGCTTTTCCTAATCTCATGTTACTGAAAAGTTTGGTAAGAGACATTTTCACTTTTCAGTCAGTTACAGCGTGACAAATGTGCTATTTCCATTACAATCGCTACTTTTACAGAAGGTGCGCGGGTTTCTTAACATACACATGCTCGAGTTTCTCATCGGAAACCAGCCCGGTGATAAACTCGACGAGCCAAATTCGACTCCCGTCGAGAAAATAGAGAACCTGCTCTCTTTTTGGCTCGACGAGTTTCTCGACGGTTTTCTCAGCGAAAAGTGTACACATGACCGGTTTTCTCGGCAGAATACGTCTCCCATCCAGTTTCTTGCTGAATTTTGCCGAGGAAACCAGTCGTGTGTACGCGGCCTTAGTTGTAAATCCACACACATAAGAGCTACAGATTTCCCAGCACCCCAGAGGCCTAAATGTGGCTGTAGGGTGGAACACTTTCAAATGCCAACACTGGGATACATACACAGTATAACCAGCTGGGTAATGCATAATACTTCAGTGTCTGGATGCTGGGGTAGGGTAATCATAATTAAAGCTAGATAAGGATATTTCCATAAAAACAAAATGTAATAATGTAATGTTGGAACTGCGTCTCTCAACAGTTTTTTGGCATTCGATTTGCACATTTGTTCTGAAATAAAGCAGATTAAACATGTAAAAACTCAAAAAGGTTAACTTTAGGAGTAAGTTTACATATGTGCAGGTTGTGAATGTGTGCATAATCGCATGTGTTGCTGACCTGCAGGCAAAATGGGCTGCTCTTTAGCAGACGTGCAGGTTTTGGCAATATTTTTAAAACACATTACTTCAATTTGAAGGCCATGCTGTAAACATCCAGGAAAAAATAAGTTTAATTCAGGGTTAGAAAATGCATACTATGCTCAAATTAAGTCAAATATTATGTAATTTGGGAGCCTTAAACCAGATCCCAATAAAATTGCAGCAGTCTCTTGCATAAGACCACCCGAAAAACCATCCAGAGCTCAGGAAAGTTCTAGGCAGAGATCCACGTTTTTTTCCAATATTTTACTTTCATCGGAAAAGTTATGTCTAGGACAGTTGAACAGTATTCTAAACATAGTAAAAATCATTGCAGTACACCAGTGTACACAGTGTGGATATAAAATCAACTTTTCAATGGATATTGAACAGCAAGCACCAATAGGGCTTCATAGTGTACATGTCAAATATGCATTCAACATTATTTCTTAGAGACTTGAAGAACAAGAGGAGTATCCCTGATAAACTGGTCACTGGTTTATTAAAAGAACAGAGCCTAGAAAGATGAGGAAGAGGAAGAAGAGGTGTGGAAAAAGGGTACAAGGCTGAACAGGAAAGAGAGGGCAATGTAAGGTGGGAGAGGGGGATAGAGAAAAAAAAGAGGTGGGCAGCCTGAAGGTGAGACTCAGGGGCAACTGCCGATCAGCAAATTATAATTCAAAGAGAGCTTTTCCTTCTTCAAAGTAGACAAACAGGCCCGAAGCTACACAGGTATTGGAATGGAGTGATGGGGACAATTAACTCTGTATTCCAGACCAAGAATATTTAACAAAAATATGTAGAAGAATATGTATCGGCCTAAACTGAGGAAAAAAATATGTTTTTTTTTTTTAAATGGGATATTATTATAACAAAAATTAAAAAATATTGTCTTTTTTTTTAAAAAATTCTGTATTTTTTGGTTTATAGCGCAAAAAATAAAAACCGCAGAGGTGATCAAATACCACCAAAAGAAAGCTCTATTTGTGGGGAAAAAAATGATAAAAATATAATTTGGGTACAGTGTTGTATGACCGCGCAATTGCCATTCAAAATGCGTCAGCGCTGAAAGCGGAAAATTGGTCTGGGCACGAAGGGGGTTTAAGTGCCCAGTAATGAAGTGGTTAAAGACGTTATAAGAGGTACAGACACAGGCAAACTATAGACACCCAGCAGGTACAATATTTAAAGGAATTCTTTTTTTTTTTTATTTAAGCATCAATAAAATCACTGCTCCTGGAGCAGTGATTTTAATGATGCTTAACTTAAAAAAAAATATGAAAAATTCCTTTAAATATTGTACCTGCTGGGTGTCTATAGTTTGCCTGTGTAAACGTCTTTGAGAACCTGGGTCTTGCCCGAGGGAACATGTATCAATGAAAAAAAAGTCTTAAAAACGGTCATTTTTTTCTGCTCCTAAAAAAAACAACCGTTTTTAAACTTTTTTCCATTGATACATGTTCCCTGAGGCAAGACCCGGGTTCTCAAAGACGGTTTCTAACAATATGTTGAATATTGGTCTTTAAAATGATCGTTTTTGAATTCGAACGTTCGAGTCCCATAGACTTCAATGGGGTTCTAAATGTTCGCGCGAACGGTCGGTCTGTTCGACGGTTCTTGTGCGAACCGAACACGGGGGTGTTCGGCTCATCCCTACTGTTGACCCTATGTGTTGTCTATTGGGGGTGCTGGAAGATGTGGTCCCTGAGGAACTTACTAGGGTAGCAGTCTCCAGAGCGATTTTCCAGGCTAGGAAACTACTTTTAATGGGATGGAAGTCTGCCTCTCCGCCTGCCCATTCCTCCTGGATTACTCATGTGGGGAACACTCTAGTTATGGAAAAATATATATACCAGCATAGGGGGTGTCTGGGCAGGTTTGAGCGGATATGGTCAATGTGGTTGGATACGCCGGGTTTGAGCCCCAGGGAACTTGTCATGACTAGACTTTTAAGATGTTTATAGGTGGCTATAGTACTGTTGCCGGGTTGAAATGTGAGCTGAATTGACCTGTACTGTGGCAGGATGGTATAGTATCTGGTGAAGAGGGGAGGAGGATGGATATGGGTGGAGTGAGGGGCAACTGTTTATACATGTATGCTGTACATTTCAATAGGTCCAATATCTGTCTGTACATTGGAAAGTATTGCTGTTTATTCATCTTTTTTCTATGTTCAATAAACACCTTTTTGATAAAAAAATAAAAAAAGTAGACAAACAGATTGCACAGTGTCCAAGTTTTAAGCCGTGTACACACAATCGGTTTGTCCGATGAAAACAGATGGTGAAAAAAATAGAACATGTTTTAAATGTTTCCTATGGATAAAAAACCGACAGAAAAATCTGAACGTCTGTGTGGAACTCCATCGGAGAAAAATCTGCGCATGCTCAGAATCAAGACGACGCATTTCTCAGCACGTTGTAATGTTTTACGTCACCACGTTTTGGCACAGTCAAATTTTGGACTGATGGTGTGTAGGCAAGACTGATGAAAGTCAGCTTCATCGGATATTCAACGAAAAAATCCATCGGATTAGATTCCATTTCATCAGATATCCGATCATGTGTACAGGGCTTAAGTGTACTTTTCATGCTTATGCTGTGACGTGAGAATCAGATCCTCCATTTTGTTTATTGAGCAAGAGGCTAATGGTTGGTGTCTGTGGACACTTCCAATAAGAGGACTTGGCAGCGTTCAAAAGATGTTGAATAATTTGATTGTTTGTCGAGTTTTGCTAGAATGGTCAAGACATGAAAGAAAAAAGGCTGAGTCGTCAGGGACCGTGTAGTCTGTGAATTTTCTAACAATTCTCTAGACCTCCTTCCAGGAATGATTGGGTTTGGGACAGGACCAAAAGATATTGAGTATCGTTCCCTGCTCCACCTGGCATCGCCAACATCGGTCAGTAGTGGTTGGAAAGAATTTGTGTAGAAGAGAAGGTGTGTGATACCACCTTGTCGGCAGTTTAAAATTGGTTTCCTGAATATGTATACAAATCGAGGATTTAAAATGGAGTTCCACCCAAAAATGGAACTTCCACTTTTCGGAACCCTTCCGTTGTCAAATGTCACATTTGACACTTTCAGGGGGAGGGGGGAGAAGATACCTGGCTGGATAACATGGGCAACATCACTAAACAGAGGAAATTAGGCCCTCCCTGAGGACTGACAACATCCACCTTTGACTGTGGACACATCTGCCTCTCCTTGTTTTCCTCCCAGACATGATGGGGGGGGGGGGGGGTGCTAATTAACAAAATGTAATAAAGATGTGGAAATGTGTAGGCAGGTGCACTTTAATCAATAGAAAGTGGTGATTGGTGCACTTTAACTTGAGTAGGCACTACACAGACATACTCCACTTATACACTATAATATACTGCAGTAAAACTGCACTGACACACTGCAATATACTGTGTTAAACATGCACTAACGCACTGAAATATACTGCATTAAACACGCACTAACGCACAGAAATATACTGCGTTAAATGGCACACAACGCACTGTAATATAATGTGTTAAACACCACATAATGCTCTGAAATATAAAGCGTTAAACTTGCAGTAATGCATTGAAATATACTGTGTTAAACGGCACATAATGCACTGAAATATACGGCATTAAACTTGCAGTAACATACTGAAATGTATTGTGTTAAACGGCACATAACGCACAGAAATATACTGCGTAAACAAGCACTAACGCACTGAACTATACTGCAGTAAACCTGCCCTGATAAAATAAACTGAGACTGAAATGAATGGTCACTACACCCACACTGACTGAACTATCACTAGATTCACACTAAACTGATATTCTACACTGACAATAGAATCACAATAGCACACTATAGCACACTAACTCTCTAGTAGCACTAAACAGACATCTATCTCTCACCGCACCAATATCACACTACAAATGGCAGCTATTGAAATTATACTTTTATAGTGTGGGGCAGGACTAAGAGCAATGAGCCATGATTTGATACAGCCATCATGACAGTGTCCAATCATGGCTCTGACCATGCCCTGATTGGGCAAAGCTTTCATTGCTTCAGCCAATCAGTGATTCCAATGCACTGTGCATTGGGACCATTCGGCAGGCCGAATGCCACGATAATTTGGGTATTTGCCCAATGGGTGAACAGCCAATGTTTGGCCCAACCTCATCTGCAATGCAGCTGCCCAACCTTCTATTTTGTTATGGTCTTCTTGTAAAGATGAATAGTATATAATAGCCTTCGCGCTACTATGAGTGGATATAGAATGCTCCAAAAAATATATATAATGCAGCAAAACCTATGAGTGTTTACATTACACAAATACAGAATATGTTAAATAAGGGGGATTTGCGCAAAAAGTGTAGACAAACTGCAATAATGCAATAATGTGAATAAAATCACAAGGTGGGTAGAAAAAACATATATAAAGTGCAGAGTGTCCAATGAACCATCTGAAAGATGCTATATGGTCACAAAATATGTAAATAATGTGCAAAATACCACAGAAGTGTAAAGTGCAAAGTGTCCAATAAAGTGCAGAGTGTCCAATGAACCGTCTGTAGGACGCTATGTATTCACAGAATAAGTAAATAATTACAAGTGCAAAAAACACATAAGCATAAAGTGCAAAATGTCCAATATAGTGCAAAGTATCCAATATCTGCAAGACGGAAGATAGGTAGCAGTAATAGTCCAAGTGTGGAACAGGGTGACTTCTATGCAATTTTTAGTGTGACTAAAAGAAGAAGATGGTGATATCCTTCAGAGGGCTCCCAGAACTCTCACCTCACAAGTTGGAATATAGGGCATTGAGTTTGATCTGGTAGGGTCCACCTCCTTACAGCCACACAGCCTTATATGGTATTTTCCCAGATGAAGACATGTGACAGTGTCGTAACGTGTAGGGAGAGGACGGACGTGCACCTGGAGTGACGTGGGCAGACGCCGTTGTTTGTTTTACTGCTGTATTATTTTATCTTGCTGTAAGCATAGGCTTTTCCTATTAAACTTTCCCCCTTGATTTTAATACTACACTATTGGAGGCTCTCTGTGTGTTCCCCCTTTCCTCTTTTCCTGGAGCTAAGGGCCTATTTAGGATACATTCCAGAGGCGCACTGGCACCATAGAGGAGAGATAGGACAGATAAACTAGATAAATACCATATAAGGCTGTGTGGCTGTAAGGAGGTGGACCCTACCAGATCAAACTCAACGCCCTATATTCCAACTTGTGAGGTGAGAGTTCTGGGAGCCCTCTGAAGGATATCACCATCTTCTTCTTTTAGTCACACTAAAAATTGCATAGAAGTCACCTTGTTCCTTGGACTATTACTGCTACCCATCTTCCGTCTTGCAGATATTGAATACTTTGCACTTTATTGGACAGTTTGCACTTTATGCGTATGTGTTTTTGTGGCTTTTGTTGATTACTGTAACCACATTTGCAGCATTCCTATCTGTATGTAAAATTGTTAAATAAAGAGTGTCAAAAAAATAATCATGCCTCACATTATACCTTTTGTTTTCTCTATACATTTCTGTTGACTTTTTACAGTGTTCTTTGCAAAAACAGGAGATTTAACATACTGTAGTGAACACTGAGTGACATTGTAGATAGGTTAATCTATTGTGTTATTTCTTGATTTTTCAGGGGGTGGCTTAACCACTTAAGACCCGGACCAAAATGCTGCTAAAGGACCTTGCCCCTTTTTGCGATTCGGCACTGCGTCGTTTTAACTGACAATTGCGCGGTCGTGCGACGTGGCTCCCAAACAAAATTGGCGTCTTTTTTTCCCCACAAATAGAGCTTTCTTTTGGTGGTATTTGATCACCTCTGCGTTTTTTTTTTTTTTGCGCTATAAACAAAAATAGAGACAATTTTGAAAAAAATGCAATATTTTTTACTTTTAGCTATAATAAATATCCCCCCAAAATATATATAATTTTTTTTTCCTCAGTTTAGGCCGATACGTATTCTTCTACCTATTTTTGGTAAAAAAAATCGCAATAAGCGTTTATCGGTTGGTTTTCGCAAAATTTATTGCGTTTACAAAATAAGGGATAGTTTTATTGCATTTTTATTAATATTTTTTTTTTACTACTAATAGCGGCCACAGTGAAGCACGGGGAAGCCGTGTTTACACGCGGCTCTCCCCATTCTTCAGCTCCGGGGACCGATCGCCACACTCCAGCGGCGATCGGGTCCGCGAGTCCCGGTCCCGGAGCCATGGCTGGGTACTAGAAACCAACGTATATATACGTTGATGTGCCCAGCCGTGCCATTCTGCTGACGTAAATGTACAGTAGGCGGTCCTTAAGTGGTTAAAGGAATCCTGCCTCTTATGCCTAGAAACAAAACTTAAAGTGTTACTAAACCCAGGACCCTGCATTCACTATATCTGGTCTCCCACAGTATACAGAACATGGAAATGCAATTATTTTAGTAAATATAAATTGCTAAATATATTTTTCTCATCAGCAGTATATAGCAGTCTTATGACTTCTATCAGTGTCTGGTTAAAGCTTGTAGGAGGAGTTTTCTTTCTACTCTGACTGCCCTATGAGGCTGCAGGACCCTTGACCTCTGTCTAGACAGTGCTGATTGGCCCTGTGCTGATCACATGCACCCTCCCCCCGCAAAAAAAAAAAAAACTCTCTAGCAATACACACTAAACTGAACATGTGCAGAGTGACTCCAAATGTTCTTTTTTCTAAGGAGCTGGATTGGGGACAGTGGAATAAGGGGAGGATCAGAGAAGACAGGATCAAACTGCCTTTTTAAACTATTCACAGGATTAACCCCTTAGGTTCCACAGTGAGTATACCAAGCATGCTTTACTGCATATACAGACTGATTTTACTGTTGTGGGTTTAGTAACACTTTACGTCACTTTATGTAAGAGAGTTCGAATATTTAACCATGCAGAGGGTGGGGACGCCAGATTATGTAAAGCTGGTATCTGACACTTCCTGTTGTGTTGGATACCTGGTCCCACACTACAAGCTCTTGTTCCTTCAGCTGTCCTGTATTTCACCATTGGACACAGTAGTGAGGTAGGGGCTGGTGGCATGAACCACAGACGGCATCAAGGGACCTGGTATCTGAAACACCTGGAGATGCTGGATACTGGCTTTTGCTATGATATATTCATAATGGTAAGGAGGAGGTACACTGCGCTAACACAAAAACAATAACGCAGCAGCTCTAAATGTGAGACCACACATATCGTAAACCAAAATAATAAAAAGGAGCTGCGCAAATAAAGTGAATAAATTAAGTGAAAGAATTAACTATACATGTGATGATAAATCAATAGGTGAATAATTAAGATCAACCATATACAGATCAAAAATCAATCGATCTATATGTGACGATGAAGTGAACAAATATATCATTTTTTTTTAAAGAAAAAGTCCAACAAAATCAGTAAAATCAATATGGTGGATCAATCCAATGATGGAGTGCAGCATATGGTATATTAGATGGAGCCATGAATGAGAGAGAGAAGGGTGACATCAATCTTGCACCAAAATCACACGTGCACCACCACCGTACAGATTGTTTGTTTACCAGAGGCAAGCTTTAAAGCCGTGTACACACGGCAGAGAACCTCGACGGGCAGAACACATCGTTCCGCCCGTCGAGGTTCTCTGCCGGCCGTCGAAATCGGCGACCCGCCCGTCGGGAATGGCAACCAGCCATTCATCCAGGCGGGCCGTCGAGCAAAAAGAGAGCGTGCTCTCTTTTCGCTCGACGGGATTCCCGACGGCCGGGGCGAGCGCTCTGTGTACACACGGCCGAGGTCCTCGCTGGAATGCAGCTTCCAGCGAGGTTCTCGCTGGTTTTCAGCGAGAACCTCGGTCGTGTGTACGACGCCTAACAGGCCCATACAAGTATGGGATGTGTGCAAGACTGATGTGTGCAAACAAGGAAATCAGAAGAGGTCTTCCAAAACTGGATTTTTGCATGTGAGGAGACTTTCGCTCAATTGAAGAAGATGACAGAAGCACCAGTCTTAGCATATGCTGATGCCCAGAAACCATCTATGCTCCAAGTGTATGTGACTTTGAAGGATTGGGTGGAGTGTTGCACCAAGTGTATCTAGCTGAGCTATGCCCAAAAGTCTTTATCAGCTGAAGCCTCACTCCTAGTGAGCACGACTACCCAGTCCACAAGTTGGAGTTCCTGGCGCTTGAAAACGGAGGTTCACACAAAAAGTAAACCTCCGCTTTTTGTATCCCCCCCCCCCTTCGTTGACACATTTGGCACCTTTCAGGGGGAGGGGGGTGCAGATACCTGTCTGAGACAGGTATTGGCACCACTTCTGGGTCTGATCCCCACGGGGAATTCAGCCTGTGACATTACCCCCCCCCCCCCGCTGTCTTCTGGGAAACACTGTTCCCAGGAGAGAGCAGGGACCAGTGATGGCGCGACGCAATCCTCGCGCATGCGCAGTAGGGAATGGGGCAGTGAAGCCATCAGGCTTCACTTCCTGATTCTCTTAGCGAGGACAGCTGCTGACATCGCGGTTGCGCTGGGTAGGTAAGTGTCCATTTTTTAAAAGTCAGCAGCTGCCGTATTTGTAGCTGCTGACTTTAAAAAAAAAAAAACGGCGAAACCTCCGCTTTAAATGGGCCATCGTTGCTAAGTTACATGATTATCTGCATGAAGCTATGTATGAATTAAAAATAGATAATAATCCTTTGATGTACGTCCTAACCACAGGGAAACTAAATGCCACAGAGCATTGCTGGCTGGCTGACTGCCTTATCCAACTATCAATTTACCAAACCTGGCCCAAAGAACACTGGAGCTGATGCTTCATCTAGACATTCAGGATTGGTCTTTGTTACTGAAAACAGTGAATGGGAAGATTCCCTGGTTCCAGCATTGGAGCTCTGTTCTCTATGACTGCAATCGTTTCATAAAAGCCTTTTATGAAATTTAGCTGATACACGCCTTAGGAAATTGGCCAGAAACTGTGTCAGATATGTTAGCCTATCCTGCGGCATTGGTGTCATTTGAGATCTGCTTTATATCTCCAACAGTGGATGGTCAGGAGTCAAAAGGCTGACCCCCTAATTGGACCTCTGTTTAGGGACATTAATGCCAAAGACCGAGAGGTGTTGAGGAAAGCCCATCGAGTGTAATCAGTTCAAAGACAGACAAAGGACTGCTCTATCATGTGGTGTTGTATCATCACCACTCTGGTAAACGACAACTAGTTCTCCCATATTGTTTACAAAAGATGGTTTTCATAAGTCTGCATGATCACCATGGCCACCTGGGACCTGAGAAACCAAGATAAGAGATACCATGACTATTCTTTGTAGACTAGGGTTGCCACCTTTTCTTCAAGTCAAACCCGAACACTTTAGCGGCGCACAGCAATTTTTTTTTATAGTATAAACTATACAAATATTTTGCTATTAAATAAAAATCACATGAATTTAATAACAAGAGGTCCCCTTTTACATCTGAACTCGCAGAGGTCCCTTTCACTGTAAGGGAGGACTCTGCAGACTCTGATGTAAGGGAGAACTCTGATATGAGGGATGCTCTGAGAACCCTGTTTTAAGGGGGAACACTGAGTGTCATGTACAGAGAGGACTCTGATGTAAGGGAAAAAAACTTGGCCTCTGGTGTAAAGGGGAACTCTGATGTCAGGGATGCTCTGAGAACCCTGATTTACCTTAGTGTACTAATTCAGAGGCAGGAGAGAGAAGGGGGAGACTTCAGTCACAGACATTGATGGATGGTGAGTGTAACAGAACGTTCCACACTCAGCTCGAGTGCTTCCGTCATATACAGCTTCCTATCAGTCTGGATATAGATATCAGATATTCCAGCTGCTCTCAACACACAACAAGACAAAACATGGAGTCTTTATTAGAACCAAGAATACAATCTTATATACAGTTAGAGGAGGTAACCAGAAGATAAATTAACATGAGCTAATTAACCAATCATTTACCCAGACTAGGTGAGAAGATGTCACGTCTCCTCATTCACCTGCTATACAATACACATTATCATAAGTGTAAACACAGGACATCTTCACACAATTGCAGGGTCAATTAGCACAGAGAACAGAGAGATGACTGGAGGTAACGGCATTAGCATATAGCAGTATGAATGAGTCACTCTTACAATTAACCCGTTGAGTTCAGAATCAACAACCAGTAAATAGTTCTTTACAGATATCCTGGAATATATTGTGGATAATAAGTGCATAATAATCCGATCTCAGGTAGTCCAAGATATCATTCCTCAGTCATCCTATTCCCCTAGTGGACATAGGATGTTTTTAGACATAAGAGGGTCCGAGTTTGTCACAGTGAGTTCACTCACCCGTTAGCAGCACCTCTCATCCAGATGTATCTGAGGTTGCTGGGCTTCAAATTTCCAGCCCCCACTATCCTTTTCTGAGGCACAGAGCTGGGGATTGGAGTGTGGGCAAACAGGGAACAGTAGGGGACAAGAGAAAGAGGTGCAGATCTAGCCCTCTCTCCTCTCCCATCTGTGTGTGTGTGAGGGGGGAGGGGGGGTTGTTAGTGCTGGCTTTGAGAAGTGTGAAAGAGTGTAACAGGCACTGTCAACTTAGATAACTACAGCCAGCAACCCTGCTGGGAAGCCATAGTCCAGTCTGAATAATGTGTCCGGGTTTCAGACAGTCTGAAACCCGGACACATGATTCCAAACCCGAACTGTCCGGGTGAATCCTGGACAGGTGGCAACCCTATTGTAGACATTGCTTCAGATGTTTACAGATGTTTGAGCTGCCTCAATGGGGCACTTAAAGAGGCCCTATGGACTTATTCTGTTTAGATTTTCTCTTCATTGACAATGATTCAAGAGGAATTTGAAATGTACTGGTGGCAACTGACCACTTTACCCAATATGCCCAAGATTTTCTTACCAAGGATCGAAGGGTAGTTACAGTCGCAAGAGTGCATTGGGAGAAGTATTTTATCCATTAAGGCCTACTCCACAGGTTACTGCTGTTGTTGAGAGATTCAACAGGACCTTGCTTGATATGCTAGGTAACCTACATATTGATAACAACCATACTTGGAGCAGCAGGGTTGAGGCCATGGTCTATGCTTATAACAGGAACAGGCATGAGAGTATAGTACAGTATTCTCCCTATATTTCTTGATGTTCTGGAGGGAGCCTATATTGCCCATTGACCTCCTTTTAGGATTTTCCACTGATGGTATTGGTTATTAAAGTCATTACCAAACTTTGGCTCAATTAAAACCACTTACCATTTAGCTGAAGAAAACACAGCTAAAAATAAATGAAGGGAACAAAAGAAGGTTTGATCACAAGAGAGATCAGAAACCAGGTAACAGAGTCTTGCTACGGAACTTAGAAGCATCTGAAAAGCATAAACTTGCCGACAGATGTCAGAAAGAGTTTTTACACTGGTGAATGAATTGGCTGGTATCCCAGTATACAAGATAAAGGGTCCAGAAGGCAGGATCAAAGCCTGGCATAGTAATCATTTGCTGCCTATTCCTCAAATCAGTGATGAAGATTAGTGATGAGCGGAATACGCCATATTCGATTTCGCGAATATATAGAAGAATATTCGCGAATATTCGTTAATATCGAATATTCGTGATATTTTATCAAAAAAAAAAATTGCTAGTGCGAATGCGTCAACACGCGAAAACGGAGATCATTTCCTGGATTACTAAACTAATATGCACTAAACACTAACTCTACTTCCACAAACTTATATGACTAAACTAAAGCTAATTTTTATACACAAAACACAGAAGGGCAGAGAACGTATTCTCGAATATTCGTTAATATCGAATATTCGTGATATTTTATCAAAAAAAAAAAATTAGCAAAATTTCGCTAGTGCGAATGCGAAATTGATTGCGAAATTCTCGTCAACACGCGAAAACGGAGATCATTTCCTGGATTACTAAACTAATATGCACTAAACACTAACTCTACTTACACAAACCTATATGACTAAACTAAAGCTAATTTAGAGGGTCCGAGTTTGTCACAGTGAGTTCACTCACCCGTTAGCAGCACCTCTCATCCAGATGTATCTGAGGTTGCTGGGCTTCAAATTTCCAGCCCCCACTATCCTTTTCTGAGGCACAGAGCTGGGGATTGGAGTGTGGGCAAACAGGGAACAGTAGGGGACAAGAGAAAGAGGTGCAGATCTAGCCCTCTCTCCTCTCCCATCTGTGTGTGTGTGAGGGGGGAGGGGGGGTTGTTAGTGCTGGCTTTGAGAAGTGTGAAAGAGTGTAACAGGCACTGTCAACTTAGATAACTACAGCCAGCAACCCTGCTGGGAAGCCATAGTCCAGTCTGAATAATGTGTCCGGGTTTCAGACAGTCTGAAACCCGGACACATGATTCCAAACCCGAACTGTCCGGGTGAATCCTGGACAGGTGGCAACCCTATTGTAGACATTGCTTCAGATGTTTACAGATGTTTGAGCTGCCTCAATGGGGCACTTAAAGAGGCCCTATGGACTTATTCTGTTTAGATTTTCTCTTCATTGACAATGATTCAAGAGGAATTTGAAATGTACTGGTGGCAACTGACCACTTTACCCAATATGCCCAAGATTTTCTTACCAAGGATCGAAGGGTAGTTACAGTCGCAAGAGTGCATTGGGAGAAGTATTTTATCCATTAAGGCCTACTCCACAGGTTACTGCTGTTGTTGAGAGATTCAACAGGACCTTGCTTGATATGCTAGGTAACCTACATATTGATAACAACCATACTTGGAGCAGCAGGGTTGAGGCCATGGTCTATGCTTATAACAGGAACAGGCATGAGAGTATAGTACAGTATTCTCCCTATATTTCTTGATGTTCTGGAGGGAGCCTATATTGCCCATTGACCTCCTTTTAGGATTTTCCACTGATGGTATTGGTTATTAAAGTCATTACCAAACTTTGGCTCAATTAAAACCACTTACCATTTAGCTGAAGAAAACACAGCTAAAAATAAATGAAGGGAACAAAAGAAGGTTTGATCACAAGAGAGATCAGAAACCAGGTAACAGAGTCTTGCTACGGAACTTAGAAGCATCTGAAAAGCATAAACTTGCCGACAGATGTCAGAAAGAGTTTTTACACTGGTGAATGAATTGGCTGGTATCCCAGTATACAAGATAAAGGGTCCAGAAGGCAGGATCAAAGCCTGGCATAGTAATCATTTGCTGCCTATTCCTCAAATCAGTGATGAAGATTAGTGATGAGCGGAATACGCCATATTCGATTTCGCGAATATATAGAAGAATATTCGCGAATATTCGTTAATATCGAATATTCGTGATATTTTATCAAAAAAAAAAATTGCTAGTGCGAATGCGTCAACACGCGAAAACGGAGATCATTTCCTGGATTACTAAACTAATATGCACTAAACACTAACTCTACTTCCACAAACTTATATGACTAAACTAAAGCTAATTTTTATACACAAAACACAGAAGGGCAGAGAACGTATTCTCGAATATTCGTTAATATCGAATATTCGTGATATTTTATCAAAAAAAAAAAATTAGCAAAATTTCGCTAGTGCGAATGCGAAATTGATTGCGAAATTCTCGTCAACACGCGAAAACGGAGATCATTTCCTGGATTACTAAACTAATATGCACTAAACACTAACTCTACTTACACAAACCTATATGACTAAACTAAAGCTAATTTTTTTTATTTTTTTATACACAAAACACAGAAGGGCAGAGAACGCATTCGCGAATATTCGTAATACGAATATTCGCATTGCGAATATTCGGCAACATAAAAGGATCGCCTCAACTACTCGGCCCAGGGTTTCTAATCATACCAGCAATGCTTTTAGACGTCGATGGAGATCACTAGGATGTGATCTGTTTTAAAAATAAATTTGAAAAAATATGAATATTCGCGATAGCGAATATTCACCGCGATATTCGATTTATTCGCGAATACTCGAATATGCAATATTCGTGAGCAACACTAATGAAGATTTCTCAGATGACACTAGGTGACTCATCCCAGCTTCAGGCAGACCTCTAATCTGATATTTCTAAAACCCATGAGATCGATTGGACTGTAGCTCCTGGGGTCTCTAATAGGGATGAGCTTCGCATTCGACTCAAACCCATGTCGAATTGAACATTGGCTGTTCGATTGTTCGTCGAAATTCGAACAAAACGAGTGACGGGTCACGGCCCATAATTCACTGCCGCATTGCGCGTTGATGATTGGCCATGCATGCACTATGACCCGCATGCTTGGCCAATCACAGCGCGCAAAAAATGGAGAGCAATAATTGGCCAAAGCCAGGGTGGCTTTGGCCAATTATAGCTCAGGGCATTAGCACACGCCCCACACTATAAAAGGCCGCCTGCTGGGCGGCCTCGTGTAGTGTGTTGCGACGGTGTTAACGAAAAGATCAGTCCTAGAGAGAGAGAGAGAGACAGTTTATTTTTTACTAGATAGATAGATAGAGCAGGCAGGCTAGTCAGTTTAGTTACATTAACAGTGTATAGAGGATATATATACATCCCAGGAGTTGTACATATATTTATACACTGTATAGTTTAGCTAGATCAGCTATTCCTATTTGTCAGGCAGTTGATTGTGCTAGCTGCAGTCTTCTAACGTGTTGTATTGCCCGTGTGCTGTATAGTGTGCACCTAAATGTACTTGGTGTTGACTGCACTTGTGCTGTACAGTTTACACCTAAATGTACCTGGTGTTTACTGCACTTGTGCTGTATAGTTTGCACCTAAACCTACTTGGTGTATACTGAACTTGTGCTGTATAGTTTGCACCTAAACGTACCTGGTGTTTACTGCACTTGTGCTGTATAGTTTGCACCTAAACATACTTGGTGTATACTGCACTTGTGCTGTATAGTTTGCACCCAAATGTACCAGGTGTTTACTGCACTTGTGCTGTATAGTTTGCACCTAAACGTACCAGGTGTTTACTGCCCTTGGGCCGTATAGTTTGCACCTAAACGTACCAGGTGTTTACTGCACTTGTGCCTTATAGTTTTCACCTAAATCTACTTGGTGTATACTGCAAGTGTGCTCATTAGTTTGCACATAAAGCTACTTGTTGTGTACTCCATGTGTCCTCTGCAGTTTGCACCTAAAGCTACGAGGTGTGTGTACTGATTTTGTCCTCTCCAGGCCATTATAATGTCTGGAAGGACAACAAAGAGAGGCAGAGAGTCACAAGGGCAAGCAGGCTCTGCATCTAGAAGCAACAGTGCTGGTGGTGGACACGGTGCATCCTCTATAGCATGTGACCGTTGCACACGCTCGTCCTTCTTTTCGCGAGCTGGCCTTGTTGAGCCTCAACATGCAGACAAATTGGTAGAGTGGATTACCAATCCATCATCATCCTCCTCATCCTCTCTCACCCAGGCTCAGGGTACTTTGTCTGGCAAATTAGCTGCCAAGGCGTCCTCTTCCCTCTGCTCAATGGCATCACTTACTCCTTCCCTAGTCCCACCATGTCCTCCTGAGGAGTCCCCCGAACTGTTTCAACACAGCGTTGGGTACATCCTGCCTGAAGATGCGCAGCATTTTGAAGGCTCCGATGATAGAACACAGGTAGAGGAAGGCAGTAATGTGAGCCCAGAGAGAGGGAGTGCCCCAGAGGGACAGCAATCTGGCAGTCATGTTCCCCCAGCTGCAGCATACTGCCAGGTTTTTGACAGTGATGAGGAGGGAGGGGATGATGAGGTCACTGACTCTACGTGGGTGCCTGATAGGAGAGAGGAGGAGGAGGTGCGACGTGGCTCCCAAACAAAATTTGCGTCCTTTTCTTCCCACAAATAGAGCTTTGTTTTGGTGGTATTTGATCGCCTCTGCGATTTTTATTTTTTGCGCTATATACAAAAATAGAGCGACATTTTTGAAAAAAAATCTATATTTTTTACTTTTTGTTATAAGAAAAATCAAATAAACTAAATTGTAGTCAAACATTTAGGCCAAAATGTATTTAGCCATATGTCTTTAGTAAAAAAAAAATTGCAATAAAAAAAAATTAGCTACCTAGCGGGAACAACGACACTAAGACAGCGATCAGAAAAATGATCGCTTAGTGATGCTGGCAATAGGGAGTGAAAGGGTTAACTAGGGTGGTGATCAAGGGGTTAAAACTTTATTAGGTGGGGTAGGGGGCTACCCCGAACCTAACACTAACTGCCTGTCACACTGACACTAACTGCAGTGATCATACATATAATGACACTGTGACGGTGCATTCTTTCTTTTTAAGGATGTTTCGAACAGTTGATTTGGTCACACCTAATGTTTTTGCTATCTCTCTGATGGTTTTTTTTGTTTGTTTTTTCATCTAATGATGGCTTGCTTCACTGAGAGTGACAGCTCTTTGGATCTCATATTGAGAGTTGACAGCAACAGATTCCAAATGCAAATAGCACACTTGAAACGAACTCTGGACCTTTTATCTGCTTCTTGTAAATGGGATAATGAGGGAATAACAAACACCTGGCAATGAGATAGCTGAGCAGCCAATTGTCCCATTACTTTTGGTCCCTTAAAAAGTGGGAGGCACATATACAAACTGTTGTAATTCCTACACCGTTCACCTGATTTAGATGTAAATACCCTCAAATTAAAGCTGAAAGTATGGAGTTAAAGCACATCTTGTTAGTTTAATTTCAAATCCATTGTGGTGGTGTTTAGAGCCAAAAAGATTATAATTGTGTTAATGTCCCGATATTTATGGACCTTACTGTACATATATATATAGTGCACTGATCTAAAAATAAAAACGGTTGAGAACATACTACACCATAAGGAGTCTGTTTTTTACCCATTTTAATTCTGAGGATTCGTCCATCCATCCCATCCAAGATGGTGAGCTGGATCATCTTGTGATCATAATGGGAACACAGTGAGGCTGGCGGAGGAACATTTTTCAGATTTCCATCTGAGGATCAGCGATCCCAATAAGCCCTGAATGATCTTCCAAGTAAGGAAGATGGCTAGTGATCTGGTAAGCCCCCCTTCTGATTTATGGTGTCTCAACGGTGAATGTTTGAGCACTGCGACATCAGGAATGATCTATCCAGTGTGGGACACTGGCATGCATGATCTGTTTGCACTAGAGCATTTTAGTGATTAATTTATGATCTTTGCACTTTATAAATATATTATATTTTGCACTTTTGCATAAGGACATTGTTGGATAGAACAATTTTTTTTATTAGATTTTCTGTTCACTTGAAAGGTTTTGCACTATGTTATATATGGTGTTTTACACTTTTAGGACATACATATTTGATTAACCTGGTATTTAGTGCACAGCTGCTGTATTTACTTTTGACAACACACTAGCACCGATTTTGTTTCTATATAGTATACTGTGTGTATATACAGGGATGGACTGAGACCAAAATTTGGCCCTGGACTTTATCCAGACCGGCCCACTTTATGTTTGCAAACAAGAACAAAAACAGTATACAAACTATACGCAATTGTGCAAAAAAACATAAGTAGCATAACAAAAGGAGTCCTCACTCACCTCTATTATTTCACTTATTCTCCTCTGTATTTTCCTCATTCTTCTCACATCACTGCATGAAGTGGAGGGCGAGCTGTGCAGCCATTACTTTGACAGGCTGTCACTGAAACCGGCCCACTGAGCCATCGGCCCACCGGGAAACTCCCTGTAGTCCCTATGGCCAGTCCATGCCTGTGTATATATAACTACATATAAAAGTATGCAATAGTAGTTCAGTACTTCCTCAGCACCTCAAGTGATATATTTAATTTATTGCAAAATCCCCAAACTTCACATGTGATAAAGCCATGCGATATATACAACAGTTTTGAAACATTCACAGTCCTTTCCCAAGTAAAGCATGCATGAAACTAAGACCAGGTTCACACTTACAACAGGAATGAAGTTGTGCTAGTCCAGCTGAACTCACATGATTTTATTCCCGCATGTCAGTCACAACTTCGGGGGTGATTTTAGAGACATCTGTATGGGTTTATGCACAGATGTCTATGTAAATCCCACCCCCCAAAGTCACCAAAAGTAGTACAGAAACTACTTTCGGGAATCAAATTGGTGTGGCGCTGCAATGTCGGCATCGCACCGATTCGGACAGTGCCATTGCCAGCAGAAGCCGCTGATTTGGCATGCGATTTGACATATCAAATCGCATGCCAAATTGCTGCAACAATATATATATATATATATATATATATATATATATATATATATATACTATATACTATATATATTACAATATATCTTCTCAGAATGAAGGCAGTCACTTGTTTCTTTGAGCTGTAAGATATTGATAATTTTTTTCAACAGAACTTCACAGCAGTTCTCTTAACCCTCCCATGATGTCAATCTGACCTCCTAATCTTGCCAAAAAAACATCAGGAACATAAATAAAGCATGGCAATCAATCATAGACAGAATACTGGTGCACAACATGTCTTCTTAGGCCTCATGCACACTGCAGCTGTCACACGCCTGTTTTTCTGCCCCTAAGCCTCTGTACTTTAGCCTATATGTCCCGACACACATATGCAATTACAGGCATTTACAGGCATTTTGGGGTATAAATCTGAAAGCACCAAAATCCTGTTCAGGAGAGAATCATTTGGACAGAAAAAACGTCTACTACTAAACTTTAGGGTATTTAGAGTTTGAACGTTCATTTATTTTTTATTTATTTTAATGGCTAGAATAAATAATTATTCTGAACGCGTCAAAATATTTAAAATGCGTCTTTTGGCTAGCTTTTAATGCTGCTTTTCTCCTGTCAGGAGAAAAGGGTTCAGAAGATCGTAGTGTGCATGAGGCCTTATAGTTGATATGTGTGGGTTATGTTCTAGTTCACTGGCGCTATGTCACCTTTTAGAAGGGAGCCTGTAAGGTACAGAAATGTCGGTCCATTAAAGGGACCACAACCCAAATGGTCCGGAAATATACCCATACTGTTGCACTGAAGCTTCTTTACCTTTTTGTATTTGGTATTTTTTGAGTGTAGCTGTGAGTATTGATTTTTGGAGCACTAAGCACAGTTTTTAATTTAATTATTTTTAGTTTCTTGAAAATGAAAAAGTGGCACGTCTGGGGAGGATTTTGGCAGGATTCCTGTCTGGGTCTAGCACGCTTGCCCTGTGTGATATAAATTGGCACTGTGGTCTGGCTCAAGGGAGTCCTCCAAAGGAGGCCAGGGGCCGTCAGAGGTTCTACAGGAGACAGTGAGCACTTCAGCCTTAGTGAGTCTCGCAGTGGATAAATACGGACAAAGAGACATGTAGAAGAGAGTCGCCTGCCATGACATGCAACAGAGACTTAGGGATGACCCGAACACCCCCGTGTTCGGTTCGCACCAGAACCTTCAAACGGACCTCACGTTCGCGCAAACGTATCGAACCCCATTGACGTCAATGGGACTCAAACGTTCTAATTCAAAAGTCATAATTTTAAAGCCCAATATACAAGTTATTGTCAGAAAACGGGTTTGAGGACCCGGGTCTTGCCCCAGGGAACATGTAGCAATGGAAAAACTGTCGTTTTTTCTGGAGCAGCGATTTTAATGATGCTTAAAGTGAAAAATAAAAAAAAATAAAAATTCCTTAAAATATCGTACCTGCTGGGTGTCTATAGTAGTGGCACGTGTTTAGAACTGTCCCTGCACAAAATGAGACTACTATAAGAAAAAAGTAATTTAAGACTGCTTGCGGCTTTAACCACTTAACCCCCGGACCATATTGCTGCCCAAAGACCAGAGCACTTTTTGCGATTCAGCACTGCGTCGCTTTAACTGACAATTGCGCGGTCGTGCGATGTGGCTCCCAAACAAAATTGGCGTCCTTTTTTTTCCCACAAATAGAGCTTTCTTTTGGTGGTATTTGATCACCTCTGCGGTTTTTATTTTTTGCGCTATAAACAAAAATAGAGCAAAAATAGAGAGACAATTTTGAAAAAAAATAATATTTTTTACTTTTCGCTGTAATAAATATCCCCCAAAAATATATAAAAAAAAATTTTTTCCCTCAGTTTAGGCCGATACGTATTCTTCTACATATTTTTCGTTAAAAAAAATCACAAAAGGTTTGCGCAAAAGTTATAGCGTTTACAAAATAGGGGGTATTTTTATGGCAGTAATGGCGGCGATCAGCGTTTTTTTCGGTACTGCGACATTATGGCCAACACTTCGGACACTATTGACACACTTTTGGGACCATTGGCATTTTTATAGCGATAAAAAATGCATTGGATTACTATAAAAATGCCACTGGCAGTGAAGGGGTTAACACTAGGGGGCGGGGAAGGGGTTAAGTATGTTCCTGGGTCTGTTCTAGCTGAAGGGGGGTAGGACTGACTAGGGGAAATCACTGATCTTCTGTTCATACAGAATTGGTTTGTAATTTTCAACTGGTACTTCTTTAAAGTGTAGCTTCAGCCATAAAATCTTTTTTTTTTAAGCTTTTCTGAAAACATAAAGAAGGGTTATTATCACCCCTGTAACATTTGTTTTGCTGTATGTGTGCATCTGTTCAGAAGATTGCACCTCACTTTCTGTCCCAATGACAAATAATTTTTTTTTTGGTAAAACAAGGATTGGTGATGAAGCATTAGTGGACAGGAGACACCTTTTACAGAAGAGAAATTCCCTTTCCAGGGGTAGATTTCCTCTCACTTCCTGTTGTCTCCTTTCGTTTGCAAGTAGGAGTCGTTTGTAAGTTGGATGTTTGAAAGTAGGGGCCTGACGTATATACTCTGCAGAAATGTGGGCCCTAGGTGTTGGTGTTGCCACAACACTGTAAGCCCTCACAGTTAGTCTTGGTGGGCGCTGGAACGCCCTGCTGTGAAATATTAGATCAAGAATTGTAATTACATGCCCCTGTTGAACAGGGGCAGAAAAATTGGGCCTTAGACACTGGTGCTGGTGCCACAACACTGCAACCCCTCACAGATACTGTAATTGGAGCACAGCAAAGAGCCACATGCAAAGTATTGCATCAAAAATTGTTATTACACGCCCCTGTTAAACAGGGGCAGAAAAATTGGGCCTTAGCCACTGGTGCTGGTGCCACAACACTGCAACCCTTCACAGATACTGTAATTGGAGCGCAGCAAAGAGCCACATGCAAAGTATTGCATCAAAAATTTTTATTACACGCCCCTGTTAAACAGGGGCAGAAAAATTGGGCCTTAGGCACTGGTGGCGATGCCCAGAACCAACAATGTTCATACTAGCTATCAGCAAGATCATTGAGGAGGAAAAGGATATTCAGTCAGCATAACAGGATAGTCACTCGGCATTAGCATAAGTAGTCTCCAAGGGATCTGACACTTCCAAAAAATTATTCAGTTACATTAGCATCAGGTGCTTGGTATTCTTATGAAGGTCAGTCGATCGACGGAGTCGGTGGAGAGGCGCACCCTGTGTTCGATTACAAAGCCTCCAGCAGCACTCTGTGCGTTCTGAAAGAACGCTGGATGCAGGACAAGCCAGTAGCTCAATTGCGTACTGTGCAAGCTCTGGCCAGTGATCCATCCTCAAGACCCAGTAAGCCAGAGGATTTTCGGTGGGGAAGGTGTCCAAGTCTGATCTTGCCCCTAGGTATTCCCGCACCATGTAAACCAGACGCTGGCAATGGTTGCTGGAACCGGTCATACCTTGGGGCTGCGGACTAAAAAATTGTCTGAACGCATCGGTCAGACAGCTACCTTCTCCACCGCTCCTTCTGTGATTTACCGAAGCCTCAGCAACACGTTGTCCAGCACCAGGATTTGGTAATCTCCCAGGTTCTGGGAACGCTTTCTGCAAGGCCTCCTGAATATTTTTCATCTTCTGCTCCCTCTGTGATGGCAAGATAAGGTCCCTCTCCTTGATACCACAAATACAAGGATCCTTACGCAGGTTTTGCAGGATCAGGGAGGCCATGCAGCGTAGGTTTGCTGAGGCATTCGGGGCACAGTCCTCTGGGTCACTGAGGACGACAGGATCCGCAGCAACCTCATCCCAGCCACGTAAAAGTCCATGGGTTCCTTGGGACTGGAAATGATCCCTTGAAGACTGCTGGTGCTGATGCTGAGTGCTAGGCTACACCTCCAGGCTGATGATACAATCATCCTCCTCCTGATCAAGGCCCACTGGCGTTGGGGAAAAAAAAACAAGCTCCCCTGACCCAGTTCTGCTGCCATATTCCCTTTGGAGGTCTGTCAGCCGAGCAGTGGCATTATATGACCTTCGGAAATGCACACAGACTTTTCTGGCCTGCTTCAGGACATCCTGTAAGCCCGGTACCTGCCCAAGAACCGCTGCACCACCAAATTCAGGACATGAGCAAAACAGGGCACATGGATCAGTTGTCCCTGTCGCAGGGCAGAGAGGAGGTTGTGCCAAATTTCGCTAACCACCATTCCAGGCTTAAGCTGGTGTGGCCTCAACCACCTCTGAGCCTGCCCCTGCAGAGCTGACAGAACCTCGGCCCCAGTGTGGCTCCTGTCTCCCAAGCACACCAGCTCTAGCACCGCATGGCATCTCTTTGCCTGCATTCCTGTGTATCCCTTTGTACGCCTACGGAGCACGGCTGGTTCCGAGAACACATCAGCACAGAAAGAGGCCACAGAGGAAGAAGAGGAGGGGGTGGAGGAGAGAGGTGTGTCACAACCAGTAGTGGTGTTTTGGAGGCGTGGTGGCGGAAATACCTCCAACACTACTGTACCTTGCCCTACGTTCTTCCCAGCTGCCAGCAGAGTCACCCAATGCGCCGTGAAAGAGAGGTAACGTCCCTGTTCATGCCTGCTGGACCATGAGTCAGCTGTAATATGCACCTTACCACTGACCGCCCTGTCCAGTGAGGCATGGACATTGCCTTCCACATGGCGGTAGAGAGCCGGAATCGCCTTCCGTGAGAAAAAGTGGCGTTTGGGAACTTGCCACTGAGGTACCGCACATTCTACAAACTCACGGAAGGTGGCAGAATCTACCAACTGAAAAGGCAGCAGTTGAAGTGCTAGCAATTTCCCTAAGCTAGCATTCAACCACTGGGCATGTGGATGGCTTAGGAGAGTACTTCTTTCGGCGCTGCAGCAGCTGGGGCAGGGAATTTTGGCTGGTACAATCTGACATCGGTGTACCGATAGTAGATTGCCCGCATGTACTACTAGGTTGTGACGCACCTAATTCTACACCTTCAGTCCTATCAGTGCAGGCTTTAGAGAGGACTGAGGGAATAGTGGGGTTGGAGATCCCAGCTAATGAGGGGCAAGGGGAGGTCCGCTTTGTTCTTTGGTGTGGGTCTTTCAGGTATGCTTGCCAACGAACTGCATGGCAGGTTGACATATGTCTGATCAAGCATGTGGTGCCCAAGCGGGTGATGTTTTGGCCACGCGAGATACGCCTAAGACATATGTTGCAAATAGCAATAGTGCAATCTGATGAACATGTCTCAAAAAAGGCCCACACCAAAGAACTTTTGTAGTAATGTTTGCAGGCGTAGCTCTGCGATGTAATGCAGTTGGTGTGCTGCCCTTAAGCTGTGCCCTGGAGGGCATCCTGCCTCTTTGGAGATGTGCCTGTGCCTCCTCCCCCTCCTCCCCTCCCCTATCAGGCACCCACGTAGAGTCAGTGACCTCATCATCCCCTCCCTCCTCATCACTGTCGAAAACCTGGCAGTATGCTGCAGCTGGGGGAACATGACTGCCAGATTGCTGTCCCTCTCGGGCACTCCCTCTCTCTGGGCTCACATTACTGCCTTCCTCTATCTGTGATCCATCATCGGAGCCTCCAAAATGCTGCGCATCTTCAGGCTGGATGTACCCAACGCTGTGTTGAAACAGTTCGGGGGACTCCTCAGGAGGACATGGTGGGACTAGGGAAGGAGTAAGTGATGCCATTGAGCAAAGGGAAGAGGACGCCTTGACAGCTGAAATGCTGAAAAGGATGCACCGTTTCCACCACCAGCACTATTTTCTCTAGATGCAGAGCCTGCTTGCCCTTGTGACTCTCTGCCTCTCTTTGTTGTCCTTCCAGACATTATAATGGCCTGCAGAGGACAAAATCAGTACACACACCTCGTAGCTTTAGGTGAAAACTGCAGAGGACACGTGGAGTACACACCAAGTAGCTTTATGTGCAAACTAATAAGCACACTTGCAGTATACACCAAGTAGGTTTAGGTGCAAACTATACAGCACAAGTGCAGTAAACTACAAGTAGGTTTAAGTGCAAACTATACAGCACAAGTGCAGTAAACACCTGGTACCTTTAAGTGCAAAGTATACAGCACAAGTGCAGTATACACCAAGTAGGTTTAGGTGCAAACTATACAGCACAAGTGCAGTAAACACCAAGTACGTTTGGGTGCAAACTATACAGCACAAGTGCAGTAAACACCTGGTACGTTTAAGTGCAAACTATACAGCACAAGTGCAGTATACACCAAGTAGGTTTAGGTGCAAACTATACAGCACAAATGCAGTAAACACCAAGTACGTTTAGGTGCAAACTATACAGCACAAGTGCAGTAAACACCTGGTACGTTTAAGTGCAAACTATACAGCACAAGTGCAGTATACACCAAGTAGGTTTAGGTGCAAACTATACAGCACAAGTGCAGTAAACACCAAGTACGTTTAGATGCAAACTATACAGCACAAGTGCAGTAAACACCAAGTACGTTTAGGTGCAAACTATACAGCACAAGTGCAGTATACACCAAGTAGGTTTAGGTGCAAACTATACAGCACAAGTGCAGTAAACACCAAGTATGTTTAGGAGCAAACTAGACAGCACAAGGGCAGTCAACTACAAGTAGGTTTAAGTGCAAACTATACAGCACAAGTGCAGTAAACACCTGGTACGTTTAAGTGCAAACTCTAGAAAGCACAAGTGCAGTAAACACCAAGTACATTTAGGTGCAAACTATACAGCACAATTGCAGTAAACACCAAGTACGTTTAGGTGCAAACTATACAGCACAAGTGCAGTATACACCTGGTACGTTTAGGTGCAAACTATACAGCACAAGTGCAGTATACACCAAGTAGGTTTAGGTGAAAACTATACAGCACAAGTGCAGTAAACTACAAGTAGGTTTAAGTGCAAACTATACAGCACAAGTGCAGTAAACACCTGGTACGTTTAAGTGCAAAGTATACTGCACAAGTGCAGTCAACTACAGCTAGCACAATCAACTGCCTGACAAATAGGAATAGCTGATCTAGCTAAACTATACAGTGTATAAATATATGTACAACTCCTGGGATGTATATATATCCTCTACACACTGTAAATTTAACTAAACTGACTAGCCTTCCTGCTCTATCTATCTATCTAGTGGAAAATAAACTGTCTCTCTCTCTCTCTCTAGGATTGAACACTGCCGCAACACACTACACGAGCATGCCCAGCAGGCGGCCTTTTATAGTGTGGGGCGTGTGCTAAAGCCCTGAGCCATAATTGGCCAAAGCCACCCTGGCTTTGGCCAATTATTGCTCTCCATTTTTTTGCATGCTGTGATTAGCCAAGCATGCTTGGCCAATCATCAGCGCGCAATGCCGCAGTGAATTATGGGCCGTGACGTGTTACTCGAATTTGGCGCGAACAACCCATTTTGTTCAAATTTCGACGAACAATCGAACAGCAAATTTTCGGTTCGAACATAGGTTAGAGTCGAACGCGAAGCTCATCCCTACAGAGACTTATAACTTGGGGTTCGCCCTGTAGACACCAGCACTGAGGTATGCCTCCGAAGGACCTACAATGGCATGAGAGAGCCTGTAAAGGTATATGGACACTGGAAAGCACATTTGCAGATAGGGGCAGCATATCAGCCTGCAGTTATAGTTAGGAGTAGGGAAGTATCATGTCTTGTCTTTTTATAAAGTGTCTACTTTTGCACGTTTATTAAAGTGCAAGTCTACCCTAAAACTAAAATCCCTGCATCTACAGACATCCATGATCTAACACTAACCTATCTAGCTCTGTAAAGAAGAAATCAGCATACATACCTTTATTGAAGCCGATCCGATCTTCCGTGGTGGAAGCTTTGCAGAGGAGACAGCCAACAACGGCTGTGAAATGAATGGGAAGTGATGTCACCCACAGACTTACTATGGGATTTACATTGTTGGCTGTTTCCTCTGCACCCACCTCAACAGCGAAGCCGCAGATGACAGCTCATTGCGGGATCGGGTCCAAACGGCTTAAAAAAAGGTATGTATACTGATATCTTTACAGGGTAAGATATGTTAGGCCGCTGTAATATTGGGGGTGTTTAGCTCAAGTGGGATATGGGATTTTAAGCGATTCACGCCAGTCCAGAATTCTGTTTAAGGGCTTGTTGGCCCACTTTTATTCAAAAGGCAAAAATAAACAAAAAAATCCAAACAGAGTATTCCCACCCAGGGGTTCTTTACTGTCCATGCAAAATGATAGCTTCAGCCTCCTGGCTTATACGTGCAAAGAAAATACCAAGCCACCTGGCTCTCCTCAGCAGTAGCCCAACTGCTTAGGCTCCAGCATGGAACCTTCCTGACTCCTGTCAGCAACCTCGCTCAGGTCTCTGGGGTTTCTCACAGTGCAGCCTGCACTCTCCAGCTTATTCCATGCACACCTGCACTCTCTGGGTTCTCCCTTGCAAGCCTGGTCTCCTTGGGAGGGTGGAGCCCAGAATGCTGGTCCTGAGTCTCCTATCAGGCCCACACACACCTGCACAATCAGTGTGCTGATCTATCTGAAAATATGGACCCAGGACTGGGGATTTCATCCCACCCAGATCTCTTTGAAATCCAGGTCCCAAAGTGGATTTTATTAAATGAGAGAACAGAAACGCCAGTTTCCTCTGTAAGCTACTCGTTTCCTGGAGCCCCTCAACCAGAGCGGTTGAGAACCCTGGGTCAACCACACCCCTGGGGTACCAGACTACTACACCACGTACACACGATCGAATTCATCTGCTGAAACTGGTCCGGCGGACCGTTTCAGCAGACAAATCCGATTGTGTGTACGGGCGAGCAGACAGGTTTGTCCATCGGACAAATTTCAAAGCATGCGCGGAAGCATTTTATTTCCGGGATTGGTGACGTGGCGGCGTCAACGTCAACGTCACCGCCACGTCACTGCGTTCCCTGGCCGAGGGGATTTTCATCCGATGGTGTGTACACACCGTCGGACGAAAATCCGGAGCAGACATGTCCGCTGGAAATTGTCCGTCGGACATGTTTCAGCGGACATGTCCTTCCGTGTGTACGCGGCCCCAGTGTTAGATAGGGGATATCTGTAGATGAAGGGATTTTAGTGTTAGGGTAGACTTCTACTTTAAGTAAAGTGTTTGAAACTCTGTCCTTGCCTGGTCTGAAGTTACTAAAGAGGTGTATCTCAGGTAACTAGTGTTCTATCGAGAAATGCCTCCGATGGGTCTGTGCATGCGCAGTAACAAACGTCACTCCAGCTAATATGTTGATCAACACATATCAGAGGCATTATCCGACGCTATGCAAACAGCGGAGGGAGAACGTATTTGACAAATTCTGCCTCGCTATTGCGTGGCGGGTTTTGCCTGTATTGAACGCCTTGTTTTCTGTCTGTTGCACGATGGTTTCGGTGTGATAAACTGCGTGTTTTGGCTGTTTCTAAGGGCGAGTTGAAACACACACAAAAACCGCACTTCAAGACATCCACAGCTCCCTCTCCGCTTAGCAGATCGTCAAATACTGCCTCTGACAATCTGAGCATGCGCCCTGTTGACGTCACTCCAGCTGATCAACATATCAGCTGGAGTGACGTTGCTTACTGCGCTTGCGCAGACCCAATGGAGGCATTTTTTGACGGAGGGCATTTCTCAACAATACACCTGCACGCACAGATAACCAGTTGGTCTTAACATATTGGGGTATGAAGACATCAGCATAGATTGGAGTAATGTAAAGACACAAGTAGTTGCCAAGAGTAATGGAAATGTAACAAGCAGCCTGTGGATAGCATGTACTTGTTATTGGCTGAACAGCCTCTAGCAGCGACGTCTGTCTCCCACAGAGGTTCCCCATCCTGTACTGAGATACAGAACATAAGTGCAAGTGTGGAGCCCGCACAGAAAGAATTTCGGGGCCCACTCTACTACTTAGGAGTAGTAGTGGAATCGCTGGATAAGTGGTTGAGAACATTGGCTCAGCGTGTCCCTACTAAATGCAGATTACAGAGAAGGTGTGCATTGTTACGGGCAACGAAGAGTTAACTGGAGGGCAGTTGCAGTGCAAGTGTGCATAGTGTACGTTTATCTCAAGTGTAAAGGCCTGCTTTAAGGTTGAGTATTCCCCCACGGCAGCATCAGGCTTGTCCCAGGGCATTGGTGAAGATGACACACACACAAAGAAACCCCATGTGTGTGTGTGTAAAGTGGGGGTGCCCAACCTTTTGTAGAGCGAGTGCCATTTAAGCGACTTGGTAACCGTTCGTGGGTCACAATGAGCGGAGTGGGCAGATGAGAGGTCTGTGTATAAGCTGCTTATGCAGAGCAGACACGGCCCAGTCTCCTCTATGGACCCTCTGATCCGCCCAAACGGAAGGGGACAGATCCCCTTCTATTTTTTTTATCGGATCAGATTGGCGGTAGGTGGGTCACAAATTCCTTTTACATCTACCGTTCCATAGAGATGAATGGAGGGTCTGAATGAGTACACCTGAAAAACAGACAGGTGGACCCGATTGGACTGATCGTGTGAAGGGGGCCTAAGAATGCTTTTACGCTGATGTGTTGCGGTTTAACTGCGCTTTCTGAAAGCGCACAAACCCACAGGTAATAACAGAAGTCAATGACTCTGCACCTGCGGATCAGTTTGGAAGTAGCCCAGTGTAGCTAGTGTACCAGTGTAGAGAACGGATATGCCCATTCCATATTGCTGGTGGCTACTGCTGTCCCTGAAGCAGGTATGGCTGGTGGCTGCTGCTGTCCTCCAGGGTGGTTATGTCTGTTAGCTGCTGGCTGTCCCCTAGGGCAAGTATGGCTGGCGGTTGCTGCTGGCTGTCTCCCAGAGTGGGTATGGCTGGCAGCAGGTACTGCTGGCTGTCCCCCAGGGCAGGTATGTTTGGCAGGTACTGCTGGCTGTCCCCCAGGGTGGGTGTGGCTGGCAGCAGGTACTGCTGGCTGTCCCCCAGGATGGGTATGGCTGGCGGCAGGTATTGCTGGCTGTCCCCCCGGTAGAATATTGCTGACAGCAGGTACTGCTGGATTTCCTCCAGGGTGGGTATGGCAGGCAGATACTGCTGGCTGTCGCCCAGGATGGATATGGCTGGTGGCAGGTACTGCTGGCTGTCCCCCAGGGTGGGTATGGCTGGCAGGTACTGCTGGCTGTCCCCCAGGGTGGGTATGGCTGGCAGCAGGTACTGCTGGCTGTCACATGGGTGGGTATGGCTGGCAGCAGGTACTGGCAGAAGGTACTGCTGGCTGTCCCCCAGAGTGGGTATGGCTGGCGGCTGCTGCTGGCTGGCCCCCCACGGTGGATATGGCTGGCAGCAGGTACTGCTGGCTTTCCCCCAGGGAGGGTATGGCAGGCAGGTACTGCTGGCTGTCCCCCAGGGTGGGTATGGCTGGCCACAGGTACTGCTGGCTGTGCCCCAGGGCGGATATGACTGGCAGCAGGCACTGCTGGCTTTCCCCCAGGGTGGGTATGGCGGGCAGGTACTGCTGGCTGTCCCCCAGGGTGGGTATGACTGGCGGCAGGTACTTCTGGCTGTCCCCCAGGGCGGGTATGGCTGGCAGGTACTGCTGGCTGTCCCCTAGGGAGGGTATCGCTGTTGGCTACTGTACCAGGAGGCGTAGTGCATTTGGTATCACTCTACCTGTGACAGGAGCCGGCACTATACCAGAAGCATCTGCTCTGCTCTTTACTGCATCCACATGCTATACTGTCGGTTCCATCCTTTGCTCTGGGATAACAGGTCGCGAACACACGATCTGGGCTTGCCCACCAGCCAACCCAGAGCAGGCCACCTCAGAGGGCTAGCGGTTGGGCACCCCTGGTGTAAAGTGACCCTGTACAAAGTGCCTAACGTAGCCCAGATAGGGTTGCCACCTCATCCCTTTAAAAAGGAACACATAGTAATTACACAGGTTCTCTGGCTGATTAAGGTGCTAATTAAACTCACTTGGTGCCTTATCGACATTAAATTAGCCCCAGAACCTGTGTAATTACTATGTGTTCCTATTTAAAGGGATGAGGTGGCAACCCTAAGCCCAGAAAAACCCAAGCAGGGTAGGCCTCTCATGTAGGCACCCAACGAGGAGGGAAACATGGAGGATGTGACTGGCAACCACTGCCCTCTCCATTACACGTGTGGAAAATGCAGAAACCATCAACGTTTACCCGTGGCATTCGCTTGTACCCGCGACTGTACGCAGCATTTGTGGCTCCCCCGGGTGCTGGGGATTTTACGCCTCAGCACACAGGAAGTGGCAAGCGTCCATGTACATGAGGCCTTATATTGGGGGGGGGGGGGAGAGATGACAGGTTTTCCAACATGTCTGATAGATATTTCCCCCAAAATTAAGGATGGTTTGGGTTGGGGGGGGGGGGGGGATTGTGGGTACCCAATGGCACCCAAACATCAAAAACCTTAGATTAAAGCACACAAATGGAAGCTCTGTCATCCTTTATTAATAATCCAGCTCGGGACAGACGTTTCTAGTCAGGATAAAGGCAGAAAGGTGACTTTTTGTAACGTTTTATATATTTATGACATATTGAAGAGTCAGTCAGTGATAGTGAGCAGAGTGAGCCCCATAGCTGGGCCGGGGGGCCCGCGTATGTGTGAGTGAATGTGTGTGTGTGTCACACAGAGTGGAGTGCTGTGCTGAGGTGGCTCCTCCCGCTTCCTGTGCTGTGTGTTATGTGTGCTCTGCTCGGCCCCCGTGTGCTGCTTGTGTCTTCTTGTTGTGTTGTTGTGTCTCATGTCGTCTCCTCCACTGCTTACCCCTCAACATGGGGGATCGCCGGGTCACTTCCTCCCCCGGGACCCGCCACCCCGAGCCTGGAGTCCCCGAGACAAGTGCAGCTACCTGGGCCTGTCCCACGGCAACCTGCGCGTCCACTACAAAGGTCAGCACCGACACCGGATGGGAACGGGTGGGGGTGATGGGGATCTCGGGGTACGGGGGGCTGTGTGTAGATCGGTATACGGGGGGCTTGTGTTTAGGAGGATTACGTCTCCTTATAAACACATCGCCTGTCAGCTGTACACAACAATGGGCTGACCGAGGCTCCTCTCTACACACAGCAGACGTGTTGTTACATGATCGTGTCTCCGGGCCATCGGTTGGGGGATGGGGGATCTGATCAGGAACTGACAGTCCAAATCCTGTCCCTGATAACAGCACCCCCACTCCTAGACCTGGGCCCGAATCTCATCATCATAACATCTGACTTCATCAGGACGACCATTGTTTTTATTTCATGTCATGGCCCCCCTGATCTCATCACATAGCGATGGGGGTGTTGTTTTTGTAGGAGATGACAGCCCACAACTGCTACCCTCATCACATCACCCCCCCCCCCCCCCACTTTTAGACCTGGGGCCTTGCTCTTGAGTATTTACATCACACTGATCACCAGATTATCTGATTTAATTTTATAGTTCAATGTTTATTTTGTGATTATTTGTTGTTCGGGCATCCTGATCTCAGATAACAGTGGGGGATGGATTGTGAGGTGAGGGGGTGCTGTTTTTAGGCGGTGACAACCCAGCTCCTGCCATGATCACATCACCCCCAATCTAGATCTGAGGAGTATTTACATCACACTGATCACCAGATTATCTGACCCAGGCTTCATTTTATAGCTCAATGTTTTATTATATGATTATGTGTTGTGGCTCAGGACATCCTGATCTCAGCAGTGGGGGATGGGATGGGGGTGCTGTGTTTAGGAGGTGACAACCCAGCTCCTGCCCTAATCACCCCCCCCCCCTCCTCTTAATCTAGACATGGGGCCTTGCTCAGGAGTATTTACATCACACTGATCACCAGATTACCTGACCCAGGCTTCATTTTATAGCTCAATGTTTTATTATATGATTATTTGTTGTGGCTCAGGACACTCTGATCTCAGAAGTGGGGGATGGGGGTTTAGGAGGTGACAACCTCCAGCATTGATCAGCTTGGTGACACCCCACTTCTGCACTGATCAGATCATTCCCATTACTGCCTTGGAGAGGAATGTTTACCTCACACATCATGAAATTATCTGAATCAGGCTTTCATTTTACAGTTTTATTGTATGATCATCCTAATCTCGGGTGGGGGGGCTGGTTTTGTGAGGTGACTCCTCACTCCTGCACTGATCAGCCCACCCCCATTTCTGGGGCCTTGAAGAAGAATATTTAGATTCCTACCTAAACATTGTGATCATCAGCTGATCCCTTGCAGGCTTCATTTATACAGTTTTATAATTGTATTTAATGCCATTTGATTATTATTGTTTTGTTGCCCTGAACATCCTGCCCCCCCCCCCCCCTGCAATACAGATGGGATGGTGGTGCTGAGCTCTGCCATTTCTAGACCTGGACTATGGGGTGAATATTTACTTTCCTACTTGACCCCTGTGACCATCGGCTTATGTTTCAGGCCTTGTCGCACAGTTCATTGTTTTTTTTATTTTATTTTTTATGTCCCTGGACACTCTGATCCCATCAGATAGCAGTGGGGGATGGGGGTGTTTCTAGGAGCGGACAGCCCGACTCCTGCAGTACTAAAGTCACCCCTCATTTCTACACCTAGGCCTTGGGGTGAATATTTACATTCCTACATGATCATCAGGTGGTCTGTTTCAGGCTTCACTATACAGTTCAGCATTTTATTTATTAATAGTTCTTTTTTAAAACCCTATGGACACCCTGATCCTATAGTAGTGGCAGATGGGGCTGACCGCCCAATTTCTGCAGCACTGACCCCCCCCCCCCCCCAATTTCTAGACCTGGGCCCTGGGGTGACTATTTACATTCCTATCTAAACCTTATGATCAGCTTATCTGTTTCAGGCTTCCCAAGAACATCTATTGTTCTTTAATGTCATTTAAATGTTTTCTGGCTGTGGACATCTCATCGGACAGCAATGGGGGGGGGGGGGCTATTTTAAAGGAGCCGACAGCCCACAAATCCCCAGGGTTCATCTCGCCCCTATTTCTAGACCTGGGCCTTTGGGGATGAATATTTACAGTCCTACCTGATCATTGTGATCATCAGGAGAGCTGAGCTCGCCCCCATTTCTAGACCTGGGCCTTGGGGATGAATATTTACATTCCTACCTCATCATTGTGATCATCAGGTGACTTGTTGCAGGCTTTACCATACAGTTCAGTCATTTTATTTTTTTATAATTTTACGTGCCCCTAAACATCCTGAGCCTATCATTTAGCAGTGAAGGATGGGGCTGTTTTTAGGAGCTAAGAGCGCAACTTCTACAGCACTGAGCTCACCCCATTTCTAGATTTGAACCTTGGGGTGTCTATTTACCTTTCTACCTGATCATTGTGATCATCAGGGGAGCTGAGCTCGCCCCCATTTCTAGACCTGGACCTTGGGGTGACTACCTTACCTGATCATTGTGATCATCAGGAGAGCTGAGCTCATCCCCATTTCTAGACCTGGATCTTGGGGTGACTACTTTCCTACCTGATCATTGTGATCATCAGGAGAGCTGAGCTCGCCCCCATTTCTAGACCTGGATCTTGGGGTGACTACCTTCCTACCTGATCATTGTGATCATCGGGAGAGCTGAGCTCACCCCCATTTCTAGACCTGGATCTTGGGGTGACTAGTCTACCTTCCTACCTGATCATTGTGATCATCAGGAGAGCTGAGCTCACCCCATTTCTAGACCTGGATTTTGGGGTGACTACCTTCCTACCTGATCATTGTGATCATCAGGAGAGCTGAGCTCATCCCCATTTCTAGACCTGGATCTTGGGGTGACTACCTTCCTACCTGATCATTGTGATCATCAGGAGAGCTGAGCTCATCCCCATTTCTAGACCTGGATCTTGGGGTGACTACCTTCCTACCTGATCATTGTGATCATCAGGAGAGCTGAGCTCATCCCCATTTCTAGACTTGGTCCTTGGGGTGACTACCTTCTTACCTGATCATTGTGATCATCAGCTGAGTCGAGTGTACCTCCATTTCTACACCTGGACCTTGGGGTGACTTTACCTTTCTACCGGATCATTGTGATCATCAGGTGAGCCAAGCTCACCCCCATTTCTAGACCTGGGCCTTGAGTTGACTATTAGCATTCCTACCTGATCATTGTGATCATCAGAACTAGGGTTGTACCGATACCGATACCAGTATCGGGACCGATACCGAGTATTTGCGGGAGTACTTGTACTCCCGCAAATACCCCCGATGCCTAAATAGAATCATTGCGCCCCGCCGCCGTATATCGTAAAGCCGCCGCCGCGTTAATCACTGTGCGGCGAACATTACAGGCACCTTTAGTTTGAATAGCTGTTTTCCCCGCCGCGTATAGACACTCCCCCTTGCTCGGGATTGGACGGATCTGTCCAATCCCGAGCAAGGGGGAGGGTCCTTTACTCGGCGCGGCAGGGAAAACAGCTATTCAAACTAAGGTGCCTGTAATGTTCGCCACGCAGTGATTAACGCGGCGGCGGCGGCATCATCATCATCAGGTACGTGGGACATGGCTGCGTATGTGGTGGGACATGGCTGCCTTTATGTGGGGCACATGGCTGCATATATGTGGGGGGACATGGCTGCATATATGTGGGGGGACATGGCTGCATATATGTGGGGGGACATGGCTGCATATATGTGGGGGGACATGGCTGCATATATGTGGGGGGACATGGCTGCATATATGTGGGGGGACATGGCTGCATATGTGTGGGGGACATGGCTGCATATGTGTGGGGGACATGGCTGCATTTGGGGACACATTTAAAAAAAAGTGTCGGTATTCGGTATCGGCGAGTACATGAAAAAACGTATCAGTACTTCTACTCAGTCCTAAAAAAAGTGGACAACCCTAATCAGAACTGAGCTCACCCCCATTTCTAGACTTGGGGTGAATCTTGACATTCAAACCTAAACACTGTGATAGATCAGCTTATATGTTTCAGGCTTCCCAAGAACATCTATTGTTTTCATTTGATGTCATTTACATTTATTTTTTATGTGTGTGTGGCTCTGGACACCCTGATCTCATCAGATGGCAGTGGGGGATGGGGGACTATTTTAGGGAGCGGACAGCCCACAACTCCTGTGGTGATCATCTCACCCATATTTCTAAACCTGGGCCTTGGGGTGAATATTTACATTCCTACTTAATAGCCACTTTGATCATCAGCTCATCTGTTTTCAGCCGTTATCCTAGAGTTCTTGTGTTTTTTTTTTTTTCTCTTTTTCTTCATGTCATATTTCAGAAACATTAAGCCATACAATAGGATTGCATCACGGAGAGAGTCATTTATGGATGACAATTCCTCTGCTGATTTGTTTTTTGGGTTGTGCGGCTGGGTAGATAAATAGAAATTAGTGGACGGCGAAGGCCTCATTCATCCTGGCAGTTCTATACAGAGACAAATGACACAAAACATAATTGTTATTGTGCGGTCATAGGAGTACTGCAACTTTCCAGAGCCTGCACTGAAATTTCAGCAACAACGGCTTGCTGACGTCATTTTTCTGTCACATGAACTTGCAGTGTGTTACTGCAGTTGTAACAGTGGTAGGAAAATGTTTTGTTTCGGGGATGGTGACCATCGTTGCGTCGAAATTGCAGCAAAAACCACCTTGATTATTGTGAGTGTCGGTACACGGGTTAGCGCGTTCACTTCTTACGTCTGAATGCGTTTAAAAAAAAAAATTTCACATTCTTTTAGCATGGATTGTGGGCTGTATACATTCATCTGTACTCGGGCTGTTGTATGAATGTATTTTGCTGGATAGTCCATCAGCATTCCCTTGAAATAATTGAAGCGTATATAGTGATGCTAGCACTGGGTGTTGTGTTAGAGCAGTGAACCAGAATTCTGGGGTCACGGCCCCCATTTGGGGTCATGATGGTTCTTCTGGAGGGTAGATGATAATAGGCCTCATGTATAAAAAGGAAGAATAGTTTTTGTTGCCTTTATCGCATATATTCTCCCTTTCGCGTATTACGCTGGGAGAATTTGGTTGCTTTTCATTACTAAGGTGCTTCCATGCCTATGGTCCTCGGACATATTACTGCAGGATACTGAAATGTATTACAAATTAGGGTAAAAATATTCAGCTCTTTCCAGTTCTGCATTTCTAAGAATGTATGTGCTGCTTCTCAATGCTGCAGTTTGCTTTTCAGTCTATGTAATGAGCCGTGGTTAGCAGCCTGCTACAAGGTGATTTAATGGCGTTCATTAAATAGCACATAAAAAAACATCTATTTCAATTTCGAAGGTTAGCAGTCTATAGGTTTCTTCTGAAATTACCCATATGTACGCTGGACGTTTTCAAGGGTCAGATCTATACCCAGTCCTGATGACTTTGCGGGATCAGTTGACAAACAGAATGTCTGTCTGCTTTTTTTTTATTTATTTTTTATATATCGCCTTTCAGATTTGTGTCAATGCGTAAAGATGTCGTCATCGGGCAACTTTTTTTCTTTTCTCTCTGATCTAAAAGTAATGGTGCAAAAAACTCACGGTTCGGATCATTTCTCGGATCAGACTCATGGCTCGGATCAGCAAAAAAAAAAAAAATACGACGAATAAACATACGTTTTTGTCTTGTTTATTAACACTGTCACGGTTTTATCCACTAACCTCTTTCCTTTATCATTAGAGCTCACCTAGGCCACCGCCAGGTGGAGCAAGATGGCCGCTGCTCCAGGAGGTAGGCCAAAGCCGCGGCCTGTCCCAAGGAAGGTGTAGGCTGCGGATGTGCTGCGGGAGCGCTCTCAGGCAATTCCGGAGGCTGATCCAGGAGGGGAGCAAACTCCAGGCAATCAGGAAGGCAGGAAAGCTTGTTGCCGCCGCCGCCACCAGGTGGACCAAGACAGCCGCCGCTTTAGGAACTAGGCTGAAGCTGCGGCCTTTCCTATGGCCGATGCAGGACCAGGAGGCCGCACGTCTGTGGCCACAGGTTGCGTTCTAGCAGGATGACAGGCTCCAAAGGCAGCGGAGGAGACCGGACGGAATCCCGGATGAAGTGGATGGCAAGAATCTACCAGGATGCTGACAGGATGGTAGGAAAAGGAGTGACGGCAGCAGAGCTCACACTACCTGCCTACTCCATTGCTCTCCAGGCCACGCCCTGTCAATCTGCAGATCACGTGTGTGCCAAACTGAGGATGTTGCACCACTATCTAAAAGTGTATGTGGGGGAAAGAAGAAAAAGAAAAAAAAAAAAAAAAAAGTGTATGTGGGGTTTTAGTTCCAAGAATCATTTGCCAAATCGCTAAAGAGCAGGTTGCCCAAACTAGTCCAAAAGCTCCTTTGGCTGTACTCCTGTGGATCAGAGGGGGTGCAGTTCATTCTGGACTCCTGTAAACCATTTTCAGCTGACAGCGGGCTAAAGCCTACTGTTGGCTGATGCCACTGAGCCAGCCCAGGATAAGGAAACTTTGGGACCATATGGTCAGGATCTGCTTAGACTGGCACCTGGTTCAGCCTCAATGAGCCGCTGAGATCCAGAGCTGCCCCCCCCCCCTCCACAGCCCACACGGGGGGGCGGGCAGAGAGCCAGTAAAAATCCCCAGGTCTCTACTCACGGAGCGCTAAGAACTGAGGCTCGGTTGTCAGTCCTGGAGCCGGCTGGGGATGAATAGATCGGACCGATGCTGCAGCCACCTAAGTATAATTGGAAAAAACGAGACGGTTGAAAAAACGAGACGGTTCAAATCTTGGGCGCTTCAGCAGAAACCAACAGATTCAAACGATTTATGGGCAGACTAAATGTACCCAGGTTGATCGATCTATCAACTTGGGTACAACCAGCCTACCGGATTTTACATGCGATTATTGCAAGCAGCTGCTAGCAATAATCTCTGTCTTCTGGTGGGGATGGCTACCCCCCCCCCCGCCTTCCTGTGGCAGAACACAATGGCTTTGCAGGAAGGATTTCCCTGTCAACACTGTCTGGTGTGATGGGGGAATCGAGCAACCTGTGGTTGCCGGAAATACATTTTGCACCGTCTATGGGTGGCCCAAAGCGGAAGTAAACCACCTATCCTTTACAGCCAAGGAAGCGGCCATCTTAGCCTCCATTTGATCTGCAGTTGCAATAGTGCTACACATGTCATCAGTTATGACACCAGCCATTTGATGCCTTCACAGTTCAGTTTACAAGCAACTATGATGCCGCGTACTCACAATCATTTTTCAGCATGAAAAAAAAAACAGTTTTTCAGCATGTAGAAAAAACAGTTTTCCCAACTTCATCAAAACGACGTTGCCCACACACCATCGTTTTAAAAAAATTATCTAGCAAAGCGCGGTGACGTACAACGGCACTATAAAGGGGAAGTTCCATTCGCCTTGGGGCTGCTTTAGCTGATTCCGTGTTGGTAAAAGACGATTCGCGCTTTTCTCTCTGTTACAGCGTGATGAATGTGCTAGCTCCATTACGAACGGTAGTTTTACCAGAACGAGCACTCCCGTCTCATAACTTGCTTCTGAGCATGTGCGGGTTTTTCACGTCATTTTTAGCCCACACACGATCAATTTTTACAACCCAAAAAACTAAATTGTTTAAAACAACGTTAAAAAATGCAGCATGTTCGATTTTTTATTTTTATTTTTTTTCCTTTTTAAGTGATATTTTTTAAAAACATTTTTTTTCATGCTGAAAAATGATCGTGTGTATGCGGCATGAGAGTTCTCATTCACGGAATGCCTTGAATGTAACTGTTTTTGCCAACTGTTAAATCAGTGGGTTTTGTAGAGCCGTGTTAGGGTTGCATTCAGAGTAATGCAGTAAAACTACTTAAACACCGCTAGATTTAGTGTTTTGAATGGGTTTGCACACCTTTTATCAGATACAAGATAATTTTGGACATGCAAGCAAAGTTGCTAACCAAGACCTTTAAAGAGGGGGTTCACCCTTAAAACCACTTTCTCCCATCCAGCATACTGGCGTCAGCGCCAGTATGCTGTCTTTTTTTTTTTTTAATCGGTGTACTTACCTCTTAATAGATAATTTAATTTTCATCCTACCGCGGGGTATGGCGCCGCTATATCGCGTCAAGCCTTCCGAAAACAGCCGACTGTTCTCGGCGCCTGCGCACAGACCCAGGAGCTGACTGCGCAGGCGCCGTATACAGCCGAGACCTACTTTGGCTCCGAGAACAGTCGGCTGTTTTCGGAAGGCTTGACGCGATATAGCGGCGCCATACCCCGCGGTAGGATGAAAATTAAATTATCTATTAAGAGGTAAGTACACCGATTAAAAAAAAAAAAAGACAGCACACTGGCGCTGATGCCAGTATGCTGGATGGGATGGGAGAAAGTGGTTTTAAGGGTGAACCCCCTCTTTAAGGTCCCTTTCACACAAGAGGACAGTTCAGTTTTTCAGGCGGACACGATCAGGTGCTTTATTCTCCTCTATGGAGTGGTGGGTGTCAATGGACGTGTGTCTGTTTACACCCACCAACATCCAATCCGTTCTGCTAAAAACAGATGGATTCCCGTTCCATCTAGCGGATTAAATGGCAGTTGGATGTAAATGGGACAGGCAGTCCGTTTACATTCAACTGCCTATAGAGGAGAGCAGACAGACCAGCCCTCCGCCTGCTTGGTGGGAGCAACAAATGGATCCCATGCTGAGTAAGCGGGCACCTGCCTCATGAGGCCTTATATATGCAATGTACCATCAGAAATTAGGGAAAGACCAATTATCAGGGCGGCCGATATTCACTTTTTTAAAGAATTCGTAACGGAATCAGTAACGGTCAAGAACTTGCCAATATTGGTCTCTCCTGCCGTTTCGGACATCTTTTGGGGTCCTACTATGTTATTGGCCCGGGTAGAGGAAGCTTTTGCATTGCAGGACCAGTGCACGGTGGCACGGCACACAACGTCATTACGTATGTTGCGCCACACTTCGGGCCTGCCTTCTTCTACCCGGGTAGGGCAAAGGACGCCGCCACCTCCGTCGCCTCGGACAGTGCACGCCATGGAATGGCTGGACAAGAGAGGACAGACCAGCCGGCCCTGAAAAGATTATATCGGTCTACCCCCCCTATCAGAAATGCAGAGAATATATTAGCAGTCAATTATCCATGAAATGGTCCGTAGTAGAAAAGATGCAGAGTATGTTACCAGATATATAAGCACAAAAGGAAGTGTTAAGTCTCCAACATCGATGTTTTGGGGGAGTACCCCTTCTTCAGGAGACAACTAGGTCTTAAAGGGTCACTAAAGGAAAAAATATTTTTAGCTAACTAGCTTCCTTTACCTTACTGCAGTGCTGTTTTCATGTCCTCATTGTTCATTTTTTGCTTTGATGTTGCTGTAATTCTGCTCTGATCTCCACACTTCCTGGTTGTCTGTTTCCTCATAACCACAGTGCTGGGAGCTTTCTCACTGTGGTCACTAATCAAGGAGGTGTGATTACTGTGTGTAAACTGAAACTGGGTTGGTGCTGAGGGGTTTTAGACAAACCATCACTGCCCTCTATTGGCTCTCTGGCTCTGTACATCAGAGAGACAGGAAATAACAGCAAAAACGAAACTAGAACTGTAGGTTGATTATATAATTTGATTTTTATCGGGTAACTTTTATGTCTCTATACCCTGTAAACAGTCATTTCAGCCCAATTTTTTTTTTCCTTTAGTGACCCTTTAAGTATCCACCTTCAGCTATATATGAGCTGTTGGCTGACCCAAGTGGTACATTGGGATACAATCCCTCTTGGATGTTTTAGTACCCAATTAGTCTTAAAATGGACCTTCATCCTAAATGTCATATTGTACTGCCCTGCTTTCAGAGGTCACCAATTCTCAGACAAACTGCACCTGCTTTCAGACTGTCAGATGTAGGCAGTGTTTGGGTATTTTGACAGCTGTGGATGCTGGCTGTTGTAATACAATAGCTGACACTGTAGATTTAGTCCATTTGCACAGATAAGTGTGCTCGTGGGAATCGAAAGAAATCTTGACGTGTTAGGCTGGCCATAGGCGGAGCTGCAACCACGGGTTGCAGGAAAGAAAATCGCTCTCCCCTCCCCCCATCAATACAGACAGTGTTGATGGGGGAATCCCTTCTGCAGCCCCATTGGACCAGATTCAGGTAGATTGGCGAATCTTTATTCTGGCGTAACGTTCGTCATTTACGTTACTCCGCCGAAACTTTAGGAGAAAGTACTGTATTCACAAAGCACTTGCTCCTAAAGTTACGGCGGCGTAGCGAAAATGGGCCGGCGGAATTCAAATTGGGTGGGTGGGGGGCATGTAGTATTTAAACTAGGCGCGATCCCACGGCGAACGCACTGCGCATGCGTCGGCCGTCAATGTGTCCCAGTGCGCATGCTCCACATTAGGACGGTGTTTTCTACGTGAACGTCAATGACGTCAATCCCCATTCACGGACGAGTTACGCAAACGACGTGAAACTTTTTTTCAATTTGACGCGGTCACGACGGCCATACTTAACATAGGATACGCGTGCTTTTTGTTGATTTATCTTAACGCCGGGAAACCCCTTACGGAAACGTCGTAAAGTGACTGCGTCGGGCCCGCGTACGATCGTGAATTGGTGTATCGTGATGATTTACATATTCTCGGCGTAAATCAGCGGGAACGCCCCTAGCGGCCATTTTAAAATTGCAGTTCCCATACGACGGCGAAATACAATTACGCCCCTCGTATCTGAACTCAATCCCGGCGTATCTTGTTTTCTGAATACAGAAAACGGATACGACGGCGTAGGTTAGAAGTTACGCGGCTTATCTACAGATAAGTCGCATAACTTCTACCTGAATCTGGCCCATTGTGTTCTCCCGATGAGGGAAACCGCCCCTGCTTGGAGAACACAGAAATGATTGCTTGGGGCTATAATAGCTGCTAGCAAAAAAACGCATGTAAACTCCGGCAGGCTGGTTGTACCCAAGTGGATTGAGCAGCTATGGCTGGCTTTAGGCTAGTCTTACCCATCTGAATCAAGTGGCACAGTATATGTATGGCTTTGCTGGGGTTTGGCTTTACATACTGTAGATCTATTAATGATTTTGATAGCACAATGTATAACTTCATTATAATTTTCAATAAAAATGGGACCTCAAAGTCTGCCTGCGAAAAGCATGCTGGGAGAATGATGTCATGTAATTCTACTGCAGACAGAAGGATACATATCTCCCCTCCCCCATGATTATTTGCTGTAACTTTGTGACAAGTCATAGAGTGAGATAGAGCAGCAGGAGGCTGAGCTGTGCAGGTTTATCATATGTACACAGACATGAAGGCCTGGAAAATGGAATTGGCCTCTAGAAACTAAGGCTGGCCTGGAGGAATCATCTGAAATTCTAACCGTGTGTGGCCCTGCCGTCTTGACAAAACTTGAATACTCAATCGACTTTTGTCAAAGAGGCTGGGCAGAAATGTATCAACCAAAAAGCTGTGTCCAATCAGCTGCAGGCGCTGTTTAGGTACTCCTGAGAGGCGGTGTTCATGGCTATCAGAATGTAATAGTCCAGCAAAGGAGGTTCATCCATCTGCGCTGTTAAGCTGGGCACACACAGGCAGGGTTTTGTTTGTTTTTTTTTTGCTCAAACAGCGAGCTAAACGAAAAATAACAGATCCCCGCATGAACGCAAAAAATGTTGTTTCAGGGATCTCTCCCGCTGAGACGATGTCTACCCTCCGCCAGAATACACTGATCAGCCATTGGCTGTACTTGCCAATAAAATGCTGGTTTTCCAGCATGACCATTCAGCAGAAACCCGCTTGTTGGATCTGCTTCTGTTGAACAGACAGCTGTACACATGTACCAAAAGATGGCCGGTGCACCGTCATACTCCGCTCCCCATCACAGACTGCTGCGGAAGTGCTGTGGCGGCAAACTGCGCATGCGCAATGCGTTCCAATGCATTTACGACAGTGCACACCAGCGAAACCTCATTCAGCATCCAGGCTCTTTCCTTAACATCCCCGTGGATTGGAGGATGTTAAAAAAAGAGCCAGGAGGCCGAGCGAGCGCAGCAAGCCGTCCGAGCGCAGTGAGACGTGAGGCCGACTGGCCACTTACCTCTAAGTCCACGTCACCAAGAATGATGGCTTCGCTGGTGTGCACTGTCGTAAATCCATTGGAACGCATCACGGTTGCGTTTGCAACGCATCGCGCATGCGCAGTTGGCCGCTACATCACTTCCATAGCATTGTGTGATGGAAAGCCGAATATGACGTGTCACCGGTGTTCTATCGAGCTGATTTATTTTTTATTTTTTCCAATCCACTCTAAAGGCTGGTACACACTGGGTGAAAACTGAGCTGGTGTTCTATCGAGAAATGCCATCCATTGAAAAATGCCTCCGATGAGTCTGTGCATGCGCAGTACACAACATCGCTACAGCTGATATGTTGATCAGTTGGCGTGACGTCAACGCAGTGCATGCTCAGATCATCAGAGACAGTATCTGACGATCTGCTAAGCGAGTTTCTGCACACTGTTGTGGGGGTGGGTTTTGGCTATTCTAAACAGCGTGTTTTCTGTCTGTTGCACAGCGGCTTGAGTGTGTTAAACAGTGGGGGTTGGCCGGGTTAAAACACACCCACAAGCCGCCCCGCAATAGCGAGGCAGAATCTGACAATTACATTCTCCCTCAGCGATTGGCAGATCGTCAGATACTGCCTCAGATGATCTGCGCATGCACTGTGTTGACATCACGTCAGCTGATCAACATAGCTGGAGTGACGTTGCACATGCGCAGACCCATCGGAAGCATTTTTCGACGGAAGGACTTTCTCGACAGAACACTGGCTCGTGTGTACCGGGCTTTAGCATTGATAGAAGAATCCGCTTGGATTTCTTTCCTTCTGCGAGTACGACAAGCGCTAAATTTGTTCTCCCTGGAAAAGAGACGCTTAAGAGGAGATTTAATAGCAATATATAAATATCTCAACATTGATCCCAGCGTAAGTACAAAAGTTTTCAGTCCAAGGGAGTGTAATGCCGCGTACACACGGTCAGAATTTCCGACAACAAATGTTTGATGGGAGCTTTTTGTTGGAAACTCTGACCATGTGTAGGCTCCATAAGACATTTTCTGTCGGAATTTCCAACAACAAAAATTTGAGAGCTCTGTTCTCGTAAATTCCGATTGTGTGTGGACAAAATTCCACATTTCCACAATTCTTATTTATTTTTTTATTTTTTTGGGAATACCCGTTGCTATGCAGAAGTCCGTAATCTGCCTCTTGTCCTTATTAGTATTCCTGTTAGAAGCTGCTGACTTTAAAAAAAATAATAATAATTTGCGGGCGGAATCCCGCTTTAAGGTGACCATAGATGGGTCATGAAATTTAGGATATTTTTTTATTTTTTTTTCCCAGAGGCGGTTAGTCACTGGATTGCTTTTACAGGCGATTGCAAGGGAAGTCCCCCTTCAACAAAAAAAAACATTTGCTTTTCAAAAACAGCTGGGATGTAAAAAAAAATTGCAGCAACCACCATTTTATTCTCTAGGGCTTCTGCTAAAAAATAAATATAATGTTTGGGCGTTCTAAGTAAAATTTGCTGCGGTTCCCTGTATCGCACTGCATGGCAGCCGTGTAAATTTATTGATTGATGACACCCTGAAACAGATTGCAAAACGCAGTCCATTTGTCCACATTGCATTGGTGTGAACAGGGGTCTCAAACTCTTCAGAAACTGTAGTTGGTCCCTTTTTCTTCAGCTCATCCATGACCAGATATATGAACATTGCAGATGTCTGTAGGACATTACTGGAAGAATTTATTATTTTGCTTGGTTTAGAGTGTGAATATTTGTGGGTGAATCTTGTTGCTTTAGAAATAAGATGAATGTTATTGACAGAAGTAATATGGTGGCGCCATATTGTTTTTCAGCGGGTGAATACTCTGGGGAGTACTGCTGGAGAGCATGATAAAAAATAATAATTTTAACTTTGTATACACCAGTCCCCGCAGTCTGAAGACTTGGTTATGTGTACACCAGTCCCTGCAGTCTGAAGACTTGGTTATGTGTACGCCAGTCCCCGCAGTCTGAAGACTTGGTTACGTGTACGCCTGTCCCCGCAGTCTGAAGACTTGGTTACGTGTACGCCTGTCCCCGCAGTCTGAAGACTTGGTTACGTGTACGCCTGTCCCCGCAGTCTGGAGACTTGGTTACGTGTACTCCTGTCCCCGCAGTCTGGAGACTTGGTTACGTGTACTCCTGTCCCCGCAGTCTGGAGACTTGGTTACGTGTACGCCGGTCCCCGCAGTCTGGAGACTTGGTTACGTGTACGCCGGTCCCCGCAGTCTGGAGACTTGGTTACGTGTACGCCTGTCCCCGCAGTCTGGAGACTTGGTTACGTGTACGCCTGTCCCCGCAGTCTGGAGACTTGGTTACGTGTACGCCTGTCCCCGCAGTCTGGAGACTTGGTTACGTGTACGCCTGTCCCCGCAGTCTGGAGACTTGGTTACGTGTACGCCTGTCCCCGCAGTCTGGAGACTTGGTTACGTGTACGCCTGTCCCCGCAGTCTGGAGACTTGGTTACGTGTACGCCTGTCCCCGCAGTCTGGAGACTTGGTTACGTGTACGCCTGTCCCCGCAGTCTGTAGACTTGGTTACGTGTACGCCTGTCCCCGCAGTCTGTAGACTTGGTTACGTGTACGCCTGTCCCCGCAGTCTGTAGACTTGGTTACGTGTACGCCTGTCCCCGCAGTCTGTAGACTTGGTTACGTGTACGCCTGTCCCCGCAGTCTGTAGACTTGGTTACGTGTACGCCTGTCCCCGCAGTCTGGAGACCTGGTTACGTGTACGCCTGTCCCCGCAGTCTGGAGACCTGGTTACGTGTACGCCAGTCCCCGCAGTCTGGAGACCTGGTTACGTGTACGCCAGTCCCCGCAGTCTGGAGACCTGGTTACGTGTACGCCAGTCCCCGCAGTCTGGAGACCTGGTTACGTGTACGCCAGTCCCCGCAGTCTGGAGACCTGGTTACGTGTACGCCAGTCCCCGCAGTCTGGAGACCTGGTTACGTGTACGCCAGTCCCCGCAGTCTGGAGACCTGGTTACGTGTACGCCAGTCCCCGCAGTCTGGAGACCTGGTTACGTGTACGCCAGTCCCCGCAGTCTGGAGACCTGGTTACGTGTACGCCAGTCCCCGCAGTCTGGAGACCTGGTTACGTGTACGCCAGTCCCCGCAGTCTGGAGACCTGGTTACGTGTACGCCAGTCCCCGCAGTCTGGAGACCTGGTTACGTGTACGCCAGTCCCCGCAGTCTGGAGACCTGGTTACGTGTACGCCAGTCCCCGCAGTCTGGAGACCTGGTTACGTGTACGCCAGTCCCCGCAGTCTGGAGACCTGGTTACGTGTACGCCAGTCCCCGCAGTCTGGAGACCTGGTTACGTGTACGCCAGTCCCCGCAGTCTGGAGACCTGGTTACGTGTACGCCAGTCCCCGCAGTCTGGAGACCTGGTTACGTGTACGCCAGTCCCCGCAGTCTGGAGACCTGGTTACGTGTACGCCAGTCCCCGCAGTCTGGAGACCTGGTTACGTGTACGCCAGTCCCCGCAGTCTGGAGACCTGGTTACGTGTACGCCAGTCCCCGCAGTCTGGAGACCTGGTTACGTGTACGCCAGTCCCCGCAGTCTGGAGACCTGGTTACGTGTACGCCAGTCCCCGCAGTCTGGAGACCTGGTTACGTGTACGCCAGTCCCCGCAGTCTGGAGACCTGGTTACGTGTACGCCAGTCCCCGCAGTCTGGAGACCTGGTTACGTGTACGCCAGTCCCCGCAGTCTGGAGACCTGGTTACGTGTACGCCAGTCCCCGCAGTCTGGAGACTTGGTTATGTGTACACCAGACCCCGACCGGTTTAGTATTTTATTTCCTCATTGGTATTTTGGTAACCAATAAAAATGCAAGTTGGATCAGCTTTTAAAGCAGTAAACAACTAAAACGTGCAGTTGAATTGTTAGGCAATGTTCCTGATTTCTGTGTAAACATCTTGAGTTGACTGGGAATAACTACTCCTCAGCAGTTCAGCAAAAAGTCACATGCTAGATGAGTCTGGAATGAAATTACTAAAGCTGGCCAAACACCAGTAGAATTGTTTTTGAAAAGTTTGTTCCATTTTCTAATAGTTAACGTAGCTGTAAAGGCTGAAGGTTCTATTTTTAAAGTTGTTCTGAATGCTCAAGGTTTTTTTTTTTTTTTTTTTTACCTTTTTTAATACATTCTACGCATAACCACTTCAATACCCAGCCATAGACAATTGACGGCCTGGGATGGGATTTACCATCCTAAGTGGCCGTCAATTGACGGCCTGGGTATTAGGGGCGAATATCTGGACGATGCCTGCAGCCAGAGGCATCATCCAGATATCCATCTCTTCAGCCGGCGATTCTGCACAAAGTAAGAACGATCATAGCGGCGGTTCCGCCGCTTGATCGTTCTTACAGGCCGCGGGAGGGGACATCCCCCCCCTCCCGCCGCCATCCGGTGCTTCTCCGGGCTTACCTGTACCTTCGGGGGCCCGGAGAACGAATCGTCGGCGGCGGCAGGAAGCATAGAGATGACTGGTGACCAGATGGTCACCAGTCATCTCTATGACCGTCGGAGGACCCGGGCGCGATCTGATGACGTCACGCCCGGGTCCCCGTATGTAAACAAAGCCGCGATTGCGGCTGTAAGTCACCATTGATGAGATCGGTGAATTTTTTTTCACCGATCTCATGGTTTCCAGCCTGGAGGTGAGATGTGAGGTCTTATTGACCCCACATCTCTCCATAAAGAGGACCTGTCACACACATTTCCTATTACAAGGGATGTTTACATTCCTTGTAATAGGAATAAAAGTGGAAAAAAAAAAAAAAAAATGAAAAAAAGTGTAAAAATAAATAAAATATAAGTAAAAAAAAATAATAAAAGATAAAAAAAAAATGAAAACGCCCCTGTCCCCGATAGCTCGCGTGCAGAAGCGAACGCACACGCAAGTCCCGCCGACATATGTAAACGCCGTTTAAACCACACATGTGAGGTATCGCCGCGTGCGTTAGAGTGCCAGCAACTAATCTAGCACTAGATCTCCTCTGTAAATCTAAACTGTAACCTGTAAAAAATAAATAAAGCGTTGCCTATGGAGATTTTTAAGTACCGAAGTTTGGCGCCATTCCATGAGTGTGCGCATAATTAAAGCGTGACATGTTGGGTCTCTATTTACTCGGTGTAACATAATCTTTCACATAATACAAAAAAATTGGGCTAACTTTAGTGTTTTGTTATTTTTTTAATTCATAAAACAATTTTTTTTACAAAAAAAAGCGTTTGAAAAATAATTGCGTAAATACCGTGCAAGATAAAACTTTGGAATGACCGTCATTTTATTCCCTAGGGTGTCTGCTAAAAAAAACATATACAATGTTTGGGGGTACTGTGTAATTTTCTAGCAAAAGAATGATGATTATTACATGTAGGAGAGAAGTGTCAGAATAGGCCCGGTATGGAGGTGGTATAAAAGCCTAGTATTGAAGCGGATAAAGGGGGGGGGGGGGGGAACGTCTGTGTGCAGCTCCCCAGCCCCCACTTATCTGAACCCCATCTTGATCCAGCGATATGCATGAGAGCAGCGGCTCTCCCGGGTCACACTCTGCTCATCGGCTCACACAGCAGTGTCTGTGAAATGAAGCCAGAGGCTTGCTATAGGGGGCACTCAGGCGGGGGAAGAAGCTAAGGGGCACTCAGGTGGGGGGAACCAAAATAAGGAAGATTGGGGCTGCTCTGTGCAAAACCATTGCACAGAACAGGTAAGAATAATATGTATTTTTTTGTTTGTTTTGTCTTTTAATTCTTGCTTTTAGAATCGCTTTAATGCATTCTTTTGCATTAGGGTAAAAAAACCTTCAGCATAGCCCCCCTTATACTTAACTGAGCAGTGGCTCAGTTAATCACAGCCAGTAAAATGGGGGGGAGGAATGTGTGACTTCCACGTAAAAAGACTGTTTGTTTAATCTAGTCTTCTCTGATCCTCCCCTCTTTCTACAGTCCTGGAGCCATCTCCTGATGGAACAGAGCCTTGTGGGCACTTTATCACATGCTCAGTTTTGTGTGTATTTCTAGCGATGTAATCGGCACTGTCTAGACAAGGTCCTGCAGTCTCAGGCCGCGTACACTCGATCGAACATGTCCGCTGAAACTGGTCCGCAGACCAGTTTCAGCGGACATGTTCGATCGTGTGTACGGCCTATCGGACAGTTTTCCAGCGGACAAAAGTTTCTAAACATGCTAAGAAACATGTCCACTGGAAACCTGTCTGTCGGACATGTCCGCTGGTTAGTACGCCCAACCATCGAACCAAAATCCCGCGCATGCGTCAAATTTATTTGACGCATGCTTGGAAGCATTGAACTTCCTTTTTTCAGAACGTCGGTGTGTTCTACGTCACCGTGTTCTGTCCGAGGGGATTTTGGTCCGATGGTGTGTACACACATCAGACGAAAACACCCCTTCAGACATGTCCGATGAAAACGGTCCGTCTGACCTGTTTCATCGGACATGTCTGATCGTGTGTACGCGGCCTCATAGGACAGTCGGAGGAGAATGAAAGCTTTTTCTACAAGCTTTAACCAGTGCTCGGCCGGACACTGATAACTCTGCACTTCCTGTCCCATAGTCAAACCAGGAAGTGGGAGGAAATCATTCCAGTAAGGGAATCTATGGTTGTCACTGGAACTAGTGTCCCCGCTGAAAGATTTTCCTTCTACTAATGTTCTGGTGGCATTTTAAAATTGGAGATATTTTGTTGTTTACTTTCACTCTTGATGTAAAAATGACAAATGGCATGAGTCTCTCTAAGGGGACAGAAAGAAAAACCTAACAGAGCTTCCAATCCCTCTCCGTATCCAATACTTAAATGGAGAAAACTTTTTTGTTTTTTTAGTTGGGTATCGCTACTGGTCTGTAGCAGTGGCAATTGACCATCTTGCTGTTAAAGTGGATGTAAACCCGAGTTGTGTAATTTGAGCTGGGCACATATATTTGCAGTGTGTTCTTTTCTCTCTTCAAAGCACTAAGTCTTGTGGTTTTCTCCTTCTCCGTTCAGAAAGCTGCTTGACTCACAGGACAGCTCTGAAAGTCTCTTGCCTATGTGGAAGGCGGTGTGTTCGCCTTTCCTCCAATTGGCGGTCTCCCAGTGTAATCCAAGACTTCTCTCACAGTGCAGAATGAGGAAGTAAAAATTCTAACACTATCTGAACTTTCTAAACAGAATATAAAGCTGAAGACAGTAGATATACATGTAAAACTTATGTAGGAGGATTTATTTAATCCCTGTATCATCTGAGGCTGTTCACTTCACTGGGTGTATGGAGGGTTTACATCCACTTTAAAGGGGTTGTAAACCTTCTGCGTTTTTCACCTTAAAGTGGGGGTTCACCTTATACAAAATATATATCATTAGATCAGCATACTGCTGACATCTGCAGTATGTTGGTGTCCACCCCCTGCTGTACTTACCGTATTATCGTAGTTTTAACCCGGTTTCCCTCTGCCCCAGGGAATAGGCGTTCCTATAACCAGGCATAGATGATTGACGTGTACCCGAAGTGGGACTCGGCTTTTTACGGCGCCTGCGCAGTCAGCTCTACACTGCAGGCGCCGTATAGCGCCGAAAACAGCCGAGTCTCACGTCGGCTATTTTCGGAAGGCGTGACGCACTATACGCGCACATCAATCATCTATGCATGGTCTTAGGAACGCCTATTCCCCGTGGGGAAACGGCTCTGAGCCGGATTACAACTATGTATAACACGGTAAGTACAGAAAAAAACAGCATACTGCAGATGTCAGCAGTATGCTGGATCTAATGGTAAAAAGTTGGTTTTGAGGGTAAACCTCCGCTTTAAGGGCACTTTTTACACTGGGGTGGGCGGTTGGCTATTTTTAGCGGCGGGGTGCTTTTAACCCCTGCTGATGGCCGAAAAAGGGTTAAAAGCACCCACAAAGCACTGCTGCAGCATCACTTCGGTGCTGACCATTGATTTCAATGGGTAGGTGCACTGTAGGAGCGGTCTATACACCGCTCCTACAGTGCCTCAAAGATGCTGCTTGCAGGACTTTTTTGAGCGTCCTGCCAGCGCACCGCTCCAGTGTGAAGGTCCTCGGCTTTCACACTGGAGTGACAGGAGAGGTGCTTTACAGGCGCTGTTTTTAGCACTATAGCACCTGTAAAGCTCCTCAGTGTAAAAGTAGCCTAATGCATTAAGGTGAAAAACCTTCTTTAGTGCAGCAGCCCCCCCCGAGCCCCTCTTATACCTGCCTGAGCCTTTTAATTCCCGCAATGGGTATGGGCACACCCGCTCCGGCCGGTGTCTTGTGTCCTGATTGGGTAGATTGATAGCAGTGTAGCAATTGGCTCCTGCTGCTGTCAATCAAATCCAATGATGCGGGGTGCGGAGCCAAGTCCTGCAGTCTGCCAACAGACGCAGCAGCGGGACATGGGAGCGTGCCCGCATGGGTGTCCCTAAGGAGAGCACTTCTCCGGGGCACTCGAAGAGGAGAAGCAGCCAGCACCGCTGAGGGTCCCCAGAAGAGGAGAATCTGGACTACTCTGTGCATTACCAACTGCACAGCATAGGTAAGTATGACATGTTTGAACCTTTACAACCCTCCCCCCCCCCCCTCCCTTTTTTGGCTTAAAAATCTCTCAGGAGTGCCACATAGATCACAAGTAGTCTGAACAACCAACCCTTCTGGTGAATGGCACAATAGCAGAATGACAATTTGGGTCTGGTTGTTATTCGAAAAATGTACGAGTGTTTTTGTTCTACATTGTCTTGCAAGTGTGTGTTTAAAAAAAAAAAAAAGACTTTGTTACAGATAGGAAGCCTGTTGGCTCCTTCTTTTATAGCCTTTCTGTTCCTCTAATTGTATTTAGTCCTGTGGTGCAAGAGTGATAATATTAAAAACATTTTTTATTTTTTTTAAACAAAACCAGCAAGCAACAGTATTAAGCCCAAAAGCAAACATTTAAAAAAAGCTCTCTTGCAGTTACAGGATTGAGCCAGACCATGTAATACTAACAGGGTTAAACAGGTTAAAATGATCCAGCTGTTATTTATTTATTTCAAACTTGTATCCCAAAAGGGGGAAACAATTATTTGCTGTAACTGTTCTAAAGTATGAGCTGGAGTTCAGCTTTCAATTTGTTAGTGTATTTAAATCTGATGGTACTTCTAATCGCCCATTTCCTTTTGCCTCCCCTTTCGCCTCCCCTTTTCCTTCTGCCTCCCCTTTTTTCCTTCTGCCTCCCCTTTTTTCCTTCTCCCTCCCCTTTTTTCCTTCTGCCTCCCCTTTTTTCCTCCCCCTTTTTTTTCCCTTTTTCTCCTCCGTTTCCACCAGACCCGCTGATTGGCATCCTGTGTGTCCAATCGGTGCGATTGCATCTCTGGTGGCGCGTGCATGTCCCCCCAGTGTCTATTGCACAAAATGACCCACGGGCACGTTGTCTCGGGCAGTAGAGTTGACCTGCCATAGTAAAAGTGCGGTAGGTAGTCTGCAAGTGGTTAAGGTGGGCGACGCACCCTGAATTCTTTTCTTTTTTTTGGGGGGGGGGGGACTAATGCAGTATAACCATGAGAATCAAGCATTTGGTTCGCAGGTGTGCCATAGCCTCATTGACTGAGTTTTTGATAAGTAATGCAGGTTTGACAGGTTGGCACAAGTGTACAGTCCCCTCCAATTGTAATGCAGACTTCATCTGGCTAGTCCAAAAATGATTGTATTGTAGAGTTCGTTGGTGGTCGAAAAACTGCAGCTCAACTGCCTATTTTTGCTGCCCTTACTCTGCAACAGAATAACGTTTGGAATCTCCCTCTGTCCAGACAAGTAAGTTGATTACTTTTTTACAGGGTATCTTTAGTTTTATTATTATATTAAGTAGGGTTGTCCCGATACTAGTATCAGTATCGATACTGAGCTTTTGCGTGAGTACTTGTACTTGTACGCGGAGAGCGGAGCAGAGCAGTCCTCGTATGGAGGAGAGGAGAGCTGCTGCCGCTGCCACCTGGTCCCCTTAGACAAAGCCAAGTCAAGCGGCCAAGCCGCTGCCGACATCTAGTTACTATGCGCTGGGGAACACAATAGCTGTCATTTGCATTTGAATAGCTGTGTGTACCCCCACCGCGCCTCGTCATGTATAGCCCCTCCCCCTTGCCCATAAACTTGATAGACAGGTCACCCGTCCCAGGATTGGACGGGTGATCTGTCTATCAAAGTGCCCGGGCAAGGGGGAGGGGCTATACATGACGAGGTGCGGCGGTGTTCCCCCAGCGCATAGTAACTAGATGTCGGCAGCGGCGGGGGGAGGGGGGATTGACTTGGCTTTGTCTAAGGGGACACAAGGCTGCATCTAGGGACATGGCTGCATCTAGGGACATGGCTGCATCTAGGGACATGGTTGAATTTGGTGACACAGCTGCTTTTAGTGACACGTTACTGCATTTAAAAAAAAGTATCGGTATTCGGTATCGGCGAGTACATAAAGAAAAAGTATTGGTACTTGTACTCGGTCCTAAAAAAGTGGTATCGGGACAACCCTAATAATAAGGGAGAAACAGGGTCGCTTAAATGCCATATTTATTTTACTCTTCATTATGAACGTAAAATGGATTGTAGCTCATTTGTTGAATAAAGTTAATTTATGTTCCCCTATGTGAACTTGCTTGGAGAAAATGGTTATTTTTAGTGTACATTCAGGAAATTCTGAAGAATCTTTGTTCATAACTATAACGCTGCTGAGTTTGCATTTTCTTAGGTTCTGTCTGGCCTAAAACAGAAGAAAGTCTGCCACGCCATATTTGAAATATTCCTTGACCAGATAAAATAATTCTGTCTGGAAGAGGCAGTTGAAATGGAGGCTTACATAGTGTTCATCCTTCTATCCATATGATATATTTTTGTTAATGACCCTGAAAAAAAAAAAAGGGGGTAGCTAAATACACGATTTTCTAGTGCAGTTCAGTATAAAACTGTTTCATGCACAAGAAGGGCCACATTTTCATGGTGGGGCGAAAAGGGAATGAATGCATTAAAGCAGGGCTCGACGAAATCCGAGCACCAGGTCGCAATTGCGACTAGAATTAGCGATCCTGTGTCTCTGTGCTCCACCGCTGCGTGGGCCGGTAATTGAGGCCGCAACTTTACGGCCTTCTGCAGGCCTATGCTTCCTTCTGTGATCTGGTGCCATCTTGTGGTGGCCGTTGGCATGACAAGACAACCAGCAATGCTAATGGAGCTAATGCTGTGTTTTCACTGCCATCTCATTCCCTCTAATTAGAACCACCAAACAATTTATATATATTTTTTATTCTAACACCCTAGGGAATAAAATGGCGGTCGTTGCAATACTTTGTCGCACCATATTTGTGCAGCGGTCTTGCATGTGCACTTTTTTGGGGGAAAAATACTCCGTTTTTAATTAAAAAATAAGACAACAGTAAAGTTAGCCCATTTTTTTTTATTTTTTATTGTGAAAGATAATGTTATTTTGAGTAAATTGATACCCAGCATGTTGCACTTCAAAATTGCGTCCGCTCGTGGAATGGCGACAAACTTTTACCCATTAAAATCTCCATAGGCGACGTTACAGAAAAGGTTTAGGGCTAGAATCATTTCTCTCGCTCTACCAATCGCGGCGATACCTCACGTGTGTGGTTTGAACACCGCTTTCATATGGGGCACTACTCGCGTATGCTTTTGCGTGCGAGCTCGGTGGGACGGGGTGCGTTTCTGGCTCCTAATATTTTTAGCTGGCTCCTAGATCCCAAGCAAATTTGTCAAACCCTGCATTAAAGGCTCTCTTATGGAGCATCAGATGTCAGCGGAGACATGTCCACTGACATCTGATCCGATCTGCTAAAATCAGATCGATGGCGATACATCCCCATCTGTCCCTATCGGATTGGGTGAGATCTGATGAAAATGGACATGCTGTCCCTTTTTGTCCGATCTCTCCATCAGACAGCGGCACTGCACAAGCCCCTCCCCGCTCAGTGAGCAGAGAGGGATCGGTCATCTGCCGGGTCAGCGGAGAGATCTCCCGCTGAGCTGGCGGACCACTGAAAGCGGATCCGTCCCCATGTGTAAGGGGCCTTAGGTTAAAGCCCAAATAAATATTGAGGTTGATTTATTAACCACTTAAGGACCGGACCAATATGCTGCTAAATGACCAAAGGTGGTTTTACATTTCGGCACTGCGTCGCTTTAACAGACAAAATTTGCGTCCTTTTCTTCCCACAAATAGAGCATTATTTTGATGGTATTTGATCGCCTCTGCGTTTTTTTGTTTTTTTTTGCGATATAAACGGAAAAAGACCGATTTTATTTATTTTTTTATTATTATTATTAATAATAATAATATTTTTTTTCTACTTTTTGTTATAAGAAAAATCAAATAAACTAAATTTTAGTCAAACATTTAGGCCAAAATGTATTCAGCCACATGTCTTTAGTAAAAAAAAATGCAATATAAAAAAAAAATTAGCTACCTAGTGGCAACAGTGACACTAATACAGTGATCAGAAAACCGATCGCTTAGTGACACTGGCAATAGGGGGTGAAAGGGTTAACTAGGACGGTGATCAAGGGGTTAAACCTTTATTAGGGGGGGGGGGGTACAGGGCTACCCTGGACCTAACACTAACTGCCTGTCACACTAACTATCACACTGACACTAAATGCAGTGATCAGTAAATATGATCACTGCAATCAGTGACACTGTGACAGAGGGTGTGTGGTGTCAGTGTGCTGTTGGTGCGACTTGTGATGTCTTTTCTGACATCACTTCCTCTGCCAGTGTTTACATTACACAGGCAGAGGAAGTGCAGGGCGGAGGCTCTGCGGATTCGCTGGGAGCGATCGCGAGGGGACGGACAGAAACCAACAGCCGTCCCCCTCATCTCGGATCGCTCCCACAGGTAAAACGACCGCCTCAAGTAGCAGGGGGGGTCCCGATCGGACCCCCGACCCGCAAGAAGGCAGGGACGTACATGTACGCCCATGTGCCTGTACGTGCCATTCTGTGGACGTACATATACATGCGGCGGTCGTTAAGTGGTTAAAATTGGAGAGCTTTAAGGTGTGTTTGTGTGTGTGGTGTTTTTTTTTTTTTTTGTCAAAGCCATAACATGCATTGTATTCACATCTGTGCGATATGGTCCGCTGAAGGGCAGACTCATTTTTTAGACTGGAAGGGCCCTTTAACACAGGTGTTCAGTCTAGATCCATCTGTCAGATGTGTGTCTATGGGTGGTTGAATGTAAACGGATCATCGCCATCTGTTTACATCCACCTACATCCCTGTCTTGCTTAAAAAAAAAAATACGGCTGTGTCCCTTTTCCATTTAGACAGATCTTAATGGAAGTCATCAGTTTACATCCTTTCTGTGATTGGTTTCTGCAACAACTAAATAAGGATGAAAATTGGATGTAAACTGAACTGAAGTGTTAAATGATCTGAACTGAAGATGGATTGAAAAGTGATGTAAACTGATTTAACCTGAATCTGTATTCATCAGTTTTTTTTTTTCTTGCCACAAAACATGACTGAACTGATGGCACCCGTGTGAAAGGACCCTACATATGCATTTGTGTGCCATTTAGAATAAATGTCAACATATAATAGAATATAATCTGCATTTACATATATATATACATACATACATACATGGTAATGCACAAAGGCATGTGTAGTGTGAAGATACCATACAAATCCCAATAAAGGGGATCGTCTGTGCTCTGAACATTGTGTTTTACAGTTTGATATTCTAAAGTTCTAAACCCCAAGGCTCCTCCTCTTTTCGAGTGCCCCTTGGAGAGCCACTCTCCCTCGGGGGCACTCCTGCATGCGTGCTCCCGTGTCCTGCTGCTTCTTTTGACACAGACAGCAGGACTCGGCTCTGGCTCCCGCATCATTGTATTTGATTGACAGCAGCAGGAGCCAATGGCTGTGCTCCTATCAATCTATCCAATCAGGACTGAGACACCAGCTGGAGCTGTAGTGCTTGTCCCTGTCGCTGGAAAGACTGGGTTCAGGCAAGTAAAAGGGGGGCAGCTGCATCTCGGGAGGTTTTTACTTTAATGCATTAAAGTGAAAAACCTCAAGAATTTACAACCCCTTTTAAGTTGATTGCTGAGAATCCATTTCTACATGGCTAGGTTATACTGGTATACGTTCACCTTTCATAACATGTTACACCTACAGTCTATTCAGAGTGTAACATATTACAGAGGGACTGATGTGAATGTATAATACATATGTAATCTGCTGTGTAACTTGACGGCGCAATGGAAGTACCTAAAATAATAAATAAAAATGTATCAGTCCCTGTACAACATCCCTCTTTTTGACACCGAGTGAGGGATCTTCTCCCCCCCCCACTCACTGTAATAATCTAAAAAAAAAAAACTCGGCCAAGCGGGGTTCTCTCCGCCCAGTTGTGTCATTCATTTACAGTGTTCTGTGAATGAATGAACTATAACTACCTTTTTGTGGCTGTAGGCTTTTAGTTCTCAATGAACTTCCAGGGCGCTATTGGTCTTCCTGTCAGAGTGTAAGGCTGCTTTCACAACGTCGTATTTACCGCGGTATTCAGCCACTAGCGGTGCGGTTTTAACCCTCGCTAGCGGCCGAAAAAGGGTTAATACCGCGGTTTCCCATTGATTTCAATGGGAAGGCGTGGTATAGGAGTGGTCAGCACACCGCTCCTATACCGCAGTAAAGATACGGCTAGCAGGACTTTTGAAACGGTCCTGCTAGCGCACCGCTTCAGTGTGAAAGCCTTCGGTCTTTCACATTGAACACTACAGGGCAGGTTTTTTTCATGCGGTATAGCAGTGCTATTTTTAGCGCTGTGCCGCATGAAAAACGCCTTAATGTGAAAGGGGCTTAACTGCCTGCCCATATCAGAGGTATGGGCAGACGGCTACAGACAGTCTGCATGACCGTGGGATTAATACCCGCAAGCTACTGATTGCTGGTGCAATGCTTTTAAAAGGGTCCTAACAAAAAAAAAATTGCATATTTTTTTACCTGCAAAATAATGTGCATTTTTTTTTTATTTATTTTTTAGGAAAGGTGAATTTCTTCTTTTAAAGTACATGCTAGAATGACCTTTTAGATAAGACCACACACTTTTGTTGAATTTTATATTCCTTTTAGACAAGCATGTGGTAGAGGGTTACTTAATCTTTTAAAGAAGAAGTGTCCTGAGTCACGAAATCTCCATTTAATGTGGAAATACTCATTTCTGATTGTGTAAGGAAACACTCTGATTGTGTAGTAATTCCATTATGCTGCTTTCCCATTCATGCTTATTAGCTCCTCCACTGCCAAAAGCTTGATTTAATGGTGTCAGGCAGAGCTCTGACCCCTCTGCTCTGAATGCACTGTGAAATAAATAGAGTAGTTCCTTAAAGGGCAGATTCTCTACATTTGACCCTTTTACATGTAAAGGAGTCCCCACCTGAAAAGGTTTGTCTGTATTACCTTTTATTAGCCATGTGGGGGACACAGCAAACATATGGAAGAAGGCGCGCTGATCAGATGAGACCAAAATTAAACATCACCCTAAACACACCATCCCCACTGTGAAACATGTTGGTGGCAGCATCATGTTGTGAGGATGCTTTTCTTCAGAAGGGAATGGAAAGCTGGTCAGAGTTGATCTAAAGATGGATGAAAATCTGTTATACCGCGTACACACAATCGAAAATTCCAGCAAGAAAAGTTTGATGTGAGCTTTTGGTCGGAAATTCCGACCGTGTATAAGCTTCATCGGAACATTTTCTGTTGGAATTTCCTACAGCAGAAATTTGAGAGCTGGTTCTCAATTTTTCCGACAAAACTTCTTGTCAGAAATTCCTATCGTCTGTATGCTATTCTGATACACAAAAAAACACTTGTGCTCGGAATCAATTCGACGCATTCTCGGAATCATTGAACTTAATTTTTCTCAGCTCATTGTAGTGTTGTACGTCACTGTGTTCTTGACTGTCAGGCCGCGTACACACGTCCGAGAACTTCGTCGGGCTAAACCCATCGTTCCGCCCGACGAGGTTCCCGATGAGCGGTCGGAAAAGCTTGTCGAGCCAAAGTCCTCATTGAACAACGAGGAAAAAGAGAGCGTGCTCTCTTTTTTGGCTCGACGAGCATCCCGACGGGACGCTCGTCGGAAGTGTACACACGATCGAGCTTCTCGCCAGAATATGTCTCCCAGCGAGCTTCTCGCTGGATTCTGCAGAGAAGCTCGGTCGTGTGTACGGGGGCCTCAGAGTTTCAGACAACATTTGTTTGACCGTGTGTATGCAACACAAGTTTGAGCCAAAATTCTGTGGGGGGGGGGGGATCTAACGGTTTTCTTGTCGGAATTTCCAATCGTGTGTACCCGGCATAAGAGTCTGCAAAAGACCTGAGATTGGGGCGGGGGTTCAGCTTCCAGGTGGACAACGACCCTCAACATACAGCCAGAGCTACAATGTTTAGATCAAAGCAAATTCATGTGTTAGAATGGCCCAGTCAAAGTCCAGAGCTAAATCCAATTGAAAATCTGTGGCAAGACTTGAAAACTGTTGTTCAGACGCTCTCCATCCAGTCTGACAGAGCTTGAGCTATTTTGCAAGGAAGAAGGGGCAAAAATGTCATTCTCTAGATGTGCAAAGCTGGTAGAGACATCCCCAAAAAGACTTGCAGCTGTAATTGTAGTGAGGTGGTTCTACAAAGTATTGACTCAGGGGAGTGAATACAAATGCACGCCACACTTTCCATATATTTTTTTTTTTTTGTAAAAAAAAAAAAAAAAAAATGAAAACTATTTTTTATTTTCCGTCCACTTCACAATTATGTGCCCCTTTGTGTTGGTCTATCACATAAAATCCCAAAATACATTTACGTTTCTGGTTGTAAAATGACAAAACAAAATTTGTAAGGTATTACAATGGATAGATTTGCTCTCAATGGATGCACATATGATATTCAGGCTGGGAGGCATAGTAGGGGTAAGTGATCAGAATCATTTCTAGAACTTTAGTTGCCAGAAATATCTATTCTTTCTTTAGGCCAGCTGAAGGCAGCGCACGAAAATATTTTGCAGGACTGCCGGGCAGTCGCCATTTGCAGAAAGATGTCAACAGTGACAGTTCCTAAATTTCTTTTCATACAGGCTTATTTTAAAGATGTGCATCGTGGAAACATCTAATATTATACTATGGAGCTTGGTGTACACGGCTTGTTTTGCAAATTCTATCCTTATTACTCATTTGGCACAAACTGGTGGAACATTTTTATAATTGATGTACCTGCAAGCAGTTAGAAACTACAAAACTTCATAAACAATGAGGTTGGTATCTTCGGACTTTCTTGTTTAGGTTGTTGCTTCCTAAACATTTAACACTGGCAACAATTTGGTAACTCCTGATCTTGGGTAAATTCATGATAACCACTTATGTCACGTAATGAGCCGCAGAGTAGCACATACTGTACAAGGGGCATTTTCCCTATTAGCAGTTTGTAGTTTTATGCACATTATCCTGCAATTGCCTTTTGTGAATTTTTAACTTTTTTTAACCCTCTATTTTAAAATCTCCCTTATTTTTGTTTTCAGGGTGGCTCCATTCATTTGAGCCACACTTAGGCACATCAGGCTGCAATGCCATGCTTCTATGCTTTGTGCGCCCACATGATCAGGCAGTATAGAACCACATTAATGACTCAATCACAACCTCATACTACAGGTATCAACTGGCAGATGTAGAGGGAGAGATCAGTTGAAATCTTAAGCTGGTCACACATGCACCATATGGCGCAGAGTATGATGTGACTTGTAGTCCCAACACAGGCATTCATGTGGCCTTTACAGTGCTCACCCACCCTTACTGGAAGTTTGGGGATCGGAAGGAAGCAATTATTTTTTTCTTTTAAAAGTGACCAGAGAGAGATTTTTGAAAAACGCATGGTGGTATACGCATGTTCCCTTTTTAAATGGATATAAATTAAAGGAACATTAAAGTCAGGAATATATATATATTTTTTTTAAATAACCTGTCCAGTTAGAACGCACTCATTACCAAACTTGCTAGGATCTCAAAATGGAGAACAATGTGAGGAAAAGTATAAATGACTTTCAGTTATTTAAAAAATGTCAGGGAATTGCTGCTTAACTTTAGCTGGCAATATATAGGCAAAGGCAGCTAAGCCAGTTGCTTGTGAATACCATCCTAAAATAGGACCTTCTAACACTTGTCTTTTTGCTGTCACCCGAGCCGTGAATAAGGGGAAATCTCCCCAATAGAACAATCTATCGTCTTGCACTGTGTGTGCGGTGACTGGCACACTGGATTAATGGCAATCACTGCACAGACACATGTGAAACAATGGTTTTCTGCTAAGCCCTGATACTGTGGTAAGTTTACAGTAGGTGACCGCGATATTGTGCCAATCTCGCTCCCTTCCTCGGCGAGATTGACCACCTACGAGCCCCATCGTGGGAGCCAGCGCCGAGCCGGCTTGCCGCAATGGGGACAATGGCGTCATAGAAGCGACGGGGATCCGACTTGGATTCCTGCCAATTTTAGCCGCAACGTTTGGTACGAACCATGAGGGGGAACTCCACGCCAAATTTTAAATAACAAACCCCCCGGGGCATACCTGGCCCTTAGGTCTGGTATAGGTTGTAAGGAGAACCCCCCCCCCCCCCACGCCGAAAAACCGGCGTGGGGATCCCCCTACAATCCATACCAGACCCGTATCCAAAGCACGCCGCCGGTCAGGAAGGGAGTGGGGACGAGCGAGTACCCCCCCCCCCCCTGAGCCGTACCAGGCCGCATTCCCTCAACATGGGGGGGTTAGGTGCTCTCGGGCAGGGGGATGCACTGCGGCCCCCCCACCCCAGAGCACCCTGTCCCCATGTTAAGGACAGGGCCTCTTCCCGACAACCCTGGCCGTTGGTTGTCGGGGTCTGTGGGCGGGGGGCTTATCGGAATCCGATATTTAATAAGGGGGCCCCCAGATACCGGCCCCCCACCCTAGGTGAATATCGTACCCCTACCCATTCACCTGGAGGCAAAGTGTAAAACAAAATAAACACACGACACAGGGTTTTAAAATAATTTATTAGTCTGCTACAGGGGTCTTCTCCGCTCTCCAGGGGGTCTTCTTCCATCTTCTCCACTTCACCGCTGTTGTCTCGGTGCTCTCGGTTCTTCTCCCGCTCATATGCCCCTTTTTATTTGGCGTAGAGTTCCCCCTCATGGTTCATACCAAACGCCGTGGCTAGAATTGGCGTGAATCCAATGTTTTTTCTTTGTATTTAATCCAAGTCGGATCCCCGTCGCTTCTATGACGCGTTCGCTGGAATGTGCTTTTTTTTTCTATTTTAGCGAGTGCGAGATTTCGTCACCCTGTCGCCGAGAATCAGCATGATGCTGTCGTGCTGAAAACACATTCTCGGTGACAGGTACTGTACGTGCTTCCGTCATCCACTGTCTCTCCTCTCTCTCCTCCCACCCCTTCTGCTGCTAAAATGACTGTGTGTACTTAAAGGGTCACTAAAGGGAAAAAATGTTTTTGCTGAAATGACTGTTTACAGGGTATAGAGACATAATAGTTAACTGATTCCTTTTAAAAACGATTAAAAACAGATAAAAATCAATCATATAATGTGCCTCTAGTTTCACTTTAGTTTTTTGCACCTAGCTTAGTTTTTGCATGTAATTTTTAATGCCTCTGTGCTGGACAGAGCCATAGAGAGTGATGGTTAAGAAAACGAAACTAGAATCTCCCAGTACTGTGGTCATCAGGAAACAGACAACCAGGAAGTGTCCAGAACAGAGCAGAATTACAGCAACATCAGAGCAATAAGAGATAATAAGAGATTGAGAGAGGAGTGTGGCGGGCAGTCACATGAGCACCAATAGGTGCTCTGAAATTGGGTATACAGGTACATATTTTTTATGTATAACAATAGGGAAGGACCGATTATCTTTTTATTTGGAGGGCCGATACCAATTTTTCGGCAGCCTTTCAGGCCAATAGTCGATAACCAGTGCCAATATTCTGTACATCACTGTCGCCTGTCACCGAGCTGGTAAACTTCCACACGCAGGCGGGCAGTGAGAAATGATGTAACTATCTCTCTGCATGCCCATGGGTGTGTCAAGAGCAGCCTTTGTGGCCCTGCTATAGAGGCGGAACAGAGGTGATGCGAGGTGGGCAGAGAGAGATGCCACCTCGTGGCTGCCTGCCGCACCACTGACAGATTGGCAGAGACTGCATCGAGTGCAGCGTGGGGGCAGGGGGAGGGTCTGACCAACATCGGTAAGTCTCTGACCGATACCGATTATTTTAAAAATTTGATTATCGGCCCCCAGTAATCAGCTGCTCTGATGATCAGTCGACCCCTAGAATATAAACCCTGGGGGCACATAACATCAAGGAACAGAGGGGAATCCTGTTAACTACACAACTTTATTGCTGGTTTGCACCTTTTTATTATTATGAAATATATATAAAAGGCACATCCTAATACAATACGTCAGTAACTGTCGTCATGTTTGAATTTCAAGCAGTGTAAGTACCTAACTTTGACCTGGTGTCAGACTCTTGCAGTCCCTGTACAGCAGAGATCAAACTGGTAGAGGGAAGAACATCAGGGAGCCATTCTGGTTTGTTGCAGTGCTCATGTACTAACAAGGAACGTGAGTGTGGAGTGACAAATAAGTGGGGTCATTAGTGTGCTCCTTCACTCTATGTTCCATCACACAGTAAGAGAGAAAACTGTAAATGTTACTTAACGCGGAGTTTCACCCAAAAATGTAACTTCCGCTTTTTGGAATCTCCCCCCCCCCCCCCCACGGTGTCACTTTTGCCATTTTTTCAGGGGGGAGGAGGGAACAGATACCAGTGTATTCCAGGTATTTTCTACCACTTCCGGGCATGGGACCTACGCTACATCCGGCGCCTACTCCCCCCCCCCCCCCCCCGTCTACTGGAAGACACACAGGTCCCAAGAAGACAGCAGGGACCAGTGGAATCGAGCAGCACAACTCGCGCATGCGCGGTAGGGAACCAGGAAGTGAAGCCGCAAGTTTCGTCGGAAGTCCGCTTGATTGGCCGTGCTGGGTTGACCCTACGCACAGAAGTTCATTCATCTAGGCAGATGCCCAAATTGTACACCGAGCTGTGTGTGTGTGCTGGAGGTTTAAAGCTTGTATTACTAAGGTTGATCTGCTGACAGCCTTATGGCCCATACACACGATCCGAATATCGGCCGACGGATCGTACGACTTTTTTCGCTCAATAATCGCAAGTAAAATAAAATAGGTTTTTAAACTCACGAAAATTCTCGTACGATAGAAAAAAACGATCGGAAGTGATGTCACGTGTTGAAATGTATTTGTATTGTATTATCGGACGACGGCTGTACTGACTAAACGAAAATCGGACGATCGGACTTCGGACGAGAACAATTTTCACGCTTGTCCGATCGGATGAACGGTCGTGATCGGCTGTCGAAAGTAGTGTACACACGATCCGAAAATCGTACGATCCATCATCGGACGATCGTTTTCGTCCGATATTCGGATCGTGTGTATGGGCCATTAGACAGACAGGTCAAATCTCAGCCAGTTCAGCAGAAACCAGCTGAGATTCGAAACATGTATGGGCAGGCTGAATGTACCAAGTTTGTCAACTTGGGTAGAAAACAGCATGCCGGGTTTTACCTGCGATTGTCGCTTGCAGCTGCCTTAGCCACTATCAATAATCGCTGTCTTCTCACTGCGGGGACAGCTTCCCCCCCTACCTCCCCCAGCTGGAAGAAGGTTGGCTCTCTGCTCAGGGAGCCCTGAGAACCAAGCGATCAAACTGCCGATTACTTGGTTCTCAGGCCTCCTTTGGTACTCGGTATTTGAGCCGGCGTGGACAGATGTAGCATTGGAGCGATGCTGCATCCACCTAGGTAAGTATGATCCTGGAAAAAACAAAACTTTCTTCTCTTTTTTTTTTTTTAAATCTATGGGTTTAGTTCTGCTTTACTGCTGTTCAGGGTGCTCTGAGCTTCAGCAAAATGGCAGCCTATAGCAATAAGAAACAAAACTAGGGTTATACCGATACTAGTATCGGTATCGATACTGAGCATTTGCGCGAGTACTTGTACTCACGCAAATGCTCCCGATGCCTGACCGAATACTTTTTTTTTTTTTGAGAGAGCTGGTGGAGAGGGGGCGGAGAGCGGAGCAGAGCAGTCCTCGTATGGAGGAGGGGAGAGGAGAGCTGCTGCCGCTTTGATGGACAGATCACCCGTCCCAGGATTGGACGGGTGAGCTGTCTATCAAAGTGTCCGGGCAAGGGGGAGTGTCTATACATGGCGCGGCGGGGAACACACAGCTATTCAAATGAAAGCTGTTGTGTTCCTCCAGCGCAAATTAACTAGATGTCGGCAGCAGGGGGGGGGGGGGGCGGGACTTGGCTTTGTCTTAGGGGACACAAGGCTGCATTTAGGGACAAGGCTGCATTTAAAAAAAAGTATCTGTAATCGGTATCGGCGAGTACATGGGGAAAAAAAGTATCGGTACTTGTACTCGGTCCTAAAAAAGTGGTATCGGGACAACCCTAAACAAAACCAATGCTGGTGGAAATTTCCACTCCATTCTAGTAGAATAATTATTAAAGGGTTTTTTTTTTTTAAGGCCTAAAAACCTGTGTGCAGCAGTCCCCCTAATACTTACCTGAGGATCCACTCTGTTCAGCGTTGTCCACGAGTATCTCAGCTGTCCAAGATTCTCCCTCCTGATTGTCTGAGAGACAGTAGTGGTGCCATTGGCTCCTGCTTCTGTCACTCAAAGTCAGCTAGCCAAACAGGAGAGAAAGAGGTGGTGATCCCGGGTCGGGGACGGACGGACAGGGAGCTGTGACTCGGATTGGGTGCCCCCCATAGCAAGCTGCTCATCAGGAAGGAGGGGCCAGCAGTGCAGAATAGGGACATGAGAAGAGAAAGATCCGGGCTGCTCTGTGCAAGTATAACATGTTTTTTTTTTTTTAAACCTGCGCATGCTCAGAAGCAAGTTATGAGACGGGAGCACTCGTTCTGGTAAAACTACCATTCATAATGGAGTAAGCACATTCATCACGCTGTAACAGACAAAAAAGCGCGAATCGTCTTTTACTAACAAGGAATCGGCTAAAAGCAGCCCAAAGGCGAATGGAACTTCCCCTTTAGAGTGCCGTCGTACGTGTTGTACGTCACCGCACTTTCTTCATCATTTTTCAAAAATGTTGGTGTGTGGGCAACATCGTTTTTAATAATGAAGTTGGAAAAACGTTGTTTTCGGAAATGCAGAAAAATGATCGTGTGTGTGTACGTGGCATTAGAGCCCTTTCACACGGGGCAGATCCGTGTGCGGGCTCCACTTTGCTCAGCGGGGATCGCTCCATCGACCCACGCTGAGCAGGCAGATGACAGGTCTGTCTCTGCACATTGTGCAGGAACCAACCTGTCAGAGCACCGCGCTCCCCTATGTGGGGATTGAATGACGATGGACCGTAGTCATCCGATCCGTAGAGGGTTTTCCTCTTTTAGACTTTGGCGAATTGGAGCGGGTCGGATGGCAGCGGGCATGTCACCGCTGACATCCGTGGCTCCATAGAGGTACACGGAGCGCCCGTTCAGGTCCACCTAAAAAACTGACATGCGGACCGTTTAGGCGTGAAAGGGGCCTTAGCCTGTGTAGGAACCTTCTAGGTCTGCAGCAACATCGTCACCGTCTTGTTTACAGATCATTTTCCTGCGCTCATTTATCGTTTGTTCTTTCAGTTGCTAACACAAGCAGCACATTGTTTTTATTCATTGAATCCATAACCTATAAAAATGTTGTTTTTATAATTGATTCCAAAAATGTATAGCATGCCGGTGTTGTATTAGCACAGCTACTTTGTTATTGTCCCTGTAGCAGTGACTGGAAGCAGACGCTGCCAGCGTAGAATGTTATACTTTGTACAGATTGGCAGTGCTATTTTTAGTCGGCTTATACAAAATGGTTTCCTGAGTACAGTATGTTCAATACATGTGTAGAAGGTGTGGTGGCCGAATCCTTTTCTCCACACAGTATGTCTCTGTTACTATGCTGTGAGCTCTTCACTGAGGCGATGCATGAGGCGATGCATGAGGCGATGTATGAGGTGATGCATGGTGAACAAAAGCATTGTCACGACATGAAGACGAGAAAAACAATGTGCGCTGACGTTCTGCACTTTTCAATCTGTTTTCTTTTCTCCTGTTGTGACTACAAGTAGTTTAAATGTGGTTTAAATGTTACTGCTGAAGCTCTTACACGCTTGATTTATTAACTGCATCATAACTATGTAAATATGTGATTATACACAAATTCTGGGAAATACATTTTACCCATAGTAACTAGTGTTTTGTGTGGGTTGTTTTTTATTTTTTTCCTCAATTTTTTTTTTTTTTTAAACATTAATAGTAGGATTTTGTTAGTAATTACTACAAAATCCTTTTTCTAGGTGTTCATTGAAGGACACAGCTGAGATCCTGACCATTGGTTATAGCGCCACTTTGGTTATAGCGCCACTTGCAGGAGTAGTACACTAGGCACAATAAACAAAGGCTCAACCCACTCTACTAGTGCCCCCCCATCTGACAGGAAGCTTGGTTGATCACGGAATTGCTCCATAAGTACGGAACTAGTAACAGACATAATAATTGTATGGGTGGGGGCAGTATCCTTTAACCACTTCCATACCAGGCACTTACGCACCTTCCCACCCAAGCCAGCTTTCAGCACTGTTGCATTTTGAATGACATTTGCGCGGTCATGCTACACTGTACCCAAACAAAATTGGCATCCTTTTTTCCCCACAAATAGAGCTTTCTTTTGGTGGTATTTGATCACCTCTGCGGTTTTTATTTTTTGCGCAACAACTAATAAAAACTGAAAATTTAGAAAAATAAATACATTTTTATTTTTTTCTGTTAACTTTTTTGTAAATTAGTAAGTTTTTCTCTTTCAATTACGGGCACTGATGGGCACTCATGGGCAGCACTGGGCACTCATGGGTGGCACTTATGGGTGGCACTGATGAGTACTTATGGGTGGCACAGATGGGCACTGATAGGTGGGCACTGGGCATGGATTGGCATTGTGGGGTGGCACTGAAGGACACTGTGGGGTGGCACTGATGGACTTTGAGGGGTGGCACTGATGTATCTATGTTGCCAGTCAGTGCCCATGTATGGGCACTGACTGGCATCTTTTTTTTTTGCTTGTATGTTTTTTTTATTTTTTTAAATCCAGATTTTTTTATTATTTTTTGCCCTACCAGTGTGGGCTTCCCTGGTGGTCTAGTGTGGGCTTCCCTGGTGGTCTAGTGTGGGCTTCCCTGGTGGTCTAGTGTGGGCATCCGAGGGGGGGGCTGCACTGATAAACAATCGGCGCAAACCCCCCCCCTGTCAGGAGAGCCGCCGATCGGCTCTCCTCTACTCGCGTCTGTCGGACGCGAGTGAGGAAGAGCCATCGATGGCTCTTCCTGTTTACATTGTGATCAGCCGTGATTGGACACGGCTCATCACGTGGTAGCGAGCCTCCGCCGGAGACTTGTTACCGAGATCAAAGATGCAGGGTGTCAGACTGACACCCCACATCAGCGATCGCTGCGCGCACGGCATGAAATCCTGCAGGACGTTTGTGAACGTCCAGTCAGGATTTCACAACCACTTCCCAGACGCCAATCTCCTATTGACTGGGCGGGAAGTGGTTAAACATTTCAGCTTCAGACGGTTTTATCCCCTTCACGACCAGGCCATTTTTTTTTTCTATTTAGCACTGTACTACTTTAAACTTGTCAGTAATGCAACACTGTACCCAAAACAACATGTTACGTTTTTTTTTTTTTTTATACCATTTCACACTGAGGCGTTTTTCGAGCGAAGCCTCCTCTGCAATCCCAATGTTCTGGTAAAGCACCGCTAAGACCCTAACGTTTTAGGGCGTTTTTGCAGTGCCTCACTGTGAAAGGGTAAGGTGTTTTTTACATTGCTTTCAATTCATTTCAATGGAGAGGGGCGTTTTTGGAGCGTTTTTTTCAGCGCCCAAAAGCTGCTCCAAAGAAGCTGCTCGCAGGACTTTTCTCAACGCCCCGCCAGTGCAACCCCCCTTGGTGTGAAAGGGTAAGGCGTTGTTGACAACGCTTTTAATTTATTTCAATGGAGAGGGGTGTTTTTGGAGCGTTTTTTTTTTTTTTAACGCCCAAAAGCTGCTCCAAAGATGCTGCTTGCAGGACTCCGTGTGAAAGGGTCCATTGAGATGCATGGAGAGCTTTTATGAGCGTTTTAATAGCGCTATTTTTAACGCTAAAACGCTGTAAAAACGCTTCAGTGTATAAGGGGTCTAATAGAGGTTTTTTCGTATAATGCAAGCATTATGTAGTACTGCAAAGCAGCAAGATGAGTATGTAACTGGCAAATATAGCCGCTCTGTGTACATAAAATAATAAGAGGGGAAAAACAAGTTCATACATTGATTTATATTAACCTGTAAGCTGTCTTTCTTTACATGTATATTTAAAAAAAATATTTGAGACTGTACATTCTTCTTAACCGGTTAAGAACTGGACCATTATGCAGGTTAAGAACCCGGCCCTTTTTTGCGATTCGGCACTGCGTCGCTTTAACTGACAATTGCGCGGTCGTGCGATGTGGCTCCCAAACAAAATTGGCGTCCCTTTCCCCCACAAATAGAGCTTTCTTTTGGTGATATTTGATCACCTCTGCGGTTTTTATTTTTTGCGCTATAAACAAAAATAGAGCGACAATTTAAAAAATAAAATATTTTTTTTTTGCTGTAATATCCCCCAAAAATATATAAAAAAAAACATTTTTGTTTTCCTCAGTTTAGGCCGATACGTATTCTACATATTTTTGGTAAAAAAAAATCTCAATAAGCGTTTGATTGGTTTGAGCAAAAGTTATAGGGTTTTTTTTTTCGTGACTGCGACTTTATGGCGGACACATCGGACAATTTTGACACATTTTTTGAGACCATTGTCACTTTCACAGCGAAAAAGTGCTGTAAAAATGTGTGTTTTACACTCACCCCTCCCCGTTCTTCAGCTCCTGTGACCCGATCGCGGCCACGCCCAGCCGTGGGTCACGGTGCGCTCGTGACCCACGGCTGGGCTTCTTAAAGGGGACGTACATGTACGCCCTTGTGCCCAGCCGTGCCGTTTTGTTGACGTGCATCGTCGTGCGGTTAAAGGGGTTGTAAATATAAGCGTTATCGGTTGGTTCGCGCAAAATTTATAGCGTTTACAAAATAGGGGATAGTTTTATTGCATTTTTATTTTACTAATAATGGCGGCGATCAGCGTTTTATTTATTTATTTATTTTTTTCGTGACTGCGACATAATGACAAATTTTTGGGACAATTGTAATTTTCACAGCAAAAAATGCATTTGAAATGCATTGTTTATTGTGAAAATGACATTTGCAGTTTAGGAGTTAACCACAAGGGGGTGCTGATGGTGTTATGTGTTCCCTAATGTGTGTTTACAACTGTAGGGGGGTGTGGCTGTAGGTCTGACGTCATCGATAGTGTCATCCCTGTTATAGGTGGACACAATCGATGCAGCCACCACAGGGAAGTGGATCTGCCCAGCCGTGCCATTCTGCCGACGTATATGGGCAGAAGGCGGCCCTTAAGTGGTTAAATGTCCTTATTTCTTCTGAGAATTCCTCACTTCCTTTTCTTCTGTCTGTAACTACATACAGTAATGCAAGGCTTTCTCCCTGGTGTGGAATGTCGTGCTCGCCCCCTCCCTTGGATTACAGTAGAGTCATGACGCTCTCTACCGTGCAGATAAAGGAGCTGTGGGTTAGTGGGCGTCCTGACTCACCTGTAGTCCAAGGGAGGGGGGAGCATGACACTCCACACCAGGGAGAAAGTCTTGCATAACTGTGTGGAGTTACAGACAGAAGAACAGGAAGTGAGAATTTCTCAGAAGAAATGATGACATTTAAAAGCAAAATGGAAGGATGAGGTAAGTGAAGGAGGACTGCACTGAGGTAAAGGAAGCTCTTTAGGAAAAAAATTGTACCTTTTAATGCTAAACTATTGTCATGGTCTAACACACACTATATTGACATTTCCCTTTTGTGTTGCTTTTACTACTCTCCGGCCTTGGCCTTGGTAGCTAAATATTTTATCCTTGGAATGCTATTTCTATTTTTTTTTTTTTTTTTAATCATGTGCATGCTAAATTGGCAAACGTTGTAGAGATGTGTTGTGTTGTTTTTCCCTTTTCTTTAGTCTGTCATCTGGGAATCAGAATCTCATTTGCCAGACCATTAAGGGTGGGGCTCCATTTCATTTTTGCTTCCTTTGCAAAACCTTTTGTGTACTAAAAGAAAATATTTAATTTTTATGAAGTTTATAATAGAATTCTGTGCATGGTTTGGTCATATGATCCGAATTAATCACATTAAAATCTGGCACGCTGGCTGGAAAAAATGAACAAAGGCAAAACAAAATAGTATACGTTGGCAGATAAGATGGTTGTAGTGCAATACGTTTTTAATTTTTTATTTTTTTGTGAGCTCATTTGCAACAAAGACGCAAGTTATTTTGTAGGAAGTTTTTATGCAGTTAGAAATATAAAACCATGTCTGAAGATGTTTCACAGAACTCTAGGCCTGATTAAAAAGACCCAATGATCTTAAAGGGGTTGTGTAACGGTCACCACCGTTTACGATCACCACCGTTTACGATCTTCCATCAACCCAAGACCGCTTCCATTCCATTTCCCAAATAACGAGACTCACAGCTCTGTTTCTGGTTTCAAAATGTATGAACACTTAGTTTTAATGGTACACTCAGCTGGTTATATACAGTTTTAGAAACCAAGTGCACAATGAATCAACTCCACCCACCACATCACACAATGAACTTCATACACATTCTTTTAGATAATGACATTCAGGTGAGTTAATTATCTCCCAGAAGTCCCGACTCTGACAATAGCTATTCACCTGCATAATACACATTCGTATGTCAGGCATTCTGGCACCGGTCTGACATAATTAACATGACCTAATTACTACACCTGAGAAGTCACATTCAATATCTATTCATTCATAGTATCTTTACACCATACAGTGTCATTTAGCATACACAATGAACAGGTCTTTGAAGCAGACCTAATTAACACAATGGACACAGAATGCAATCACAGCAAAGCACTTTTTAACATCCCATAATAGGCAGCCAGGCTGTCTACCAAGCTCCCATTGACATCTCCCCAGTACAGACTCAATTAGCATCTCAACAGCCTGTTACACAGAGGAATGAGTCGCTATTGACCGGTACGGTCAGAATAAGCCAACAACTTGTAATATCTCAAGATATCCTGCAAGCATGAATTATCATTTCTCAGTCACCCTATGCCCAAAAGGGGGCACAGGGTGACCCAAGAGTCATTAGTGACGCTGGCACAGGAGTACCCCCCCATCCTTCAAAGGTGGGTGTCACGGGCCATTCCGTTACAGGTTGTAAAGGTTTTTTTTTTTTTGTTTAGTTTCTAAATATTTTTTTTTTTTAAGCTAGTGCATTGTAGGTTCACTTAGCTTTTTCCTTCGATTTTTCCTTTTAAATGTTTTTTTCTTTGTCTGAATTTCTCGCTTCCTGTTCCTCAGTAAGCTTGCCCCCATCATCTGACCTGGGGGTTAGTCAGCCAAAACAACTCGCTGAGAAGGAACAGGAAGTAAGAAATTTAGACAAAGGGAAAAAAAATTAAGGGAAATCGAAGGAAAGGGTAAGTGAACCAACAATGCACAAGCTTAACTACTTGCCGACCGCCCGCCGTCATATTACTGTGGGACGGTGGCACTGCCAAGCGGGAGCACGCGCGTGTGCCCGGCGGGTACGATCGCCGCCGGGCACCCGCGATTGCTCGATACAGAGCGGGAGCTATGTGTGTAAACACATAGCTCTCGTTCCTGTCAGCGGGGGAAACGCTGATCTTCTGTTCATACAATGTATGAACAGAAGATCAGTGATTTCCCCTAGTGAGGCCACCCCCCCATACAGTTAGAACACACCCAGGAACACACTTAACCCCTTCCCTGCCCCCTAGTGTTAACCCCTTCACTGCCAATGCCAATTGCATTTTTATAGTAATACAATGCATTTTTATAGCATTGATCGCTATAAAAATGCCAATGGTCCCAAAAATGTGTCAAAAGTGTCCGATGTGTCCGCCATAATATCGCAGTACCGAAAAAAAAACGCTGATCGCCGCCATTACTAGTTAAAAAAAATAATAATAAAAATACAATAAAACGACCCCCTTTTTTGTAAACGCTATAAATTTTGCACAAACCAATTAATAAACGCTAATTTTTTTTTTTAACGAAAAATATGTAGAAGAATACGTATCGGCCTAAACTGAGGAAAAAAAATGTTTTTTTTATATCTTTTTTGGGGATATTTATTATAGCAAAATGTAAAAAATATTGCATTTTTTTCAAAATAGTCGCTCTATTTTTGTTTATAGCGCAAAAAATAAAAACCGCAGAGATGATCAAATACCACCAAAAGAAAGCTCTATTTGTGGGAAAAAAAGGACGCCAATTTTGTTTGGGAGCCACGTCGTACGACCGCGCAATTGTCGGTTAAAGCGACGCAGTGCCGAATCACAAAAAGTGCTCTGGTCTTTGGACAGCAATATGGTCCGGGGCTAAAGTGGTTAAAGGAACCTCATTTAGAAAATAAAAAACAAACCTTTACAACCCTTTTAAGCAGGCAAGGAAATGTGTGATTGCATGCACTGACTCATACATGGAAGTGACACACTGCCAACTTCTGTTCCTTCTTCTACATGGTAAGCCGACACTTTGTAATTCTGTTGGAGTCTGGAATCACAAGGTGAAAAGTTCCAGCTGGACTGTTGAGCAATAGTGAAATGGGAGTGACTGTTTCTTTATACAGTGGTATTGCCAACCCACAGAAACCCGTGTAATCTGATTCTGGGAGTTCCTTGCTACATGGACATTTTTTGTTTTTTTGGCAGAATTTCAAGACCAAATTATATGGAATATTGTTGCATCATTATGTTTCAATCCACTCTATTTCAGTACATTTTCTCAATAGCAGAGTTCCAGAATGACATTTAAAAATGTTTTTTATACCAGAATACCAGAGCAGTCAAAAGGAAATTCTGCTCCTAAATTATAAAAAATAAATTGGATGGATTAAATACACAGATCACTAACTTCTGCCTTAACCTGAGTTTAAAGGGGTTGTAAAGGATTTTTTTTTTTCATAAGCATCCTTTACCTGCAGACATTCCTCTTTTCACTTCCTCATTGTTCGTTTTTGCTCAGAAGTTGCTCTATTTCTTCTCTGTTCTGTTCACTTCCTGCTTGTCTGATTTTACTCACCACCGTGGAAGGGAGGCTTTACTGCGGTGGTCAGTAACGTGCTCGCCCCCTCCTGGGAACTACATCTGTGTGGCAGGACGCTCTCTACGTGTTGGAGACTTCAAGGAGGTGTGAATTACTGGGCGTGCCGCAATGCATACCGGGAAATGTAATTCTTACATGAACGAGCGCCGCAAACCAGGAAGTGAATGGGAGAACAGAAACTAGAACTCCGGAGGAGATATAGATGAAGGAATTTAATAGGCATTTACTCATTTTTTATTTTTTTTTAACAGAATCATTACACTATTCTGTCTGTCTACCTTGCAGACATTCATTTTAGGTAAAACATTTTTTTCCTTTACAACTTCTTTAAGGCATCAGCATACTAAGACATTTTGGACAATTTAATGTTCCTAACCTTGTGGCAACAGTTCGGGGGTGATCCCCTTCCTGTTCTAATATGACACCGCACCAGTGCATAAAGAAAGGTCTATCAAGGCATGGATGAGCAAGTTTGAGGTAGAGGAACTAGACTGGCCCACACAGAGTCTTGACCTCAGCCTGATAGAACACCTTTGGGATGAATTTGAGCAGAGACTGTGAGCCAGGCCTTCTCATCCACATCAATGACTGACCTCACAAATGCTTTTCTGAAAGAATGGTCAAACATTCCCATAGACGCACTCCTAAACCTTGTGGACAGCCTTCCCAGAAGAGTTGAAGCTCTTATAGCTGCAAAGAGTGGGCCAACTCAATATTTAACCCTACAGACTAAGGCTGGGGATGCCATTAAAGTTCATTTTAGATTGTAAGCTCTAACGAGCAGAGCCCCCATAATTTCTCCTGTATTTAAATGTAATGTCGCGTACACACGATCGGGAATTCCGACAAGAAAAGTTTGATGTGAGCTTTTGGTCGAAAATTCGGACCGTGTGTAGGCTGTTGGAATTTCCGCCAACAAAAGATGGAGAGCAGGTTCTCTATTTTTCCGACGGAAAAAGTTCCTATCGGAAAATCTGCTCGTTTGTATGCAATTCCGACGCACAAAAAAACATGCATGCTCAGAATCGAGCCGAACTGCCTATGGAACTTCATTGATCTCGGCTCGTAAGTCAACGTGTTCTTGACGGTCGGAATTTCCGACAAGATTTGTGTGACCGTGTGTATGCAACACAAGTTTAAGCCGTGGATTGTTTCTGACGGAATTTCCGAGCGTGTGTACGCGGCATAACTAAACTTAACATAACTGTGCGTCTAAAGGCAGGTGCCCCAATATTTTTGGTAATAGAGTGTATAAACATTAGCGTGAATACTCCTTACATTTTTTAAAAGATCCCCCCCCCCCCCCCCCCCCCCCCCCCCCCCCCCACACACACACACTTTCCTTACCGATGGCTAAAAAGATTATTTGTGTTCCTTATCTGAGAGGTATAAATTGCTCAAGGAACCCCTAGCATCCTCTGGAGGAACCCTTGGCCTCCCTAGAACCATAGTTACCCGCTTTCTAACTGCTGTATGTGTATATATACAGCCTCATTGGGAAACCGTTATATCAGGATCTTTTTCTGTCTGCGATTTTTCTTTCTTGTAAAAGTGATCCAATTGGCTCTACAACAGCTCAATCACTTTTTTTATATGGAGTTGAGGAGGAGGGGGCAATGAGCAATGAGGATTTAGTCACTTCCTGTTTTGTCTGTTTACTAGCCGTTACTGGCTAGTAAAGCAGCAGATCAAACCAATTTTTAGTTTCATCAGCTGCTTAGGAGGGCAAAGGAGATATCTGGGGTCTAATAGACCCCCCCCCCCCCAGATCTCTCCACAAAGTTACCTGTCACTGCCCATACTATCACAAGGGATGTTGTTCATCCCGTGTTATAGCCAGAAAGTTGAAAAATATTCGAGTATAAAAAAAATGTAAATGCATAAAAAATAAAGAAAATTTAAAGCAACATGCTCATGTGCAGGTCCTGCACGCATATGTAAATGGTGATTGTATGACACGTGAGGTATTGTTGAGAATGTTAGTGAACACGATAATTATAGCACCAGACCTCTGTTTAACTCTTAAACTGGTAACCTGTAAAATCTTTTAAAGCATCGCCTATAGATAATTTAATGTATTGTAGTTTGTCATTTTTCACAGGGGTGCAACGTGTTGGATATCTATTTACAGTGGAACCTTGGATTACAAGCATAATCCGTTCCAGGAGAATGCTCGTTATCCAAAGTACTTGCATATCAAAGCGAGTTTCCCCATTGAAGTCAATGGAAATGAAAATAATTTGTTCTGCATTGAACTGTCCTCGGGTCTTTCCGGCCGTTTCCGAACGGATGAGCTGCACACCACTTTGGCCTGAATCCTGTTTGTTTTGCCAGACAAACTGAGTTAGGATTTTAGGAAATGCATTACTCGTATTGAGAAATGCTCGTTGACTGATTTACATTCAATCCGAGGTGCCACTGTACTTGGTGTCACACTGTCTTTTATATTTTGCCAACAAGTGGTTTCCATCTTTACTCCCGAGACACTGAGTTTTTACAACGCTCCTTTTTCTACCCAATCATGTTACCGACCTGTTGCCAATTAACCTACGGTAATTAGTTGCAAAATGTTCTTCCAGCTCTTCCTTGTTGGTACCACTAAGGGCCCTTTCACACTAGCGGACGAACGGTCCGCTCATTACAAGTCCGTTTACGGACTTGTAATGGGTCCCTATGGGAGCGGATCCGTTAGCGGATGATGCATCCGCTAACGTCCGCTCAATCCGCATCCGTTTTTGCGGACGGAAGAATGTCCTATTTTTCTTCCGTCCGGGCAAACGGATCGGATGCAAACGGACAGATGGTCCGTTTCCATCCGACTCCCCATAGGGGAGAGCGGAGGAGAGACGGGGCGGTCCCTGCACAGTGTGCGGCGACCGCCCCGTCCGCCCGCTGAGCTGACGGACACACGGAGCGGACCGAAAAACGGACCGCTCCGTGTGTAAGGACTCTTACTTTGCAATTTTTTTATTGCCATCTCCCAACTTTTTTGAGGCATGTTGCTGTCAGCAAGGAATTGATGAAAACCGTTAAAGCCTAATATTTAACCCATTAAAACTTTTTTTTTTTCTTTTTTTTTTTACAGGACATGGCAAAACATCAAGAGATGCCGCTTCGGTGCGGGCAACACACCCTATCCCCGCTGCCTGTGGGATATACTATTTTGAGGTGAAAATTATCAGTAAAGGAAGAGATGGGTACGTATTTATTTTTTACTTTATTTTACTGGTTGTATTCTAACAACTCATACAAAAATGTCATTATTTTAGGAAATATATTATATATATATATATATATATATATATATATATATATATATATATTACACCTTTGCAGATGCAATGTTTAAAGTGGAACCATACTTGCCTTCACTCCAGCACTGCAGTATCCTGGAGCTCCCTGATGGCCGCAGTCATATTCGGCTGGGGGCACTTGCGGGTACTAATCTCCAGCTGTAATTGTGTAGGCTGAGGTGACGTCACCATGGGAGTTCAGTCGTCCCGGCATTGCCAAAACTGCACTGAGCTGTGCATGGAAATGCTACGCCATGAAAGGGAGGTTTCTATTTTACCTTCCCTCTTTGAGTGAGTTCTACTATGAGAATTTTAAAGATGCAAAAGCGCCGATAATGATGGTCCGATCTGAGAGCAAATGGATAATCGGACATCTAATGCTGGTTTTGACTGTTATGAAATTACTGCGATGTTCCTTGGATAAACTTTGGACTAAAATTACACTATAACTACATTGATTGTGTTGATTGCGTTAACCACTTGCTTACTGGGCACATATATCCCCCTCCTGCCCAGGTGAAATTTCAGCTTCCGGCACTGCGCTGCTTTAACTGACAATTGTGCGGTTGTGCGACGTGGCTCCCAAACAATATTGACATCCTTTTTTCCCCACAAGTAGAGCTTTCTTTTGGTGGTATTTGATCGCCTGTGCGTTTTTTTTATTTTTTGCGCTATAAACAAAAAAAGCGACAATTTTGAAGAAAAATACAATATTTTTTAATTGTTGCTATGATAAATATCCCAATTTTAAAAAAAAAAACAATTTTTTTTTCTCAGTTTAGGGCAATGCATATTCTTCTACATATTTTTGGTAAAAAAAATAAAAAAAAATCGCAATAAGCGACTGGTTTGCGCAAAAGTTATAGCGCTTACAAAATAGGGGAGAGAATTATTATTTTTTATTATTTCTTTTCTACTAGAAATGGCGGCGATCTGCGATTTTTATTGGTACTGCGATGTTATGGCGGACACTTTTGACACATTTTTGGCGCCATTCACATTTATACTGCGATCAGTGCTATAAATATGCACTAATTACGGTATAAATGTGACTGGCATTGAAGGGGTTAACACTAGGGGGTGAGGAAGGGGTTAAATGTGTATCCTAGGTGTGTTCTAACTGTGGGGGGAAGGGGGGGTGACCGATCTGTGTCCCTATGTACAAGGAACACAGATTGGGCTCCTCCCCTCCAGAGACAGGACGCTGTCTCTGTGTAAAACGGCAATGAGAGATGATCTATGAGATCATCTCTCATTCGCCCACAGATCGCATCGCAAACGGCCACTCTGACAGGCCGTTCGCCGCAGGGCTTCCCCACAGCGCGCTCTACAGCGCGCGCTGGGAACGCCCAAAGGGGCGGCCGTCAGACCCGCGATGTTGCCGTCATTTGACGGTAGCGCGGGTCTGAAGTAGTTAAACACAGTTACTAGACTATGAGCACTTTATGAGTCTGTTTATAAATTTGTAGAAGTGAGAGTGCAACTAATGGTATTCAGGGGTTTACATACTTTCAGGCTATTTATTAGACTTTTAACGAGCTACTCGCTATCCTACCTGTAAGTTTGTATTTTTGTTTTATTATTATTTTATTATGACCTTTCATTGACACATTGAGCGTGTGTAGGATTGCACAATCATCTTAATTATACAATCTCTGACATTGCTAATAAATCTGTGAGCGATCCTCCATCAACAAAAGACCCTCCCCAGGGTAAATGTTCTGTCCATTAACCGCTTTGGCAAGAAGCTCATTTGTGGAAACCAATGCTGCTTTTACAGCTGTAGCAGCAGTATTTAGCAAAGGGAAATGGCCACCAGTGTACATACTGTATACCAGTTGTGCTGCAAAATAATCCAAATGTAGATTAGGGAGTGCCAAACCACCCCGTGATAACAAATTCTGGATTTTTGGAAGTGCAAACCTAGGTTGGTTAGGATGCCAAATACTGTAAATGTCGAGATTAAGAGTCCAACTCCTGAAATACACGCAGGCGCCCAGGTTCCCGGCCAGGCCCTTGCTTATGTTTCACTGGGTGTTTTTTTGTTTTTTTTAGTGCGTGCCCCAATGAAAAAACAAGGCCAGAGTTCCAGCCAAGAACAGAGCTCCCAGTCCAGTCTTCCTCCTACCACTTCCAGACCAATTTGAATATGAATCAGAGGAAGAGAAAGTATTCCTCCCTCAACCATTGATTGTGAGGAGGATTAGGGGGAGGAAGAGACAAGATCGTCTAGTTATAAACTAACGCTTGAAGAGGTGGACGACCTACTTGGGGTAGTCTATATCACCTTGGAGATTCAAGAGACACAGCTGTCATTACATGATAAAATATACCAGCTGCTGGAGGAGGCTAGTTTTTCCTGTCCACAAAGTTCTGACCAATACAAATAAAAAGGAATGGAAGGATCCAGAAAAAGGACGGTTATTTTCTAGAGCCCTCAAAAGGTTTCCTTTTCGAGGTGGGTGAAGCGTTAGTTTGAAATCAAAAACTAAAAATTGAATGCGCCTTTTCACAAGTGTCTGGATGGACTGACCTGGCATTTGAGGATATGGGTGTGCTTTAGGACGCCATGGACAAAAGAGCAGACGCGCTATTAAAGAAAGCCTGGGACTCGTCCTTATCTAACCTTAAGCCAGCAATGGCCACTACAGTTGTAGCTAGAAATATGGCATGTTGGCTGGAACAACTTATGGGCCATTTGGTAGCAAGCACATCTAGGAAAGATTTGTTAGAGTGTTTTCCTACCCTTCTGAGAGCTGTCAAATACATGGCAGAGGCCTCAGAATCCATTAGGATGTCAGCCAGATCCTCAGTGCTTGTTAACTCTGTGGAATTCCCTTTACAGGAGACCTGATGTTTGGACTAGGGTTATAGACCGCTCCTTGATAGGACAGTGGATAAAAATAAAGCTTTTCCACAGAAAAAGAAAGTGGTGCAGTAATAATAGGAGCATTTTTGTCCTTTTCAACAAGCCATAAAGAAATGCCTTGGAGAGGCAGAGGAGGGGTGCTCTTTACACTACCTGAGCAATCTCCCAGTAGACGGGAGGTTACAAGATTTTCTGCCAGCTTGGTAAGAAGCAACAAAAAGTCAGTTTTTTTTTTTTTTTTTTCTAAGTCTAATCAATCAGGGATACCTGCTAGAATTTTCACAGATGCCCCAGAGTATGTTTTATGTTACAAACCTTCCAAGGGATCAGGAGCAGGCCCTGGCTCTTCTAAGAGAGATTATGCAACGAGGTGTCATTTCCCAAGTCCCGAAGGATCAGGAGGGGAAGGGGTTTTATTCCCACATCTTTCTGGTCAAAAAACCATTGGGGAAATTTTGTCTGATTTATCAACCTGAAAATTCTGAACCCATCCATAAAGTATAAAAAATTCTAGATGGATACATTTTTCTCCATGAAGAATTTACTCACCCCCCAGATGTTACATGGCATCTATCGACCTGAGGGATGCCTATCTCCATATACCAATTGCAGCCTTATCAGAGATTCCTCATGAGCAATCAATCTGGGGGGGGGGGGGGGGGGGGGTTGGCACCTACAGTTCAGGGCTCTGCCTGAAGGCCTTTTCTTCCTCTCCCGGAGTATTCACAAAAGTGAGGCAAGAAGTTTTGGAGTCCCTGAGATTGAAGGGGATGCCAATAGTGCCCTACTGTTCGCCGACTCAAAAGATCAAGTAGAGGTCAACCTGCAAGTAACCCAAGCACATCTAAACTGCTTGGGTTGGCTTCTGAATCTTCAGAAATCAAATCTGGTACCGTCTCAACAAGTAAGGTTTCTGGGGTATGAAATAGAGTCAATAGAACAAAGAATCTTCTTCCCTCAGAAGAAAGTGTAAAACATGCAGATAGATTTGAAAACCCTTCAAACCAAAATGGAGGTTTCCGTAAGACAAGACATGTCTGTTTTTTGGTCTGTTGACAACAGCAATCCCCTTAATACAGTGCGCCAGGCTTCATGCTTGACCTCTGCAGGCATACATTCTACTGAATTGGTCACACCAGGAATCTCTGGAAAAGAAATTCCGTATAAGGGAAAGAACAAAAAGATCACGTTGGTGGTGGAGAGATCAGAAAAACGTCTCAAAAGGTCTTCCTTGGATTTTTCCGGTAACTCTGAGGTTAACAGATGGCAACGCATGGGAATGGGGAGTCCACCTCAAGGATCAAACAACTGGGGGGAATACGGTCCAAACTGGAGGCAAGAAGGTCCTCAAATTGGAGGGAGTTAAAGGCTATCCACCTAAGCCTACTTTGTTTCCAGCAGGTTCTAAGGGAACAGCATGTCCAGGTGTTGTCGGACACATGACTGAAGTATTTAACAAAACAGGGGGGGGGGGGCAGAAGAAGCACAACCCTGATGGAACTAGCTCATCAAATTTTGAGTTGGGTGGACCTACAGACGTGCAGAGCTCACAACATGAAAGGAGAAGGTTCAAGTAAGCCAATATTGGTTGCCAAAAATAAGTTGTTTGCTTTCCTATTACAATGCCGATGTTCTAAAATGAAAGTGCTTATTCTGTCCATAGACCTCCTTTTTAATATACAAATATGTCTTTACTAAACTCCTATAAATCATTGCTTTGTGGTTAAAAAAAAAATGTAAAACCAATGTTTTAAAATTATGGTTACTCAAGCTGCTTCTTAGTGGAGAGGTTCCAGGAAATGATTGGGAATAAACTGTACGTTTATCACCAGATGAACAGAACAGAACCGCACTTTCAACCTGATATGTCCCTGCTGCATTTCTGTAGATGACTGTGCACTACAGATGACAACTTATATATCTGCAATTTAGGCTCCAAGCACTAGCTTTATGTTTTCACTTTGAGTGTTTGGGTGTGACGTATTTGTGGGAAGCTTCTTTTGACCCCAAGCGTTTCATCTCCTTTGACTCATGGGGCTCATGCACGTAGGCTCCCAAAAAAAAAGCCTCAGCAGTAGGGCTTTTTGTTTATATATATATATATATATATATATAAATAAATGCTCTTCTGTACAACAATGCTGGGATAGATAAGGGAGTATGTGAATGCAGCTAAATATCCTCCGCATATCCACCAATTGGCTGACCAGTGGCTTGGGCAAATGGGGGAGAGGGTGGTAATGCGTTCCTCAGGGACATTAAATGCTGGGACAGGGTAGTACTGCCTTCACATGAGCTTGGATGGTCCGTTCGTAAATATGTTAGTTGCCACCATTTTGGTTCAAGTGTTTGTTACCCCAATTCAAATTCCTGATATGTGTGCCTGCTGTACCATGTACGAAAAAATATCCTGTTCTTCTTTTGTAGGTTTCCTTTATGTGAAATCCCTGTTGTTCCTCTGCTCTCCTGTTAAAAATGACCACACTAGGCAGGAGAGCACACTGTGGTCAGTACTCTAGCTATGCTGTGAACTCAGGCTGTTCTCCTCCAATGATTGATTGGGTTCCAAAAGGATATTGGTGGCGTAACATACCAATTTTAACATGTTTCTAAACCAAGTATACTTGTCTGTGTCACTGATTTGACGTACTGTTCACCCCATTAAAATGTTTTTGCTAAAGCCATTCACCTTAAGGGCCAGTTCACACCAGACGCAGTTCTGTTCAGTTCGTGTGCTTTTTTTTTTTTTTTTTTTTCTGCACAAAATGCACGCACAGCGTTTTCCATGAGTACATGGAAACATGGCGCTTGCTCGTCCCCACCCCCTTTCCTGATCGGCCAGGCTGCATGCTCGGATAATGGTCTAGTGTGGATTTTGGGGGGACCCCCACGCCGTTTTTTCGGCATAGGGGTTCCACTTTTAATCCGTACCAGACTCGAGGGCCTGGTATGCTCTTGGAGGGGAAACCCATGCCAGTCAAGATCAGCAGAGCGCAAGTCGCATGCCAAAGTCGGATCATGCAAGACGGTGTTCCGACTTTGATCCAACTTCAATGATGTTCAGTGGAGTGAAGTAGGTTTAAAGTCGGACCAAAGTAGTACAGGGAGCATTTTCAAAGTCGGTCGGACATGTGTCAGACCAGTAAAGGCGGCTCCCATAGGGAAACATTGATTTTCACACGTAATGCGACATGAGCTCCCAATGTCGGAGCGTTTGTCGGACAAGTGTGAACCCAGCCTTAGCCCTGATTCACACTGGGCTGCAGGAGTGAAGCCGTGCGAGTTCAGCTGAACTCACACGATTTCACTCCCGCTGGCAGTCCCGATTTCGGCCGCGATTTAAGAGACATCTGTGCAGGTTTCTGCACAGATGTCAATGTAAATCGCGGCTCGAAATCGCAAAAAGTAGTACAGGAACTACTTTTTTAAATCGGTGCAGCGCCGCATATTTGAGATGCGATTTCACATGTGCTGGAAAAACCTGTCTGTTCGCCCGTACACACGATCAAATTTGTCTGCTGAAACGGTCCGTCTGACTGGTTTCAGCAGATATTCGATCGTGTGTATGTGGCCCAAGAGGTCAGGGATTTAATTTTAGAAAGGAGGGTTTGACTTGAACATTTTGGTCTACAAGAAACCCCACAGACCAGTAGTCTGTATCAGTACTTTTGAGTCCCACCACCCACTGGGACACAAATTGAAGGTTATTTTATTTTCAACAACAAACTGAGATGGTAACAGCAGCAAAAATAGAAAGTCTAAAGACACGCACGCCTAACCCGCAGGATATAATGGAAGTCTATGGCTCAGTGCAGCTAACCCACAGGAAAGCCACAGGTGCACTGCGCCTGCAGATCAGTATGAAAATAGCCTAATATCCCTTATTTATAAGTGCTAATATGTGCAGCTTCTGGTAGCATCACTCGCCATGCTGCTAGAAAGTTCCAAGGCGAAGTGCACTTGGTATCACTCTGCCTGGGACAGGAGTCGGCACTACAGAGAAAGTATTTTCTTATGCGGTTTCATGCTCCCGCCACCATTAGCGCTGGCTCCTGAATTCTGATGCTCTGGGATGGTTGGTGAGCAATGATCCCAAGGCATTCGCATGCACTTCCCTGGTTTAAGGTCGTGGACCACATTAGAGGGCCAAAAACATACCTAAGCCCCCTAAATACTTGCCTGAGGCATAGGAGCAGAGGCTGTCTCTGCTCTTTCTCTCTCCTTACGGTTTCAGACACAGCTGGCTCCTGCTGCTGTCAATCACAGCCAGCGAGAAGGGGGCAGGGTTGAGCATCACTCTGTGTTTTAAAGACTCATGGAGCGAGCATGCATTAGTGTCCCCATAGCAAGTGGATTACTATGGGGGCACTCGGTAGGGGGTGGGGCTAAGAAGAGGCAAAACCTGCACAGGGCAGGTAAGTATAATGTTTTTTTTAAGAAATAGATAGATACAGTCGTATGCAAAATTTTAGGAACCCCTGACAATTTCCAAGATTATCATTTATAAATAGTTGGGTGTTTGGATCAGCAATCTCATTTTGATCTATCAAATAACCGAAGGTCACAGTAATATTTCAGTAGTGAAATGAGGTTTATTGGATTAACAGAAAATGCACAATATGCATCAAAACGAAATTAAACGGGTGCATAAATTTGGGCACCCTTGTAATTTTGTTGATTTAAATACCTGTAACTACTTGGTGGCACTGAATAATTGGAACACACAATTGGTTTGGAGAGCTCATTAAGCCTTGAACTTCATAGATGGGTGCATCCAATCATGAGAAAAGGTATTTAAGGTGGCCAATAGCAAGTTGTTCTTTTTGACTTTCTTCTGAAGAGTGGCAACATGGGGGCCTCAAAACAACTCTCAAATTACCTGAAAACAAAGATTATTGTTCATTATGGTTTAGGGGAAGGCTACAAAAAGTTATCGCAGATATATTATGGGAGACCACAGGCACAGTTCTTGTTAAGACCAGAAGTGGCAGGCCACATAAAATATTGGCGAGGCAAATGCGAAGGATTGTGAGAACGGTCAAAAATAGCCCACGGACCACCTCCAAAGACCTACAACATCAGCTTGCTGCAGATGGTGTCACTGTGCATACATACCCACACACATATAGTGTAAAAAAAAAAAGACATCAATTTTATTTGGGTACAGCGTTGCACCACCGCACAATTGTCAGAGTAACGCAGTGCCATGTTGCAAAAAATGGCCTAGTAAGAAAGGAGGGTAAATCTTCCCGTGGTTAAAGAAAATGAACATTCTTTTGAGGACCATGAGTTGTACATTTTAGACAGAGGACAAATGGTCCACAAGAGGCCACCGATGTCGAACTGGAACAACTATCCCCGAATGGAGTTGAGTGCCCTCAGCACCATGTGTCTTCCACATATATAATTCAAATGTAACATCTCTACCCTGGCAGTTTGACAATACTTCACGCTTTTAGCCAGATAAAATGAGGAATTCACACCTATGCTGACTTTCTGTTGCGCAGCTTCCACACCTCCCATCCTGTTTTTGGTGAATCAACATCTACACCTTCCATGGTGATTGGACTAGGTTGTCTGTCTGTGCTACCTGTATGAATAAAAATGATTGGGTATTTTCCCAACACTTAGCTTGGAGAGGCTGTGAAACATCTTCAAGAACAAGTCCAGTTGGATGTGACTAACCACTACTAGTCGGGGACCAAAGTCCTGTGCTCAAGTTAAAGCGCTGTTGTCATTTATATAAATGAGTAAAATAAGACCGTTAAAATAAAAAATATTAGTAAGTCTTTTAATTGTTACTTTTGATGTTTTTTATACACTTGTGATTCTTTTGCATGACCTGTGATCTGCTTTTTTATTTTAAAGTGAACACATTCTTTGTCATTGTGTTTTATTGTATACAAGGCTTAGTAATACACATTTTGACAAGGTCATTTTTTTTATTTCTAGATTTGCAATAAAAATGTACAGACCTGACGCATCAAAGTATGCTGCAAAAGAAACCCTTTGACCCTCTTTTTATTTTTGTCCCCAGATATATGGGCATCGGGCTGTCCACACAGGGTGTAAATCTGAATAGATTACCAGGTATGTTCAACAGATTGCTTTTGTGTGATTTTTTTATTTTATTTTTTATTTATTTCCCATTTCTAACTTGTTGCTCTATTGCTTTTATAACGTGTCGTGTTCTGGAGCTAGAGCATGAACGATGGTTTTTAAAATATTAATGTGAACTTCAGGGAACCTGCTACTAAATTACAGTTTGTTCTGCGTAAGTGGACATGATGCTGTATATGAATGAATAAAAGTTGAATCCATACCCCCAAAAAATGTGTTCTAGTAACTAGGGTTGTCCAGATACCGATACTAGTATCGGTATCGGGACCGATACCGAGTATTTGCGGGAGTACTTGTACTCGCACAAATGCTCCCGATGCCTAAATAGAATACTTTTTTTGTATTTATCAACATGTTCTGTGAAAATTCTTTGAGTTTTTTACTACTGCGTGACAAGAAAATAAAAGATGTTTATTCATTTTTACTCATTTTTATTATTTTATAATGTCTTGAGTTAGAGTTCATCATAGATCTAAAGAAAATATCCTTAGTCTGTATTGTGGTTTGAAAACTGTCACATGACATTTAAAAAAAGTATCGGTATCGGTATCGGCGAGTACATGGGGAAAAAGTATCGGTACTTGTACTCGGTCCTAAAAAAGTGGTATCGGGACAACCCTACTAGTAACCTTATGCCGCGTACACGCGATCATTTTTAATTTTTGTTTTAAAAAAATGTAATTTAAAATAATCGTGTGTGGGCTTCACATAATTTTTCGGGTTCTGAATAAAGGCAAAAATTGTTTTCGAACATGCTGCATTTTTTAACAATGTTTAAAACAATGTAGTTTTTCGGGTTGTAAAAAATGATCGTGTGTGGGCTAAAGCGACGTTAAAAACCTGCGCATGCTCAGAAGCAAGTTATGAGACGGGAGCGCTCGTTCTGGTAAAACTACTGTTCATAATGGAGTAAGCACATTTATCACGCTGTAACAGACAGAAAAGCGTGAATCGTCTTTTACTAACATGGAATCAGCTAAAGCAGCCCAAAGGGTGGCGTCATCTGAATGGAACTTCCCCTTCATAGTGCTGTTGTACGTGTTGTATGTCACCGCGCTTTGCTAGAGCATTTTTTAAAACGATGGTGTGTGGGCAACATCGTTTTAATGATGAAGTTGGAAAAACTTCCGATTTTCGTGCAGCAATCAAACTTGAGGAATAGGACATGTTGGAAATGTTTTGAAAAACAAACTATTTTCTAATCAATGATGGCAGAATCGTGCGAGAAATGTAATAGAAAAAAGAATGCGCATGTGCAAGAAAAGATTATCACATTATAGCACTTTATAATGGCGCCCCCTTACCAATATACACCCCCCACATGATCTATTTTTACATAGGGGCTTACTTACTATAACTGGAGAGTACACAATCAGGCTCACCTCTTCATAGAAACCAATCGGCTTTCAGGTTTTATTGCCAAAGCTTAAAGTGGTTGTACAGGCAGAAGGTTTTTAATCCTAATTGCATTGTAATCATTAATATAAAAAGCCTTTTGCGTACAGAAGCCCCCCTAATACTTACCTGATCCCCATCTTGATCCAGCGATGTTGAACGAGAGCTCAGCTGCCTGGGACTCTCCTTCCTCATTGGCTGAGACAGCGGCAAAGCTAAATTGGCCCCTGCTACTGTCAATGAAGTTAGTGAGCTAATAAGGAGAGAGAGAGACGGGGCGGGGCCAGGCCACAGCTCCATGTCTGAATGGACACAGGGAGGTGTTGCTCATCTCGGGTGCCTCTATAGCAAGCCGCTTGCTGTGGGGGCACTCAACAGGAGGGAGGCATCAGGAGAGCCAAAGGGGGACCCATGCAGAGGAGGATCTGGGCTGCTCTGCGCAAAACCACTGCACGGAGCAGGTAGGTGTAACATGTTTGTTATTTTTAACAAAAAAAAAAGACTTTAGTATCACTTTGATTGAACAAGCTGAGGTTAGAAGCTGATTGGTTTCTATGCAGAAGTGAGCCTGATTTTGTATTCTTCAGCTTTAGTAATTAAACCCCATAGTTACATTGGTCCAGCTTGAACCAATTTAACTATGCATATATACTATACCTGTGGGAATTGCTGTAGTAGGTCATATGTGGAGTGTCTGCCCGGCTGCATTGTGAACACAGGTCGTCGGCCACGGGGCACAGGCGCCATTTGGAGATTACTTTGGATTTGCTCAATGAATAGAAAGTGTTCTCTTGTTTGACAAGGTGGAGAGGCAGGGTGGTGACATCATGCATTCTATCTCGTCCAATCAGAGAATGCTATGCATTCATTATGCAAATGAAAAACATTATCTGAATGGCACCCATGCCCAATGGCCAACCTTTTGTGTTCACAGTGCAGCAGGGCAGCCACTCGAAATGCGACCGACTACAGTGATTTCCAGCTTCTAGAGCAGGGATATGCAGTTAGCCGACCTCCAGCTGTTGCAGAACTACAAGTCCAAGACCCAGACAGCCACAAGCATGACACCCAGAGGCATGATGGGACTTGTAGTTTTTTGCAACAGCTGTAAGTCCGCTAATTGCATATCCCTGTTCTAGAGGCATCCCACAGGTATTGTATAAGCATAGTTACATTGATCCACGTTGGACCAAGGTAACTATGTTAAAACATCCATACTTGAACATTTTTACGCGTCCCCCAATATTTGTCCCGTAATCATTTTCAAAAATTAATTACCAGACCTCAGATGCAGATTTTAGCCTACAGTGCGGAAAATAAGTATTTGAACACCCTGCTATTTTGCAAGTTCTCCCACTTGGAAATCATGGAGGGGTCTGAAATTGTTATCGTAGGTGCATGTCCACTGTGAGAGACATAATCAAAAAAAAAAATTCAGAAATCACAATGTATGATTTTTTTAACTATTTATTTGTATGATACAGCTGCAAAGAAGTATTTGAACACCTGAGAAAATCAATGTTAATATTTGGTACAGTAGCCTTTGTTTGCAATTACAGAGGTCAAACGTTTCTTTTCGTTTTTCACCAGGTTTGCACACACTGGAGGAGGGATTTTGGCCCACTCCTCCACACAGATCTTCTCTAGATCAGTCAGGTTTCTGGGCTGTCGCTGAGAAACACGGAGTTTGAGCTCCCTCCAAAGATTCTCTATTGGGTTTAGGTCTGGAGACTGGCTAGGCCACGCCAGAACCTTGATATGCTTCTTACAGAGCCACTCCTTGGTTATCCTGGCTGTGTGCTTCGGGTCATTGTCATGTTGGAAGACCCAGCCTCGACCCTCTTCAAAGCTCTAACTGAGGGAAGGAGGTTGTTGCCCAAAATCTCGCAATACATGGCCCCGGTCATCCTCTCCTTAATACAGTGCAGTCGCCCTGTCCCATGTGCAGAAAAACACCCCCAAAGCATGATGCTACCACCCCCATGCTTCACAGTAGGGATGGTGTTCTTGGGATGGTACTCATCATTCTTCTTACTCCAAACACGGTTTGTGGAATTATGACCAAAAAGTTCTATTTTGGTCTCATCTGACCACATGACTTTCTCCCATGACTCCTCTGGATCATCCAAATGGTCATTGGCAAACTTAAGACGGGCCTTGACATGTGCTGGTTTAAGCAGGGGAACCTTCCGTGCCATGCATGATTTCAAACCATGACGTCTTAGTGTATTACCAACGGTAACCTTGGAAACGGTGGTCCCAGCTCTTTTCAGGTCATTGACCAGCTCCTCCCGTGTAGTCCTGGGCTGATTTCTCACCTTTCTTACGATCATTGAGACCCCACGAGGTGAGATTTTGCATGGAGCCCCAGTCCGAGGGAGATTGACAGTCATGTTTAGCTTCTTCCATTTTCTAATGATTGCTCCAACAGTGGACCTTTTTTCACCAAGCTGCTTGGCAATTTCCCCGTAGCCCTTTTCCAGCCTTGTGGAGGTGTACAATTTTGTCTCTAGTGTCTTTGGACAGCTCTTTGGTCTTGGCCATGTTAGTAGTTGGATTCTTACTGATTGTATGGGGTGGACAGGTGTCTTTATGCAGCTAATGACCTCAAACAGGTGCATCTAATTTAGGATAATAAATGGAGTGGAGGTGGACATTTTAAAGGCAGACTAACAGGTCTTTGAGGGTCAGAATTCTAGCTGATAGACAGGTGTTCAAATACTTCTTTGCAGCTGTATCATACAAATAAATAGTTAAAAATTCATAAATTGTGATTTCTGGAATTTTTTTTTTGGATTATGTCTCTCACAGTGGACATGCACCTACGATGACAATTTCAGACCCCTCCATGATTTCCAAGTGGGAGAACTTGCAAAATAGCAGGGTGTTCAAATACTTACTTATTTTCTGCACTGTATGTATGCCACCATGATTGACAATTACATCCTTTAAAGTGCTGGTAACCTGCCAGACCTATTGCAGCGTTTTCTATAGCATGCTATGAACTGGGCACAGAGGCGAGTAAATAATTTCTCTGTAGAACAAAACTTTGCATGCACTATAGTGACCCTCAATCTCTAGCATTATTCAGGATTTGGAAGTATCAGGGCTGGTTCAGAGGGTGCTTTCTCGACCGTTTTAAAAATAATCTACTCATGTCCTCAATTGGCTCAAGTACTCCTTATCAAACTTTTGATATCGTCTGCTAATTCATAGCGATGTTGCAATTTGGGACTATTGCTCTCTTTATTGGCTCATAGATCTAATGTCTTTGCGACTTTGTTTTTTATGTGAACCTCTGTTTTTTTTGTTTTTTTTTACAATCCACAATGCCTAATTGAGCTGGATGGATTGTTGACATAATCCTAAATTAGAGTGCTGTATATTTAACCACTTCCGTACAGGACATTTTCACCCCCGTCCTGCCCAGACCAATTTTTAGTTTTAACGCTAACACTTTGAATGACAATTGCGTGGTCGTGCGACGTGGCTCCCAAACAAAATTGACACCCTTTTTTTCCCCCACAAATAGAGCTTTCTTTTGGTGGTATTTGATCACCTCTGCGGTTTTGATTTTTTTTTTTGCGCTATAAACAAAAGAAGAGCGACAATTTTGACAAAAAAAACAATAGCTTTTACTTTTTTAATTTAATAAATATCATAATTAAAAAAAAAAAGTTTAGACCGATGCGTATTCTACATATTTATGGTAAAAAAAAAATCGCAATAAGCGTATTTGATCGGTTTGCGCAAAAGTTCTAGCGTCTACAAAATAGGGAATAGAATTATGGCTTTTTTATTTTTTACTAGTAATGGCGGCGATCTGCGTTTTTTTTTTTTCTTTTTTATTGTGACTGTGACATTGCGGCAGACATATCGGACACATTTTTGGGACCATTCACATTTACACAGCGATTAGTGCTATAAAACTGCACTGATTACTGTGTAAATGTGACTGGCAGGAAAGGGGTTAACACTAGGGGGCGCTGAAGGGGTTAAATATGTTCCCTAAAGTGTGTTCTAACTGTTAGAGGGAGGGGGACTCACAAGGGGAGGAGATCGATGTGTGTTCCTCTGTACTGGGAACACACATCAGTCTCCTCACCGCTGACAGGACATGGATCTGTGTGTTTACATGATCGATGGTCCTGCCATGATTGCAGGCAATCGCGGGTGCCCGGCGGACATCACGGCCGCCAGGCACGCGCACCGGGTCCTGAGCAATGCGGCGGGGGGGGCGTGCGAGCGCCCCCTTTCGGCCGGAAAAGCAAGGACATCATATGACGTCCAGTCTGAAGGACGAAAGGTTCCCGCTGACGTCATTTTACTGTGACTCGGTAGGGAAGAGGTTAATGAGAATTGTGAATCCAGTATGTATTTTTATTGTTTTGTAACTCATTTACTCATTTACTTCTGCTCTTCTTTTTCTCTTTCTGTCACGATAACCAAAAGGTTGGGATAAACATTCTTATGGATATCATGGAGATGATGGACATTCATTCTGTTCCTCTGGAACTGGTCAGCCCTACGGCCCAACATTCACTACAGGCGATGTTATTGGATGCTGTGTGAATCTCATAGACAACACGTGTTTCTACACTAAAAACGGACACAGCCTAGGTAATGTACAAAAATGATATTGTTTACTCTACTTACTGTAAAAAGACTTGATTATTTTTTTATAACCTAACCCTGCTTTAAACTTCACAGCTTTTATCCCTGACCTGTCTGGTGTGTTTCTTGGCCTTTTATGATGATTGTTCACTTATGCTGGCCATACACTATACAAAAATTTGTCGTTAAAGATCTTTCGTTTTTAGGCCAGTTAATGGGCACAAAATCAAAAATCGTTTGGACGTTTCAGAGGCAAAAAAACCAAAGGACAAGTGTGGACATTTTTTGCCGAACGAACGATAAATCGGAAGGTTAATGTGTTTCCCGTCCGAACTTTCTGCACTAGGCATATGTAAAAAAAAAAAAACATATTTTTTTTTCATTTATGTCCACTGAGCGATTTATCGGTCATTACATGATGGCACTATCGTTTGCGCTCACGGCCGAAATGTTTTTTTTTTTTCGAAAGTTTGTTTGGACGATTTTTCGTGGAGTGTATGGCCAGCATAAGGTTCTCTAACAAACCTCTGAGGCGGCGAACACACGTACGAGAACCTCGACGGGCGGAACACATCGTTCCGCCCGTCAAAGGTTCTCGGGCCGGCCATCGAAATCGGCGACCCGCCCGTCGGGAATGGCAACCAGCCATTCATCCAGGCGGGCCATCGAGCAAATAGAGAGCCTGCTCTCTATTCGCTCGATGGGCTTCCCGACGGGCGGGGCGAGCCAGGAGCGTACACACGGCCGAGGTTCTCGCTGGAATGCAGCTCCCAGCGAGGTTCTCGCTGGCTTCTAGCGAGAACCTCGGTCGTGTGTACGCCGCATGAGGGTTTTCCTTCCTCTTAATAATTCTGTGCCACTTGTTGGTCTATCACATAAAATCCCAATAAAATACATTTACATTTTTGGTTGTAAGATGACAAAATGTGGAAAATGCCAAGGAGTATGAACTGTAGTACATAGAGGATCGTGTTGAAGGTTGCTGTCCTTGAAACAAGCAGCTATATTTGTGTGTTTGTTCTGCTAGCTCTGCAGTTATGCATTCTTAAAATGTAACACTGTGTGTATTCATTAAAATCCTTCTGCTTTGGGTTGTGCACTGCTCATTGGTTCAATTAGTGGGTGTTACGAAGAGGGTGGTTTTAATCAAGTCACTGAGGATCTGCTGTGAGACCTACTGCAAAGCATACATATTATTTGGATGGCAAAACTAATCTATCTATACATGTTACTGAGGCTACATAATTTTTCTCACCACTAAATATTTCTTCTCCAGTTTTTATTATAAAAATGTCATCAACGTAAAAGTAAAACCCATAATTTTTTATGTTTTAACAGGTATCGCCTTTACAGACCTCCCGGTGAGTTACCCTTTAAAGTGCAAGTCTGTTTTTTTGTTTTTTTGTTGGTGGTACAGTGCTTAGAGCCTCCAAGCAGATTTACTCATAACCTGGTAAATGGGAATCTGGGCTCTCGGGCTGCAAGACAATACTTGGACCCCTTTCACACTGGGGCGTTTTTCAGGCGTTAAAAAAAAGCGCCTGAAAAAAGCTGCATCTGCAATCCCAATGTGAAAGCTCGAGTGCTTTAAACCCGCAACAAAAATGTAACAGAAATGTACGTTGGCCCGTCTTAAAGTGGTTAAAGTAGAATTCCAGCTTTAACCTAACGTCCTAAAAAATGTACTTCCTCTTTAACCACTTAAAGCGGAGTTCCACCCAAAAATGGAACTTCCGCTAATCCCATTCCTCACCCCCTTACATGCCACATTTGGCATGTAATTTTTTTGGGGGGTGGAGTGGGGGCTTCAGGAGGAGTGGGACTTCCTGTGCCACTTCCTGCTTCCACCGAGGGGCTGGTTAGGCGATTAAGCTTAATCGCCTACAGCAGCCCCTCCCTGTAGGCGATCGCATTGGGACACTGACAGGTCCCATGCGATCGCCTGTCCAATCAGCGGCGGGCCGCGCCGCTCGTGCATGCGCAGTTGGTGCCTGGCCGTGAAGCCGAAGGCTGTCACGGCTGGGTGCCCACAGTCGGAATGAAGACGCCGGCCGGGGAGGGGGGGAGAGGAGCGGAGCCCCGGTCGGCGCGTCGCTGAAAAGTGGAGAAGGTAAGTGAATGTTTATTAAAAGCCAGCAGCTACACTTTTTGTTGCTGCTGACTTTTAATAAACATTACATTTGGCTGGAACACCCCTTTAAGGATTGCCTCCTGCAGATATACGTCGGCAGAATGGCATGGCTGGGCACAAACACGTACCTGTACGTCCTCTTTAAGTGCCCAGCCGTGGGGCGTGCGCCCGCAACCCGGTCCGAAGCTATGTGACCGTGGGACTCGTGGACCCAACCGCCGCCAGAGTCCCGCGATCGGCCCCTGGAGCTGAAGAACGGGGAGAGCTGTGTGTAAACACAGCTCCCCCGTTCCTGGCGGTGGCAGCTTCATTGATCGTGTGTTCCCTAATATAGGGAAATACGATCAATGACGTCACATGTCCAGCCCCGCCCCCCTACAGTTAGAAAAACATATGAGGTCACACACAACCCCTACAGCTCCCTCTAGTGGTTAACGCCAAAACTGCAATTGTCATTTTCACAGTAAACAATGCATTTCTTTTGCTGTGAAAATGAAATGACAATGGTCCCAAAAATGTGTCAAAAAAAAAGTGTCCGCCATAATGTCGCAGTCACGAAAAAAATTGCTGATCGCCACCATTAGTAGTAAAAAAAAAAAAAATCTATTTTGTAAACGCTATAAATTTTGTGCAAACCAATCGATAAACGCTTATTGCGATTTTTTTTTTTACCAAAAACTAGGTAGAATACGTATCGGCCTAAACTGAGGAACATTTTTTTTTTTTTAGAGATTATATATATATATATATATATATATATATATATATATATATATATATATATATATAATCTCTTTTTGGGGGATATTTATTATAGCAAAAAGTAAAAAATATTGAATTTTTTTCAAAATTGTCGCTCTATTTTTGTTTATAGCGCAAAAAATAAAAACCACAGAGGTGATCAAATACCACCAAAAGCAAGCTCTCTTTGTGGGGAAAAAAGGATTCCAATTTTGTTTGGGAGCCACGTCGCACGACCGCGCAATTGTCAGTTAAAGCGATGCAGTGCCGAATCGCAAAAACTGGCCAGGTCCTTTACCTGCATAAAGGTCCGGGTCTTAAGTGGTTAAAGAGAAAAAAAGGATTAAAAAAAAAGGTCTCTGCACCCTGGTGATCTTTGATCTCTTCCATGTTGCTCAGGTAGATCTACACCTCTGAAAGGTTGCCTACCCCTGATCTACTGGCAGTCCCGGGTTATCACTGATTATTCACAAATGGTGCCTGGTAATGATTTCTCTACACACTTTTGAAAGGGGATATGTCACTTGTCTAGAAGCAGTTGACTTGGCTCAAGTTTGTGACTTGATCATATGGTGTTTATTTCAGGAAATCCCTGTGAGTTTCCTAGTATATACTGAAGACCTGACTTAAAATAGACATTGTAGACCAGGCTGTCAATTGAGAGTTATGTCAACCATTTCTTGGCTCCTAACTTTATCCAAACTGATGAATACCATTTTAGATTAGATATTTTCTCAATGAAAGAATAGGTTTATCATGATGTTCTAATTGATACATAAATAGAATCCTTGTTTATAAGTTTTATAATTAAACTCCAACTTTATTCAGTATGTATAAAGTGATGTTAAAGCGGAGTTCCACCCAAAAAACAACTTTGCATAAATCAACAGCATTATGCATCAGCAAAAACATTTTTTATTGTTTACTCACCCCTTCAGTACTGTTTCTATGTTGTCCTATTCTGCCATTTCCTCTCTGTGGTGCCTGACGTCATTTCCCTCGGCGCCCGTGCTCGCTGGTGCTCCAGTGAGATGTGTTTTCATTTCCCAGGAGTCAGTGGGCAGCGCCAAGGGCTTAGTTGCTATCACAGCGGGGCTGACACTTCCAATGACGCCGTCCGTTGTCTGTTGTGATGGCAATGTCTGAAGTGTACATCGCTGCGAGCCATACATACTGCGTATGCGCGAGAATGGCCAGTGCATGCTGGTCGCTTAGCTGCACCGTGACCCGGAGGATAGTGCTTGCGGGCTTCACATGCCCACAAGCAATATGGAAAATGCCAGCAAGGCAGAATAAAAGTTATATTAGTATGGGAAATTGGCAATCGAGCAGCGATCCATACGTAATAAGTGAGTAATATAACTAAGATTATTTAACCACTTAAGACCTGGACTAATATGCAGGTAAAGGACCTGAACCCTTTTTGCAATTCGGCACTAAACAAAAATAGAGCAACAATTTTTTTTAAAAATGCAATATTTTTTACTTTTTGGTATAATAAATATCCCCCGAAAATATGTAAAAAACTTTTTTTTTTTTCCTCAGTTTGGACCGAAACGTATTCTTCTACATATGTTTGGTAAAAAAAATCGCAATAAGCGTTTGGTTTGCGCAAAATAGGAGTTTGTTTTATGGCATTTTTATTAATGATGTGTTATTTTTTTTTCTTACTACTAATGGCGGCGATCAGTGTTTTTTTTGTTTTTTTGTGATTGCGACATTATGGCGGACACATTGGACACTTTTTAGGACCATTGTCATTTTCACAGCGAAAAGTGCTATAAAAATGCACTGATTACTGTGAAAATGACACTGGCAGTGAAGGGGTTAACCAGGAAGGGAGCGCTGTAGGGGTTAAGTGTGTTCTAAGGGAGTGTTCTTACTGTGGGGGGGGGGGGGGGCGCGTGGCTGTGCGTGTGAAGTCACTGATCGTCGTTCCCTAACACAGGGAACAGACGATCACTGACAGTCACACTAGGAAGAACGGGGAAGGTTTGTTTACACTCACCTCTACCCATTCTTCCTCTCTGTGACCTGATCGCGGGACACCAGTGGCATTCGGGTCACGGAGGATAGGACTGCGCTCGTGACCCATGGCTGGGCATCTTAAAGGGGACGTACCTGTACATCCATGTGCCCAGCCGTGCCATTCTGCCGACGTAAATAGCTGTGCAAAAAAAAGATATTCATGAAAAAAAAATTAATCAGTTGGAACTTTTTGCTTTAACTTTGCATATTCATATTTGCGTACTTTCTAAGCTTGAGATTTCCAATCACAGTAGCAAGCCAGTGTAAAGTAGTGTAGAAAAATGGGCCTGTCGGAGTAAATATTTATAGGGCTTTGCTATTCTAGGATCAGGTTGTAGTTTGGCTGAACTTTTTACTCTTCCCTCCATTTAGCTGTGTCATGCTTTCATAACTGCTACACACTAAGAACTGATGTTTTATTTTTTTATTTATTTATTTTTTAAAGCCGAACCTGTATCCAACCGTTGGACTTCAAACACCCGGTGAAGTGGTTGATGCAAATTTTGGCCAGAGTCCCTTTGTGTTTGATATCGAAGACTATATTCGGGAGTGGAGAGCCAAAATTCAGGCACAGATTGAAAGGTTTCCAGTAGGTGGAGACTGGCAGTCTGTAATTCAAAAGTGAGTACTTTGTGTGGCAAGTTCAGCCTACAGGGGATAGCTGCAAAAATGATAGCCATGGTGACTGGATTTCTAAGCACCTGAAATATAAATGATTGTTGCCATACAGTGTAATGGTCACCGAGGTAGAAAGTTCGCTCTTGTTTACCACATTCTTCTTTAATACGCTTTTGCTGCCTTATGGAAGAACAATTGGGCTGAGTTGCAAATTAAACAAGTATTAAATTCTACAAAGGTACACTGAATGTTTAAATACATATATGGCATAATTAACTATTCTTATGGCCGGAATCTCTGTGCCTTCTTCTTATAATGAATGCTTAGGAATATTTATGGCTTGGTGTGCTTGGAACTATGCTAAAGTTGGCATGTATCCATGCTTGGCTATTGAGACATCATTAATTCAGTCCTGCAGTTCGACCCATGATTGCTAGTTTATTGTACTAATTTATAACTACATTCAGTGATGCCTTAAATAAGAATAGTAACTGGGTAGATATAGATTTTATAAAACGACTAACGGCTGTGCAGTGTACTTTTCCCCTACAGCGCAGTAATCCGTTATTATCATTTAGAAGATACAAGTGTTCTCAGTTGTGATTTACAAGGCCACTTGGTATTCTGCAGATAGTTGGAGACCAGAGCCCGAGCGTGCCTAATGCAAGGTGTACCATGATTCAATCATTTCTGAGGAACTGCTGTATTTGAAACTCGGCTGTTTTCTTTTCTCCACTGTCTCCTGACTCTTTCTGTTTTAAAGCTCCCTTACACCTCTTCCTTTTATTTTAGGATGGTTTCTTCATATCTTGTGCATCATGGTTATTGCTCTACAGCAGAAGCCTTTGCCAAGTCCACTGACCAGACTGTTCAGGAAGAGCTGGCCTCCATCAAGAATCGGCAAAGTAATGTATTTTTCCACATTTAATGTCACTTGTTGTATAGTTAGTCTGGTTGAAAAAAAAAAAAAGACAAGTCCATCTAGTTCAACCAATAAAGGAGGGGGGGTTATGCAATCCTATATACACAATCCTATACCTGTAGTTGATCCAGAGCAGGCACGTCCAAAGTCAGGGCCGCGGGCCAATCGCGGTCCGGTTTTGAATGGCCCGCCTGGTTATCTACACAGACATATCTTTTGTGGCCCCCGACTTTCTACCAGCACCAGGGCCACAAAAGATATATATATATACCCCGCATTTATCAGCGTATAACACGCACTTTTGTGCGTGTTGTATGCCGATCCCCGTTGCCTGTCAGGTGACCGAGCCCCGCCGTAATAGCCCGAGCCGAGTGTACTGTGTGCTCGGCTCCACTCGTAGCCCCGCCTAGTCCCGCCATTGGACGTGTGTTGTGTCCATCAAAGAAGCCGGGCCAAGGGGCGGGACTGCGAGAGGAGCCGATTACAGCCGAATACACAGGACATCCGTCTCCTATGTCGGCAGTAAAATTTAAAACCAATAAGGCACGGCTGGCTGCAGATGGACACTGATCATTCCCGGCAATGGTGGGTGCTGCATTCCCGGCAATGGTGGGTGCTGCATTCCCGGCAATTTGGGTTTGCAAATGGGCACTGACCCTTATCTTGCTTCACAGTTCTTTATTTAAATTTTTTTTTTTTTTTACCAGAAACTTCCCTCTTAACGTGAAGGTGCGCATTATATGCCAATAAATACGGTATATCCAAATAATACGCCTGAGCTCATTTCTTTATCACACACAGCCACGAAGGCAAGAGAATTCTTGTTGGGCAGTGTATTGGTGCTCGAAAGGAACACACTTGGACCGAATTTTAATGGTTCAAAGAATGTCAGGCAAAATGGTCGGCCCTCGAGCATGTTTACTTCATCAAATCTGTCCCTCTTTGAGAAAAGTTTGGACACCCCTGATCCAGAGGAAGGTAAAAAACAGCAAAATATTATCCAGTTTGCTTCAGGAGGGGAAAAAATTCCTTCCGGATCCCCCAAGAGGCAATAGGATATTCCCTGGATCAACTTTACCTATAAAGGTTAGTATTCAGTTATATTATGTACACTTAGGAAAGGTTCCAGGACTTTTTGAAAGCAATCTACTGAGCTGGACAGAACCACCTCTGCAGGGAGTCTATTCCACATTTTCACAGCTTTTTTTTTTTCTTTGAACATTCACCTATAGCAGGGATATGCAATTAGCAAACCTTCAGCTGTTGCAAATCTACAAGTCCCATCATGCCTCTGGGTGTCATGCTTGTGGCTGTCAGTCTTGCTATGCCTCATGGGACTTGTAGTTCTGCAACAGCTGGAGGTCCACCAATTGCATATCCCTGACCTATAGTATCTAAGTGCTGTTCAGACCCGTGGTCACCTGTAGCTAAAATTGCTCATTCTCAAGATGCTTAAAGTGTAGCTCCAGTCTCCTAAGCAGTTTTATGATAAAACCACCCCCATTATTCTTAGTACGCGTACTATCTAATTTGGATATTGTGATAAATTGTCCTGATAGTTTTTATTTATAAATCTGCACTCTCTTATTTGATCTTGGAAGCAGGCAGGGGCTATCGAGGATATGGGCATCTGAAGCCTACTCCTGTGTATTTCTGGGATTCGGTGCAGCTGGCTACCCAGCATGCACCACCCCGATCTCACAACTACGCAGTAATTACACTGCGTTACGCACTTTGTTGATTACATGTTGCAAAAGCAATGGTAGTGGACGCCCTTTTATAGCAGGATTTCACTATTGGGCTGCCCAAAGACTCCTGGGATATATGACACTGATATCCCTGGAGTCCAAAGGAATCGCCTAATGACGTAATCGCCTAGGTAGTTGGGACCGGAAATGCAAGCAAATTGCATTAAAATAAGGTATTTATAAATAATTAAAAAAAAAAACGATAATATCCATTTACTGTACTACCGTACTTTGGATGGGCATTATAATCCTAGGAAGTAGGGTTGTCCCGATACCACTTTTTTAGGACCGAGTACAAGTACCGATACTTTTTTTCCCCAAGTATTCGCCGATACCTAATACCAATACTTTTTTTTTAAATGTGTCCCCAGATGCAGCCATGTCCCCCTACAGATGCAGCCATGTCTCTCCCATACCGTATATGCAGCTACAGCTACCGCTGCTGCCTAGTTCATCAGCGCGGGGAACATCACAGCTTTCATTTGAATAGCTGTGTGTTCCCCGCCGCGTATAGACACTCCCCCTTGCTCGGGCACTTTGATAGACAGATCACCCGTCGGCGGCGTATAGACACTTCCCCCTTGCTCGGGCACTTTGATAGACAGATCACGCGGCGGGGGGGGGGCGGGGGTGTAGTATCGGATCTGGCATCGGGGACATTTGCGGGAGTACTTGTACTCCCGCGAATGCTCAGTATCGGTCCCGATACTGGTATCGGTATCGGGACAACCCTAATAGGAAGTATAACAAATGGGTGAAATGCCACTTTAAGACCCCTTTCACACTGAGGTGATTTACAGGCGCTATGGCGCCTGTAAATCGCTCCTCTTCTGTCACTCCAATGTGAGAGCCCGAGGGCTTTCACACTGGAGCGGTGCGCTGACAGGACGTCAAAAAGTCTTGCAATTAGCTTCTTTGAGGAGCTTTAGGAGCGGTGTATAAACTGCTCCTAATTACTGGAATATATACTGCTATATTCAGACACAGCAGCTGTGCTCATGTAGCTGCTTGTCCCAATAGGAATGAATGGGACACCAGCATGGGGATCCACGGAACAGCTGTGCATCCCCATTGCAGATAAGACTGCCCTGCATGGGAGACGCATGTCTGTGCCCTTCGTTTTTTTTTTTTTTTTGCTTTTGTGAGTGACTTTTATAACCTTAAATGGTCCATACAGAAGTAAAAGTCAAGGTTGCAGTGTACAATAACAAATGTCATCCTGTTGTAATTGATTCCTGTGATCGCTTAAGGCCTCATGGTCACTGGATGTAATAAATATGCCAGTAGCACGTTTATTTTTTGCATTTTGCCGCATTAGTGTTTTTTCAGTGTTGGTGTTTTTACAGCTGAAAAACTCCTCGTCAGATCCACTAGTTCTGGGGGTTTTCCAACCAGAAAACGCCCCTCCCAAAAACTGCTGATAACAGCCTATGGGGTTTATTTACTAAAGGGAAATCCACTTTGTAGTCGCTGTAGATCTGAGGGGAACATGCAAGGAAAATAAACAGCATTTTTGCTTGCACATGATTGGATAATAAAATCAGCAGATCTTCCCCTCAGATCTACAGCAACTGCACTTTCAAGTGCACTTGTAGTGCAAAATGGATTTGCCTTTTAGTAAATCAACCCCTCTGTGTGCATGGACACATAGGATAACCGTATTTCCTCTTTACTTCAACTATATGCATGCAGCACCACTTTATATTAAGGACCGGGCAGTTCCATTGTTCACAGGTTGTCGCTTAAAGTGGTTGTAAACCCAACCACACATCTTGCACCTACAGGTAAGCCTAGATTAAGGCTTACCTGTAGGTGCAAGAAATATCTCCTAAACCTGCACGGTTTAGGAGATATTTACAATTGAGACAATGGTCGATGTCTACGGCGCATGTACGCCATAGACGATGGCGCAGGCGCACTGAGCGTGCTGTTTTTTTCTTTTTTATGGCATTAACGGGGTTAATGCCGTATTTTCGCGCATTGCGCGGGGATCTGCCGGTCCCGCACGCATGCGCGGGGATCTGCCGGTCCCGCACGCATGCGCGGGAGTGACGTTGTCGCCGCTCCGGCCAATCACAGTGCCGGAGCTGCGATAACATGAAGAGGGGACATGGCAGTGGATGGGACGAAGGAGGACTTCAGGGGGTTCGATCGTAGGTAAGTGACACATAATGAGCTAGTATGCCGTGCATACTAGCTCCATTATGCCTTTTTCTTGAGTTTTTTTTTTTTTTGTAAGGGAAGGGTTTACTTTCTCTTTTAATAGTAACAAGGGTAATGCTTGCTTAGTACTAATATGTTGTACTGTTAATTCCTTTTTCATGCCAAAAGGAGCAAAGCTTCAAGACTTCTGTTTTCATATTTCATAGAGTAGTTCTATACCAAGCATTTTATTTATTTGCCCTCCAGGGATCCAGAAGCTGGTACTAGCAGGAAGAATGGGTGAAGCTATTGAAACCACACAACAATTATACCCCAACCTACTAGAGAGAAATCCTAATCTTTTTTTCACCCTAAAGTAAGTATTCAGTCTTTTTATATTTATGTACAATATATGTTCATTTCAATATATTTCTAAATTGGCAAAATGCCTTTTCACAAAAGTATAATCTGTATTCGTATTTTTTTTTTTCTTTAAATTTATTTTAACTTTTTTTTTTTTCTCCCTTAACCACAGAGTAAGGCAATTCATAGAAATGGTGAACGGGACTGACAGTGAAGTGAGATGTCTGGGAGGTCGCAGCCCCAAATCACAAGACAGTTACTCAGGTAGTTGAGCTTTTATGGAGCTGTACATTGTTATGTACAGTATGTTCGTTTGTTTGTCTTAATGCTTTAGAAGTTTGACATGCATTGTGAGGACGCCCGTGTCCAGTGCTTAAAGTGGAACTTTACCCTCCCCACCACCACCCTTTAACCCTTTTTATTTTTCCCCTTAACCCCACTTACCTGGTTGCAGGTCCTGTACATTTAAGTTACTCAAAGGAAGAAAATGCGCTAGAAATCAACTACTAGGATATATAACAAACTGGTAGACAAATATACATATATGCAACATAAATGATAACATATGATGATCCCATATGGTGCTTGTGCTCAATAAAGACTCCTATGGACTGGTGCTCAGACTGGGTGCCCACATAGATGTGCACTCACCGCAATGTGTGGATCAACTATCACTAGTGTGGTCTATTGGGCATGTGGGGATACCCCACACTCGGACCTTTAGGATGACGCCTTATTGATAGAGATTTCGCTTATAGGGATGAATGGGGATCAAAAGAGAGACTCATTGCGCAATGCTGTTTAAAACATTTATTGATTCCACAAAATAAAAAAGGTTACACTTACATTGCTGAGTGCCTAATAGTCCTGGCACCAGGCATGTATAGGAGGCGATTGATTAAAAGGGTAATCGGCCCTGAACGGGTTAGTCCTGATAGCGGCATCCTGGTGCACGATTCCCTCCTGGTTTCAATTGGGGCGGAAGTAGTACCTCAACGTTTTGGCCAATCAAAAGGCCATCATCGGGAAGTAGAAAACATTTAAGTGACTCGCCTGCCTAGCGGATCCAGCATTGTCCTGCTGAGAGCCGATTCTTCTATGTACTCCCCTCGGTCATCGGTCAGCTGACGGCTTCACTGATGGAATGTTGCCTGGCCCCGTACCCTCCTCCTTTCCCAATAAAGGACTATGCCTCTTGGGATATGAGACGAACATATCCCAGGAGGTGATGTCATTCGACCAGATCAGGGATCCTCAAACTACGGCCCTCCAGCTGTTGTAGAACTACACCTATGAGGCATTGTAACACACAGACATGAGTAGGCATGATGGGAATTGTAGTTCCTGAAGAACTGGAGGACCGTAGCTTGAAGACCCATGGCCTAGATGAATGACATGCATGCTAGTCTCATGGAAAATGGAGAGATTACTAAGGTTGCCAAAATGCTCGTATGACAGAATACAACCTCAGAAGTGATGTGTTATTTTGTTTCCGAGCACGTGTGGTCTTGGTCTTCTTCTAATATATTTATTTCTTCAAACAGAACAAATACTGTACTGATTTAAACAAAAATCGCTCCTTCTGTTATCGTACAAGAGAAATTTTCATGTTTGTTCCTTCGCATAATTTTGCATGAACTGTCATGATCGGCTCTAATGGTCAGATTCGAGATCCAAGCTTTTTTTTTGCGTCCGATTTTCCGATCGTGTGTACTAAGCTTTAGTAATGGATATGAATGTATTATTCCTAACTTGTCATTGATCAGCCTTTTTGCGTGTGGCCCGAGGCCTGCATTTATTTATTTTTTGTTAACTGCTAACATGGCAAATGCAGTATAACTAAACCTAATATCTTTAAAGAAGGCAAAGCCAAATGCTTGCACATACTTTTAGCATTAAAGCGGAGCTCCACCCTAAGGTGAAACTTCCGCTCACCGGAACCTTCCGAGGGGGGTGCAGATACCAGGTATTTGCATCCACTTCCGGTCACACAGTCTGCGGGTAGACTGCAGGCAGAACGTCGATCATGTGTTCTGGGAAACACTCGGCTCCCAAAACATAGCAGGACCAGTTAGCACGGCGCAGCGCGACTCGCGCATGCACCGTAGGAAACCGGACAGTGAAGCTGCAATGCTTCACTTCCTGGTTCCCTCACCGAGGATGGCGGTGGGGGTAGCAGAGTGACGAGTGATCGCTCATCTTCTGCTGACGTCTCTGGACTCCAGGACAGGTAAGTGTCCTAATATTAAAAGTCAGCAGCTGCAGTATTTATAGCTGCTGACTTTTTTTTTTAAAAGCTGAACTCCTGGCAGATATAATATAAAGGGTATGCCATTTAGAATGGCTGTAATTTACTTCTAATCAATTGAATATATTTTTAAGCGCAGCTAGTATAAGTATATGAGTCTGCCAAGTTTTTGACTGGAAGAAGGTGGAGGAGCAGCACTGGGAACTAATCGGCCTCCACTGTATTGCATTGTGCTTTCAATCTAAACTTGGAGCCTTCTGACAGGAGGAGAGAGCAGAGAGAACAGAATAAGGATCTTAGTAGGGTGCTGATGTATCATTATTGTTCTCTTAGCAGGCTGGGGTTTAGTTGATGACCAAACTGTAATACCTAACTGCAAAGGAGAAAAGTAAGGTCAGGGACCTGGCTAAACTGTCCTGCAGGCCTGCCCGAATAGCCTAGTTGTCTAAATAACAGTACACATCTTTGGCAGTTAGGACAGATCACACATCTCTCTGAATGAATACAAAGATTTCTCTGGCTGAGTGGGAGGGGTGGACTGATGTCATGCTCTGACTCGTCCAATTAGAGGAAGTTTTGTATTCATTCACATAATACAAAGCTGCGTATGAAAGGCTGGCTGCTGCTCTGGTAGACTCTATTTTGTTCTGGGTGCGAGACGGGGGAAGTCTTTGTCTCACAGCCCGAACCCAGCACTGTGTACCAGTGGCGGTGCGTCCATAGGGACGCCGGAGCGCCGCCACTTTTGAATCGCTCACAGCCAGTAAAATATACAGATTCATACACTGTATGAATCTGTATATTTTCGCCGCTGCAGCCCACTATTCAGCTGACCGGACATTGAGCGCCAGTCAGCTGAATAGTGGCAGCTGGCTGTGTGGAAGTGCCTATCGGAGCCCCTGGCTCTGATAGCCTTTCCGAGTACAGCCCTGAGGCTGTAGTTGGCTTCCTAAAGCTTATCCTCGGGACGTACCGGCCGTGCGTTCCGAGGATAAGACTGACAGCCAATCAGGTAATCTGATTCTGGTAATCAGGAACCTGATAGGCTGAAGCGTCATCGAGGGCGGGACGAGGGACAACGAGGGACGGTAAAAGGCAGAAAGGTAAGTACCAGGGGGGGTATTGGGCCCGGTGGCGGCAATTGGGGGCCCAGTGGCTGTGTTTGATGGCATAGCATAGTGGTGACAATTCATGGCATAGTGGCTGCGTTTGATGGTATGGCACAGTGGCTGCATGTCCCCCGCAGATCTACAGCGACTGCGCTTTTCAAGTGCACTTGTTGTGCAAAGTGGATTTGCCGTTTTAGTAAATAAACCACAGTGTTTGCTATCGCACTTTATTGTAAAAAGCAAATAAACATACATTTAAACATTGTACACTATTTTTATATGTTGTATACATCTTAATGTATTTTGTTTAAAAAATATGCATGTAATATTTGTGTATAACCAATCTCTTGTATTGTATTCTGTATATAATTGGTGGGAATGCTGATTCAGCATTTGTTCGTTTTTTTTATTTATTTATTATATATTTGATGGTTTTCTTACAGCAAATGTCTTTTTTTTACTTTTTCTCTTCTTAGGATCAGATAGCAACTGCAGCAATGGCGTTATATCCAACAAAGCTCACCAGTCCCACAGTCGTAGTAAACACCAGCCTTCCAGCCTTAATGTAACAGAGCTTAACAGTATAAACATGACAATGTCACAGCAAATCAACAGCTATCCTAGGTAAGGAGTCCCCACTGTGAGTGAATGGTCTGCTTGATAACACAAATTTTCTGACAACTGTCGGGTTGAGTTTGTGCTGCTCCTGCAAAGCAGCCTGTTGTGTGTCTCGCTGCACACTGCCGCATTCCTGCTGACTTGCCAGAATATCTGCTTGCAAGGCATACATTTCATTCATGCTTCTCTGCAGTCCCCATAATGCATTTTATGGAAAAGCGCACTTTCAGATCTAAAAGACGCACCGGCAAAGACTAAGCTGACATCACCTGTGGTGCAGAGGCCTGATTTTAGTTGGCCCCTTGCTTTTGTAAAGGTTTGTTTTTTATTTTCTAAATAGGTTCCTTTAAGCTTGTGCATTGTTGGTTCACTTACCTTTTCCTTCAATTTCCCTTCTAAGGCTGGCCATACATGTTCAATTTTCTTTTAGATTTACCAAAAACCATTAAATATGAGGTCAAACTAAACAACACTTTCAATTGTATGCAATCAGGCAGGCCCTTGCACTACATAGTTGAAGGTAAATCTAAAGAAAATTGCACAGAAAATTATAACATGTATGGCCAGCCTTAGTCCCCTTTCACACTTATACGACTTGTCCCACGATTTTGGACTGCAAAATTGTATGACAAGTCATTCTCCATTATTTTCAATGACTACCATTCATACTGGCACGACTTTAAAGTTGTGCCTACTTCAAAGTAGTCCTTGCACTACTTTGGTCCGATTTTGATGCCACTTACACAGGCATTCATTTAAATCGCGGCCGCGAATCGCGCGACTTTGAAGTCGTACAAGTGTGAAAGGTGTCTAAATGTTGTTTTTTTGTTTTGTTTTTTGTCTGAATTTCTCACTTCCTGTTCCTCCTCGGTAAGCTGTTCTGGGTGACTTTCCATCGCTCGGATGATGGTGAAAAGCTTACTGAGGAGAAATAGGAAGTGAGAAATTCAGACAAAGGAAAACAAAAACATTTAAAAGGGAAATGGAAGGAAAAGGTAAGTGAACCAACAATGCACTAGCTTAAAGGAACTTATTTAGAAAAAAAAACCTTTACAACTCCTTTCAGCCTTTTTGGCCTTTTCTATAAATCTGGGTTTGATGGTAAAGTAGAATTTCCTACAGACTTATTTTAAAGTATAAAGAGAACTGCAATTAAAATTAGTATTGTCTAGCAAGATCTTAACGTGGAATTAGATTTCATCTAAGCACCCAACCAAAAAATGCTATTTAATTCACTTTTAATATTCAAAGCAAACTCTCCCATCTATTCATGGTTCCATGCTTTATTTAGTTGAGAAATTACCTTGAAAAACACCCCCTGGCATTTCTGGCCGTCGCTATCTTGAGTAATGGCAGAGGATTTATATAGCTTTTACTTTCTTGAACCCACCTGCCCTTGGCTCAGGCATGCAGGCAGGAGAGAGGATGTTCTTGGCTGAGAAAGTTCCTCCTGAAGACTCTTGGGATGTATGACATAATTTGCTTAGGCATGAAAACCCGGGAGTAATTGAAGGAAAAAAAAAAAGTTTTACACAAGCAAATATGATGTACTTTTTCATATCTATTCACTAATGCTAGCAGAATAAGGATTAGAAAGTCAGTGTTGACTGAGGGAGTGAAGTTCTGCTTTAAGTAAACTCTTAATAGTTTAAGTTAAAGAGCCCATCCATTATTTTCTACCTGCACTTAGGCAAGAGTTATTTAAAGGGAAATCATAATGTGTTCCCAGTGAGCTCACAATTTGTGTTTAAAATGACATTGTTCACTGTGAGTCATTTCTGATGTGACTTTAACATTGAGAACAGGTGGTGTTTTTTTTTTTTTTTATTATTTTTTTTATTCTTTGTAGGGTTGTCCCGATACAACTTTTTTAGGACCGAGTACAAGTACCTATACTTTTTTTTCAAGTAGTCGCTGATACCGAATACCGATACTTTTTTTTAAATGTGTCCCCAAATGCAGCCATGTCCCCCACATATGCAGCCATGTCCCCCCCAGCCATGTCCCTCATACCTAGCCGCTGAAAGCCGCCGCACGGACAACATCACAGCATTCATTTGAATAGCTGTTTTGCCCGCGCATATAGACACTCCCCCTGCAATTAAAATTAGTATTGTCTAGCAAGATCTTAACGTGGAATTAGATTTCATCTAAGCACCCAACCAAAAAATGCTATTTAATTCACTTTTAATATTCAAAGCAAACTCTCCCATCTATTCATGGTTCCATGCTTTATTTAGTTGAGAAATTACCTTGAAAAACACCCCCTGGCATTTCTGGCCGTCGCTATCTTGAGTAATGGCAGAGGATTTATATAGCTTTTACTTTCTTGAACCCACCTGCCCTTGGCTCAGGCATGCAGGCAGGAGAGAGGATGTTCTTGGCTGAGAAAGTTCCTCCTGAAGACTCTTGGGATGTATGACATAATTTGCTTAGGCATGAAAACCCGGGAGTAATTGAAGGAAAAAAAAAAAGTTTTACACAAGCAAATATGATGTACTTTTTCATATCTATTCACTAATGCTAGCAGAATAAGGATTAGAAAGTCAGTGTTGACTGAGGGAGTGAAGTTCTGCTTTAAGTAAACTCTTAATAGTTTAAGTTAAAGAGCCCATCCATTATTTTCTACCTGCACTTAGGCAAGAGTTATTTAAAGGGAAATCATAATGTGTTCCCAGTGAGCTCACAATTTGTGTTTAAAATGACATTGTTCACTGTGAGTCATTTCTGATGTGACTTTAACATTGAGAACAGGTGGTGTTTTTTTTTTTTTTTATTATTTTTTTTATTCTTTGTAGGGTTGTCCCGATACAACTTTTTTAGGACCGAGTACAAGTACCTATACTTTTTTTTCAAGTAGTCGCTGATACCGAATACCGATACTTTTTTTTAAATGTGTCCCCAAATGCAGCCATGTCCCCCACATATGCAGCCATGTCCCCCCCAGCCATGTCCCTCATACCTAGCCGCTGAAAGCCGCCGCACGGACAACATCACAGCATTCATTTGAATAGCTGTTTTGCCCGCGCATATAGACACTCCCCCTTGCTTGGGATTGGACAGATCACGATCACCCATCCAATCCCGAGCAAGGGGGAGTGTCTATACGCAGCGGGAACACTACACTATTCAAATTAAAGCTCTGATGTTCCCGCATGCTGTTTAACCCATGCGGCGGCGGCTTTCGATGCGGCGGCATCGGGGGTATTTGCATCGGCATCGGGGGTACAAGTACTCCCGCAAATACTCGGTATCGGGACAACCCTAATTCTTTGTATTGAATTATAAATGAAATGTAGAGATTTCTAGAGGGGAGTCACTAGCAGAGAGCTCTTATTGGCACATTGCATATGCTTTTCCTTTCTATATATTACCCATAGACCTACACTGTAAGACGGAGCAGTAAAGCACAACCATTGCCTAGCACAGGAAGGACCTGTGTGTGTGTGTGTGTGTGTGTGTGTGTGTGTGTGTGTGTGTGTGTGTGTGTGTGTATGTGTATGTATATATATATATATATATATATATGTGTGTGTGTGTGTGTGTGTGTGTGTGTGTGTGTGTGATATATATATATAATTATACTGTTTCCTTTAGAGGAGTGATGTTTTTGCCAGTTTGAGTTGGGAATGCCTAAGCACCTTTTTATTCCTATTGGTTCATAGACGACTAATTCCTCTCATGAAAGCTCCGCACTCCCTATTCTTCCCTAGCTACTGTGATATTTCCCTCCCCACTTTCCTCAATCTTCCCATTCCCATCTTTAGTATGCTCTAGTTCAGGGGTCTTCAAACTCCAGTTGTTCAAGAACTACAATTCCCATCATTACTCGTCATGTCTGTTAATGTCAGAGTTTTACAATGCCTCATGGCAGGCCTCAACAAAATCCGGGCGCCAGGTCGCAATTGCGACAAGAAATTGTGACCTGGTGCCTGGGGAAGCTTAGGGCTGCAGAAGGCCGCAAAGCCGCGGCCTCAATTACTGGCCGGTGCGGGGCACGATCGCAGCGGGCCCGCGCCCGGAAGGTAATTGAGGCCGCGGCTTTGCGGCCTTCACAGAAGAAAGCTGAGGCCTGCAGAAGGAATCTAGGAGTGGCCATCTTGTGGTTGCCGTTGGCATTACAGGTTACATTACTTTACAGTTCTAATGTGTTTTGTCACTCCCATTTCCTTCCCTCTAATTAGAATTTTTTATTCTAACACCCTAGAGAATAAAATCGCGGTCTTACTTTCTGTCACACCGTATTTGCGCAGCGGTCTTACAAGCGCACTTTTTTGTGTGAAAAAATACACTTTCTTTAATTAAAAAATAAGACAACAGTAAAGTTGGCCCAATTTTTTTTTATGTTGTGAAAGAGAATGTTACGTCGAGTAAATTGATACCCAACATGTCATGCTTCAAAATTAAGTCTGCACGTGGAATGGCGACAAACTTTTACCCTTTAAAATCTCCATACGTTTAAAAAAATTCTACAGGTTACATGTTTTGAGTTGGAGGAAGTCTGGGGCTAGAATTATTGCTCTACCAATCGCGGCGATACCTCACATGTGTGGTTTGAATACCGCTTACATATGCGGGTGCTACTCACGTATGCGTTCGCTTTTGCACGCGAGCTTGGCAGGACGGGGTGCGTGTTTTGGCTTTTAACTTTTTTAGCTGGCTCCTAGATTCCAAGCAAATTTGTCAAAACCTGCCTCATGGGTTGTGTAGTTCCGCAACAGCTGGAGGACCGTAGTTTGAGGATCCCTGCTCTAGTTGGACTCCGCTGTCCCTTCACTAGTAGATCTATGCTCTGTTCATTCTATGCTGTACTATATTCGACTTGTTTCTGTATCTCTGTTGAACTAATATCCAATGACGTCCCTCACACTGTGTAATGATGCTTACTTGCTGATCGATGTACCTTGGTACAATTTATACGTCATTGTCTGTACCAGTTTATTGGCACAATTCAATAAGCATATTTAATTCAAATAAACACGTTTCTGATGATAAAAAAAAAAAGACTGTGCCAAATAAAACACTGTAATTAATACATTTGAGAGACCTGATATCTTGACTTTTTAATCAATAACGCACTTGCAGCCTACTCTAATGGTAGAATAGGCTAAACGGAAGAGCTGTTCAGTGCGCCATTAATTAGTTGTGCATATATTGAATTCTGGCACTCGTGATGCCTTCTATGCCCAGAATAGTCACACTTTTCCTGCTTTACATTTGAATGTTTAAAATGGCCTATAGCAGTGATGGGGAACCTTGGCACCCCAGATGTTTTGAAACTACATTTCCCATGATGCTCTTGCACTCTGCAGTGTAGCTGAGCATCATGGGAAATGTAGTTTCAAAACATCTGGAGTGCCAAGGTTCGCCATCACTGGCCTAGAGGCTCTTTTGATGTAATATTTTCTTTACTTGTGTCACATTACGTACTGCAAAAGTGAAGTTGGCTTCTTGTATTTTAGTATTTACTGTATTTATTGGCGTATAACACTCACTTTTTTACCCTGAAAATAGAGGGTAAACTGTGCCTGCATGTTATACGCAGGGGGCTGTGGAAAGCTTTTTTCCTGAAACTTCCCTCTTAAAGTTGGGGTGCGTGTTATACCCCTTTGCGTGTTATACGCTGATAAATACGGTAGTTCATATTTTCAGCTAACCTCATTTGGGTAGTTTGAGACCCCTCCCTCAGACTGTCCATGTATAGAAAAAAATATTGGAGAAGATGTGTTCCTTTTTCAGTCTTTCCTACCTAAATGTGACAGATGAAAAGTAGTCTGATGTGGTTGGAAGCAAGTCCACTCATGGGGCTAACGTGTCCAGGAAGCTGCATTTTTTTTTTAATGGTGCTAAAAAATAACACAGAAGTCACAAAAGCAACAATCCCATTTTGCTCTCATTCGGCAGGGGATCTGTTGACCTTTCCATAGCGGAATAGACTGGGCAGCCCACAATGGTTATATCAGGCAGGAGGTGAGGGACCATGGACACACACAATGGTACAAATAGTAGAAAAAAACGTTTTTTAGAGCGGATTGTCCAATTTTTTTTTTTTCTTGCCAATAACATTAAATGGGTTGTAAAGGTTTGTTTTTTTATTTTCTAAATAGGTTCCTTTAGAGCCAGTTCACACAGGGGCGGCACGACTTTGGGGGCGACTTGGCAAGGCGATCTCAAGACGACTTCAGAGGCGTCTTGCAAAATGACTTGAGTGGCTCCTATTAGAACGGTTCCATTGAATAAAGCGGAGTGCGACTTGTCAGATGGCTGAGTCGCCTGACAAGTCGCCCCGGTGTGAACTGCCTCTGAAGCTAGTGCATTGTTGGTTCACTTACCCTTTCCTTCGATTTCCCTTCTAATTTTTTTTTCTTTGTCTGAATTTCTCACTTCCTGTTTCTCCTCAGTAAGCTTGCCCCCATTGTCATGGGTATAGGTGCGGTTTCCCATTGCTTTTAATGGGAAGGAGCGGTAAAGGCACCGCTCCTTCACCGCTCTAAAGATGTGGCTAGCAGGACTTTTGCTCCAGTGTGAAAGCCGCTGTTTCAAGTCGGTTTGCAGGCGCTATTTTTAGTGCAATAGCGCCTGCAAACCCCCCCAGAGTGAAAACAGTTTTACTGTCTGGTCTTATGAGAAGGGTGGTTTTATCTGCTGAATATTTTCAGGTTGTCAATAAGACAGATACCGTATATAATAAACTAAATTAGGTGATCGTTAATCGGTATTAAGTGTCATAAGGACTGTCGGCTGGGGATTTTTTTTTCTGTGCCCTTTGTGTCTCTGTAAAATGTTTGCACCTTCTTGCTATGCATTTTGCTAATGTAAGCTATGCTTTGTTTTCTTTACAGCAGTGATGTAGAAATGGAGACTGATCACTACTCCAATGGGTTTGCTGCAGCCTCATCTAATGGATTTCTTAATGGCAGCACAAAGCATGACGGTGAAGTGGAAGAATGTGACACAGAAATGGGTTTGCTGTGATATTCATTGCATTTATCATTAGTCACTTAGGATTGGCCTAATGGGGAGTTCCCATGTAACTGGCAATCCAGTATTGCATGGGACCTCTTTATTTAGTAACACAGAGATGTCTCCTGCCGCTCCAGGTTCTTACTGGGGTCTGGAACTCTCATTTTAGATTTAACATCTGTATTGCAGTGTAGTCCTAAATTTATGTGCTTAGTAGTTAGGCTAGCCATACATATTTTAGCACTCACTGATAAAATATTCCCCCGTTCATGTGGATGAAGGAATCTCCACTGCCAGATGTTACATGCAGACAGCTGCAACACCCACGGCTGCCAGAATGCATTTGATAACGTGCAGTCACTAGCCAAATGGAGTTTCCATGCCTTACAGCAGTGTTTTTCAACCAGTGTGCCGCGGCACACTGGTGTGCCGTGAAGAGTCCCCAGGTGTGCCGCGGCAAAATGACCCCCAATATAGGCAGCTATCTGATGGCCACTTGGTTAATATTTGTTATTACAGTGGTGCCGGTCCACTGTGTAAAGCTCACTTCCCGCTGCCACAGGCACTCGGGAAGCTGTGCGGGCCTTTCCGACCGCGTCTTGCCAACCGATTACGTCATCGGTTGCTATGGGAGGGTCAGGCGCACGCCGCACGCACTGATATTTGTGACGTGTGAGCCTCAGGAATAGATGCTTGTGAAAAAGAACACCACGAGTAGGAAACAAAACAGCGAGGAGACACAGGTACAGTACTTGTACCTGTCATTTTCAATGTATGATTAGTTTTTATTGCAGGCATGGTGTTTCTAAAAGTAAAAAATAAACTATATACCGTATTTATAGGGGTATTGCACGCTCCGGCATATAGCGTGCACCCCTAAAGTGGACCCGCATTCCTGTGGAAAAAAGATTTTTGTACTTTCAGTTTTGGTGTCTTGCGCGGCGTCCATCGGCGGCCTCGTCGGGTCCGGCGTCCGTCTGCGGCTTCGAGTGTCCTCTTCGTCGGGTCCGGCGTCCTTCTGCGGCATCCTCCCCGCTCGATCCCCGCTTTCCCGCGCCGAGTTTGAATACTGCGCCTGCATATACCTAGCGCAGTACACTCGTGTATAGTCGGGGAGGCTCGGCTACTCTCGCGCTCACGTCCTGTACGTCCAGGACGTGAGCGCGATAGGAGCCGAGCCTGCCCGTCTATACACGAGTGTACTGTGCTCGATATATGCCGGCGCAGTATTCAAACTCGGCGCGGGAAAGCGGGTATCGGCGTATATCGCGCACCCACGATTTTGCACTGATTTTCAGGGCAAAAAAGTGCGTGGTATACGCCGATAAATACGGTAACACTTGTTGGCACTTTCATTGCCTCACTTTTCATAGCAAGCATGGTGATTTTTTTAAATGTAATATAATATACATGGGCTATATGGGTTATTTTTGATGATGATAACTGTATACTTCAATCCTGCAGTTTGGCCGCAGCTCAGATGTAGCGCAGGGTACCTGCGGTTTTCATGTGTTTTTTTATTGACTTCTATTATGTCCCTTATTTTTGGTGTGCTTTCAGAAAATGTACCAAAAATGTACTACATAATAGAAGTTTATGAGAAACCACATGAAAACCGCAGGTATCCTGCGCTGCGGCCAAACTGCAGTATTGAAGTTTACAGTTATCATTATCAATAATAACCCACATAGCCCATGTATATCATATAAAGCATGGGTCTTCAAACTATGGCCCTCCAGGTGTTCAGGAACTACAATTCCCATCATGCCTAGTCATGTCTGTGAATGTCAGAGTTTTACAATGCCTCATGGGAAGTGTAGTTCCGCAACAGCTGGAGGGCCGTAGTTTGAGGATCCCTGATATAAAGCATGAATAAAATCACCATGCTTGCAATGGAATTAGTCAATGTGAAAGTGCCCTAAAATGAAAATATCAGCCATAACCTTGGGATTGTTTATTTACAACCAGTGGCTGGCTTTCTCATGAAAGCGTTCCGAGTGTTTTTTGAGCCACTGGAACGCTTTCAGAAGCAGCGGGAGGGGATGTCCCCCCTCTTCCACCGTCTTGCCTGAGAAACAATCCAAACGTGATAGTGAAAAAAAAAAAGTTTAATAAATAAGACAAAGTGTTTTAAGGTGTTGCTTATGAAGATTTTGAAGTACCAAAGTTTGTCATCATTCCACGAGTGTGCGCAATTTTAAAGCAGGACATGTTAGGTATCTATTTACCCGCCATAACATCATCTTTCACACTATACCCACAAATTGGGGTATTATATTGTGTTTTGTTTTTATTAATTGAACCACTGTGCAAATAGCAAGTGGCATCATTTTTTTTTTTTCTTCAAATTTTTGGTTTGGTGTGCCTCGAGATTCTGACAGATTTTAAAGGGTGCCTTGGTTGAAAAAAGGTTGAAAAACACTGCTCTAAATGCATCAAAAACACACTAGGGTGCCAATAAATGCAACAAAAACATGCCAGGGTGCCTCAAAAACACACCAGAGTGCCTCTAAATGCATCAAAACACACCAGGGTGCCTCTAAATGCATCAAAAACACGCCAGGGTGCCTCAAAAACATGACAGGGTGCCTCACGCCAGGGTGCCTCTAATTGCATCAAAAACACACCAGGGTGCCTCAAAAACATGACAGAGTGCCTCTAAATTTATCAAAACACGCCAGGGTGCCTCTAAATGCATCAAAAACACACCATGGTGCCTCTAAATGCATCAAAAACACACCAGGGTGCCTCTAAATGCATCAAAAACACACCAGGGTGCCTCAAAAACACACCAGGGTGCCTCTAAATGCATCAAAAACACACCAGGGTGCTCCTAAATGCATTAAAAACATGCCAGGCTGCCTCAAAAACACGCCAGAGTCCCTCTAAATGCATCAAAAACACGCCAGGGTGCCTCAAAAACACGACAGAGTGCCTCTAAATGCATCAAAAACACGCCAGGGTGCCTCTAAATGCATCAAAAACACACCATGGTGCCTCTAAATGCATCAAAAACACACCAGGATGCCTCTAAATGCATCAAAAACATGCTAGAGTGCTTCTAAATGCATTAAAAACATGCCAGGGTTCCTTTAAAAACATGACAGAGTGCCTCTAAATGCATCAAAAACACGCCAGGGTGCCTCTAAATGCATCAAAAACACACCATGGTGCCTCTAAATGCATCAAAAACACACCAGGGTGCCTCAAAAACACACCAGGGTGCCTCTAAATGCATCAAAAACACACCATGGTGCCTCTAAATGCATCAAAAACATGCCAGGATGCCTCTAAATGCATCAAAAACATGCTAGAGTGCTTCTAAATGCATTAAAAACATGCCAGGGTGCCTCAAAAACATGACAGAGTGCCTCTAAATGCATCAAAAACACGCCAGGGTGCCTCTAAATGCATCAAAAACACACCATGGTGCCTCTAAATGCATCAACAACACACCAGGATGCCTCTAAATGCATCAAAAACATGCTAGAGTGCTTCTAAATGCATTAAAAACATGCCAGGGTGCCTCAAAAACATGACAGAGTGCCTCTAAATTTATCAAAACACGCCAGGGTGCCTCTAAATGCATCAAAAACAAACCATGGTGCCTCTAAATGCATCAAAAACACACCAGGGTGCCTCAGAAACACACCAGGGTGCCTCTAAATGCATCAAAAACACACCAGGGTGCCTCTAAATGCATCAAAAACACACCAGGATGCCTCTAAATGCATCAAAAACACACCAGGGTGCCTCAAAAACACACCAGGGTGCCTCTAAATGCATCAAAAACACACCAGGGTGCCTCTAAATGCATCAAAAACACACCAGGGTGCCTCTAAATGCATCAAAAACACACCAGGGTGCCTCTAAATGCATCAAAAACACACCAGGGTGCCTCAAAAACACACCAGGGTGCCTCTAAATGCATCAAAAACACACCATGGTGCCTCTAAATGCATCAAAAACACACCAGGGTGCCTCAAAAACACACCAGGGTGCCTCTAAATGCATCAAAAACACACCAGGGTGCCTCTAAATGCATCAAAAACACACCAGGGTGCCTCTAAATGCATCAAAAACACACCAGGGTGCCTCTAAATGCATCAAAAACACACCATGGTGCCTCTAAATGCATCAAAAACACACCAGGGTGCCTCAAAAACACACCAGGGTGCCTCTAAATGCATCAAAAACACACCAGGGTGCCTCTAAATGCATCAAAAACACACCAGGGTGCCTCTAAATGCATCAAAAACACACCATGGTGCCTCTAAATGCATCAAAAACACACCAGGATGCCTCTAAATGCATCAAAAACATGCTAGAGTGCTTCTAAATGCATTAAAAACATGCCAGGGTGCCTCAAAAACATGACAGAGTGCCTCTAAATTTATCAAAACACGCCAGGGTGCCTCTAAATGCATCAAAAACACACCAGGGTGCCTCTAAATGCATCAAAAACACGCCAGGGTGCCTCTAAATGCATCAAAAACACACCATGGTGCCTCTAAATGCATCAAAAACACACCAGGGTGCCTCAAAAACACACCAGGGTGCCTCAAAAACACACCAGGGTGCCTCTAAATGCATCAAAAACACACCATGGTGCCTCTAAATGCATCAAAAACATGCCAGGATGCCTCTAAATGCATCAAAAACATGCTAGAGTGCTTCTAAATGCATTAAAAACATGCCAGGGTGCCTCAAAAACACGCCAGGGTGCCTCTAAATGCATCAAAAACACACCAGGGTGCCTCTAAATGCATCAAAAACACACCAGGGTTCCTCAAAAACACATCAGGGTACCTCAAAAACATGACAGAGTGCCTCTAAATGCATCAAAAACACGCCAGGGTGCCTCTAAATGCATCAAAAACACACCAGGGTGCCTCTAAATGCATCAAAAACACACCAGGGTTCCTCAAAAACACATCAGGGTACCTCAAAAACATGACAGAGTGCCTCTAAATGCATCAAAAACACGCCAGGGTGCCTCTAAATGCATCAAAAACACACCAGGGTGCCTCAAAAACACACCAGGGTGCCTCTAAATGCATCAAAAACACACCAGGGTGCCTCTAAATGCATCAAAAACACACCAGGGTGCCTCTAAATGCATCAAAAACACACCAGGGTGCCTCTAAATGCATCAAAAACACACCAGGGTGCCTCTAAATGCATCAAAAACACACCAGGGTGCCTCAAAAACACACCAGGGTGCCTCTAAATGCATCAAAAACACACCAGGGTGCCTCAAAAACACACCAGGGTGCTTCTAAATGCATCAAAAACACACCAGGGTGCCTCTAAATGCATCAAAAACACACCATGGTGCCTCTAAATGCATCAAAAACACACCAGGGTGCCTCTAAATGCATCAAAAACACACCAGGGTGCCTCTAAATGCATCAAAAACACACCATGGTGCCTCTAAATGCATCAAAAACACACCAGGGTGCCTCAAAAACACACCAGGGTGCCTCTAAATGCATCAAAAACACACCAGGGTGCCTCTAAATGCATCAAAAACACACCAGGGTGCCTCTAAATGCATCAAAAACACACCATGGTGCCTCTAAATGCATCAAAAACACACCATGGTGCCTCTAAATGCATCAAAAACACACCAGGGTGCCTCTAAATGCATCAAAAACACACCAGGGTGCCTCTAAATGCATCAAAAACACACCAGGGTGCCTCAAAAACACACCAGGGTGCCTCTAAATGCATCAAAAACACACCAGGGTGCTCCTAAATGCATTAAAAACATGCCAGGCTGCCTCAAAAACACGCCAGAGTCCCTCTAAATGCATCAAAAACACGCCAGGGTGCCTCAAAAACACGACAGAGTGCCTCTAAATGCATCAAAAACACACCAGGGTGCCTCTAAATGCATCAAAAACACACCAGGATGCCTCTAAATGCATCAAAAACATGCTAGAGTGCTTCTAAATGCATTAAAAACATGCCAGGGTGCCTCAAAAACATGACAGAGTGCCTCTAAATGCATCAAAAACACACCAGGGTGCCTCTAAATGCATCAAAAACACACCAGGGTGCCTCAAAAACACACCAGGGTGCCTCAAAAACACACCAGGGTGCCTCTAAATGCATCAAAAACACACCATGGTGCCTCTAAATGCATCAAAAACATGCCAGGATGCCTCTAAATGCATCAAAAACATGCCAGGGTGCCTCAAAAACATGACAGAGTGCCTCTAAATGCATCAAAAACACGCCAGGGTGCCTCTAAATGCATCAAAAACACACCATGGTGCCTCTAAATGCATCAAAAACACACCAGGATGCCTCTAAATGCATCAAAAACATGCTAGAGTGCTTCTAAATGCATTAAAAACATGCCAGGGTGCCTCAAAAACATGACAGAGTGCCTCTAAATGCATCAAAAACACGCCAGGGTGCCTCTAAATGCATCAAAAACACACCATGGTGCCTCTAAATGCATCAAAAACACACCAGGGTGCCTCAAAAACACACCAGGGTGCCTCTAAATGCATCAAAAACACACCATGGTGCCTCTAAATGCATCAAAAACATGCCAGGATGCCTCTAAATGCATCAAAAACATGCTAGAGTGCTTCTAAATGCATTAAAAACATGCCAGGGTGCCTCAAAAACATGACAGAGTGCCTCTAAATGCATCAAAAACACGCCAGGGTGCCTCTAAATGCATCAAAAACACACCATGGTGCCTCTAAATGCATCAACAACACACCAGGATGCCTCTAAATGCATCAAAAACATGCTAGAGTGCTTCTAAATGCATTAAAAACATGCCAGGGTGCCTCAAAAACATGACAGAGTGCCTCTAAATTTATCAAAACACGCCAGGGTGCCTCTAAATGCATCAAAAACAAACCATGGTGCCTCTAAATGCATCAAAAACACACCAGGGTGCCTCTAAATGCATCAAAAACACACCAGGGTGCCTCAAAAACACACCAGGGTGCCTCTAAATGCATCAAAAACACACCATGGTGCCTCTAAATGCATCAAAAACACACCAGGGTGCCTCAAAAACACACCAGGGTGCCTCTAAATGCATCAAAAACACACCAGGGTGCCTCTAAATGCATCAAAAACACACCAGGGTGCCTCTAAATGCATCAAAAACACACCAGGGTGCCTCTAAATGCATCAAAAACACACCATGGTGCCTCTAAATGCATCAAAAACACACCAGGGTGCCTCAAAAACACACCAGGGTGCCTCTAAATGCATCAAAAACACACCAGGGTGCCTCTAAATGCATCAAAAACACACCAGGGTGCCTCTAAATGCATCAAAAACACACCAGGGTGCCTCTAAATGCATCAAAAACACACCAGGGTGCCTCAAAAACACACCAGGGTGCCTCAAAAACACACCAGGGTGCCTCTAAATGCATCAAAAACACACCATGGTGCCTCTAAATGCATCAAAAACATGCCAGGATGCCTCTAAATGCATCAAAAACATGCTAGAGTGCTTCTAAATGCATTAAAAACATGCCAGGGTGCCTCAAAAACACGCCAGGTTGCCTCTAAATGCATCAAAAACACGCCAGGGTGCCTCTAAATGCATCAAAAACACACCAGGGTGCCTCAAAAACACACCAGGGTGCCTCTAAATGCATCAAAAACACACCAGGGTGCCTCTAAATGCATCAAAAACACACCAGGGTGCCTCTAAATGCATCAAAAACACACCAGGGTGCCTCTAAATGCATCAAAAACACACCAGGGTTCCTCAAAAACACACCAGGGTGCCTCTAAATGCATCAAAAACACGCCAGGGTGCCTCTAAATGCATCAAAAACACACCAGGGTGCCTCTAAATGCATCAAAAACACACCAGGGTTCCTCAAAAACACATCAGGGTACCTCAAAAACATGACAGAGTGCCTCTAAATGCATCAAAAACACGCCAGGGTGCCTCTAAATGCATCAAAAACACACCAGGGTGCCTCAAAAACACACCAGGGTGCCTCTAAATGCATCAAAAACACACCAGGGTGCCTCTAAATGCATCAAAAACACACCAGGGTGCCTCTAAATGCATCAAAAACACACCAGGGTGCCTCTAAATGCATCAAAAACACACCAGGGTGCCTCTAAATGCATCAAAAACACACCAGGGTGCCTCTAAATGCATCAAAAACACACCAGGGTGCCTCAAAAACACACCAGGGTGCCTCTAAATGCATCAAAAACACACCAGGGTGCCTCAAAAACACACCAGGGTGCTTCTAAATGCATCAAAAACACACCAGGGTGCCTCTAAATGCATCAAAAACACACCATGGTGCCTCTAAATGCATCAAAAACACACCAGGGTGCCTCTAAATGCATCAAAAACACACCAGGGTGCCTCTAAATGCATCAAAAACACACCATGGTGCCTCTAAATGCATCAAAAACACACCAGGGTGCCTCAAAAACACACCAGGGTGCCTCTAAATGCATCAAAAACACACCAGGGTGCCTCTAAATGCATCAAAAACACACCAGGGTGCCTCTAAATGCATCAAAAACACACCATGGTGCCTCTAAATGCATCAAAAACACACCAGGGTGCCTCTAAATGCATCAAAAACACACCAGGGTGCCTCTAAATGCATCAAAAACACACCAGGGTGCCTCAAAAACACACCAGGGTGCCTCTAAATGCATCAAAAACACACCAGGGTGCTCCTAAATGCATTAAAAACATGCCAGGCTGCCTCAAAAACACGCCAGAGTCCCTCTAAATGCATCAAAAACACGCCAGGGTGCCTCAAAAACACGACAGAGTGCCTCTAAATGCATCAAAAACACACCAGGGTGCCTCTAAATGCATCAAAAACACACCAGGATGCCTCTAAATGCATCAAAAACATGCTAGAGTGCTTCTAAATGCATTAAAAACATGCCAGGGTGCCTCAAAAACATGACAGAGTGCCTCTAAATGCATCAAAAACACACCAGGGTGCCTCTAAATGCATCAAAAACACACCAGGGTGCCTCAAAAACACACCAGGGTGCCTCAAAAACACACCAGGGTGCCTCAAAAACACACCAGGGTGCCTCAAAAACACACCAGGGTGCCTCTAAATGCATCAAAAACACACCATGGTGCCTCTAAATGCATCAAAAACATGCCAGGATGCCTCTAAATGCATCAAAAACATGCCAGGGTGCCTCAAAAACATGACAGAGTGCCTCTAAATGCATCAAAAACACGCCAGGGTGCCTCTAAATGCATCAAAAACACACCATGGTGCCTCTAAATGCATCAAAAACACACCAGGGTGCCTCAAAAACACACCAGGGTGCCTCAAAAACACACCAGGGTGCCTCTAAATGCATCAAAAACACACCATGGTGCATCTAAATGCATCAAAAACACACCAGGGTGCCTCTAAATGCATCAAAAACACACCAGGGTGCCTCTAAATGCATCAAAAACACACCAGGGTGCCTCTAAATGCATCAAAAACACACCAGGGTGCCTCTAAATGCATCAAAAACATGCTAGAGTGCCTCTAAATGCATCAAAAACACACCAGGGTTCCTCAAAAACACATCAGGGTACCTCAAAAACATGACAGAGTGCCTCTAAATGCATCAAAAACACGCCAGGGTGCCTCTAAATGCATCAAAAACACACCAGGGTGCCTCTAAATGCATCAAAAACACACCAGGGTGCCTCTAAATGCATCAAAAACACACCAGGGTTCCTCAAAAACACATCAGGGTACCTCAAAAACATGACAGAGTGCCTCTAAATGCATCAAAAACACGCCAGGGTGCCTCTAAATGCATCAAAAACACACCAGGGTGCCTCTAAATGCATCAAAAACACACCAGGGTTCCTCAAAAACACATCAGGGTACCTCAAAAACACGACAGAGTGCCTCTAAATGCATCAAAAACACGCCAGGGTGCCTCTAAATGCATCAAAAACACACCAGGGTGCCTCAAAAACACACCAGGGTGCCTCTAAATGCATCAAAAACACACCAGGGTGCCTCTAAATGCATCAAAAACACACCAGGGTGCCTCTAAATGCATCAAAAACACACCAGGGTGCCTCTAAATGCATCAAAAACACACCAGGGTTCCTCAAAAACACATCAGGGTACCTCAAAAACATGACAGAGTGCCTCTAAATGCATCAAAAACACGCCAGGGTGCCTCTAAATGCATCAAAAACACACCAGGGTTCCTCAAAAACACATCAGGGTACCTCAAAAACATGACAGAGTGCCTCTAAATGCCTCAAAAACACACCAGGGTACCTCTAAATGCATCAAAAACACACCAGGGTGCCTCTAAATGCATCAAAAACACACCAGGGTGCCTCTAAATGCATCAAAAACACACCAGGGTGCCTCAAAAACACACCAGGGTGCCTCTAAATGCATCAAAAACACACCAGGGTGCCTCAAAAACACACCAGGGTGCTTCTAAATGCATCAAAAACACACCAGGGTGCCTCTAAATGCATCAAAAACACACCATGGTGCCTCTAAATGCATCAAAAACACACCAGGGTGCCTCTAAATGCATCAAAAACACACCAGGGTGCCTCTAAATGCATCAAAAACACACCATGGTGCCTCTAAATGCATCAAAAACACACCAGGGTGCCTCAAAAACACACCAGGGTGCCTCTAAATGCATCAAAAACACACCAGGGTGCCTCTAAATGCATCAAAAACACACCAGGGTGCCTCAAAAACACACCAGGGTGCCTCTAAATGCATCAAAAACACACCAGGGTGCTCCTAAATGCATTAAAAACATGCCAGGCTGCCTCAAAAACACGCCAGAGTCCCTCTAAATGCATCAAAAACACGCCAGGGTGCCTCAAAAACACGACAGAGTGCCTCTAAATGCATCAAAAACACACCAGGGTGCCTCTAAATGCATCAAAAACACACCAGGATGCCTCTAAATGCATCAAAAACATGCTAGAGTGCTTCTAAATGCATTAAAAACATGCCAGGGTGCCTCAAAAACATGACAGAGTGCCTCTAAATGCATCAAAAACACACCAGGGTGCCTCAAAAACACACCAGGGTGCCTCAAAAACACACCAGGGTGCCTCTAAATGCATCAAAAACACACCAGGGTGCCTCAAAAACACACCAGGGTGCCTCAAAAACACACCAGGGTGCCTCTAAATGCATCAAAAACACACCATGGTGCCTCTAAATGCATCAAAAACATGCCAGGATGCCTCTAAATGCATCAAAAACATGCTAGAGTGCTTCTAAATGCATTAAAAACATGCCAGGGTGCCTCAAAAACATGACAGAGTGCCTCTAAATGCATCAAAAACACGCCAGGGTGCCTCTAAATGCATCAAAAACACACCATGGTGCCTCTAAATGCATCAAAAACACACCAGGGTGCCTCAAAAACACACCAGGGTGCCTCAAAAACACACCAGGGTGCCTCTAAATGCATCAAAAACACACCATGGTGCCTCTAAATGCATCAAAAACACACCAGGGTGCCTCTAAATGCATCAAAAACACGCCAGGGTGCCTCTAAATGCATCAAAAACACACCATGGTGCCTCAACAACACGCCAGGGTGCCTCTAAATGCATCAAAAACACACCAGGGTGCCTCAACAACACGCCAGGGTGCCTCTAAATGCATCAAAAACACACCAGGGTGCCTCAAAAACACACCAGGGTGCCTCTAAATGCATCAAAAACACACCAGGGTGCTCCTAAATGCATTAAAAACATGCCAGGCTGCCTCAAAAACACGCCAGAGTCCCTCTAAATGCATCAAAAACACGCCAGGGTGCCTCAAAAACACACCAGGGTGCCTCTAAATGCATCAAAAACACACCAGGGTGCCTCTAAATGCATCAAAAACACACCAGGATGCCTCTAAATGCATCAAAAACATGCTAGAGTGCTTCTAAATGCATTAAAAACATGCCAGGGTGCCTCAAAAACATGACAGAGTGCCTCTAAATGCATCAAAAACACACCAGGGTGCCTCTAAATGCATCAAAAACATGCCAGGGTGCCTCTAAATGCATCAAAAACATGCTAGAGTGCTTCTAAATGCATTAAAAACATGCCAGGGTGCCTCAAAAACACGACAGAGTGCCTCTAAATGCATCAAAAACACACCAGGGTGCCTCGAAATGCATTTTTTTTTTTGAGCCACTGGAACGCTTTCAGAAGCAGCGGGAGGGGATGCCCCCCCTCTTCCACCGTCTTGCCTGAGAAACAATCCAAACGTGATAGTGGAAAAAAAAAAGTTTAATAAATAAGACAAGGTGTTTTAAGGTGTTGCTTATGGAGATTTTGAAGTACCAAAGTTTGTCATCATTCCACGAGTGTGCGCAATTTTAAAGCAGGACATGTTAGGTATCTATTTACCCGCCATAACATCATCTTTCACACTATACCCACAAATTGGGGTATTATATTGTGTTTTGTTTTTATTAATTGAACCACTGTGCAAATAGCAAGTGGCATCATTTTTTTTTCTTCTTCAAATTTTTGGTTTGGTGTGCCTCGAGATTCTGACAGATTTTAAAGGGTGCCTTGGTTGAAAAAAGGTTGAAAAACACTGATTTAGAGGCACCCTGGCGTGTTTGTGAGGCACCTTGGTGTGTTTTTGATGCTTTTAAAGGCACCCCCCATCCAACGTGATGGCGCAGTGGGGGGCGCATGAAGACGCAGGACGGTCCTGTGTCTGTGCTCCTCCGCTGCGCCCGGCCGGTAATTGAGGCCACCTGGGGCTTTGTAGCCTTCTGCAGGAAGCGGCTTCCTTGCCCAGGCTCCAGGTCCCTAATTCTAGTCACAATTGCGACCTGCCACCGGATTTTGTCGAGCCCTGTAAAAAAGCATGAAAATAAACTAGATTGCATCAAAAACCCTATTCCCTCTCCACCCATTGCAAGCCACTACCCCTGGTCAGAGGCCCCTCTGTTATGTCTACAGTAGAGGCACTCTTCCCTGCCCCATTACAGGGCACTACACTACTCTGGTCAGAGGCCCCTCTGTTATGTCTACAGTAGAGGCACTCTTCCCTGCCCCATTACAGGGCACTACACTACTCTGGTCGGAGAGCCCCTCTGTTTAGTCTACAGCAGAGGCACTCCTGGTACCAGCATGTATTGTGTGTGGGAGGAAACCGAAGTACTCGGAGGAAACCCACGCAGGCACAGGGAGAACATGCAAACTCCAAACAGAGATCTATCTGCCAGGCGAGTGTCTTACTGTATACACAACACCTCTGGGATTGGTTAAGACAGACTCCTCCCCCCTCATTTTAATACTATACATATGCAGCTGTGTGTGAGCAGAATGTCATTTGGGCACTCCGCTACCCCCCAGTGTTTTTGATGCATTTAGAGGCAACCTGATGTATTTTTAATGAACTTAGAGGCACCCTGGCGTGTTTTTGATGCAGTTAGTGGCACCCTGGCATGTTTTTGAGGCATTTAGAAGCACCCTGGTGTGTTTTTGAGGAACCCTGGTATGTTTTTGTTGCTTTTAGAGGCACCCTGGCATGTTTTTAATGCATTTAGAGGTACCCTGGCGTGTTCGTGAGGCACCCTGGCGTGTTTTTGTTGCTTTTAGAGGCACCCTGGCATGTTTTTGTTGCTTTTAGAGGCACCCTGGCATGTTTTTAATGCATTTAGAGACACCCTGGTGTGTTTTTGAGGCACCCTGGCATGTTTTTGATGCATTTAGAGGCACCCTGGCATGTATTTTAAGCACCCTGGCATGTTTTTGATGCACCCTGTGTTGTTTTTGATGCATTTAGAGGCACCCTGGTGTGTTTTTAATGGATTTAGAAGCACCCTGGTGTGTTTTTCATGCATTTAGAGGCACCCTGGCGTGTTTTTGATGCATTTAGAAGCACCCTGATGTGTTTTTGATGCATTTAGAGGTACCCTGGCGTGTTTGTGAGTCACCCTGGTATGTTTTTTGATGCATTTAGAGACACCCTGGCATGTTTTTGAGACATTTAGAGGCACCCTGGCGTGCTTTTGATGCATTTAGAGGCACCCTGGAGTGTTTTTAATGCATTTAGAATCACCCTGGTGTATTTTTGATGCATTTAGAGGCACCCTGGGTTGTTTTTGATGCATTTAGAGGCACCCTGGCGTGTTTTTAATGAATTTTGAGGCACCCTGGTGTGTTTTTGAGGCACCCTGGTGTGTTTTTGAGGCACCCTGGTGTGTTTTTGAGGCACCCTGTGTTGTTTTTGATGCATTTAGAGGCACCCTGGTGTGTTTTTAATGGATTTAGGGGCACTCTGGTGTGTTTTTGAGGCACCCTGATGTGTTTTTGATGCATTTAGAGGCACCCTGGCATGTTTTTGATGCATTTAGAGGCACCCTGGCATGTATTTGAGGCACCCTGGCATGTATTTGAGGCACCCTGGCATGTATTTGAGGCACCCAGGCGTGTTTGTGAGGCACCCTGGAGTGTTTTTGATGCATTTAGAGACACCCTGGCATGTCTTTGATGAATTTAGAGGTACCCAGGCGTGTTTGTGAGGCACCCTGGTGCGTTTTTTAAGGCACCCTGGTATGTTTTTAATGCATTTAGAAGCACCCTGGTGTATTTTTGATGCATTTAGAGGTACCCTGATGTGTTTTTGATGCATTTAGAGGTACCCTGGCATGTTTTTGAGACATTTAGAGGCACCCTGGCGTGTTTTTAATGCATTTAGAAGCACCCTGGCGTGTTTTTGATGCATTTAGAAGCACCCTGGCATGTTGTTGAGGCACCCTGGCATGTTTTTAATGCATTTAGAATCACCCTGGCGTGTTTTTGAGGCATTTAGAGGCACCTTGGTGTGTTTTTGATGCATTTAGAGGCACCCTGGCATGTTTTTGATGCATTTAGAGGCACCCTGGCATAATTGTGATGCATTTAGAGGCACCCTGGTGTGTTTTTGAGGCACCCTGGCGTGTTTTTGAGGCACCCTGGCGTGTTTTTGACGCATTTAGAGGCACCCTGGGTTGTTTTTGATGCATTTTGAGGCACCCTGGCATGTTTTTGAGGCACCCTGGTGTGTTTTTGATGCATTTAGAGGCACCCTGGCATAATTTTGATGCATTTAGAGGCACCCTGGCATGTTTTTGAGGCACCCTGGGGTGTTTTTGATGCATTTAGAGGCATCCTGGTATGTTTTTTTATGCAATTAGAGGCACCCTGGTGTGTTTTTGAGGCACCCTGGTGTGTTTTTGATGCATTTAGAGGCACACTGGTGTGTTTTTGATGCATTTAGAGGCACCTTGGCATGTTTTTGAGGCACCCTGATGTGTTTTTTATGCATTTAGAGGCACTCTGGCGTGTTTTTGATGCATTTCGAGGCACCCTGGCATGTTTTTGATGCATTTAGAAGCACCCTGGTGTGTTTTTGATGCAATTATCCTGGCGTGTTTGTGAGGCACCCTGGCGTGTTTGTGAGGCACCCTGGCGTGTTTGTGAGGCACCCTGGCGTGTTTGTGAGGCACCCTGGCGTGTTTGTGAGGCACCCTGGTGTGTTTTTGAGGCACCATGGTATGTTTTTGATGCATTTAGAGGCACCCCGGCGTGTTTTTGAGGCACCCTGGGGTGTTTGTAATGCATTTAGAGGCACCCTGGGTTGTTTTTGATGCATTTAGAGGCACCCTGGCATGTTTTTGAGGCACCCTGGGGTGTTTTTGATGCATTTAGAGGCATCCTGGTATGTTTTTTTATGCAATTAGAGGCACCCTGGTGTGTTTTTGAGGCACCCTGGTGTGTTTTTGAGGCACCCTGGTGTGTTTTTGAGGCACCCTGGTGTGTTTTTGAGGCACCCTGGTGTGTTTTTGAGGCACCCTGGTGTGTTTTTGATGCATTTAGAGGCAACCTGGCATGTTTTTTATGCATTTAGAGGCACCCTGGTGTGTTTTTGATGCATTTAGTGGCACTCTGGTGTGTTTTTGAGGCACCCTGCCGACTATACACAAATGACATGCCAAATGTGGCATGTAAGGGGGTGAGGAGTGGGATAAGCGGAAGTTCCAATTTTGGAAGTTCCACCCACAATTTCACTTTTTAAATATAAATACCTCTGTAATACACAAGCTTAATGTATTCTAGTAAAGTTAGTCTGTAAACTAAGGTCCGTTTTTGTTAGGTTGTTACAGCCTTTAGATTTATAATCTAGAAATAGACCGTGGGCCAGACTGTATGACTTCCTGGATTTCAGCTTTGAATCTCGCACATGCTCAGTGCTGCACAAGCAATGTAATAGGTTTCAGTCAGGTTTGCAAGGACTACTGGGTAACATGATGCCTATCCCAGAATACCTTGCAAATAGCCATGTGACTTAATAGCCTAGGCTAATAAGGAGGAGGAAGTAATGAAGGACTACAAAATAAAGGTATTTACAAGCAACAAAATAAATAAAAATTGTCCATTCTGAACACTGAGATTAGGGCATGCAGCACAGACAAACCTACAAAAATGGGTGGAACTCCACTTTAATGCCGCGTACACATGATCACTTTTTTGTGATGAAAGAAAACTACGTTTTAAAAAACGTCATTTAAAACGATGGTGTGTGGGCAAAACGTTGTTTTATGTCTTCAAAAAAACGACCAAAAAAAAATTCCAACATGCTTGAATTTTTTGTGTCGTTTTTCAAAATGTTGTTTTTTGTGTCATAAAAAGTGACCGTGTGTGGGCAAAACGTCGTTTAAAACGACGTTTTTAAACCCGCGCATGCTTAGAAGCAAGTTATGAGATGGGAGCTTCAATGGAACAGAGTGCCGTCGAAAGTGTCTTGCGTAACCGCGCTTTGCAAGAGCATTGTGGAAAAACGATGGTGTGTATGCAATGTCGTTTTTGAAAATGAAGTTTGAAAAACGTTGTTTTGTTTCGTCAGATAAAATGACGTTTTTTTTTCATCACAAAAAGTGATCGTGTGTACGCGGCATAAGGATCTGTGACAGACTCTGACAATAATTGGGTGGGCATGGGAGGCGTAATGCAAGATAAACGTCTTGTTGACAGTCACCTAACAATACTTGCATGTAGGGGCGCTGCAAACAATTGCTAGTTGATCACAGACTTTCTTTTTAAGATATCTGTTATCAATAACAAGTGCATCTAATGCTCAGAAGCTGATATCGCAACCAATGCTATAATCATTTTACAAATATTTGGCCAAACGATATGCACTGGGCTGGAAATATTGCCTCACTGTGTACACTATACTTACCCCATTATCTGACACCAATTTGAGCATCATGTCACTCCCACCATGTCGGTGTTAACCACTAGAGGTCCACGCTATTGACAAAATACGTCAACAGCGCGGACCTGAGGCGCCGGGGTCACGTCTTTGGACGTGATGTATTTGTAATTCCCTGGTGGCGCCCGGCGGGGAAAAACAGTCCCGTCGCATCACCGAGGATCCGATGCGTGTACCCGGCGGCCACGGTGTCCGTCAGGTACACGCGATCGGCGGAGACAGAGCAGGGACGTGGAGCTCTGTGTGTAAACACAGAGCTCCACGTCCTGTCAGGGAAAGAGGAGACCGATCTGTGTCTCTTGTACATAGAGACACAGCATCGGTCACCCCCCCTCCCCCCACACAGTTGGAACACACCCAGGCAATACATTTAACCCCTTCCTCACCCCCTAGTGTTAACCCCTTCAATGCCAGTCACATTTATACAGTAATTAGTGCATATTTATAGCACTGGTCGCTGTATAAATGTGAATGGCGCCAAAAATGTGTCTGATGTGTCCGCCGTAATGTCAACAACAATAAAAATCGCAGATCGCCGCCATTACTAGTAAAAAAAAAAATATATATAAAAAAAAAAATCATAATTCTGTCCCCTATTTTGTAGGCGCTATAACTTTTGCGCAAAGCAGTCACTTATTGTGATTTTTTTTTTTTTTTTTTATAAAAAAAAGCCTAAACTGAGAAAAAAAACCTTTTTTAAAAAAAAAAAAAAAAATTGGGATATTTATTATAGCAACAAGTAAAAAATATATATATATTTTTAAATTGTCGCTCTTTTTTTGTTCATAGCGCAAAAAATAAAAACCGCAGGGGTGATCAAATACCACCAAAAGAAAGCTCTATTTGTGGGGGGAAAAAAGGACGTCAATTTTGTTTGGGAGCCACGTCGCACGACCGCGCAAATGTCAGTTAAAGCGACGCAGTGCCGGAAGCTGAAATTTCGCCTGGGCACGAAGGGGGTTTATGTGCCCAGTAAGCAAGTGGTTAAAGTGGAAGGGACAGAGTACAGTAGTTATGCTGGATAAGATGGTTGTTTATTTAGTAGGGAAGAAACTGATATTTAAAAAAAACTTAGAAGGTTTCCCATGCTGTTTTGTGGCAAAAAAAATTGACACTAAGGTCGGAACACTCCAGGCTAATACGTATTGACTCTATTCTAACTACATATTCTAGCAGCGCTATTTTAAAATACTCTCAAGAAATCCACAAAAGGGATATGTTGAATAGATCAATCGCCAACCAATCTGCTTCATCTTGTTAGATCTGTTGTCAGATTGCCAGTTTAGAGTGTAGAGGGGACAACACACATATCTCTTTTAAAGCCTGTTCAAACAATAAAGGAAATATACTGTATTTATTGGTGTATAACACTCACTTTTTTACCCTGAAAATAGAGAATAAACTGTGCCTGCGTGTTATACGCAGGGGACTGTGGAAAGTTTTTTTTCCTGAAACTTCCCTCTTAAAGTTAGGGTGCGTGTTATATGCCGATAAATACGGTAGTTAAGTGTAGAGGACAATGATGGTGTCACTTTTGGAGCCATGTTTAAAACAGACCTTGCACATCAAGCATGTTCTCCTTATTCAATGTAAAAATAGTGCAAGATTATCAGAGTATAGACAGCAAATAGCCCATATTATATAGGTATATAATGAATGGAGTGATAATGCAAGGATTAATTAATAGGAGTAGTCCATAATCCAGAAAAATTCAATAAATAGTCCAAGATAACACTAGCGGCAGCAATCCCAAAGCAGAAGCAGGCTTCTTTCTTCTCCTTATTCAATGTGCCCCGGCCGCCCCCCTGACTCTTACTTAAACAATGCAAAAAAGTAACTGGGAGGTTATAGAAAATAAGCTCACCTTCTTCCAATTTCTAAGAGCTGACTTCATCATCTTTCTGGAAATGCTGAATAGCCTGAATCTTGCAAGAACACACTGCAGCACAGTGCGGTATTGTTTTTTTTTGCAAGGTTTAGGGTACGCCACATTCTCCGACATCTGGCTAACCTCGCCTAGGCACCGCAGGGGGTAACCAGAGTGAAAGGTAAGTATTAGAGGACAAGTGTGGGCTTATTAAAAAACATACACATACTCCCCTAGATGACTGCAGCATCAGTTCGCTCTACACTGAGAATCAAGATCAAAGACCACTGATCGATCCGCTCTCAAGGTTCAGTAAGCTGATTGTCAGTGACTGTAAGTCACCAGTTGTTTGCTCTGCCCCTCCAGCTTTCACTGGAGTGCTGGGCTGTGAAAGGGGCAGAAGTGGCTGGCTCAGGTTCTTAGCGGCACGCTGAGAGACTGAGCCAGCTGCCTGTCAGTCATCCTTGCAGAGCCTGGACCGCTTCTGTGATGATAGCAGGCTTTAGCCAATTGTCAACTCAATTTGGTACACAGGAGTGCAGGCCTAAGTGCACTACTGTGATAGCCAGGAGGAGTATGACCAAAAAAGCTTTGGCCATACATCACTTAACTTTTTTCCTCAACTGGGCTTATATTATTGCACTTTTATCCAGCCTGTTGGCAAATAACCCAACGTTTCATCATACAGGATATCATGGGTGAGTTGGAAAGAAACGTCACCGTGGGTTTCATCATGTTGGATAGATGTCCCACCACCTGTTCTGCGTAATAGAGCAGCTATGCTCAGTGTATGTGTTTCATGCAATGAATAGCAGAAGAATATAGCCTAAAACAAAGAAAAGTTGGTGATACCCAAAGGGAAATTCTAGTTCCCCTTCCCTCAAGAGCATTTTTCATGTATTGGGAATTCACTTGGTCACATATGTCAAACACAAGGCCCGCAGGCCAAGTACAGCCGGCCAGGCCTTGTCATGTGGTCCTTGCACCCAGTTTTACATCCGGAATATGGCGGATCTCCATTCCACCACCTCCAGCTCTCTCCCCGTGCTCCTGCTCCCTGCTGTAACTTGTAAACGTAGAAGCCTTCAGTGTTTATTAGGGACAGCTTTACTCTCAGCGGCTCACAGATCTAACGGATCCCTACAGGCGCTCATAGGAACAGATCTCCATAATCTGAAAGAGAGAATGATCACCCTGTAAGTCGATGCAGAGCCTCCTACACAGGGAGGCACTATATCTGATTACAGGTTAGTAGAGCCGCCTAGACCGGAAGGTACTAAAGCCAGGCCAGGTATACAAGAGTAGAGATGCAAGAAAGCTTGGTTGGGGTTGCACACTGTGCATTGTGCACCCCTAAACCCTGCACTTTGTAAACCACGCACCCCTGAACGCTGTACGTAATGCACTCCTGAACACTGCACTCTGTACATGGCTCACTCCAAAATCCTGCACTCTGTACATAACACACCCCGGAACACCCACACTCTGTATGTATGACACACACCTTGAACCCTGCCCTCTCTATGTAGCATGCCCCAGATACAACCAGGCCCTTTGAAGACAGCAATACTGCTGATGGGGCCCATGATGAAAGTGAGTTTGACACCCCTGCACTAGGTGGACTATATAGCAAAATGTAGTGTAGAAAGCTGAAACTGGCTTTTGCTGTCACAGTAGGACCAGAGTTTGGGAGATACCTCCATGCTGGGTCATGAACAGAGTAGAGAGATGAGACCCACAGAATTTCCACTCTAAGCTTTTATCTTCTATTGTTCCCTGATCTGAAGCCTGATATGGGGACCACATGCACTTGACATGCATTTTCAAATTTTTGGTTTGGTTACCATACAAATGCACTATTCTTAGTATTTGAAAAAAATGGTAGGATTTAGAAAGGATCTTGTTGTCATGTATGACTTCATCATTGAGTAGTGTAACTGGCAAACTCCCCTTTCTTACAGAAGTAGATTCAACTCAGGTCAGACGACAGTTGTGCGGGGGGAGCCAGGCTGCTGTCGAGAGAATGATCTGTTTCGGAAGAGAGCTACAAGCTATGAGTGAGCAACTAAGACGAGAACGAGGAAAAAATGCCACTAACAAAAACATGTTAAAGGTATGTTGGCTGTTTAAGCTGCAATGTTGTTGTGTCATAATTTGGCCCTTGTGTATGAGAGCTGAAAGCAGTCACCCTCTTTCACTCACCCACATCCCTTAGCTACCCATGGAGAGAGGCACTCACAATCTGCCATCAGACAAATATATTGTCTGCCTATGCTGACCTTAGTCTGAAAATGTTAGATCCCTGTCTGCCTCTGTCTTCAAAACTTTGAGTTTCTGACCTGGAAAAAAATTAATTCAGCAGGAGAGTCCAGAGTAAAGTCAGAACGCCAACTTTGCATACTTGTTCTGGAAGAGTTCGGGGGTCACTTGACAGCCAGGGAACTAGTATTTTAACTGATGTCTGGCTGTGACATCAGTTACTATGCCACACTGTGGATTAAATAACATCTCCCCATTTTGTTTTTATTATTTTGTCTCCTATGGGACAAAGTACATGCAGTATTTTGTCCATTAGAGTAGGTGCTTCTGATATGCAGCATCCGTCTCCTTCCTAGCTGTTATCAGAAACATCTAGTCTCTGACAACAGCTAGGAAGGAGACAAATGCTGCATAATGACAGCATTTCTCAGCTCTGAGCACTTTCCCCAGATAACCAACAGCAAGAGGAATATATAAAATCTGTGCTTCCAATATGTCCATGATATTTTTATTTAGAAGTGTGTGTTCAGAATCTTTGCTTCTGGGATGCACTGGGCTGCTATTTGCTCAAACAAGGGCTATGCACCGTTAAGTGACCTGTGGTCTATTTACAGTTGAATCCACTATTCTATGAACTTTTTTTTGTCTGGTCCAGGATGTGACTCAGTTACTATACCACACTGTAGAATACAAAACATATCTCTAATTCAATTTTTTTTAGAGTTCTATAGGACAAAGTACATGTAGCATTTTGTCTGAGACTAGAAGTTTCTGAAGATAACTGCTAGGAAGGAGACGGATGGTGCATAACGACAGCTTGTCTCCACTCTGAGCACGTCCCCAGATAAGCGACAGCAGGAGGAATTTATAAAATCTGTGCTTCCAATATGTCCATGATATTTTTATTTAGAAGTGTGTGTTTAGAATCTTTGCTTCTGGGATGCACTGGGCTGCTATTTGCTCAAACAAGGGCTATGCACCGTTAAGTGACCTGTGGTCTATTTACAGTTGAATCCACTATTCTATGAACTTTTTTTTGTCTGGTCCAGGATGTGACTCAGTTACTATACCACACTGTAGAATAAAAAAAATTGAATTAGAGATATGTTTTGTAGAGTTCTATAGGGCAAAGTACATGTAGCATTTTGTCTGAGACTAGATGTTTCTGAAGATAACGGCTAGGAAGGAGACGGATGGTGCATAACGACAGCTTGTCTCCACTCTGAGCACGTCCCCAGATAAGCGACAGCAGGTGGAATTTATAAAATCTGCGCTTCCAATATGTCCATGATATTTTTATGTAGAAGTGTGTGTTCAGAATTGTTACTACTTATGCTAATGTCCTTTTTTTATTAATGTGTTTATTTTTATTTATTTTACAGGATGCATTTAGTTTATTGGCTTATTCTGATCCCTGGAATAGCCCAGTTGGCTACCAGCTTGATCCCATACAGAGAGAGCATGTGTGCTCCTCTCTCAACAGTGCAATATTAGGTAAGAACAGTCATTCTTTGGTGTAAGGACCAATGTACTTTGCTTATTCCTACAATTAGTACCATTATTTATTGAGGTGGTTGCATAAAACCTTTGTTGAAATCATTTGCAGACCTACATCTGAATTGTGTGATGATTGGACTTTGTTCAGTGGCTGCTCTCATTACTCCATCTTATTTGTCTGTCTGCATTTCACAGATGCATATATTTTATACACAAGGCCTTGTTTTATACAGATAATCATGTCCTGGCTGCAGTTACTATAGAAACAGTCTGGGAAGTCTGCCAAATTCAATGCTACACATTTCACTGTGTATTTGTGTGTGATTTGATCAGTGAGGGGGTTGTCTGGCTAAACGCACAGACAGTCATTCTTCTTTCCTTTACAGCAGTCACAATTATACTCTCCTAAAGCCTGATTATTTAATTTAACAGATTTTTTTTAATTTATTTTTTTCAAATTCCTAACATGATTCACTGTATATTGTTTGTTTATCACCATTTTAGGTGGTAAGGATATGCAGATAATCGCTTAGAGCTGTTCAGATGAATAATTCTTGGTATTTAATGGAACAAAAAAAACTTGTATTTCATAGACTAAAACCTTGATCCTTCAGTACAACTACCTAGGTCGTTGACAAGTTTATGTACATAAAGATCAATAGATAAATATAGGCACCCCAAATGGTATGCAAATTTAAACTTTTATTTTAAGGCCTCATGCACACTGGATGTTAAAATAACGTTCTAAAAACGCCAGTAGCTTTGCCGTGAGTTTGTCCAACTTTTTTCAATGTTTTTGCAATAGTGTTTTTTTTTTTGCACTTTTTTTTGCATTCATTTATTATTATTTTTTTTTCAATGGATCAAAAATGTTAAACGTTGGTGAGAGAAGTTTTTGAACGTTTATCGACGCCTATCAGCGTTGGAGCATTTTTACAGCTGAAAAACGTGTCTCGGAACCCACTATTTTTTTTTTTTTTCTGCTCAAAACCGCCAATAACAGCCTATATGTGCATGGACACATAGGATAAAATGATGGCGAGTTTAATGACTGTAGGAAAAATACATCTACTGCCAAAAAACAGCTGCTGTAAAAAAAACATCCAGTGTGCATGAGGTAAAAGTGGCTGTAAACCTTTTAGACATGAAAAATTAACAAAGCCTATCCCTCTGTAGTGTGTACTTGTCTCAATACAGAGCACTAAGTTTCATTTCTGTCCACTGTCTCGTTCCTCTGCTATAAGAATAAGTCACTTCTGATAGTTTTTCCTGACGCCGAGATAAAAATAGTGACAGGGGAAGGACCTCCAGTTAATTGTCAGACTATGTTGCCGTGTTAAGGGGGGGTGTCCCTTACCTGAATTAAAAAATAACAAAACAGATGATGTTACGCAGAGTAAATAGATACCCAATTTTTTTTTTTTTACCAGTTCAGAGTTACAGAGGGGGTCTAGTGCTCGAATTGTTGCTCTTGCTTGTATGCACGTGGTACCTCACATGTGTGGTGTGAAAGACGTTTACATATGCGGGCGCGACTTGCGTGTGCATTCGCTTCTGTGCCCGAGAACACGGGGACTGGGGCACTTTCGTAATTTTTTTTTGTTTGATTTACATTATTTTGTTTTTTATTTTTACACTTTCTCTTTAAATTTATTTTTTGATCACTTTTGTAAAAATGGCTGGAAAGCATCAGATTAAAAAAAAAAAAATGAACGATCCGATGCTTTCCAGCCAAGATCTTGGCTTTGTTTACATCCGCGTTCCGGACGTGATGTCATAACATTGTGTCCGGGCCTCCGACCATCATAGAGATGACTGGTGACCACACAGTCACCAAAAAACTCTATGCTCTTCATCCGGCGGGCGGCTGATTCTTTTCTGCTTCCCCGATGGCACGGGCGAGAAGCACTGTAAGAATGATCAATCGGCTGAACTGCCGCTATGATCGTTCTTACAGTGCACAGAATCGCTGTCTAAAAAAGAAGATATCGGAATGAAAGCTGCAGAAATCATCCAGATATCACCACTGAAAGTCAGACATCCAATGATGTCCTTGAGCTGGAAGTGGTTAAACATCTAGAGCAATTAAAGAGTTAAATGTGCGCCTAGCAAGTGTTGGTGTACTGTTTTTTTTTACTAGGGGAAGTAATCGATTTCATTCCCCTGCTTTGCGGAGAAAGAAAATCTATTACTTCCCCACTGAGGACAGGGCTCTACCTTGTTTACATAGGCAGAGCCTTGCCTGTGTAAATTCCTGCCGATTGGCGGGTGCCGGAGGAAATCCATTGGCTGGCACCCAGTGATCGACCTCTGTTGTGTTTTACTCGCATCACGACCAGGTCGCTGTGGTAGTGAGCCCACTATCTGGAAGTGCCAGATCACTTACTAGGTGTGTGATCTGGCGCAGCTGAGCTGCCTTGCCACCGTATATCTAGGTTACTGTAGTTTTAACTGCATTCCATTAATGTATGCAATTCTAAAGCGTGACATGTTTGGTATCTACTTATTTGGTGTAACATCATCTTTTTATATTTTACTTAACAAATGGATCATCTATAGCAGGGCTCAAAATTTCAAGTCCTGAGCTACTAGCCAGGTTTCAAGAGTTACTCGCCACCAGTTGCCCCACCTAATTCATACACTGCCCTGCGCCTAATTTCACCTGTAAACACGCCCTCGTAGATTATCTCATAGAATGACACTGTTAAATGTTTTATGCAGAATCAAGTTACACAATTAAATAATACCAACAACAACTTTAACAAAATGGAACAGGGCACTGGGGGCAGACCAGAGGGACAGGGCACTGGGGGCAGACCAGAGGGACAGGGCACTAGAACTGGGTCTCTTGCTGTCTCCTCTGCAACTCCCATCCATCCTCTCTCTCTCTCTCTCTCCTATTCATCTCATCATCAGTAGCCTGTGTGTGCAGCTCCACACTTGCATGTCCCCACTTCCCCCTTTTATTTAGGCTGGCAGTGAGGAGACGAGCTGCACCACAGCGGGAGGGAGTAGAATCCAACGCTGAGATCCAAACAAGTGCACAGCCAATGACACCATAGCACAGCGCACACCGACACCACACATTGAGACCAGTATGTTCACAGTGCTCAGGCTGAACTGTTGGACACTTACATAGAGCACAAGGAGAAGAAAACTGCACAAACTGGAAGGCTGCCGCTCTCATGTCAGGGCAACTTTCAGTGAGCGCTGCACCGGGGTGGTAATTTTCGCAATCCTGCACCTCACTCATTACTTCCTGCTCCCTGCTCTCTGCTCTCCAGCTACATTGGCCGGTGGGGGGAGGCAGGCTCAGAGAGGTCATACTCTTAGGTCCCATGGCTTAATGAGGATTGTAAGGAGAGCACCTGTGTACTGCTATGCCTGTGCGCGTCTCACCAGACTACTTTTCCCAAACATGCACCTTTCCTCTTCGGCCGCCAATCGCATCGGGACTCTAAGTGTAGGCACAGATTGGAGGGAGATTGGTCATGCAGCCCTGTCATCACTCACCCCCAGCTTAAATCCACTCGCCAAATGCTAGTAGGCGAGTGGAAATTTTGAGGGCTGATCTATAGTGTTTTTTTGTATTAAAATTCATCAACCTTTTCTTGTGAAAAAAAATAAATTAAACATTAATTTTTTTTCCCCCCAAAAAATTGCGTTTGAATAATTGCTGTGCAAATACCATGCGACATAAAAAAATTACAGACTGACATTTTATTCTCTAGGGTCTTTGCTAAAAAATATAATATGTATATGTTTGGGGTTCTGAGTAATTCCTTTAAAAAAAAAAATTATGATTTATACATGTAAGAGAATTGGCTCGGATGCACAGTGGTTAAAGACTTAAGCTTGATACACACAATCAAATTTTCCGCAGGCAAAACGTAGGACTTTTGTCCGAAGGGCGTTGGCCAGGAACTTGTATTGCGTACAAACGGCAAAAAATTGTTGGCCAACAACCCCAAACGGCATGTTTTTTCAGCTCTTTAACGCCACCCATTGGGGCAACGTCTGCTAATGTTGTGTTATGGTTAGCATTGCTTGTGTGTTTGTACTTTGGAGTTTTGTCCGAAGGAAAATCCAACAACACACATTTGTTGGCGGACAATTTTAAAGCATGCTATCGCACATTTGTTGGTGGAAAATCCAACAACAATTGTCCGATGGAGCATACAAACGGTCGGATTTTCCAACATCAGCCTGTCACCACACAATTCCCGTCGGATAATCCGATCGTGTGTATGGGCCTTTAGAGATATCTGCTGGAAGCTTGCTGAACGTTCCATAAATGCTTGCTGTCCACACTGCTTATATAAGCTGAAGCCCATGTGACACGGGCCCTTATAGTTAAAACATGCTTTTTCTTAAGCCCTGTACACACAATCGTTTTGTCCGATGAAAACGGTGGACTGTTTTCATCGGACAAACCGATCGTGTGTGGGCTCCATCAGTGAAAAAAAATAGAACATGTTTTAAATTTTTCCTATGGATAAAAAAACGATTGTCTGTGTGGAAGTCCATCAGTCAAAAATCCACGCATGCTCAGAATCAAGTTGACGCATTCTTGGAAGCATTGAACTTCATATTTCTCAGCATGTCGTAGTGTTTTACGCCACTGCGTTGGATACGGTCGGATTTTTCACTGATGGTGTGTAGGCAAGACTGATGAAAGTCAGCTTCATCGAATATCTGACAAAAAATCCATCGGATTAGATTCCATTAGATATCCGATCGTGTGTACAGGGCTTTAGACCTTTATAATGGAACCCTGTCAGACTCTTGTTTTTACAATAAGGTGAATGAGTTTTGTCATAATGGTATTTCTATGCTCCTAACAATATTTTGTGTGTTTAATCCCATAGATATACACAACCTGCCAAAGCAGCCTCCCCTCTCCTTGGCTCTGGAACAAGCTGCTCAGTGTTTAGAGATGATGGCTCACTCAGGCATAGGTTCCTGTGCATTTGCCAGGGTGGCTGATTACTTACATTAGCTATGCATTAGAAGAAGTCAATGTAAACACAGACTATATATGCAGTATGGGAATACTGTAAGACACATAGACCAGCTCTAGTTACTTGGAAATTTTTATTTTGTTTTTCAGTTATACCATTTGTAACAAGCACGACTCTACCATTGACTTTAAATAGCTATTTTTTTTATTACTATAATTTCGTTCACTTTTAAGAGGAAGTTGATATATAATTCTGGTGTGATATACCAGCAATAATTTGATTTGACTTATATTAATCTATAATATTCTCTTCCAATACGTGAGGTACAGTGAAGAACAAAAAAAAATAAAAAATTCAAAAGACTCACAGGGTTGCGCTAAAGGACAAGCGAAAGGCTTGCAGCTTGGCCCTGTGTTTTTTTTTTTTTTTTTTCCTTTTTAATTTTGTTTGGGTGCGTAACGGACACTTTTGTGCTGCAAAAGGATAAGTGTTTACAATCTGCATCCAGGCTTTTTATTTGCACAGTCCATTCATTCATTCATTGCCTCCAGGTCTTCACTCACCAAACTGTTATGTATCTGTTGTGAGCCTGCACGCACTGTGATTGAGAAACAGAACTGCCAGTGTACCAGTTGTGTATGTTCACTTGGCATGTCTAAAGTGTGGACATCAATCATATACGCTTCTGGTCTATCTACTAACCTGTAAAGGGCATCATCAGATGTAGGACATCTTGTGTGGATTGCAGAATATCCCCCAACTCTTGTTGTAAGACTTGAAATAACCTGTAATTTCTTTTCCTTCTATCTGCATCTTGACTTTGTAGTCCCAAGGATGGGTTGCTGTGGCCAGCTTTCAGCCTTTGTTCTCGCTATGGGCTGTGTCATTGTTTTTTCCTGTTGTGTGATAAATTCTTTATTGTAACATGTCAGCACAACGTGTGATGTGAAGACTTCTGCTCGACTCATCCCATAACAGGACTGCTTCTTCTACACTATATTAGAGATTGGTGTGTCTTTAATCATTTATTTATAGAAAAGAACCAAATATTTAGTCTATTTCTAGGTATCTTAATTTCACCTTTGTACACTTTAATTTTTAAGTGCTAAAATATTGAATAAAAATGTAACTGTACTTAAATTAATCTGCCAATAAAAATTTAAAAATTTGGAAACTGAAAAAGGCTTAACCATTTTTTTGAATGTGTCTTGGCTCAGGGGGAACTCTGTGTGCCAAGGGTGAGGAAGGGAGTAACCGCTCAGGTGTAATTCATGAACCTGGTGCTGGCAATGCATATAATATTGCAAGAATAAGAAGGAAGGTTTGGACAGCCGCACTCCAAAAAAATTGTTCCTTTTATTGTAAAATCAAATCGCAAAAAAAAAAAACAGATACAAACTGACACGTTTCACACTATAATTCAGTGCTTAATCATAGCTGGGCAAAGGGTGACCTGGTGCTTCTTACTGGTATTAAGATTTGAATTTTTAAGGGAAGATTCAAGGAATTTCAAGTCGGCACACTGAAACCAATATGATTTGTAATGAGATGATTGTTAACAATCTGTTAAATCTCAGGTTGTGTCCATCTGCTTTGTATAAGCACAGCGGAGCGGACTCAGACAAGCCATCCACCTGCTCAGTGGGGATAAGCGTACAGATTCCACGCTGCGCAGACGGACTCCTGGCAGAGCCCACCCCATGTGAAAGAGGCCTAAAGAGGTTCTACTTGGGTTTGAAAAAAAAGTCAGCAGCTACAAATGCTGTAGTACTGTAGCTGCTTACTTTTAATATGAATGTGAATAGTCCCACAACTAGGGGTGCAACGGATCAAAAAAGTCACGGATCGGATCGATCCTCGGATCAGCAAAAAAGACTAATCTTGTGGTGCCCCCCTCCACTCTGGTGCCCCCCCCCTCCTCAGGTGACTCTGGTGCCCCCCCCTCCTCGGGTGACTCTGGTGCCCCCCCCCTCCTCGGGTGACTCTCTGGTGTCCCCCCCCCCCTCCTCGGGTGACTCTCTGGTGTCCCCCCCCCCCCTCCTCGGGTGACTCTCTGGTGTCCCCCCCCCCCTCCTCGGGTGACTCTCTGGTGTCCCCCCCCCTCCTCAGGTGACTCTCTGGTGTCCCCCACTCCCTCCTCGGGTGACTCTGGTCCCCCCCTCCTCGGGTGTCACCCCTCCTCCGCTAAGTACAAACAGTCTTTTTCCTACCAGGTGCAGATCTCAAAGACAAGTCTACATGCCTGCATACGGTGGTCCCGGGTCTGTAGTCAGCGCAGTGATGCAGGGTGGAGTGTAACGCTGTGCACTGGCAAGCACATGGGGTGGAGCAAGATGGCCGCTGCTCCGGAGCTAGGCCGAAGCCGGGGACTTTCCTACGGCCAAGGCTCCGGATCGCGGGGTGTGCTGATCCGAACGGGGTGACCTGTTCGAATCACGGATCGGTGACGATCCGTTGCACCCCTACCCACAACCTCTTGGGACCTGCGAAACGACCCTAGAAGTAGAGGGATGAACTTCTAGTGGGGATTGCCTAAGCGGAATCCAGCAGAAGTGGGAAACGGGTACCTGTCAAAACTGGGGGAAAAAAAATATGATAGATTGGGGACAGAGGACTTCAAGGCATCCATGATTCTGTCACAGCCCTACATATGAAAAGGCACAAGGTTATCTACAAACCCCAGGACCATTAAGAGAAAAGGGGGGGGGCTGGAAGAGAGGATATCAGAAAAAAAGAGTAGAAAGGGGGTTCTCAAATTGTGAAGTCGCGAGCTCTAACACACGCAGCCCATATCTTATGAAATGTTTTGGGACAGTTACAACTTGGATATGTTTGTATAACAGGAGGACAATAATAATCCGGGTGTGCCATTGAGATATCGAAGGGGGGTCCGTCATCTTCCACTTGACAATGTGGCTTTCCTAGCATAGTAGAAAGTATAAAACAAAAACAATCTTGTACGATATGTAGTTGGAAACATAGCACAACCCACTCACAGTCCCCACCTGATACCACTATCCTCCAGAAATCCTGTAGACAAGAACAGGACCTAACCATGTGAATAAATGTACCCACCGAAGCCCAACATTTGGGACAGGTAGGATCAGCATTAGCCTATATGGACGACAAACTTTGAGGAGAGTACTAAGCTCCATGAATACATTTTTCAGTTGGATCCACTTATCCCTAGCCGGTATACGAGGAAAATATTGCTGGATACCCTCCTCCCAATCCCCGTCGGTTAGATTAGGCACATACCTATGCCAAGTATCGTATAAGCTGGTGATTTTGGAAGTATCGAGCTGTGCAATACAATGGTAAAGGGAGGTTGGCGGTTTATCTAGCTTTTCTGTAAACCAGTGACTCCACTGGGTAGAATTGCGTCCCTAGAGGAAATGTAAATTGGGCCGAAGCAGCATGCCCAAGTGCTTTTTTTTTTTTTTTTTTTTTTTTTTTAAATAACCAACATGTTATACTGACCTGTGCGGTTAGTTTGGCACAGAGCAGCCCAGATCCTCCTCTTCTCAGGTTCCTCTCTGCTGTTCCTGGCTCCTCCCTCCTTTAAATGCCCCTCAGCCAGCAGCTTGCTACATCTTGTCATCCAAGTCAGAGCTCCGTGTATCCATTCAGACATGGAGCCCCCCCCCCCCCCCCTCTCCCCTGATTGGCTAACTGACTTTGCTAGACAGCTGCTGGAGCCAATCAGGAGGAGTGTACTGGATTGCTGGAGAGAGAAAGAGGTCAAGTAGGTAATTTGGGGGGGGGGGGGGGGGAGTGTTACCACACAGAGGGTTTGTTATAATGCATCAAGATAAAAAACCTTCTGTCTTTACAACTCCTTTTTAACCACCTGAGAATGTCTTGCAGCGGCCTAACCCTGTATTGCGCTCACACAACAGGACCTATTAATTGAAAATGTGATACCCCATAAAGGTGTGTGTGTGTACCAATTTCCCATAGAGGCCTCCAGTTGTATCCACACCCTTAAGGTAGTCTTCATGGGCAAAGTAACATTGAGGTTAGAGCGTGGACCTCAGAAGATCAAATTGCTCAACTCAGGGTAGGAGCCAAGCAAAGCCGCCTCTATCTACCATTAGTGGTTTCACAGATGGCGGACAACCCAACGCACAGTCACCAGGACTGCAGTCCAGTAATATTTCTGAAAGCAAGCAAGGAAGGGCTAGGTGCTGCCACAATAAAGGAGAAAACTGGAGAGTAGTTTTAGCAATACGGGGAGGGGGGGGGGGACGCTGCCTGCTCAAATAATACATAAGAAATTTAACAAAAAAAGGTTTTGGTCATTGGGACCAGGGTTTGCCCCAAATATATATAAGAATTTTAAGGAGGTTAACCTTACCTCATGTATGGCTCCTAGCCACAGGGGAAGCATACAGCAGTTATATATACATTTACAACCAAATCCAAACTTCCTCAGGACATCACAAAGATAAATCCACTCAGAGTTAAATGCTTTCTCCACATCCAGGGAAGCCACATGTAACCGTATGGCCCGTGGGACCCAGAGGCTCTTGAAGGATGTGGGGGTACTCCTGTTTCAGCTTCACCAATGACTCTTGTGTCTAGGGTCATCCTATTTCCATGAGAGGCATAGGATGACTGAGAAATTATATCTTGAATTACATGAGATGGGACAGTAATGATGAATTACAATGTATTGCAGGATATCTTGACATATTATAGGTGGTAAATTCTGAACCCAACAGGTCAATAGGAGAGTGTCTCATTCAATGTGGAACATAGACTGTTAGGGGGGTAATTAAGTCTGCTACTGTCATGTAAACTAGCCTTGGTCTGGCTTCTAAAGACCTTTTTATTGTGTGATGCTAATTAACACTGTTTTGTGTGAAAGTTATATTGGTGGTGATGTGTTGTGAGTTGGCACTCTCTAAAGGTGAGATGTCTGACTTATGTTTACTAAAGGAATGTGTATTGAATAGCAGGTGAGATAAGCTGGAGTCATGATGTCTGACTTGTCAGCTATAGTAATTAGCTCATGTTAATTATGTCAGATCTGGAGTCAGAAAGTCTGACTAAAAGATGGGTATTGGGCTCATTGTATAATGTTGTGGGTGGCGTTAAGCCATTGGTTCTTGTGGTTCCTAAACTGTATATAAGAAGCCTGATTTCCCCATTAAAGATCTATCCATTTTGAACCAGAGAACAGAGCTGTGTGTGTCGTTTTCTAGGGAATCCATATGGGCCGTGTTCGTCTGTTGGATTGTGGAGTGTCGATAAGCTGTCGTGGGTTGGTGGAATGGAATATCGTAAACGGCGTTAACCCCTGACTGTTACACCACCAAACCTGGAGAGTCCACGAACACGGTTAAACTCACAATAGTTTACCTACAGAATTTTACTTCTGCCAGAAATCCTTATTTGCAAACTTGTTCTGCACCAGCAATTTAAACTATTGCAAGCCAGAAAATTGGCACAAAAGCTGGCCAACCAACACTTTCATGAGAGCTCAGCAAAGGCAGCCTCCATATGTCTCTCATAATAGATTCAATATAAAGGAAAAGTTCACTTTTAGTTAAGTTCTTTATGTACCATCCGAGCTGTGGCATTAAAGTAAACCGTACCAGCCCTCAGAAAATACAGGCAATGGAAATAGATTAGCTTGAGATGGGCCTGAGCCACACAACAGGGAGCACAACTGTGTCTTCATTTAGGTGAAAGGCTGAGACCACCTTGGGTAGAATAGAAAGTTTATGGTCACAAACTGACCTTGTTCTTGTATTCGATCAGATGAGCATCTTTGAAAAACAAGTCTGCCAATTCCGACATCTTCCAAGCCAACATAATAGCGACATTTCTGAAAACCAAGTCCAAAGGAATATTCCTAAGTGATTTAAAAGGGGAGGCTTTGTATACATGCTACTTTAGCATAGTCAGAATATGTCAGAGATGCCACTGCATTTTCAAACCTCAGCTTTAACTGCCATGTTAATAAGGCCACAATATTGACCCTTAGCAAAGAGAGCTGGCTGGTTTAGTAGAGGCTATGGAGCACTGGAAAACAGCCAAACAAGGTCAGTGTACCTCACATTCCCAGACTGGTACAGGGCAATAAAAAGCTTCTGAGGTCCCCTTAGCCTCAATACTGCAAAGTAGTCTGGACAGCAGCATCAAATGCGGAAAGGCATTGGGTACCTATTTTTGGGTTTTCAGTAATTTCCTAGCTAAAAATGCAAATTTTTACATGTATGTGAGGATTTTTGGTCTGGGGGTAAGGTGGTTAGGCAGCCCAAGTGGAATAACACTTTTTGGTTTAGTCAGCAAAGCCCTTTTTTTTTTTTTTTTTTTTTAAGGCATTGTAAAGTTGTCAGGTCATAAATGGGGATCCAACTTCTATTTGGCAGAGCTAGGTGTAAACAGTTAGCAGGCAATTCAAAGAGAAGTGTGGAATTTCAATATAAGAAACCTACATAGACGGAGGCAGCATTCATCCATGCTTTAGCCCGCTGTCAGCTGAATCTGGGTCACAGATAGGGCCGGTGCTATCACTAGGCAGCCGCCTAGTGCGCACTGCTGCCTAAGGGTGCCTGGCCACTGGTGTTCCTTCTCCCTGCAACAACTTACTTAGGCCCATTTCACATTGGGGCTGGAGCCGCGTTGGTGGTATAGTGGCGCTATACCGTCGGATTTGCTGCAAGTTGCGGCCGCTAGCGGTGCGGTATTAACCCCCGCTAGCGGCCGTGAAAGGGTTAATACCGCTCGCAATGTGCCTCTATAGATATAGCCGCGATTTCCCATTGTTTTCAATGGGAAGGAGCAGTATACACGCTGCTCCTCTCACCGCTCCAGATGCTGCTGACAGAAGATTTTTTTTTTCTCTCCCGCCAGCACATCGCCTCAGTGTGAAAGCCCTGGTCACAGATGTGCAGAACTAAGTGCACTCCTGCAAACCACAGAACTATGGGCAAAAGAGCTTTGGCCATACTTCTCTAATAAAAAGATGATATCAGGATTTGGACGTGAACAATTAGAGATCAAACAGGATTAGGTGATATAATACAGGAGGCTAATTGGTCAAATTAATTGCTGTAAGAGTTCTACTCTCTATCAACTCGCAAGGCAATGGCAAAATGTGCTAGTATACATTGCATACCAACACATTACAAAATTCTCACCTTGGAATGAAGCCCTCCAGCACTGTAAAGTCACCACTGAGAGGGCTGACATGTTCCCAGTCTTTCTTCTGGGTTTGTGGGCTCCGGCTCTGCGATTGGTCTGAGCCACAATGACATCAAGCCCTCGGTTGCGGCACAAAGCTCTAAGGGTCAAGCAAGGTATGCCGTGACTTTAGAGCGCATGCTCCAGTGATGTCACAGACTGCATGCATTGTGAATATTTCCTAAACGTTGCGTGTTTAGGAGATACTTATGTTACCTACAGGTAAGCCTTACCAAGCAGCGTAAACAACCGAATTAACAGAAGTATGGCCAAAGCTTTTTGGCTACACTTCTCTCAATGAACTGTTGTGCCTTTCACAATGAATGGCCCCATAATGCATGACACACAACAGGTGTTAAACAAGTGTAAATGGGCAATTAAACTGACACATTTATATGCTTATGACACCCAAATCTATCCATCTCTATACCTCACCGCATCAGTTTCCACAAGTATCACAGATTTACTAACAGACATATCAGCCTGGATATCACATTACTTCCTCTATCCAAAACCAAATCTCATATTTCCTCCCCCCACGCCCCTACTTTTGACTTCTCTGTCAAGATCAATTTCACAACTATCAGCTTGTCCCCCACATGGCAGGGTGCTAGGGGTAACCCTGGACTCTGAATTGTGCTTTCAGGCCTACATCTAGTCCCTGTCCAAATCATGCCACATCAACCTCTCCGAAATACGCCCCTTTCTAACCAATGACACCACAAAGCTTCCAATTCCCTCCCTGGTTGTCTCATGTCAACTACCGTAACTCCCTCATTATTGGATTACCTTTAGATAGGCTATACCCCTTCAGTCCAGCATGATTGCTGCTGCTGCCAGACTCATCCACCTTACCAACCGTTCAGTGTCCAGTACCTCTCTGCCAATCCTTCCGCTGGCTTCCACTCACCCAACAAATACAATTCAAAGTACTAATAACTTACAAAACCATTCACAACTCTGCCCCCAGCTGCATCGCTAACCTGGTATCAAAATACCATCCAAACTGCTCTCTTCAATGGTCCAAAGACCTCCTAGTCGCCAGTTCCTTTGTCACCGCCTCCAGGACTTCTACTGAGCATCTCCCATCCTTTTGAACTTCATATCCCAATCTGTCTAAATATCTACTAATCTATCCAGTTTTAAACAATCCCTGAAAACCCTTCTCTTTAAATAAGCGCATTGTACTTCTAATACAGTGTTTTTACTTTCTCCATCAGCTCATACCCCATAGTTTTGTTTTAAAAATACTAAAGTGAAGAGTGTTAAAGGGTCGCTAAAGGAAAAAATATTTTTTGCTGAAATGACTGTTTACAGGGTATAGAGACATAAAAGTTAACTGATTCCTTTTCAAAATGATTAAAAATAGTTTTCACTTTCACTTTTGAACTGGTTTCATGTTTCTGCAAAGTAGAAATAGACACACAGAACAAAAACAAACAAATCCAGGGCAGTGTTTTGTTTTTAAAATGAATCTGATTGGTTCTGGGAAGTTTTAGACACACAGTAATGACAGCTTAAACCATCGTGAGAAAGCTCCCAGCACTGGGGTTATAAGGAAACAGACAAGCAGGAAGTGTGGAGAACAGAGCAGGATTACAGCAACTTCAAAGCAAAAACGAACAATAAGGACATGAAACCAGTACTGCAGTAAGGTAAAGGAAGCTATTTAGCTAAAAAAAAAAAATCCTTTAGTGATCCTTTAAATCCAAATGGAACAGCTGCACCGTTAACAATTCCCCCCTAAGCCCTCCCTGCAGCCTCTCACACAGCACCCTTAGTAATGCTCCGTTATCAGGTAAGTTTACCCTTGAACCCATCTCCATCGAGACCACTAAAAATGTCATTTGTACTCTGCGTAATGGCACAGCGCCGAATGACATTATTTCCACAAAAGTGCTGAAGGAATGCGCCTACATCCTGGCTCCTCCCATCACGCAGTTTATCAACCAGTCTTTTCTGGAGGGCAAAGTGCCCACACAGTTGAAAGAGGGTATAATCCAACCCATCCTGAAGAAACCCTCCCTGGACCCCAAGGACCCACTCCACCGCCGTCCCATAACAACCCTCAACGTACTCTCTAAGATAATGGAGAAAGTAGTGGTACAACAGCTGCAACTGCATCTAGATACTTACAAGCTACTTGACCCATTGCAATCAGGCTTCCGTCCCGGACACGGGACGGAAACAGCATTGCTGAAAGTATGGGACGATGTTCTCCAGTCCGCAGATGAAGGAGAATCTTGTCTCCTGGTTCTGCTGGACCTAAGTGCAGCTTTCGACACGGTAGACCACAAACTGTTACTGACTCGGCTTGCTGAAGTAGCCAGAGTCGCAGAAGGCGATTTATCTTGGTTCTCCTCTTTTCTGGAAAACCGATCGCAAACAGTAAAGTTAGGACCTTTTACGTCAGAAAAACGCACAGTAACATGCGGAGTCCCTCAAGGATCGCCTCTGTCACCAGTGCTGTTTAACATATACCTTCGTCCTCTTTTTGAGATCATCAGCAGCCAAAAACTGCTCTACCACTCATATGCAGATGATACGCAACTGTATTTCCGCATCTGCAACAGACAGGATCACCACCTCAATCTAGAGACATGCCTCTCTTTGATAGAGGACTGGATGACAAAGAGTTATCTTAAACTCAATGGAGCGAAAACAGAACTTCTTCTGTTTCACGCCAAGCGTAGGAATCAACCCTCAACAGTATGGACCCCCCCGCCTATTCTGGGCAAGCTCATCACCCCTAGCGCCAAAGTCAAAAGCCTAGGGGTCATTTTTGACTCCTCTATGACAATGGACGCACAAATAGGGTCAGTAGTCAGCGGATCTCACCATCTACTGCGCCTACTACGCAGACTCACTCCGTTCATCCCTAAAGAAGATTTAGCGGTCGTGGTGGGAGCAATTGTTAACTCCAGGCTGGATTATGCAAATGCCCTTTACCTCGGCCTCCCCAAGTACCAAATCGCTCGCCTGCAAGTCGTTCAGAATACGGCCGCCAGACTTGTGACTGGGAAAAAAACCTGGGAATCAATCTCACCTTCACTGAGAGCCCTTCATTGGCTGCCAGTTAAAGACAGAATTGCTTTTAAAGCTCTCTGTCTTACGCATAGATGTGACCATGGGAATGCCCCCCTTTACTTATGCGAATTAATAAAAGCGCATAAGCCCAATCGCGTTTTGCGATCCACAAATCAGAACCTACTCCAGGTTCCGAAAGCCAACTTCAAGTCCAAAGGAGAAAGAAGATTCGCGGTCCAAGGTCCCAGACTATGGAACGCTTTACCAACCAGCATTCGGTTGGAGGAGAACCACCTAGCATTCAGGAAAAAGGTCAAGACTTTTCTCTTTTGATATCAAAGGAGATAGGAACAACAAGCGCCCAGAGGCGATTCAGTTCGCATGTGCTGCGCTATATAAGTTTTCATTCATTCATTCATTCATTCATTAAAAATTATCTTAAAACATTAGACATGGATAATTGAAAACAATAGTGTGCTTATACCAACAAAAAACATAATTGCACAAAATCCCCATGAAAGGGATATATCAATCTATATATGTAAAAGGCCTTCACTTCAACAGGTTAATAGTGACTTCTTAAAGTGTCCATGCAGTGCTCCTCCAAAACAAAAAACCTTATTGTTGGAAATTCCACCGCCGGGTGCAATGCCTACTCACCTTAAGAGGCGACCCCACTGGGTCAAATCATGCTTTCAAGATATAAAATCTTTAGTGCAGACAGGAGCGTGCTGTCGTTAGAGGGAAAAATCCTCTAATATGTAGACACCCGCTGTTCTCTGGAGTGACTCAGAGCGGGGAAAAGAGAAAACTTTCATTACGCAAAATCTCATATGAATGTGGATCTATTGCATTATGACAATATTCCACTCACACAATTTCCACACACACATATATATCGATTGATTTATCCCTTTATGGGGCTTTTGTGCAATTATGTCTTTTGTTGGAATAAGAGCACCATTGTTTTCAAAAATGTATCCCCCACAGTTATTACCTTTTGTATCACTTGACCCTCCCTCTTAGATTTTTAGCGTTAATGAGCAGGGCCTTTTGATTCCTCTTCTACCAAATTGTGTTTTAACCCTTTCATGACTAAGCCTATTTCTGACATTTGGTGTTTACAAGTTAAAATTCATATTTTTTGGCTAGAATTAACCCCCAAACATTTTATATATATATATATATATATATATATATATATATATATTAGCAGAGAATAAAATAGCAATTGTTGCAATATTTTATGTCACACGGTATTTGTGCAGCAGTGTTTGTAACGCAACTGTTTGGGAAAAAGACACTTTCATCGTTTACATTAGCGGACGTGATTTCCGTGTGCGTTTTCTTAAATTGTGTTTAAAATTTTTTTATAATTTTTATTGCTGTCACAAGGAATGTAAAGGTACTCTTTAAGGAGGGATCGAAGGTCTAAAAGACACCAAATCCCTCCTTTACACTTCAAAGTATTCAGATTGCCGAAAAAGGCTGTTCATTCGATATTATTCTATCGGATATGCACAGAATTTTTTTTTCGGACGATTTTTGTTTAATCAGTAGAGCTGCCGTTCGAAAATTCAATACAAATGCATTACAACTAGGGATGTCCCGATACCGAGCATTTCTCGAGTACTTGTACTCAGGGGAAATGCTCCGATGCTTCACCCGATACCTGGGCAGTCAGGTATCGGGTGGTGGGGGGAGTTACAAGTCTTCTCAGTGCCGCTCTCCCCCGTGCTGTCTTGTCCCCCTCCGTGCGCTCTACCCGTGCTATCTTCTCCCCCTCAGTGCTGCCTTGTCTCATTCCGTGCCGTATTGTCCACCCGTGCCACTCACCCCGCGCTGCCTTGTCTCATTCCGTGCCGCTCTCCTCCGTGCTGTATTGTCCTCCCCGTGCTGTATTGTCCCCCTTAGTGCCGCTCTTCCCCCGTGCTGTATTGTCCACCCCCGTGCTGCCTGGTCTCATTCTGTGCCGCTCTCCTCCATACTGTATTGTCCGCCCCCGTGCCACTCTCCCCCCGTGCTGTCTTGTCCCCCCCCTCAGTGCCGCTCTGCTCCGTGCCACTCTCCCCCATGCTGTCTTGTCCCCCTCAGTGCCGCTCTCCCCCCCATGCTGTCTTGTCCCCCTCAGTGCCGCTCTCCCCCCATGCTGTCTTGTCCCCCTCAGTGCCGCTCTCCCCCCATGCTGTCTTGTCCCCCTCAGTGCCACTCTTCCCCCGTGCTGCCTTGTCTCATTCCGTACCGCTCTCCTCCGCGCTGTATTGTCCACCCCTGTGCTACTCTCCCCCCGTGCTGTCTTGTCCCCCTTAGTGCCGCTCTCCACCATGCTGCCTTGTCTCATTCTGTACCACTCTCCTCCATGCTGTTTTGTCCACCCCCCCTGCCACTCTCCCCCCCGTGCTGTCTTGTCCCCTTCAGTGGCGCTCTCCCCCCTCCGTGCCACTCTCCACCATGCTGCCTTGCCTCATTCCGTGCCGCTCTCCTCCGTGCTGTATTGTCCACCTCTGTGCTACCCTCCCCCCGTGCTGTCTTGTCCCCCTTAGTGCCGCCTTGTCTCATTCTGTGCCACTATCCTCCATGCTGTTTTGTCCACCCCCATGCCGCTCTCCCCCCGTGATGTCTTGTCCCCCTCAGTGTTGCTCTCCCCTGTGCTGTTTTTTTTCCCCCTCCGTGTCGCCTTGTCTCATTCTGTGCTGTATTGTCCACCCCTGTGCTACTCTTCCCCCGTGCTGTCTTGTCCCCCTCATGCTGGCTTCCCCCCCCTGCCGTCTTGTCCCCCTCCGTGCCGCTCTCCCCTGTGCTGTCTTGTCCTCCCCTCCGTGCCGTCTTCTCCCCCCTCAATATGTCAGGATGGAGAGCGGCAAATGGGGAGTCAGTGATCACCGACTCTGTCCATTCACATAACTGAGCATCGTAATCTGTGTTTACGATGCTTCAGTTTATTTATGGAGAGGAGGTTCTCTCCATTCATTTCAGCTGAGAAAGGGACTGGGGAATCTGTCCCTAGTCCCTTTCTCTGTCTTTAAGGGGAGATGTCAGAGGTCTGTTACGACCCCTGATATCTCACCAAAGCCTCCCTAACAGGGCTGATTAAAAAAAAAATTGCAATAAATAATTTAAAAAATAAAATGTAAATAATAAAAAATAGAAAAAAACACACTGACAATCCACTACCCCCCCCCCCCCCCCCTAAAATAGTATTTTTTTTTTTAATAAATAGCACCACTGTCACGACATTAAAAAAAAAGTATTGGTATCGGCGAGTACTTGAAAAAAAAAAAGTATTTGTACTTGTACTCTGTCCCAAAAAAGTGGTATCGGGACAACCCTAATTACAACACATGACATCACTTCCGAATTTTAATTCTAACGTACGAGAATTTGTGACTTGAGATTAGCATGCAAAAAAAAAAAACGGACGATCATTCGTCCAATAGCGGATCATGTGTACTGAGCATTAGCCGCATCGGTTTTTATGCCTGGATAGCCAATTGCCCACTCTAAACAACCGTACCGGGATGATGCCTGCAGCTGCGGGCATTATCCCAGTATAACCCCGAGAGACCGCAGCCGCATATGTGCGTAAGCTCGGCAGCAAGGGGTTAAACTGCAATGTCTGCCTTCATATAGTGCTGCAAAAACGGTTGACGCTATAAAAAACCTGTTTAATAAGGGCCCTTTCACACGTCCATTCCGTTCGTCCGTTTTTTGGACGTCTGGTAACGGACCTCAATGCTTCCCTATGGGAGCGGATCCGTTAGCGGATGATGCATCCGCTAACGTCCGCTAGATCCGCATCCGTTTTTTTGGACGGAAGAATGTCCTATTTTTCTTCCGTCCGGCCAAACGGATCGGATGCAAACAGACAGACGGTCCGTTTCCATCCGATTCCCCATAGGGGAGAGCGGAGGAGAAACGGGGCGGTCCCTGCACATTGTGCGGGGACCGCCCTGTCCGCCCGACAGCTCAGCGGAGACCCTCCCGCTGAGCTGACGGACACATGGAGCGGACCGAAAAATGGACCGCACGTGTGAAAGGACCCTAAGTCTACACAATGTGTACAATGCAGGGACAGAAATCAAAAAAGCAACTGTATTTTTAAAACAAACAAAAAAAACCACACACGATCTTGTTTTACTTGCAATGCTCTACAACATGGGTCTTCAAACTACGGCACCTCCAGTTGTTCAGGAACTACAATTCCCATAATGCCTAGTGATGTCTGTGAATGTCAGTGTGTTACAATGCCCCATGGGATGTGTAGTTCTACAACATCTGGAGGGCCGTAGTTTGAGGATCCCTGCTCTACAAAAACGACCATTTATGAGGGCTTAGTTTTACTTGAAAACTATTTAGTTCCGATTGGTAAAACTACAAAATGTAGAAAGTGCAAGGGGGGATATACCTATGTGAAGCACTGTACCTAAATTTGGCTAAAACCACCTTTGTATATGTAGCTTTAGAAGGTAAAAAGAAGAACTGCAAATTTCCTTTAGATAAGAAGTTTCTTGGGTAACAAATTCTGTACGTTTACTCCATTTGTTATAAGTTATTGTATATAGTTATACATTTTCTTTTCTTATTCAGATAGACCAAATGAATTTGCAGCAATGTGTTTCTATTAGTGCACCCAACTCAGTTCAATCTGCTTACACCAAATCTGGATCACAGCCCAAACAAAATCCTTTGCCTGTAGATTGAGCGAGGGAAAAAAAATGAAGTAAATCAGCTGCCTTCAGCACTCCATCTGCTATATGGTGCTTAACTACTTATCTCTAACATCTTCGGAGGTCAATGGCTAGGCTATGTCTATTCTGAGGCAGCAATAAACCTGCCAGTGTGCAGCACTTTCACTGCAGCAAATTAACTCCCAGCATGCTGATGTTCATTCCCAAAATTAGAATCAGCAGAGGAAGAAACGTGTACTGTGTAAAATCGTTCCGTTTAACTACAGTGTGGATGTGGGCCGAATAAGCAAATATATTTGTGTGCATCAGTGTACTAGTGATGTGTACATTCTGAGATGCATATTCTTTTAATCTCAACTAATTTGAATAAACATGAATGTACATTCATGTCAGCCTGAATGAGCTGCATTAAAATATAGGTCAGGAGGATGTGTGACGCAGAGTTCGGGACCACATGAATGTCTATGAATAATGTCATCTCCATTCAAGAAAAGATTCCAATTAGACAGCTATAGTTGCTACACCATCTACATAGCCTTTACCTACCCATTAAACATCTCACTAAATTAAGACAAAAAATGTTTTTTTTTTTAATTAAAAGAACTAAATAAATTGTATACATTTACTTGTGTACAGCTGTACAGGATAATAAAACTGGTTTCACAGAAATCCAACACATAATAAAAATAACCCACACTCTGTAAAACAGTTATTTTGAGTTTCTGATCCCCAACAGTGCATGTTTTCCCATCTACCATAAAGTCAAAATCTACATTTAAAGCTAAACACCGGGCACAAATATTTCTGTAACTGCTGATCCCTCTCGCCATATTATTACATTTATTCCTAATGAAATCAATGCAAATATCTGAAAACAGACCAAAAAAAAGCAAGGCTCCAGTAGTAGTAGAAGGACTTCCTGCAATAAACCAGCAATAGCAACACCACCCAGCTGCATTTGTACTGGGTCACTGGTCTCCTCCTGTGCAAGAAAATAAGCCCCAGAGACAGCCGCTACAGCTCTGGTGACGCGACTCATTTTATAAAATCTTGCAGGGACAATTCTTCAGTCCCATTACTACCCATATACCTGGGTTGAGGTTCCCCTCTTCAATTTTGATTTACTAAAGCACTGCAGCCATAAACTGCATAGCAGCTGCTACAGCTATACTGCTTTACATTTGAAGCCTAAAGTGGTTGCAAACATCAGACAAGAAATATATATATAAAAAAAGCACATTCTTCTATAGTGTGTACTTGTCTCAATTAGGAGCACCAAGTATATGTTCTGTATGCTGCTTCATTCCTCTGCTGACATCAGCATTAAACACTTCTGAAAGAAGAGAGGTTCAGGGTAAAATAAAAACATTAATACTCACCAATGTGGATGAAGCATCGGCCCGATGCTGTAGTTGTGCCCCATCTAGCTCCAAGACTGAGAACTTGGTGATCATGTGACCTATTATCACGCTATTTTCCTTTTTCACTGAGCAGAGCGCAGTGACCATCAGTCATCAGCTCTCTGCTTTGCCCCTCCAAAGGGGCTGAGCTGTGGAGGAGGCAGGTTCAGCTGGCTCAGGCTCCTAGTAGTGCACTGAGAGGCTGAGCTAAGCTGCTGGTCAGGCATCTGGATGGATCCCTGCAGAGTCTGGACCAGCTATGTGGCATCAGCCTTTAGCCTGCTGCCAGCTGAATCCGAGTTACAGGAGTGCAGAACCAAATGCAATACTGTGACCCAGAAGAGAAGTATGACCAAGAGCTTTGGCCCTACTACTGAAGGAAAAGTTCACCTTTTGGGGAAAAAGTAATAAATGCACATATTTTTTTCAGAATAAAAAGTACATTTATTATTTTTTTCCCCCTAAAGAGCTTGAAAAGCATTGCACCTGCAATCAGTGGATTAGGGATGTAATACCAAACTCCTGTTGACAAGCCACGCAGCAATCAGCCCATACCTTCATACTGGATGACTGTTAATCAACTACCGATCAGGGACCTTGTAGTCCATTTAGAACGACAAGCTGCCAGCCGCAATGGCTGACGGTAGTTTTAGTACGTGCATTCACAGGAAACTGAATGAATGATGCGGCTGTGTGGGCGGAGCTCGGTAGCATTATTTTAAAATTGGGACATTGAGTGTGGGGAGAAGATCCTCCGCTCACTGTCACAGGAACAGACAGACAGGAGGAAAAGGCTGCCGCTGCTGGAACATGTTACACCCTAAATATGGGTGTGACATGTTCCAAAAGGTGAATTTATCCTTAAGACGTTTGAATGCTGGAAAAAGTGTACAGAATTTGTGAGAACCAGAACTGTTTATAGTTACACTTGGCCCCACTGGATGGTTCTGACTTTTTCAAGATGTAAATAGACAAAAATTGTGTTGCTTTCCTTTATGTGGGGTCTGATCCATTTCCCATCTGGTCATAGCTCCAGTTACATGAAGCCATTACCCCAGCTGCCAACCCATACACAAATTAAGTGGTAGAACATAAGGTTTAAAAATAAAATGAAAACACAATGGCTTTGCACATAACAAGAAACAGTTAATCATAGATTTTCAGTGAAGGCCAGGAAAACATGCACTGTGCAACATTTACAGAGTCTTGTTTATGGTAAATTCAGAGTTTCTTTCTATTCCTCCACTGAAGGTTGAACTTTGTTGCTTTCTGTTTCTCCTCTTCTCCTGTTTATAAAAATAATAAAATGGTGATAAAAAGTTTTCCCCATAACAGTCTACACAAAATGGGGTGAATTTACTAATGAAATGCATAAAGTTAAGTTCTCATTTTAATAATATGCATGAAAAATTACATGTTTAAAAAGTATGCTGTACATCTTTGCCATACACACATTTCCCCATGTTTTATCTCTTTAAAAAAGCAGAAAATTGCTGAACAAAATTGGTCAATCCTGCCAGAAATAAATAAATATATATATATACATATATACACACACACACACACACACACACACACACACACACACACACAGTCATTGTCATGCTGGAAGACCCACCAACGACCCATCTTCAAAGTTCTGGCTGAGGGAAGAAAGTTCTCATCCAAGATTTTACAATACATGGCCCAGTCCATTGACTTTACAATGAAGCAAAGTAGGCCTGTATCTTTAGCAGAGAAACAACCCCAAAGCACGTTTACACCTCTGTGCTTGACTGTAGGGATGGTGTTCTTGGGGTCATAGTAAAAAAAATTCTCCCTCCAAACACAGCAAGTCAAGTTTTTTTTTTTTTTTTGGCAGGTGGCACTGGCTCGTGGCACTGGTTGTCACTGATTGGCAGGTGGCACTAATTGACATTGGCAGGTGGCACTAGTTAGCATTGGCACCGATTGTCACATGGCACCAACAGATGACACTGGCAAGTGGTACTGGTTGGCACTGGCAGGTGGCACTGGTGCAAAAAAAATGGTGTCACCACCCCCCCCCCCTCCCTCGGTACAGACACAAGCCCCCCTGTGTACAACTCCAAGTCCCACTTACAGACCTCAGATAGCGGTGTGTGTGTCTCGAGCGCAGGTTCCTCCTTCTCTGTGGGTGTAAACAGAGAGGAGGGCCGCGGCTCCGGAGCTAGGCTGAAGCCTCGGCCTTTCCTAATGCTATGGCCGCAGCAGCAATCCACGGCCGATCCGAAAGGGTGACACGTTCGGATCACGGATCAACAGTGATCCGTTGCACCACTAGCGGGCAGGTTAAATAGCGGCAGGTTAAATATCCGCCTAATTTTGGATAAAAAAAAATCAGCCGATGCCGATCTCTCCAAAATGGCCGAATATCAGCCGATATATCGGTCGACCTCTATTTCAGTCCTTTTAGCGTATGGTATTTTAGGACCTAGATAGAGAGATATAGAGACTATATATAGGACAGAGAGGAATGAATAAAATAGTGTTGAATATGATTACATACCCCAGGAATTGTCCATAAATGTAACTGCTGGCATTTTTTTTGCTCCCCTTTTTCTCGATATGGAAAGAAATTCATTTGCTGCAAAAAACAAAAACAAAAGTACAAATATGTAAGGTATTATGTAAGGTATTATGAATGTTATCACCTGCTAAAGGCAGTAAACCCTCCTGTGTACCTAACACAAATATGCAGCCTCACTGAAGCTTTTTCAGTGGGGCCGCATATTTGCGAATCTTCCGCGCCGTATTAAGGATTGGGACTCGGAACTCCCGATTCGATATAACCGTGATCAGCTACTGTGAAGCCCGTCCCCATGTATTTCTCTGTGAATGGAGTAGACCCCCCTCCCTCAGTACAGACACAATCCGCCCCCCTCCCTCAGTGCAGAGTCACAAGCCCCCCCCAGTGCAGACACACGCTCCCCCTCACAGACCTCGGACAGCCATGTGTGTGTGTCACTCGAGCGCAGGCTGCTCCTCCTCTGTCGGTGTAAACAGAGAGGAGGGCCGCCGACGTGTGTACCAAGATGGCCGCGGCTCCTGAGCTAGGCCGAAGCCGTGGCCTTTCCCAACGCTATGGCTGCGGCAGCAATTCGCGGCGGATCCAAAAGGGGCGACACGTTCGGATAAACGGCGATTCACTGCACGACTAGCGGGCAAGTGAAATATCGGCCTTTTTTGGATAAAAATCTGCCGACCTCTATCCTGTTACCAATATATTTTTAAGATTTTGAAAGTACTAGAAAGGAACATATCAATATATAGGCTTTATCACAACTTTAAATAAAAGACATCACATACATAAAAGCATGCACCACAATCTTGCAATACAGACCTGTTGTCCTGTTTTTGTTTTTTCCATACAATGTGCTCTGGAGGAACTGTTTTGCTTTTTGCTGCTGTAAATCTATTACATTTTGATCGTTCAGGTGCATAACCTTATAGTTGTTTTGGATACTGTGATAAAAGAAAATATGCCACGTAAGATTGGAAAACGTTAATTAATTTCTATCAAGCGGGTTCATCTTACATGTAAAAAAAACAAAACTAATCTTTTTACAAGACTGGGATTTATAGAAATAAAGAGTACTTGGGTCTGAGGTCCCCGCACCAAAGAGCCAAGAAAACACCTCTACTCTATATGTATTTACTACGTACATTGTATAACATTATATTCATTTTTTTCCAATATTATGTTTGTATAGGCCGTTTATGTTTTATTGACTGCTCGCCATCTCCTGCCACCTGGTGGTCCAGTATGGAGTTGCCAGACACTCTCGCCTCCCCCCCCCCCCCCCCCCCTCTTCCCCCTCCCCGGTGAGCCTAGGGTTGCCCTTGTGCTTCCTGCAGCTCCTCCCATGGAGCTGCGTCTCACTTGGATGTTGTGGTGCGGGTCTCCGCCCACACACTACGACATGGCGCACATGCGCGTTCTTACGCCGACGTCATACATACGCCCCCTCTCCCAGCGACGCTGCAGCAGGGCTTCCGCCTTTGCGAGCCAACGTCGCTGACTATATGGACACATAAATAGGACCTCTCGTCCCCAGCGATCATCACCGATGGATCCTAGGACTGCTGTGGCTTTACCCAGCCCAGTGTAAGTTCTTTCCTTTACTATCTGATCGCTCCAATTGTTTACCTTCAGCCTGCCTTATGCTTTATCCCTACTGCCTGCCTTATGCTTTATCCCTACTCCTTGTTTACACATTTTGTCTGCATCTCCCTCCCATAGGCACCACAGGTCAGCATCACTACCTTGATGCTTTCCCGGGACCAGGTTTGGTCTCCCTCAGAAAATATAATTATTACTATATGAACACTTGCACCCCAATATATGGCAGTGTTGGGCTCCTGCTCCTGGGATCCCCTTATGCACTTTTATCTCCCGTGTCACCAAGGTACCCATACATCATTTATCTCCATTCACCAGCACTTTGTTTTAGATCCCCATCACCTTCCTTTCTCACTTTCTCTTCCTGTACCCCCCCCCCCCTCTCCTTGCTGTCCTTTTGCTCCCCCAGTCCCTCCTTACTTCTCCCACCACACCCCTTTTTCCCCACCTTCTCCCTTGACTGTTCTTGTTCCTCTCTCCTTTCCTTGGTTCTTTTCCTACCCACCCCCCCCCCCCCCCCCTGCTCTCCCTCCCCTCTTTTTGTCTTCACCCACTTTCCTTCTCCCCTGTCCTTATCCCCCACATCCCCTCCCCTGCCCCTCGCCTCCCTATCTTTCCGTTTCCTTCCCCTTTCTCCTCTCTACCTTCCTTTCATCCTTGGTCTAGCTATTTCCTCACATTCACTTTACATCTCTTCATCACCTGATCCATAGTAACCACAAGTGTCACACTTCCCCACACCCCCCCCCCCCCCCGATCTGCTCAGGTTTGGCTGTATTCATATTAACCCATATACCCCTATGTATATTTTCTATACTAGACGAGTAGGTCCCTCCACACGTGTCCATCCTGGCAACCGTATGGGATTTTGTCTGGCTCCGCCCACTGCCACCTCATTGCGGGATTGTCCAGGTGAGCAATTGAACCTGTGGTTCCCCTATGTAATTACTGTGTTTATTTTTATTATGGATTCACTGTTAGCTATTTTTAGATCTTCTCCTGGTGAAGCGGTACCAACCGCAAAACTAGTTGAGAGCTTGTGACAACATTCAAACCCATCATGCTGTTTTTCCCCTCCTGGGGACTTCTGTCTTGATGTTGCTGGATGATTGCCATATTTTAATCTTGTCATGTGTTTTGTTTGTGCTTTGTAATAAAATTATGAATTTCTTAATTCTCCATCTTTATTTTTATCTTTATATCAGTACCGTAATAGTCCTACCTGGCCCAAAAAAAAATAACTTTTTTTCTTGGCTCTTTGGTCCGGGGACCTCAGACCCAAGTACTCTTTATCTCAATTGCAAGGATGATGGTACATTTTACTTTAATATCAATATACCTTACCCCGGAGGCTCCCATTCATGGGATTTTTAGAAGTCAGCTTTTTTCTTATTAGTTACAGGAACAAAGTTCTGCTTGGCTAAATTCATCCACATGGGGGAACAAGTTCACCCCTCTGACATCTTTATAAATCATATTTCCATTCACTGCTCCTTTCCCAGTCATAGTCACCATTACAGGAAAGTTATATATCGTGTGGACAGGTCTAGGCCACATGGCGACTATCAAACCATGGCAATTGTTCCAAAGTGTTTCATTTGTGCAGCTTCAAATTGTGTAAACTGATATGTACCAATTTTTTTAAATAAATATATATATTTTTAGTACTGCAAGAGAAAATCTAGTACCTTTTTCTAGGACGCAACTTCTTAGCATGTTTAGTTTTGCCACCGTGTTCCTTCTCTGTCAAAAGAAATAAAGATTAGGTCTTAAATTATGGGAGCACAAGATACAGCCCACGAGTGATTCATTTTTTGTTCTTGGCTCGCTCTACTGAAAGGCTAAAATTTCTCTTCTACCTCTCTGATTGCAGAATTGCTCCTGCACATTTAAACAGACAGGTTGGTTACCCAGATGCTTTGTGGGACTTCCATACAAAATGGAGTGTTCTATAAAGCAATAAACACATGTACAGCTGGACAATCACCCTGCCTATTAAGAGAACATGAACAGCTCTCCCAATGCAATAGAGCAGGGATATGCAATTAGCGGACCTCCAGCTGTTGCAAAACTACAAATACCATGAGGCAAGACTGACAGCCACGAGCATGACACCAAGAGGCATGATAGGATGTGTAGTTTTGCAAAAGTTGAAGCAGCTTCAATGTTAAGAGAATAGAAAAGGACAGGTTAACCACTTGCCCACCGGGCTTGTTTTTCAGATTCGGTGTTTACGAGACTAAAACAGTTTTTTTTGCTAGAAAATTACTTAAACCCCCCAAACATTATATATATTTTTTTTCTAACACCCTAGAGAATAAAATGGCAGTCATTGCAATACTTTTTGTTACACCGTATTTGCGCAGCGGTCTTACAAGCGCACTTTTTTTGAAAAAAAAAACACTTTTTTGAATAAAAAAATAAGACAACAATAAATTTGGCCCAATTTTTTTATATATTGTGATAGAGAATGTTACACCGAGTAAAATGATACCCAACATGTCACACTTGAAAATTGCGCCCGCTCGTGGCATGGCGTCAAACTTTTATCCTTAAAAATCTCGATAGGCAACGTTTAAAAAATTCTACAGGTTGCATTTTTTGAGATACAGAGGAGGTCTAGGGCTAGAATTATTGCTCTCGCTCTAACGATCGCGGCGATACCTCACTTGTGTGGTTTGAACACCGTTTTCATATGCGGGCGCTACTCGCGTATGCGTTCGCTTCTGTGCGCGAGCTCGTCGGGACGGGGCGTTTTACTTTTTTTTTTTTTGTTTTCTTATTTATTTTTAATTAGTTTATAATTTTATACATCGAAATAAATTTAAAAAAAAAAATTATCACTTTTATTCCTATTACAAGGAATGTAAACATCCCTTGTAATAGAAAAAAGCATGACAGGTCCTCTTAAATATGAGATCTGGGGTCAAAAAGACCTCAGATCTCATATTTAGGCTTAAATGCAAAAAAAGAAAAAAAAAAAAAAAGTGTCATTTTTCAAATTTCAGAAAATAAAAATGTTTCTTTAAGATGCTGGGCGGGACTGACGTTTTGACGTCACTTCCGCTCAGCAGAGCTGTGGGGGACGGGTGGGGGCGATTTTTCCCTCACTCGTATCCCAACACAGCCAGCAAGAGGACCCGATCGCCTCCGCCGTTACCGACGGCTCCGGTAAGCGGCGGAGAGCGCGGCGGGAGGGGGCCTCTCCCGCCACCGATAACGGCGATCTTGCGGCGAATCCGCCGCTGGGACCGCCATTATCGTGTACAGCACTGCCCACGGAAAAGATGAATATCTCGGTTGTGGCAGCAGCTGCTGCCGTTACCGAGATATCCATCTTTAAAATCATGACGTCTTTTTACTATGACACCGTGGGCAAGTGGTTAAATTGAAGTCTTCAGAGACAGTCACATAAAAAGTGAGAACTTTCTGTATTAAAAATTTACATAAACCCAAAAACTAAAAATATGCAGCTGCTCAAGCAATAGCCAATTTGCAGAGCTTAATTTTAACTTTTCTGTTGTATTGCACTGAATTTTACCTAGCAATCTTTCCAGTCATAGTGCTGTCCCCTGGAGTTCCTGTAGTGGTGCGGACAATGCTCACCCAATGCAGTAGTAGTTTTGTCTCCCCACAGTGCTTTCTCCTGCTGGCGGAGGATGCAATAACTTACACATATTAGGCCCCCTCCACACGGGCTGATCCGCTTGTAGCGGTCCACCAGCTCAGCAGGAGATCTCTCCGCTGAGTCGGCTGATGACAGGTCTATCTCTGCTCACTGAGCGGGGAGGGGTTTGTCGAGAGCCGCTGCCACCCATGGAGAGATCGGACATGTCCGTTTTCATCAGCTCTCACCCGATCAGATATGGATGGATGGCGACGTATCACCATATGTCTGATTATAGCGTGACATCCGACACTCTATAGAGAAGCATGGAGTGGCCATTCAGGTCCGCCGAAAAAACTGCAAGGGCCTAAAAAAGCCCCATGCACACAGGACAGTTTTTACCTTCCCTGGATGGCTATGCTCCAGGGAAGGAAAAAGTAAAAAATGCACCTATTACATTTTCTCTGGCATTTTCTCTGGCTATTGGAATAAATGAACGTGCTGCTTGGCCCTAAATTTCATGTAGACACGTTAACACACATTAAGGCACATTGGGCTTTTTTTTGCAGCATTGGGCCCCTCTCCTGAACGCCCTGCGTTTTTTTTGCGAGTGCCGCTAAATGGCGATGGACATATAGCGACGTTTAACAGAAGGGGGGGGGGAAGCATTTTTAACACCCTGTGCGCATGAGGCCACAATGGTAATTATCCGCACCTACAGGCTACCAAAATACAGTATTGTGACTGAAAATGAAGAGCTGCTATATCTTTCAAAATGCCCACAGTCCTTGCTGGAAAGTGGATGACATTTGACTGATAAAAATAAATAAAAATAAAGTATTTTGGGGACGTTTGCAACTTTTGAAACTCATTGAAAATTGATACATACTGACAAAATATACCATGCTCGTTTATGAATCCTTGCTTTCACATTTACTTTAAATTACTTTTGTTTATGTTCGGAGCTGTGCTAGGGAGCCAACATTGTATACAAAATGTATTTCTACCCAGTTTATTACCTATTAAGAACACCAGATAGTAATTATTAAATGCCTGGTAAGGGGGCATTCCAAGTTATACAAGTATATATTAATACCCAAACAATTCAACAAATATTCAAAGCACAACGTAAATCTGGCTTTATATCATATTTTTAAGATGATAAAGTCAAGGCAACGCACAGACAAGGATAAAGTCAACTTTTAAATCTTACCTTTTCCCTTTGTCTCATCAGTAGGTTCAGAGGATTCATCTCTATGAAAAGAAACCAACCACAGTTTAATAGGTACTGGTACACCAGACAGAGAAGGGGGACATATATCAAAACTTTGGATTAAAAAATAAAAGAAAAAAAGGAGGGAAAAAAAAAAATTCAACAAACTATTGTTCTGCATATTGTATTGACTACTACACTACTGGATACAAAATCAAAACACCAACGTTGTGTATTAAACAGTATAAGTATGTCTTCTGCAATAAAAAGGATGCCTTCATGCTTAATAATAATAAAAAAAAAAACATGTATCCTTTATTGGTTATATGTCCAACACCATAATAGTACACATTTAAATTGTATATAAATGTTATCAGAAGACAAAAACTTCATCCTTCGTTTATGACAAAGGCTGCACTTGCTCAGTTTGGTGTGAATTGCTAGAGAGTTTTTTTTCTTAGGAGGTGCATGTGATCAGCACTGTCCAGATAGAGAGTCAGGCGTCCTGCATTCTGATAGGACAGTCAGTGCAGAATGAAAACTCCTCCTATAAGTATGCTAGAATGAAGATCCACGCAAGTCAACTTGCATGAAAATGCATATGAAATGGATGGAAATGTACATCTATTTTCCCTGCATTTTAATCGCAAGTCAGTGTGAATTCAGACTGTATCTGGTGGCAGGCCTTTATTCTCCACTCCCCAACCCGGGTCTACCGCTGTTCTAACTCATTCTGCTGAAAACAGGGTATTGTAAGCTACGTAATCTGCTGTTGTGTGTAAATCTCAGGTCACTGAAACACATTGCTGTTTTTAGGTGAGTAAGGTACCACTGTACACCGACAATCAGGTAAAAATAAGTAAAAAAAGGAGGAGGCTATGATGTAGCAGATCCTTTTCAGACTAAGAAAGTACAAAAAAAAAAAAGGAGCTTTGGTGGAGGAACTATTCTCTCAAGTTGGATTCCTGAAAGATGACCAAAAGGAAAAAAAAATCAACTAAAATAGGTAATGAAGTAAACTTACGGCTTCTCTGGAAGTGCAGTGATTATTTGAAGGATGTCATCTGAAAGCAACTTTTTTTTCTAAAATAGAAGGTAAAATTGTTTACTTGGAAATTCAAGCACAAACATTATTACTGAAAATATTATGAAAACAAAAAGGGATCAAGCAAGAAATGTTTAGATGTAGGTTGTTTCTGTATAAATTTGTATGTCTCATTGCTTCTATTCTACTGGAGAAAGCTTTACTTCGAACACAAAACATGTCAAGCCCATTAGGGTTTAGTTACATTGGAAATTTTAATTAGAGTCGAAACAACTAATCGATTATGAAATTAATCGATTACAATTTTCATAATCGATTAATCGGCCAGTAACATAATGGGGTTAAAAAAAAAAAAAACGAAAATTAGCCCTTTATTGTACAAGAAAAGCAAATCGCTACTGTAAATATTACTTTCACTGTCCCACAGTAAAAAAATGAACCCCTTACAGTAGCGATTATTTGCTCTTTTTGTACTTATTTTAGTTTTTTTAACCCCATTATGTTACTAAACATCTCAGGCCTGGGTTCACACCTCTGTTTTTTGTGCTTTTTGTAGAAATACACTACAGCAGTGGTCATCAACCCTGTCCTCAAGGCCCACTAACAGGCCATGTTTTATGTATTACCTTGGGGTAGATGCAGACTAGAATACCGAAATCACTGAGCAGCAAATGATATCACCTGTGAAGTATTTCAGTTACCTTGCAAACCTGGCCTGTTAGTGGGCCCTGAGGACAGGAGTTGATGACCACTGCACTACAGTTCATTTACATGTTTTCCTATGGGACACGTTCACATCCATGATTTTTTTCGGCTTCTGCGTATTTGAAAAGGGACGGGGACTTTTTAATGCAAAACTGTGCCATTTTTTTTTTTTTTTTTGGCTCAATATACTTCAATGGAGAAGCTGCAGAAAAGCATGTAATGTGTTTTGTTATCTGCCCAACAATAAATTGGCCCAAAAAAAGCAACATTTTTTTTTTTTTTAAGACTATTATCCGATTAATCGAAACAATAATCGGCCAACTAATCGATTATGAAAATAATCGTTAGTTGCAGCCCTAATTTTAATTACTTGCTGCTAGGTATAACTACTCCTTGGCAACCAACTCTGAAATCATTGTTTTACTGAGAAGACCATTAACACAGACACTAAATCATTTAAGGAATATTCATAGACAGCCTTCATACAAAACACATTACATGAAATGCATTACAAGTAGAAATTCTATCCTTTCCTATGTGGCCGTTTCACTTTTATGTGCTACACTTTAGTGTGAAAGGGAGATTTTATAGTCTCATTCACACTTACACATTTTACCACATTTACTGCATGCATACGGAGTGGGAATGGTTTGCTGATGGATAGGGGATCAAATACTTATTTCTAGGGGTGCACCAAACAGATTTTGGTGCCGAAAATGCAGGATGCACTTTGCCGAAAAGGACAGTTTATTTTTATATATATATATATATATATATATATATATATATATACACACACACACACATCAAAATTTCAAGTCCTAAGCTACTAGCCAGGCCTTAGGAGTTGCTCCCACCAGTTGCCCCACCCAAAACCTATTCTGCCCATCAATGCAGCCTCATCAGTGTCCAATGCCCTCTCATCGGTGTCCATCAATGCAGCCTCATAGGAGCTGATTCTCCTCCCAGCAATCGGCCAGGAAACCTTGGGGAAGGGAGAGGAAATCCAGCCAGATCACACAGAGATGAGAATGCATCACCCCCTCAGTCATGCCCTCAGTCTCTGACCATCTCATGCCCTCAGTCTCTGACCATCTCTCTTAACCACACTGCTAACAGTATTAGCAAAATTTCCATTTGGGGCACCTCTAGCAGACATGATACAAGAGATGGTCATAGACTGCAGACAGGATACAAGAGATCAATACAGCCTCACCAGTGCCTGTCAGAGGCAGCCTACCAGTCAGATGCAGCCTGCCTATTTTTGTTGTCATTCTGTCTCTCACTGTTAAAAAAAAAAAACTACCATTAAAATATAGACTGATCATTTGCCAGTGGGCAAATGTACCAAAGCAGCAGGGGATCAAATACCTTCCCCCCCCCCCCCCTCACTGTACCTAGATGCCCGATTGGCAACTGGCTCACTGCCAAGAGTGAGCCTGCCACTTCCACCCCAGTCTGCTCAGAACAGATCGAGAACCGAGTGATCAGCAGTCTTGGGCTTAGAGCCTGTGGGGAGAGTCAGATGATGCAGCAGGAAGGCTGGAATAGATGCCCCCCCCCCCATTCCCAAACTTCTCCTTAAGGCTAAGTTCACATATATGCGGGTCCGATTTGGTACAGAGTCCATTGTGGCTTCCATTCAGTGGTCCAGGTGCGAATTTGACTCCAACAGGAGTTGATGCTTAAATATAGGGGTGTACTGAGGTATCCCGTCATTCAGAGATTTTATGTTTACAACATTTTACCCGATCATGCAACACCATTACATTGTATGGCTGTATAATATGTTAGTTTATACCTTTTGCTCACTGAAAAGCTCCTGTTTGCGTTTCCTCTTCTCTTTTAAGAGGGCCTTCTCCCTGGTAAAGAAAAGTTGCATTTAGATCTGACAAAAGTGTTCTCAGTTTTAGAGATCATAGATGTTTTAAAATAAAAATGTAAGCAAAATCATAGGAAAGAATATATGATTGCTATGGCCAACATGAGAACTTATCAGATTTTATAATGAATGAAATAAACAGTGCTGTAAACAGGATCAGCGCACTTGTAGTCCACTGAGAGCTACAAACTCAGCTGGCACAATGGCAGGACTTAATAGTTTATTAATTCACATGTGAATAAATGATGTGGTTGTGCGGGCAAAGTCGCACACTACCGTGCCGATTTTAAAAAGGGACATGCAGCTGCGGGGAGAGGAACTCCCATCCGCTGTCAAGTGGGGGCCCGGGAAATGAGGTCTATTGTGCCTAGCAACATGTCCTACCCTAAACATTGGTGTAACAGTTTGCTAAAGGTGGATATAGTGTTTAAACAATTTTTACTGTGCTTCAGCTATGAATGAACACAGAAGTTATCAGTACCGATCACTAATCATGTTCACTCAAGACAAGAAAGCTGCAGAGCAGGGGAGGTCAGTGAAAATGTCTCATATTTACCGACACCTCTCCCTCCAGATATCAGCTTTTAATTAGCAGCATCTGCTAGATAGTTCTGCCCCAAGAGACCATGAGCTTAAGGGTCCTTTCACACTAGCAGATTGTTCGTCCGCTCATTACAAGTCCGTTTACGGACTTGTAATGGGCCCCTATGGGAGCGGATCCGTTAGCGGATGATGCATCCGCTAACGTCCGCCAGATCCGCATCCGTTTTTGCGGACGGAAGAATGTCCTATTTTTTTTCCGTCTGGCCAAATGGATCGGATGCAAACGGACAGATGGTCCGTTTCCATCCGACTCCCCATGGGGGAGAGCGGAGGAGAGACAGGGCGGTCCCTGCACAGTGTGCGGGGACCGCCCTGTCCGCCGACAGGTGAGCGGAGACCCCCCGCTGAGCTGACGGACACACGGCTCCGTGTGTAAGGAGCCTAAAGGATAAGTTCACCCCCCCGAATCCCTGTTTTGACATCAAATGGGGTATAACTGTCTACCCATATTGGAGCTACGGGAAGACCGCTACAGTCTGCAGGACCGTGCCATTACATTCATATTTTTTTTTACCTTTAAAAAAAAAATGGGGGGGGGGGGGGTGAACTTATCCTTTAAAGCGCAACTAAGCTCAAGCAAACAATTTTATTCTGTCCCTCCCCCTTACACAAATAACTGCTTTCCAAATTGCACCTATGGATTGCTTTTGTGCTGAAAAACTGCACAACCAGGTTTCCGGTCTAGGCTGGGCCCTGGTGACTCATGGGATTGCTACATGACAGCTATCCCAGTAGGCAATGGGTTACTAAGCTTACTAAGGTACATGTGCTGCGAATTTCAATGCATGCACACAAATGCTACTTGGAACTATACTGCCCATACAGACATTAACCTATTTACAACGGAGGAAGCTACCCTTCCTTACCCGCTTGCCGGCCATCATGTATAAGTACGGCGGCAGAGTGGCCCTTCTGTGCCAGATCACATACCTACAGCATGATTTGACACTTCTGGGTAGGTGGCACGTGCACACTTGCTGTGCTGCGGTTAGACACAACTTATGACGATCAGCGGGTGCCAGCCAATAGATGTCTGTTGGCAGCCGCTGATCGGCGAGGAGACAGAACAGAGCTCTGCCTATGTAGATAAGGCACAGCTCTGTTCTGTCAGCAAGGATGTGGTGGATTTTGTGTCCCTGCAAAGCAAGAAAAAAAAATCCCCCACATCCCTTATTAAAAACAGCATATAGTAAACACAAAAACACCGGCTAGGCACACATTTAACCCTTGAAAAGCCCCTAGATGTTTAACCATTTCACAGCCAGTGTCAGTACAGCAACAGTGTATATTTTTTAGCGCTGATCACTGTATTAGTGTCACTGGTTCTCACAAAGCGTCAGTGTCCGATTGGCCGCCGCAATATCGCAGCCCTGCTATAAGTCGCTGATTGCCGCCATTACTAGTATAAAAAATATTTTTAAAATATTTGTAGGTGCAAACCAAATATACACTTTTTGTGAATTTTTTTTTACCAAAAACACGTATCAGAAAACGTTGGCCTAAATTGATGAAAAAAAATCGATTTTTCTCCCCACCATTTTTGGATGCGTTTTAAAGCAGAAAAAAAATCGAAATTGGCTGTCTTTTTTTTACTCTTAGCGCAAAAAAAAAAAAAAAACACAGAGGTGATCAAATACCACCAAAAGAAAGATTTGTGGGGACAAAAAGACATCACTTTTATTTGTGTACAACATCGCACAAACCGCGTGATTGTCAGTTAAAGTAACGCAATGCTGCATCGCAAAAAATGACCTGGTCATTAAGGAAGGGGGTAAAACCTTCCAGGACTGAAGTGGTTGGGGGGTGGTATTGGGAAACAGGGAGTGGGTTAGAAATGTCACTGACCACCAATGATTGTGGGATTTCCCTTTTTTTTAGATTGGGGCAATTATAGAGTCTATAGTGAATGTACTGCCTCCATCCTTGCTCTGCACAGTTACACGGCACATGCTGCACACCGGGAGATGCAGCCACAGAACACACACAGAGTCCTTCTGGCCGCTCATTCACCTGCCGGCCACCTCTCTCCTCGTGCGAGCGTTCTCCTCCGCCTGGCTTCTAGCATTCTGGAAAGTGACTTCCTCAGGCGCCTCATCATTTTCACTCTCCAGCTCGTGCTCCGGAGTCATGCTGCTGCCACACAACACACAACTCAGCTGAGCACAGGAAGCGGAAGAGCGCTGCGAGGACAGCACACTACCTACTGGAATATACCGAATAGCGACCTCTACTGGCCGGCTGACCGAAACTCTTGATCGAAACACTAGCGCTCCGGAAGTGAGGATCACCGCCTGTGCCAAAGGAGTCTCGCTGTCCTGTATGACCGAGACAAGCTCATTGGCGCATTGCAGGCTTGAATGACATCTATCTCGCACAGCGACACCTGCTGCCCAGGCTGACTGTAACATCTACGTAAAATGCTGTATTCATGAGTTACTGTGGCTGAGAGTCTCTTCCGCTGGTGGTGTTATCTGACTAAACTTACATAGCTTTCAGTTGTTGACCAGATTTCAAAGGAACTGTCCCCGATTTGGAATAAAGTCTTCCCCCTCATTTGTTCCTCACTTTGATCTGATCTATATAGTTTTATATAAAATGCACCTTTTATCTTTCAAAAAATCCCAGTGCCAAATCTTTAATCCAATTTCATAATTGCTGTATTTGTGAATTTCAAAAGCCAATATAAAGGAAAAGCAGTGGAAAAAAAATGTGGGTTTAACTAATAGTTTTTTGCAGAGGCGTGGGGGGGGGGGGGGGGTGGCTGCGGTGGCAGTGGTGGTGCCATCCTCTCTCACCACCACCTGTGCCTCTTACTGATCCCATCCCCTCACCACTGATCTCATCCCTATCCCCCTATCACCTCTGTTGTAGAAGGAATGAGGGGGATAGGGATGAGATCAGTGGTGGGGGGATGGGATCAGTAACGAGGCACAGGTGGTGGTGGGAGAGGATGGCACCACCACTGCCACCAGCCTCAAGTACCACCACGGCCACCCACCCTCAAATACCACCGCTACCATCCCTCTTTAAGTACCACTGCTGCCACCACCCCTCAAGTATTACCGCTACCATTCCCATCAAGTACCAGCGGTGGTACTTGTGGGAGGTGGCAGTGGTCCTCTCCCATCACCACATGTGCCTCTTACTGAACCTATCCCCTACCACTGATCTCATCCCTATCCCCCCTATCACCTCTGTTGTAGAAGTAATGGGGGGGATAGGGATGAGATCAGTGGTGGGGGATGGGATCAGTAAGAGGCACAGGTGGTGGAGGGTGGGATAAATTGCTGAGCTTTGTCACTTACCGTCAGATTCAATCGGGATATCCTCTGTTCTGTGGCCTGGGTTGGGTCTGACTAAGTCACCGTGTGCCACTGTGCCTTATCCCGCCTGAATGCCTTGCCTCATGCCTGGGTACGGGTAGACACCGGGATCGGGTAGGTACTGTCTCCACGCACGCACGCTGCCGTCTTCCCTCATTTGCTGCAGAGACGAGTCCGCCCCGCCTCCCTACATCTGTGTCTCACTGACTCACTCACTCTCTGGATAGGCGGAGGCGGGGACGGGGACGGTCAGTAAGTGCTGTGTATTGTTTCTCTATTGAGGAACAGCGTGCAGTGCACGCCACTTTATCAGCCGCTGCTAACATGTCATGAATGAACATAACACACTGTGACAGTCAGGGGCCCCCCCGGACTTGAGGACCCAGTCGCAACTGCAGCTGCTGCGACCATGAAAATTCCGCCACTGTTTTTTTGTATAGTTCTCCTTTAAAGGGGCGTGACAGGGGTGTGTCCTATGCCTATATACATTTGCTAATAGCTATCCCTCGCTCCCATCTCAAAAGGTTGGGAGGTATGAACTTATACCTCTCAACTTTCTCTGACTAAACCCATATTTCCCAACTTTCACTGACCAAACCTTTACCTCCAAACCTTGCTGACCATACCTATATTTGCCATATATTTTTGTCCAATTTCATACCCTCAAAGCTTCTCTGACCCAACCCATACCCCTCAACCTTCTCTGACCAAACCCATACCTCCCAACTTTCCCTGACCAAGCCCATACTCATAGCTCCCAACTGTCCCTGATTTCAAGGGACTTCCCTGATTTGGAACAAAGTCTGTCCCTCTTTCCTCCTTATTTGTTCCTCCCGTTGGTCTGCTCTATACATTGTATATAAAATGCACTTTTTATCTTTCAAAAAATGTTTCCTAAAGCTAAACCCTTCATTCAATTTCTAAATTGCTGCATTTGTACATTTCAAAGGCCAGTATAAAGGAATAGTAGTGGTAAAAAAAACAGCACTTGTGGGTTTACCCAATAATTGTTTTGTATAATTCTCCTTTAAGGGGGTGTGGCAATAAGTGTCCCTCATTACCATCTCAAAAGGTTGGAAGGTATGCCCATACTTTTCAACTTTCCCGGTCCCAACACATTTCTCTGACCAAACCCATACCTCACACCTTTTAATGATTAAACCCTCATAGCCCTCAACCTTCTCTGACCAAATCCATACTTCCCAACTTTCCCTGGCCAAACCTCTACCTCCCAACGTTCTCTGACTATATCTATACCTCTGAACTTTCACTGAGTAAACCCACACTCCCCAATCTTCTCTCACCAAACTCATATATCCCAACTTTCCCTGAAAAAACCCATACCCCCAAACCTTCTCTGACCAAACCCAAACCCCCACACCTTCTCTGGCCAAGCCTATATTTCCTAACTTTCCCTGATCAAACTCATACCCCCCCCCCCCAAACCTTCCCTGACCAAATACATATCCATAAACCATCTCTGACCATACCCCCAAGCATTTCCTGACCACACCCAAAACTCCTCTGACCAAACCCATACCTCCCAACATTCCCTGACCAAACCCATACTTTGCACCTTTCCCTGACTAAACTCGTACCTCCAAAACTTCTCAGACCAAACCCATACCCTCAAATCTTCTCTTACCAAACCCATATTTCTCAACATTTATTGACCAAACCCATACCTCCAAAACTTTTCAGACCAAACTGATCACCCCAAACCTTCTCTGGCCAAACCCACATTTCCCAACTTTCCCTGATCAAACCCATACCCCCCTAAACCTTCCCTGATCAAACCCATATTTCCCAACCTTTACTGTCCTAACCCATACCCTCAAAGCTTCTCTGGTCAAATCCATATTTTACCTCCCAACATTCTCTGACTAAATCCATACCTCCGAACTTTCACTTACTACATTCCCCGCCCCCCAACCTTCTATGACCAAATCCATATTTCCCAACTTTCCCTGAAAAAAAACTGTGCTTACTAATCTTGATGATCCTATTTCCGCATGGGATAATCTTGGATGGAGGAATGTGCCCATCCAGCAGTATGCCAGAGAATTGGTGGTGGAAAATTTGGAGATTGCCATCCCCAAAGCTGAAGTCATGACAAAAGGGCAGAGCACTGTTAACCTCTGCCTAGCACCGATAGCATCTTCTGGGTTCCATGGACAGGAGATGGTGAACCTCTATCCACGGACACCAGTTGCAGAGACAGGGAATTTGGTAGACTTTTCTGCTGAGTAAGAACAACCTGATGAGCCTCCAGCAGAAGAGCTGGTATAAGGGCCAAACTTCACTGTGCTCTGCCCAGTACAACAGCAGTATCTGTGGAGTTCAAGGAACTATCCCATCTGATGCATTGGTCACCGGACAGGGGGTCCAAGACCTCTGCCCCACACCTGAGGCAGTTCCGGAGACTCAGGGTGAGAAGGTGGCAATCACTTCCCAGCAGCAGATACAGGGGGAGAAGGGAGAGGAGGTGTTTGTCGTCCCTCCCCAACAGTTGGCCAGGGTGGAGGAAGCGGTCTTTCCTCCCAGCAAAGATCTGTGCACCTGGGAGACAGTACCATAGACATGTCGTCCCAGCAGCCAGATGAGGAAACTAGCTCATCTCCTTAATGGCAGCTACACAGTTTGGGAGTGAAGGAATCCAGCCTCCTGCCCCAATGGTTAGCCGAAGCGGATGATGTGGAGTCCCCAGCAGAAGTGCTGTCAACAGGGCAGAGTGCTACCAATCTCTGCCCAGGATCGGATACAACTGTGGAGATCAAGGGAGCCAGGACAGTCGGCTCCTCTCTCCAGCATCAAGCTGAAGTAGTATAGATGCTATTCCCAGCTGAATCACTAGCAACAGGCAGAGCGCCGCTGGCCTCTGCCTAGCACCTACAGTGTCTCTACAGCTTCAGGAAGCTGGGGTGATCACCCCTCTGCCCAGCAGCAGACCGAGCCCCGGAGTATTAAAAACCACCCAGCTGAAGCGCTGGCAGCCAGAGAGAGAGTAAATGACTTCTTCCTCTGTCATGTACCTGATGGTGGTGAGCCCGATATAGCAGAAGGGGGCCTCCCTTACGGCTCCTACTCTCGGCCCCTGGTAAAGTAACAGAAGGCAAAGGAGTGAGAAGTGGTACGAGTGCCTGGCAAAATCAACAGAGGTAGAGGTAATCCGGAGGTTAAGAAACTCTTTAGGAACTTGGAAACAGGAGCAGAAGCAGCTGACAGGTTAGGCAGACAGGAGCTGGATCACTGGCCCGGAACCAGGAACAAACAGGCTCAATTCAGCAGACTGGAACAGCTTGTACTGGAACCAGGACAGACAGGAATCGTTCAGCAGACTGGACTGGAACTAGGATCAGACTGGAACCATTCAGCAGACTGCACTGGAACTAGAAATGGACTGGAACCATTCAGCAGACTGCACTGGAACTAGGAACAGACTGGAACCATTCAGCAGACTAGACTGGAACTAGAAACAGACTGGAACCGTTCAGCAGACTGGACTGGAACTAGGAACCGACTGGAACCGTTCAGCAGACTGGACTGGAACTAGGAACAGATTGGAACCGTTCAGCAGACTGTAGCAGACTGGATGGTCAGACAGGCTGGGTCGGTTATCACACGGTCGGCGAGGTACAGAGATGCAGACAGAAGGGTAGTCAGAACAGGCCAAGGATCAGGTGCAGGAGGATGGCTGGAATAGTCACAGTTAAGCCGCGGTCTTTCACAGGTAAGTCACAGATCAGGTTTCAGAAACACAAACGCTGTAGAGCAGGCAGCGGGGATGGTATGTGAGAGGCCGGCTTAAATAACCCGCCTGGTTCCAACAGAGACGTGCACACGTGCACACACATGCATGCACGGTTGCAGCCACGATCGGGAACCGCAGAGTCTGAGGCACCTGTTTCTGGCAGGATCTTCATGAACGCCCCACACCTACTGGTGTCAACTGCTCCTTGCAGCCAAGATTGGAGAATGATCTATGACAGACTGACTATATGAGTTCACTTTGCCCGACTAACGCATGTCCAGACCAGGTGGGGGTCTGGGACCTTGTTAGTGAAACTTTGATGATGGAGAAATGTGACAGACCTAGCCGGGACAGAGGCTTTTGGAGGGGACTGAATGCTAGCCTCTTGAGGTGGTGTTACTTTGGTTTCAGGTCAATATCTCCCCAAGACACACAGACTCTGGGAACCCTGTATATGCCATATTAGAAATAGTGACCGATTCATAATGTTGGGACACATACTGTTAGATGCTAATGTCATCAACTCCAGCCACCTGTCTGTCTGTTGTCTGTTATAATGTAAATGAGTCTAGTATAACTTTTAAGAATCTTTCACCCATTGTTGTCTGTGCTAAGCCTGGGAGGAAGTAGTATATGATGAACCCAACCCATAACCCCAAACCCATATTTCCCAGCTTTTACTGTCCAAGCCCATACCACCAAAGCTCCTCTGATCAAACCCAAACCTCCCAACATTTCCTAAACAAATCCATACCTCCCAACTTTCCCTGTCTAGACCGATACACCCAAAACTTCTCAGACCAAACTCATACCTCCCAACTTTCCCTGACCAAACACATTTTACCCAACTTTGCCCGACCAAACCCTTACCTACCCAATGTTCTCTGACTAAATCCATACCTCCAAACTTTCACAGACTAAACCCACACCTCCCAACTTTCCCTGTCTAGACCGTTACACCCAAAACTTCTTAGACCAAACTCATACCTTCCAACTTACCCTGACCAAACCCATATTTCCCAACTTTCCCTGACCAAACCCATACCCCGAAAGCGCCTCTGACCAAACACATATTTCCCAACTTTCCCTGACCAAACCCATACCCCACAAGCCTTTCCTGACCAAACCCATACTCCTAACCTTCTCTGACCAAACCCATTCCCCCAAACCTTCTTTGACCAAATCTATATTTCCTATCTTTTTTTGTGCAAACCCATAACCCCGAAGCTCCTCTAACCAAACCCACACCATTCAACTTTCCCTGACCAAACCCATGCCTCCCAACTTTCTCTGACAAACCCATACCTCCCAACATTCCTCGACCAAACCCATATTTTCCAACTTTCCCTTACTAAACCCATACCCCCAAACCTTATCTGACCAAACCCCCAAAACTTCTCAGACCAAACCTATAACCCTCAAACCTTCTCTGGCCAAACTCATATTTCCCAACTTTCCCTGACCAAACCCATACCCCTCAAACCTTCCATGATAAGCCCATACCCCCAAACCTTCTCAGACCAAACCCATATTTTCTAACTTTACCTGAAAAAAACGATACCCCAAACCTTCTCTGACCAAACCCAAACCCCCAAAGCTCTTCTGACCAAGCCCATATTTCTCATTTTCCCTGACCAAACGCATACCCCCAAACCTTATTTTGCCAAACCCATGTTTCCCAACTTTCCCATACTAAACCCATACCTCCCAACTTTCTCTGACCCAACCCATAGCTCCCAGCTTTCTCTCACCAAACCCATAGCTACCATCAACCTCCTCTGACCAAACACATATTTCCAAGATTTCCCTGCCCAACCCATACCCCCAAACCTTATTTTGCCAAACCCATATTTCCCAACTTTCCTTGACCAAATCCATACTTCCCAATTTTCCCTGACTAAACCCATACCCCCCAACCTTCTCTGAACAAACCCTTATTTCCAAACTTTCCTTTACCAAACCCATACCACCCATACCCATTCTTGAACCAACCCATTGTCCCCAGCTTTCTCTGACCAAACCCATACCTCTCAACTTTTACTGACTAAACCCCCCCCCCCCCCCCCCGCCTTCTCTGACAAAACCCCACATTTCCTAACTTTTCCTGGAAAAAAAACATACCTTTAAATCTTCTCTGATCAAATCCATATTTCTCAACTTTCACTGACCAGTCCCATACCCCCAAAGATTCTCTGATCAAACCCATATTTCCCAATTTTAACTGTCCAAGCCCATACCTCCAAATCCCCTCTGACCAAACCCATACCTCCCAATGTTCCCTGACCAAACTCATACTTCCCAATGTTCCCTGTTTAAACTCGTACTCCCAAAACTTTTCTAACCAAAGCCATAACCCCAAACCTTCTCTGACCAAACCCATACCCCCAAACCTTCCCTGGCCAAGCTGACAGGACACACCCCCTGCCACTCCCCCTTTAAGCGGAAATATACAAAAAAAAGATTAGGTAAATCCACAAGTGCTTTTTTTGCCACAACTATTTATTTTATATTGGCTTTTGACATTTACAAATGCACCAATTTAGAAATTGGATGAAAGGTTTAGCACTGGGACACACTTTTTGAAAGAAAAAAAGTGTATTTTGTATACAACTATATAAATCAGACCAAAATGAGGGATAAATGAGGAAAGAGGGACATTGTTCCAAATCAGGCACAGTTATACTCTCAACTTTTTGAGATGGTAATGAGGGACACCTATTAGCAAAAGTATGTAGGCATGGGACATACCCCCTGCCATGCCCCCTTTTAAGAAAAATTGTACAAAAAAAAAAAGGATTGGTTAAATCCACAAGTTCTTCTTCTTACCACTACTATTGGCAGGGCCGGATTAACAGAGGGGCTGATGGAGCTGCAGCTCCAGGCCCCTTTTTCAAGATAGGCCCATTTGCCCCAAAAAAAAAAAAAAAAGTTTTTTTGTTTTTTTTTAGATCGACTTCGGGGGTTGTAGCTCGATGACCAGAGGTCACAGAAACCCCACATTTGGGGGGTAGTCAGTTGAAGACCTACCCCACAACCGGTCAAAATATGGGATGGCTATCATTTATGGTTCCAGAGATACGGGCCTGCTTGCACAGCCTATCAGAAGCTACATTCAGAGCAGCCATTATAAATACAAGCTGACACACTGCAGCAGACTGAGAAAAAAAAAATCATCATTTGTTTTTTGCTAGAAAATTACTCTATGGAGGTCTTTGCAACTTTTTATGTTGCACGGTATAGAGCTGCACGATTCTGGCTAAAACGACAACTGCAATTTTTTTGCTTAGAAGATAGATCATGATTCTCTCACGATTCGTCAACATCATCTTTCACATTAAAATGAAAAAAAAAAAATGGGCTAACTTTACTGTTTTGTTTTTATGGTTTTTATTATTCATTAAAGTAGGCAAATGCAGTGTGACATAAAATATTGCAGCAATTGCCATTTTTGTCTCTGCTAAAATATATATAATGTTTGGTGGTTCCAAGTAATTTTCTAGCAAAAAATATTGGTTTTTAACTTAAACAAGTGTTGGACTTTAAGTGGTTAAATTTTTTGCATTTACACACAGAAGTTTGATCTAAAAAGGAAGTTGGTTACAATGTTTCATGTTGTTTACAAACTTGGCAGACAGTCGGATATTTTCTTTACACACAGAAGTTTATCCCTTTGATATAAGAAGAAAGCGTTAGTTACAATGGGCCAGATTCACAGAGCGATTACGCCGGCATAACAGGAGATGCGCGGCGTAAGTCTAATTGTGCGCGTGCGTTTCGATGCACGGCATCCCCAAAACGAGATACGCAAGAAATCTACTTTTTTTTGTCCAGCGTAATTTCGTTAGACAGGCGCATCCGTCCGCGCAAAACTGCGCTAGACAAACCATTGATTTGCTAGTCAAATATGCTAATGAGGGACTTACGGGGATCCACAAAAGAACGTTGGGGCAGCGCAGGCTACGCGGTGTGCGCAACAGCAAAATGTCCTGTCTAAAATTAGACCATATAAAAGCTGGTCTAAAAAGCGAAAAATCGTCTACATTTCAGATAAAGCAACACTGTTAGTGAGGAGCTCAGCAGTCACACGTGTTGCCCAACAAACTGTATGCCAACATGCCAGTGTCATCCATGCTCATAGCTATACTACTGACTTTAGATGAGCAAAGAAGGAGGAGGGCACTGAGGAGGGCACAGGATTTTTCTTTTTTTTTTTTCAAAATTATTTTTTGGGCTTATATAAACTTTTCAATTTAATCTAATCTAATACAATATTCTTAGCTGATACAAGCCCCTCAATCTTCACTCTTCACTCTTCACGGGAGAGGATATATCACACACGCATAGACATCTATGGCATGAGTGATTCTGAGGTGTCTCGCATCTTCAGATTCACCCCTCATGCCATCATGGAATTAACTACATCCCTGCAGGAGGACATCACCAGCCCAACACATGACACTACCCATGACACCCATGACAGCTACATATACAATCAGAGCCCCACCCCCACAGATTTCGAACAGAACATGTATGGGGACAGCTGGCTGGTTGGTGAGTGACATGGGTGGCAGGCATGACTGCCCCCCCCCCCCCATGATGCACACATTACAAGGGGCACATGCACTACTAACATCCTCCTGTCTTTTCCCTTCAAGGTGATTCTGCATATGCACTGGGACCCCATCTCATGATCCCATCTCATGCCAGCTCACATTATGCATCTTTGCACGTTAAACACACACATTAATCATGGCACAATGAGAATGCATGCATGCACACCACTGTGGTCCCTAGCACACACACCCCACATCCTCATCACATTGGATTGGCACCAGTCCACCATGCAGGACTTGTGAGCAGCAACGCCACGCCACGGCTCCAATTATGTCACTGTACATTCATACACCATTCACACGGACCTGGGGATCACTTCTCCCTGGTCCTGGGGAACCCTTCTCCACCAAAATTGAGGGTGACACCCCTTTTCCCGCAGGAATGTCACCCCCACATTCCCAAATCATACACAAACAGAACCAAAAATAAAATAAAAAATGACCAGCAAAAATAAAAAATGGCCATCAAAAATATAATTTAAACAAAATAACAACAAAGAAAACACATAAAAGACAAAAATCACTCTCAAAGACACGTCACAAACAAACAAACAAACGCTAATAAACAACAGAACAAAAGCACCTTGCTGTATAGGGAGGGATACAAAGGGATGTACTTTTGCAAAGGAAGTGCATTTGTGTCTGTCTATTTATGCTGTTTGCGTAGTTCACTAATTTGCCCTAGTCCACTTCCAATTTCACTGATTGCGCCGTTCCCGAGTTGTGAGCATGCGCACAGAGGTGCTGACCATGGTCTGCTTCAAGCGCGCATGCGCGAGCCGGCCGGCCCTTCATTTGCATGGGGTCACGGCTCATTTCAATGTAACATGCCCACGTCCTTCCCAATTTGTGTTACTCCGCCTTGCGCCTCTGAAATAACGTTGCGCAGGTGCAAATTTCTGCGTAAAAGCGATGAGAATAGGGTGATTGCGCCACTACATTGCGCCAGTCTAACGTAAAGGCGGTGCGCTATGCTGGTCCAATAATGCGCAGATGTACCTGAATCTGGCCCAATGTTTCCTGATAAGAACTTAGCAGACTGCCCAGATATTTTCTTTTGACAGCTGAAAGTCTCTCCACTTGTTATATGAAAGAATCAGCAAACTCTGCATTGGAGATGTCAGGGGGGTTGAATCGAGATCACAATTTTAACGATTAAGGGCCAGATTCTCAGAGGCGTTACGACGGAGTATCTCAGATACCCCGTCGTATCGCCTTTTTTTTTGGCTCGTATCTATGCGTGTGATGCTGAGCATCACTTTTGCATAGATACGCTTCTACATCCGACAAGCGTAATACAATTACACTTTCGGATCGTAGATGTAATGACAACTCCGGCCACTAGGTGGCCTTTACGTTGTTTTTTCATTTGCATATGCAAATGAAGTAGTACGCCGATTCTCGATCGCTTTTACGCCGCCCCGTCGTCGCCTACGTCGTTTTCGTCCGCGTAAGGTTACCCCAGCTTCTATGTGGAGTAACCTTACGAGGTCCCGTCGGATGCCGTCGTGTCCCGTCGGATGCCATGTTAAGTATGGCCTCGGGACCGCGTCGTGTTGTGCGTCGTTTACGTCGTTTGCGTACGTCGATTCTCAATGGGGCTGGCGTACGCTGCGATTACGTCGTTTACATTGAGAAAATGTGACGTCCTTTGGAGCATGCGCACTGGGCTTTTCCCCCGGCCGGCGCATGCGCAGTTCGTTCGACGCGGGGGCGCGCTTAATTTAAATACAAGCCGCCCCATTTGAATTGCGCGGGTTTACGCTGCGCGATTTACGCGACGTAAGCGAAACCTCGGGAGCAAGTGCTTAGAGAATCAAGCACTTGCTCCAGCAAGCAGCGGCGGCGTAGTGTAACTGGCTTACGCTACGCCGCCGGAATTCTATGAGAATCTGGCCCTAATTGTGCAGCTCTAGCACGGTACTGTATTTGCGCAGCAAACATGTTTTTTTTTGGAAATAAACTGTTTCATACATTAAAAAAACACTAAAGTTAGCACGATTTTTTTTTTTGGTATCCTAAGCGATGCTTTAAACATTTTTTAGGTTACATGTTTAGAGTTACAGAGGAGGTCTAGTGCTAGAATTATTGCTCTCGCTCTAACAATTGCGACGTATGTAACCTGTGTGTATCTGGCTCTGATACTAGCCAGTGCCTACCCAGCCACTGACTGGTATCTCTCCCCAGCCTGTCCCCACACACCCTCTCACCTGCTGACCTGTGGATGGGGGAATCACTCCTGTAGTGTTATTGTGTTCTGCCAGTGAGTACAATGATCAGTGTTGCTATCTATAGCTGGCAGCACTGATTGTTTTTGGAAAAACAGGCTGGTTGTACTCAAGTCGATTAATAGATTGACTTGTGTAAAACCAGCTAGCCCATACATAGATCGACTATGGCTGGTCTCTGCATAATTGGTGTGATTTCAATTCATGTATGACTCGCTTAACCACTACGCAGTCCCTAAACATCCTTCCACTCCTATACATTGTGCCCACTGTCATACCCTCCACACTCCTCTCCTGTACATAGTGCCCACTGTCATACCCTCCACACTCCTCTCCTTTATATAGTGCCCACTATCATACCCTCCACACTCCTCTCCTGGATATAGTGCCTGCTGTCATAGACTCCTCTTCTGTACATACTGCCCACTGTCGCACCCTCCACACTCCTCTCCTATACATAGTGCCTACTATCATACCGTCCCCATTCCTCTCTTGTACATACTGCCCACTGTCATACCCTCCACACTTCTCTCTTGTACATACTGCCCCATCATACCCTCCACACTTTTCTCTGGTACATACTACCCTCTGTCATACCCCCACACTCCTCCTGTACATACTGCCCACTGTCATACTCTTCACACTCCTCTCCTGTACAAACTGCCCACTGTCATACCCTCCACACTCCTCTCCTATACATAGTGCCCACTATCATACCGTCCACACTCCTCTCCTGTACATACTGCCCACTGTCATACCCTCCACACTCCTCTCCTATACATAGTGCCCACTATCATACAATCCACACTCCTCTCCTGTACATACTGCCCACTGTCATACCCTCCACATTCCTCTCCTGTACATACTGCCCACTGTCATACCCTCCACACTCCTCTCCTATACATAGTGCCCACTATCATACCGTCCACACTCCTCTCCTGTACATACTGCCCACTGTCATACCCTCCACATTCCTCTCCTGTACATGGTGTCTGCTGTCATACACTTCTCTCCTGTACATACTGCCCACTGTCGTACCCTCCATGCTTCCCTCCTGTACATGATGCCCACTGTCATACCCTCCACACTTCTCTCCTGTACATTGTGCCTTTCGCCGTACCCTTTGCACTCTTCTCCTGTACATAGTGCCCAATGTTAGACCCTCCACATTCCTCTCACTCACCTGCACATACTTCCCACTTATATACCGTCCGTACTCCTCCCCTATGTCGCTTACCCACAAAAACAGTTCTTTAAAATGATACTGAATACCCTCAATGTTACCAGCTCTAGAATGGACACACTTTTGTTAGTTCAACTAAAGGAAATCTCAGTTCTCATGTTTGTTCTGTTACTAGAACTTATTTAATTTTGTGATTACTACTGTGATGTACAGAGGAACATAGGGGATCTCAGCTACTCTAAATATAGCACTTGTGTATAGCACGTGTCCCCGAAAATATTTTTTAAATGTTGGCAACTATGCACTTATGCACTGCCCAAGGGCCACTGGGTTAGTAGGGGGCCCCATGAGAGGTTTCTGGGATCCTGTGATATTAAAGCGGTAGTAAACTTTCCTGACATTACTACTTTTTAGAGGCCCTGAGGTAGGTTATGCCACAATGTACAAGTATGCACAGCATATTAGCACATTAGGGTACACTTAAATTTTCAAACTGGGCTCTCCATTGCTGCGCTGTGATTCTCACGTATTTATTTATTATTTATAAAAGGCCCCACCAAAATCCTCAGCACCAGGCCCATGATGTTCTTAATCTGGCCCTGACTATTGGCGGCTTTTGAACTTTATAAATGCAGCAATTTAGAATTTGGACAAAAGGTTTAGCATTGGGAAACCCTTTTTGAAAAATAAAAAGTGCATTTTATATACAACTATATAGATCTGAACAAAATGAGGGACAAATGAGTAGGAAAGAGGGACAGAGGGACATTGCTCCAAATCAGGGACAATTCCTTTGAAATCTGGGATAGTTGGGAGTTATGCATAGACCATTTCTGTCAGCAATTTCTTGCAGTTTTTTGGGCATTTGTTGCTTTTACAGGTGAAAAATTGTTGGCTCTGTGGCTCGCTAAGGTAGTGAATCTGGTATCACGATACAAGCATTAAAATCGCCATCTTCCAAAAACAAGTGACTAATGGTCGCACCCGCATTTCTATCCTCACATGATCACATTAAGACTTAATTGGCTAAGTGTTTAGCTAAGTGATAGGATTAAGCCTAAGTGTTAAAGGTTATTTTTAAACTTGACCTCCAGGCAAACAGCTATTTATGCACATAAAAATGTATCTAAGAACAAATAAATTCACATGTTGCAGTTTACCTATCCTTAAGCCTCGTACACACTGGCCCCATGTTGGGGGGTTTCAATAGTTAAAACATTAAAAAAAATGTATTCCAGATTTTGTTTTCATTATTTTACCCTGTTAATCCCACGTGTAAAGACAGTTTGGGGGGATTTACTAAAATTAGGGAGTGCAAAAACACTGCTGAAGCTAGAAGCTGATTGGCCACAATGTACAGATTCGCCACATTCTGAGGATCAGCACCCTAGGATAGGATGTGTTTTGGACCACAGAACACCTTCACCACTACCTATGTCCATAACATGGGTGGTATGCCTTTTGTAGTTCACAGACATGAACTGGACAATGTTGATAAGACTTCTTGGGGTTTTAGTGCAGCAGAAACAAAGATCACAGTAATTTAGGAATTTATTAGATTTGTGGCAGGATCTACAGTTATTTATTTATTTATTTTCTGAATAAATTTAACTAATAAAGCAAAGCAATTTCACTTGATTATTTAAAGGACCAAAAGCAAGAGTATAAAAGATCTTTCTTAAAAATTCATATTGATTTGTGGCCGAAGTTCTTGTAACTGCATGAGGCAAAACTTGGGTTCTAGGCACCTTTGGCAGATAGCGTAGCCATGGCCTTGACCTCACTTTTCTCCTCTGTAGTTAATCAGTACAACTAATGCTGCATACACACGATCACTTTTCGGCATGAAAAAATATGTAATTTTTCAGCATGTCCAAAAAACAAAGTTTTTCCAACTTCATCATTAAAAACGATGTTGCCCACACACCATTGTTTTTGAAAATACAACACGTACGACGGCACTCTAAGGCCACGTACACACGATCAGACTGGTCTGATGAAACTGGTCCGACGGACCGTTTTCATCGGACCAGGCTAAAGTGGTCTGATGGTCTGATGTGTGTACACACCATCGGACCAAAAATCCGTTCAGACCAGAACGCGGTGACGTAAAACACACCGACGTGCTGAAAAAAGGAAGTTCAATGCTTCCAAGCATGCGTCGACTTGATTCTGAGCATGCGTGAGTTTTTGGTCCGATGCTTTGGCGTACTAACCACCGAATCTGTCCGACGGACAGGTGTCCGTCGGACAGATTTTAACCACTTCAATACGTGCACTTAAACCCCCTTCTTACCCAGACCAATTTTCAGCTTTCGGTGCTCTCACACTTTGAATGACAATTACTCAGTCATGCAACACCGTACCCAAATAAAATTTGCGTCCTTTTTTTCACACAAATAGAGCTTTGTTTTGGTGGTATTTAATCACTCGTGGGTTTTTTATTTTTTGCGCTATAAATAAAAAAAAAGATGGTAAATTTTGTGAAAAAATTGCCTTTTTTTTGTTTCTGTCATAAAATTTAGCAAATTAGTATTTTTTCTTCATAAATGTTGGCCAAAATTTATACTGCTACATATCTTTGGTAAAAATAACCCAAATTGGTGTGTATTATTTGGTCTTTGTGAAAGTTGTAGAGTCAACAAACTATGGTGCCATCCCTAAAAATTAATCAATCTGATCACACTTGAAGTACTGACAGCCTAATTTCTTAAGATACTAACAAGTCAGAAAAGTACAAATACCCCCCAAATGACCCCTTTTTAGAAAGACATTCCAAGGTATTAAATAAGTAGCATGGCGAGTTTTTTTAAGTTGTAATTTTTTCCCACAATTCTTTGCAAAATGAAGATTTTTTTTTTGATTTTTAATTTTTTTACAAAATTGTCATATTAACTGGTTATTTCTCTCACAGGGCATATGCATACAACAAATTACACCCCAAAATACATTCTGCTACTCCTCCTGAGTATGGGGATACCAAATGTGTGGGACTTTTACACAGCCTGGCCACATACAAAGGCCCAACGTTGAAGTAGCACCATCAGGCGATCTACGAGCATAAATTGCACATCTCATTTATCAGCCACCTATTACACTTTTGAAGGCCCTGGAGCACCATGACGATGGAATTGCCCACAAAATGACCCCATTTTGGAAAGCAGACACCCCAACGTATAATCTATGAGGCATAATGAGTCTTTTGAGTGGTTATTTTTTTTCCAGAAGTTTTGGGAAAACGTGGAAAAAAATGAAAACGCATTTTTTTTTACACAAAGTTGTCCATTTATAAGATATTTCGAACACATAGCAAATGTATAGCAAAAATGACACCCCAAAATACATTCTGCTACTCCTCCTGAGTATGGGGATACCAAATGTGTGGGACTTTTACACAGCCTGGCCACATACAAAGGCCCAACATTGAAGTCGCGTCATCAGGCGATCTACAAGCATAAATTGCACATCTCATTTCTCAACCACCTATTACACTTTTGAAGGCTTTAGAGCACCAGGACAAGGGAAAATTTATATCAAATACTTACCGTAATTTTCCTTTCCTGATGGACTCCATGGCAGCCTACTTGTGGGTTAATCCCGCCACTCATACCTCATAGGACCCTACTCCCATAAAGCTTTGCGTCTCCCCATAGACTGTGTTCCGTAATATAGCCTACTCCAGCAATGGGAGGGAAACTCCGGCTGCCATGGAGTCCATCAGGAAAGGAAAATTGCGGTAAGTATTTGATATAAATTTTCCCTTTTCCTGACAGACTCCATGGCAGCTCACTTGTGGGAAATAACTAGCCGACACACCCGGGTGGGAAATTGCTGATTAAAGAAAAAAAAGGTTTAATTGACATTGTCAACAGATAAAACGTGTAAACCAAAATCGACCGACGACAAACAGGCCGGTTCTACGCAGTAATGCGTCATAAATGTGTTTAATGACGACCAGGAGGCCGCCCTACAGATTACTTCCGGGGAAACATGCCGGGCGGCTGCCCACGATGTGGAGATGCTCCGAGTCGAATGCGCTGTCACCGCTTCAGGAGGAGCCAACCCTTCTGCTTTGTATGCCCCTTGGATTACTTGAACTATCCATGCAGCGATGGTTCTGGGGGAAGCACGCATTCCCTTGCTTTTTCCATGGAAGGAAATGAACAGATGGTCAGATTGACGGAAGGCTGCTGTGGCTTCCAGATATTGTCTTAATACATCTCCGACGTCTAGAGGATGAACATTAGAGCTCTCAGGAGAACGAAAAGTGGGGAGGACAATTTCCAGATTTTCGTGGAAGACCGATGTTACCTTAGGATTGGATCCCAACATGGGAATTAATACGACCCGATCAGGGAAGAAAGTAAGAAACGGTTCTTTGGATCCTAAAGAACTTATTTCTGAGACCCTTCTGGCCGATGTTATGGCCACAGGGAAGACAGCTTTTGAGGACAGGTCTTTGATGGATAGGTTATCCGAGTGCATAGTTTCTGAAAGAAAGTCCATAACCAAGGGAAGGTTCCATTTTGAGAACCTTGGTTTTCTTTGTGGTCTAAGCCTCATGGCACCTTTGAAAAATTGCTTGACAAGGGTGTGTTTGGCCCATGAAAACCCAGTGAAGGCCGAAATGGCTGAAACTTGAACTCTCAGGGAGCTGACTGATAAAGACAGATCCAGACCTGTCTGCAGGAAGCCAAGAACATCCTGAATCTTAGGATTACTAGGGGACCCATCCATGGAGGAGATGAAATCTGTACATTTTGACCATATTCTCTGGTAGACCTTGTTGGTACTTGATCTCCTCGCACTTAACAGAGTAGAGATGGCTTGATTTGGACAGTCTAGTGCAATAAGCCTTTCCCTTTCAAAAACCAGACCATCAGATGAAGACGGGATGGACATGGATGAGGGGTTACCCCTTGTAACAGGAGATCTGCCCTGTTCGGAACCGGGACTGGAGCCCGGAAGCTCAGATGAAGCAGCAACGGGAACCATGGTCTGTTGGGCCAATAAGGGACTATCGCCACCACCTCGACCGCTTCCCACCTGAGTCTTGCCAGGAACCGGAGGATGACCGGGACTGGAGGAAAAGCATAGGCACTGTGAAAGTTCCACTGGTCTGTTAGAGCATCCACTCCGAACGCTTGGGGACAGCGACCCCTCGTATAGAATTTCTCTAGTTTGAAATTGCATGGAGATGCAAATAGGTCCACTTCCGGCACAACTCCCAGGGATAGGACCCAGCTGAAGACTTCGCTGTGGAGAGACCATTCGTTGTGGTCGAGTGTTGTCCTCGAAAGGAAGTCTGCTTGGAGATTTTGAGATCCGGGGAGATACACAGCTGTTAAATCTGAGAGATGTACTTGTGCCCACGACATGATCGGATCCACTTCCTTCAGTAGGGACAGACTGCGGGTGCCTCCCTGTCTCTTTATGTATGACACAGCTGTCGTGTTGTCTATTCTTAACAGGACTGACGATCCTTTTACTATGTGAAGAAAGGATTGAAGGGCACAGTAGGCCGCACGGAGTTCCAGGGCATTGGAACTCACACTCCGGGATGGTAACGTCCACTTCCCTTGAGCAAACTCCTTCAAGCACAGAGCCCCCCAGCCTCTGTTGCTGGCATCTGATGTAATTGTGATCCAGGAGATCGGGGCTAACGAATGGTAGTTGAGGAGATTTTTCCTTAGTAGCCACCAAAGGAGACTCTCTCGCATGGACGAAGTTATTCGAATGCGTTGATCCTGAGACTTCGGATCCCACTGTTGGAGAAACCCCTTCTGAAAGGGCCGCATCCTCCATTGTGCCCATCTCACCATGGGGACTGTGGACACCATGGTGCCCACTATCTTGAGGCATTGCGAGGCTTTTAGAAAGGGAGAATCCAATGCAAGCCGGATTCTGTCCCGGACTACCGGGATCTTTATCAGGGGTAAGGAGATGGAACATTGAACTGTGTTGAACTGAGCTCCCAGAAAAACCAGAGATTGTGTGGGTTGCAGATGACTCTTTTCCCTGTTTATCAGCCAACCGAACTCGGTCAGGGTGGAAATGACCTGGATCTGGTGTGTCAACAGCTGCTCCTTGTCTTGCGAAAGTAACAGTAAGTCGTCGAGGTAGTGATGAAGTCGAATGCCCTTGGTTCTGATCAGGGCGACGACAGCCAATAGAAGTTTTGAGAACACCCGGGGCGATGTTGTAAGCCCGAACGGGAGACACGTAAATTGGAGGTGGACATTGTCCACTGAGAATCGAAGATATTTTTGGAACTCCGCTGCGACTGGGACATGGAAGTAGGCATCTTTTAGGTCTATGGACATCAGCCAATCGCCTGGTTGAACTGTCTGATGAATACTAAGCAAGGACTCCATCTTGAATTTTTCCTTTTTGATAAAGGTGTTTAGATGTGTCAGGTCTATTACCGGTCTCCAAGAACCTGGCTTCTTTAGAACCATAAACAGGGGCGAGTACATCCCTTGACCTCTTTCGGAAGATGGAACATGTATAGCGGCGCCCAGAGCTAGGAGAGAGCTTGTGTATGACAGAAGAATTTCCCTTTTTTCTTCTGAGCCGGGTATTGTTGTGGGTACAAACTGTAGCACGGGTGGACTGATAAAGGTCCAGGTATGGCCTGTAGACACTGTTTTGACAGTCCAAAAATCTCTTATTGAGGCTGCCCAGACATTTCGGAACTGTAGTAGCCGAGCGCCTACTCTTTCCGTCTGGGCTGGCTTCGCATCAAAAGGACATAAGGGCATCACGTCCAGCAGACGAGGGTCCCCTAGGGGGCTTCTGTCCAGAGGGCTGGACTCTCCTCCAGTTTTTCCGGAACTCGCGACCAGGTCTGTACCGGCGCGCATCTCTTGAACGGTCTTGATCGTGCCTAGGGAAGGATCTCCTTTGACCGAACGGACGGCGATCCTGAGGAAGGAACCCAGACTTACCCCCAGTGGCACGGGTGATAGCGCTGTCCAGCTTGTTCCCAAACAGGTAAGACCCCTGAAAGGGGATTCTACACCACCCCTGTTTTGAAGCGGGATCAGCCGCCCAAGGGCGCAACCACAGAGCACGTTTAGCTGTGACAGAGGAGAGCATGACCCGTGCCACCAACCGGATAATGTCAAGGGAGGCCTCTCCCAGGAAGACGGACACCATTCTCAGCTCATGAATCGGTGTGCTGCTGAGCACATCTTTGGAGACGTTCGCGAAGGTAGAATCCACTTCATCCGTCCAGGATTCCATTGCCTTAGACAAGGTAGCTAGGGCTAGAGCCGGTTTACAAGCCATGCCCGCTTTAACATATATTCGTTTCAGATCTGTGTCTATCTTTCTATCTAGACCATCCTTAAAGGAGACGGTATCTTCCAGAGGGAGTGTGACATGTTTCACCAACCTCATCACAGCGGCATCAACCAAGGGAGCTGATTCTAAGTGTTTAACATCTTCACTTTTGAACGGGTACATCTTTGCTACTTTTGAAAGCGAAGAATTCTTTCTGTCCGTGCTGGCCCATTCGTCAGTAATGATATCTCCAAGTTCACCTAGGAGGGGAAAACTAGGGCGCTCCTTTTTGAGTTGTTTGAAATATTTTCTCTGTTTGGAAGGAGATTCCACCGGATCTTCCCACTTCAAGGCGATCTTTACCGCTTTCACTAAACTTGGTACTAGGGAGAAATCAAATCCTGCAGGATTGACAACACTTTCAGCTTCACTGACGGAAGACGCACTTGGACTGCGTACACGTTGAGAGGGGCCAGGCGCTTCAGGATTATTCTGTGCAAGCGCTGGAACTGGGTCATCAGGGATAGTAACATCACACCTGGAATCGGATTTATTAAGGGATTCCTGGACTACTCTCCTGACCAGAGCTTCCACTTGATGACCATCATTTCCTCTCTCCCTCACCGCCTTGGAATAACATAGGTCACAAAGGGATCTTCCATGCGAGACCCGAGACCCACATCCCCAGCAGACTCTTCTACTAGAGTGGCTGGAATGGCGGTGAGAATGGCGGCCAGATGAAGATCTGGAGCCTTCTTTGCGGTGTCTAGAAGATGATCTGGGGCGTCTGGAACTTGATCTGGAGTGACGATGTTGTAACCTGGATTCGTCAATAGCTTCACGTGCTGAGGATTTATGTTCAGACCTAGAGGGGCTGACGGGGAGGAAAGAGTTAACCTCTGATTACACAGAAACCCAAACAGCCAGGTAGGGAAAACATTTTTTTTTTTTCCATCCTACCTGCAGCGCAAGGGTTGGCCACTGGGGGGCGATGAGACATCCATAGTGGAAAGAAGTCACAAGAACTGCTAGGACAAACATATCACAATAAGATGCAGCAAGGATGAATCAAGCAAACAGGGCTTTGAAAAGGCAGAAGGTAAGAAACATACCTTGAAGAGGGAAGCACTTTTCAATCTGGGGCAACGAGAACTGGTAACAGCACAGCATGCGTGTGTCCCAAGGATAGCTGTTTTGACAGCTATTTAAACCTGCCGCCCTGATAATGACGTCACCGCGCACGCCGCTCACGCCGCAATTTGCGACGTGACAGGCGCGCATCCCCATACAGACCTCGCGCGATCCGATCGTACTGCGCATGCGCGTCCAAGCCTCAATCTCGGCTGGAACCAGCGCAGGTGCAGAGACCAGGAACGACAAACTGGAACGCAGATGCGTTCCAGCGGCCATGGCCACGGCGGAGACCAGACAAGAAACAAAACAACATAGAGTATGGCTGCCATGTAAAAGGTTTGTAAGAGAGGATAATACGTTACCGAGGATACCATTGCCGAACTGTCCTGAAACTGAGAGCTATGAAGCTCACCACGCACGATTCGGGCATTCTTAGAGGAATAGAGGCCTCCAGCTAATAGCTAGGACGTTTGGCCTTGTTGCTGCTTGCCTGCCAATGGCTGGTTAATAAGCACCTGTTGATATTGCAACCGACGCCCATGTCTACCCTGCTAATAGCTGGGACTTGTTGGACACCAGAACGTGAGCTCTATGTGCAGGATCATCAGGACTGGGGAAAAAAACAAAAGGTATTTCTTCTTTTTTCTGCTTTAACAGCATAGGTCCTAGGAGGAGGACAAAAAAGGAACACAGTCTATGGGGAGACGCAAAGCTTTATGGGAGTAGGGTCCTATGAGGTATGAAAGGCGGGATTAACACACAAGTAGGCTGCCATGGAGTCTGTCAGGAAAATGGAATTTCCCACAAAATGACCCCATTTTGGAAATCAGACACCCCAACGTATAATCTATGAGGCATAATGAGTCTTTTGAGTGGTTATTTTTTTCCAGAAGTTTTGGGAAAACGTTGAAAAAAATGAAAACGCTTCTTTTTTTTTTTACACAAAGTTGTCCATTTATAAGATATTTCGAACACATAGCAAATGCATAGCAAAAATGACACCCCAAAATACATTCTGCTACTCCTCCTAAGTATGGGGATACCAAATGTGTGGGACTTTTACACAGCCTGGCCACATACAAAGGCCCAACATTGAAATAGCACCATCAGGCGATCTACGAGCATAAATTGCACATCTCATTTCTCAACCACCTATTACACTTTTGAAGGCCCTGGAGCACCAGGACAATGGAATTGCCCACAAAATGACCCCATTTTGGAAAGCAGACACCCCAACGTATAATCTATGAGGCATAATGAGTCTTTTGAGCGGTTAATATTTTTCCAGACGTTTTGGGAAAACATGGAAAAGAATGAAAACGCATTTTTTTTACACAAAGTTGTCCATTTATAAGATATTTCGAAGACATAGCAAATGCATAGCAAAAATGACACCCCCAAAATACATTCTGCTACTCCTCCTGAGTATGGGGATACCAAATGTGTGGGACTTTTACACAGCCTGGCCACATACAAAGACCCAACATTGAAGTAGCACCATCAGGCGATCTACGAGCATAAATTGCACATCTCATTTCTCAACCACCTATTACACTTTTGAAGGCCCTGGAGCACCAGGACAATGGAATTGCCCACAAAATGACCCCATTTTGGAAAGCAAACACCCCAACGTATAATCTATTAGGCATAATGAGTCTTTTGAGCGGTTATTTTTTTTCCAGAAGTTTGGGGAAAACGTGGAAAAAAAATTAAAAAACATTTTTTTTTACACAAAGTTGTCCATTTATAAGATATTTCCAAAACATAGCAAATGCATAGCAAAAATGACACCCTAAAATACATTCTGCTACTCATTCTGAGTTTGGAATACCACATGTGTGAGACTTTTACAAAGCTTGGCCACATACAGATGCCCAACATCCAAGTAGCACCATCAGGCGTTCTAGGAGCATACTTTACATATATCATTTCTTGGCAACCTATCATTTTTGAAGCCTCTTTATATTTCTAACACATAGCATGTACATACCAAAAATTACAATCCAAAATAAATTCTATTGCGGAAAGGGTAAAGAAAAAAGTATTACCTGTGCTTTTAGTAGTGTAAACAGAAGAGAGCACTGGTCCAGGCAGCAGTCAGGGATGTGCTTAGCGACAGCTATAGTAATTCTCCAGGCAGCATATTTGAATAGTCCAGGTAGCAGTGGTGTGGCTCGTTCATGCCGCAGGCAAAGATGATGGCAGGCATGATGGCAGTAAGTCAGCAGCAGGCTGAGGGCTGCAATCGGGTATGACCTGTGCACAGGGGCACAGGGGTAGAGGCTTCGACCCACCCAAATCTCTATAAAGCCTCCAGACCCTAATCCGGAAATTACAAAACCTGTAGAAAAAAAAATATTTTCTCCATCCGGAAAAACTATTCTGGAGCCCCTCACATATGTGAGACCCCTGTGTACTACAATAGCAGGGCAACAGATCAGTCCAAGTGGTAGGCAAAAGCACAGTTCATAAAACAGGCCAGGGTCAGTTCACATGGAAGCACTCCAAACGGTAGGCAGAGGCATAGTCAAAAAACAGGCCAGGGTCAGTTTACGTGGAAGCAGTCCAAGCAGTAGGCAAAAGCATAGTCCATAAAACAGGCCAGGGTCAATTTACGTGGAAGCAGTCCAAACGGTAGGCAGAGGCATAGTAAAAAAAACAGGCCAGGGTCAGTTTATGTGGAAGCTGTCCAATCGGTAGGCAAAAGCATAGTCCATAAAACAGGCTCCCCGTGGGTGTGCTATGCAAGGTAGGCCTGTGCTTAGTATGCCCACCCCCCCCCCCCAAAAAAAAAACACCACACTTGCACGCACACAAAATTGGTTTAACACACACGCACTTTGGCCATGAGGTCTCCTAAAATAAAGAGAGGCGAAGGACCTACGGGGCTGGCTGGGTGGGCTAGACCCCCTCACTCCCTCATAGGGGGAGTGCCTCTGCCCCGTTGGGGTCCCGTTGGGCCCCAGTCGGGCTCCCAAGTGGAGCAGGTAGGGCGGGGTGAGTGGGAGGCCCCCCCTCACACCCGCCATTGCCACCGGGGGCATGGAGAAGGATGGCGATTGCCTCCGGGGGGAGGGTCTGCCTACTCCCAACTCCTGCAGTCCGGCTCCTCTCTCTCGAGTTCACGCACAAAATACACTTAAAAAAAAAAAAAAGAATCTCAACGAGAAAAATAGAGATCCTACTCTCTAAAAAAAAGAGGGTCAATTTACGTGGAAGGCAGTAGCATGAAAATGGTCAGAAAATGGTCAGATGGGGGAAATGGTTAAAAATATGGGCTAGAATTTTAGGGATTCATGATAAGTTTCGAAGCATTCTCCAATGCAAAGGCCAGGTTGGGAGGGACACCAGGGACAATGGTATCTGGTATCTTTTTGAAATCCTCCTTTGCTGCACACGTGACATCTTTTTTGCCGTCTTCGGCCTCCTTCGGATGGTGGGATGTGGTACGGGTAGTGGCGTCCATGAAGTCGGCTAACAACATCAGAGCAAAGGGTTTCTGAGGGGGGTCTTTGTGGATAGATGAGGGACGTGACTATTTCTTCTGTGAAGTGTAGGAAGCAGGCAGGGTTTTCAGTGGATTTGGAGTAGACTACGTAAGAATTATAAATGGCCAAATGGATAAGATAAATTGCTACCTTCTTGTACCAGAATCGGGACCTCCTTATTGATAAATAGGGCTGAATCATTTGATCATTGAAATCCTAGACGGCCACAAAAGGGTACCAGGGACTCATCCACACATATATGTTTCTCGGGGACATAGATTTCTGCAAATTGATGGGAAAGGAAATTTATCAGGGGGCGAATCTTGTACAACTTATAGGAATCTGGATGATTACGGGGAGGGCACTGGATATTGTCATTGATATGAAAGAATCTCATAATCATCTCGTATCGGGACCTGGACATTGTGGCAGAATACATGGGCTGGTGGTAGATGGGTGTGGTGGACCAATAGGAATGTCCTTGATTTGAACTCCTCCAAATTTACATGTCTCCACTCAAATGGACGGGCATAAGAGGATTGGGGGTTGTTGGCAATATACTGCTGGGCATACAAATTTGTCTGGTCGATAATGAACTGCAGAAACGTGTTGGGCAAAAAGAGATGAAGGAAATCAATTTCTGAGAAATATTGGGTATTGGCCTGCACACCTGGCTGTGCTGTGAAAGGGGGAATAATTGTTGATCCCGATCCGGAAGGCAGCCATGTTGGGTTGGCAAGAACATCTGGCACGCATGTAGTGGCCCTGGCTCCTGGGAGACGTGACACTCCAGTAGTTGGGGGGGTTGAATTTCTTGTGCTGGTACTTAGGCGTGATGTGGCAGCACTGGTACTGGGCATTTGTTCTTGAGGGGTTTCGCTGGCGGCATCGCTGGTACTGGGCCTTTGTTTCCAGGGCATCGCTGGTACTGGGCTTATTGCTGGTGGCAGCGCTGGTACTGGGCCTATTGCTGGTGGCAGCGCTGGTACTGGGCCTATTGCTGGTGGCAGTGCTGGTACTGGGCCTAGGTATATATTCCTGGTTGCTGGTGGCTGCCTGGTTTTCAGAGTGCCATGCCCTTTTAGGAGGGACCAATTCTTCATCCGATTCATTGCTGTAGTTAATCGGTTCAAATTCCGAACTTGATTCGGAATCAGAAATGGAATCTGATGAGAGGATCTGGAACGCCTCCTGGCTAGAATACAATCTGTTGGACATTTTGGCTGTGTGGCAGGTAGCTGTATATGATGGGTGACAGATGGGTGGCAGGTGACGGGCACTGATGGGTTGTGCGATGGGTGGCAGGTGATGTTCACTGATGCGTTGTGCGATGGGTGGCAGGTGATGTTCACTGATGGGTGATGGTGTGACAGGAGATGGTCACTGATGGGTGACCGACGATGGTCACTGATGGGTGACAGGCCACGGACGGTGACGGGTGATGGTCACAGATGGGTGACAGACGATGGTCACTGATGCATGACAGACCACGGACGGTGACGGGTGATGGTCACTGATGGGTGCACCGCTGATGGTCACTTATGGGTGACGGGTGATAAGGCAGGTCACTGATGGGTGACGGTGACAGGGCACGGTCACTGGTGGGTGACGAGTGACAGGGCAGGTCACTGATGGGTGACGGGTGAAAGGGCAGGTCACTGATGGGTGACGGGTGAAAGGGCAGGTCACTGGTGGGTGACGGGTGACAGGGCAGGTCACTGATGGATGACGGGTGAAAGGGCAGGTCACTGATGGGTGACGGGTGAAAGGGCAGGTCACTGATGGGTGCCAGGTGACAGGGCAGGTCACTGATGGGTTACGGTGACAGGGCACGGTCACTGGTGGGTGACGGGTGACAGGGCAGGTCACTGATGGGTGACGGTGACAGGGCATGGTCACTGGTGGGTGACGGGTGACAGGGCAGGTCACAGATGGGTGATGGTGACAGGGCATGGTCACTGGTGGGTGACGGTTGCACCACTAATGGCAGTCTCTTTATGCGAGAGGTGCACTTTATGGGTGACTGTTGGGTGACTGGTGACAATTGAGGGGGGCAAAGGGACAGATGTGGTGTTTGTGCAGACACTACAGTAACACAGAACTGTAACTCACTGCTTCTAGCTCTTCTCTCCTCACACTGGAAACGATGTGTAAGGGGAGAAGTGCTGGTAACAGTTAGTTACAGCTCTTTGTTTACACTTAGTGATCAGGCTGTGAATAGATCACAGCTGATCACGTGGTACACAGCCCTGACCAATGGCTGTGTACCATTGTCGGTGACGAGCAGTGTTCCCGGGAACATTTCTCCTACCGGCGTGCACGCGCAGCGCGCTCACGATCTCGCGAATGCGGCGTGCTCAATGGGGGTGTTGCTATTCGTAATCAGCCGTGACTTCATCATAGCCGATCACGTGGTTAACAGCGCATCCGCGCCGCTGTTCACCCCTGTCGGTGATGAGCGGTGTCTCCGTGACACGCCGCCACCGACAGTACAGGGATGTGCGCACGCGATCGCGCGCATTTCCTATTTAAATGATTGGACGTCATATGACATCCAGTCAGAACAATGGAGTCCTCCGCCTGCCGTCATTTGACGGTGGGCGGTGGACAAGTGGTTAAAGCATGTTTTAAAACTTTGGTCCGACGGACAATGGTCCGATAGGCCGTACACACCATCGAATTTGTCTGATGAAACTGGTCTGCAGACCAGTTTCATCGGACCGGTCTGATCATGTGTACGCGGCCTAAAGGGGAAGTTCTATTAGCCTTTGGGCTGCTTTTAGCTGATTCCTTGTTAGTAAAAGACGATTTGCGCTTTTTTGTCTGTTACAGCGTGATGAATGTGCTTACTCCATTATGAATGGTAGTTTTACCAGAACGAGCGATCCCGTCTCATAACTTGCTTCTGAGCATGCGCGGGATTAAAACGTCGTTTTAGCCCCCACACGATCATTTTTTACAACACAAAAAACGACATTTTCAAAAACGACATAAAAATTTGAAGCATGTTCGAATTTTTTTTTTGTCGTTTTTCAGAAGACAAAAAACGATCTGAAGCCCACACACAATGATTTTAAATTACGTTTTTAAAAATGTTATTTTATTTTATCACAAAAAGCGACCGTGTGTACGCGCCATTACCCACCCCCAGGCTGCTGGTTGCATAGCGATGGAAATAGCAACATACTGATGGGGCCACCTCTTTGCTCACTCCTGGCAGCAAGCTCCCAGTGTCTGTTTGACAGCTATTTTCATTAAGCCTAATAAATTCACATTGTTAACTTTACTGCCTGAACCCCTGCTAGATAGCACACCTAGGTCCCGGATTTCCCAGCAGACTACACTGCAATCAAACTGTTTGGCTTGGACCTAATCAATTATATGACTGGACAACAAAGAACCAGTAGCACAATGATTGTACCGTGTTTAAAATGGTTCGACCGTTTTTTCCGACGAAAAAAATGAAATTTTTTAGATTCATGCATGAGATGGGAGCACTGGTTCTGGTAAAACTAGCTTTTGTAATGGAGATAGCACATTCATCACGCTGTAACAGACTAAAAAGCACGAAGACTGAAAAGCGTGAATCGTCTCTCGGCAAACTTTTACTAACACGAGGATCAGCAAAAGCAGCCCAAAGGGTGGCGCCATTTGAATGGAACATCCTCGTTATAGTGCCGTCGTATGTGTTGGACGACACCGCGCTTTGGTCGAGCATTTTTTTTTTTGACTGAGCATGTGTATGCAAGGCAGGCTTGAGAGGAATCACGTCGGGAAAAACGTTGGGTTTTGGCATGTCCGGAAAACCGGTCGTGTGTACAGGGCATTAGGTTTTTTACCTTAAAGTGGATGTAAACCCATGTCACAATGTAGAGTATAAGATTTCCTATCATCTGTGCCCAGTCTTGCCACACAGAGTTAATCCAGCTCTGAGCAATCCTCTTTTATGGTTCAGTGAAAATTAACAGAATTCCAGATAAAAACCTGTCTAAATAAAAAGTTCTTTCCTCTCTTCTTGCTTTGAGTGACAGGTTATTTACATATCTAGCTTGGACATGTTTATCATATGTTATGTTATGTTTATCATAATATGAGGTGATCCAAAGTTCATTGTATATTACCAGGATGTGTTATGTGGGGGAGGGGTGGATTTCTCACTTTTTATACTGTGGATCACCTTATAATATGATAAACATAACATATGATAAACATGTCCAAGCTAGATATTTGTAAATAACCTGTCACTTAAAGCAAGGAGAGAGGAAAGGACTTTTTATTTAGACAGGTTTTTATCTGTAAGTCTGTTAATTGTCACTGAACAATAAAAGAGGAATGCTCAGAGCTGGATTAACTCTGTGTGGCAAGACTGGGCACAGATGATAGGAAATCTTATACTCTACATTGTGACATAAAACAAATTGTGGGGGGTTACATCCACTTTAATGCATTTTTGTTAGGGCCACACAAAAAGTGCCAAAAGGCCACATGTTGCCAATGGGGTGACCACCAGTGACCTAGAGCAGGGGTCTCCAAACTTTCTAAACAAAAGGCCAGTTTACTGTCCTTCAGTCTTTAAGCGTCTGGGAAAAAACAATGCCCCCTCTTAGGTGTCAGTGGGAGAAATTATGCCCCATCATTGGTGTTAGTGGGAGGATTTGCACTTCTTAAATGCCATGGGAAGGAATTGTGTCCCATAATTGGTGTCATTGGGCCTCTTTGTTGGTGTGATTCTGAGAAATCATGCCCCATCATTGATGTCATTGGGAGAAATTGTGTCCAATTGTTGCTGTCATTGGGAGGAATTGTGACCATTATAAAACACAATAAAAGTGTCTGTATCCCCATACTGAGTATTTTTCTGTACATGGACAATTGCAGGTTACATTATTGTTTGCGCTAGATGAATATCTGCTTACCTGCTTGCTTTGCGAGTAATCTGTATTTTTCTTTCTAATGACATCTACCTCGCATGCGCTGTTTTGTCCTAATTTTGTGGCAAGCATAGACCCTGCTGGAAAAATGCAGGCTCTATGCTGGGGTTGCGTCATTTCCTAGTGTCGACATCAGCCCCGACATCCCACGATACTCCTTTCTACTCCTTATGCATTGAGAAGAGGATCGTGGACACCTTGTGCCTCGATACGTCACACGGGGTTGAGGAGACAGAGACTGAGCGAGGAACAGAAGAACTACAGTGCAGAGCCAGCTATAAACTGTATACAGCAAGCACTGACCTAAATTCAATAAAATGAGAGAGTGAGAGCGATAACACCAAATTTAACACACCTGCTCCTCATTCACATCTGAGACCTTGTAACACTAATGAGTCACATGACAGTGGGGAGGGAAAATGGCTAATTGGGCCCAATTTGGACATTTTCACCTAGGGGTGTACTCACTTTTGTTGCCAGCGGTTTAGACATTAATGGCTGTGTGTTGAGTTATTTTGAGGGGACAGCAAATTTACACTGTTATACAAGCTGTACACTCACTACTTTACTTTGTACATGTGCAAGTCAGGGGACACCTGAGATGTAAGGATGGACTCCACTGGGGACACCTGAGATGTTAGGAGGGACTTTGCAGGGGACACCTGTGATGTAAGGAGGGACTCTGCAGGGGACACCTGAGATGTAAAGAGGGACTCCACTGGGGACACCTGAGATGTTAGGAGGGACTCTGCAGGGGACACCTGAGATGTTAGGAGGGACTCTGCAGGGGACACCTGAGATGTTAGGAGGGACTCTGCAGGGGACACCTGTGATGTAAGGTGGAGTCCCTCCTTACATCTCAGGTGTGCCCAGTGGAGTCCCTCTTTACATCTCAGGTGTCCCCTGACTTGCACATGCACAGTGTGAAGCAGCAAGGAGTCACAGCTGGCTGTCCATAGTAAATATGCCAACACCAAGGACCCGAAGACCAGAGAAGAACCGGCGGAGTCCCTCCTTACATCTGGTGTCCCCATTGGAGTCCCTCCTTACATCTCAGGTGTCCACTGACTTGCACATGCACAGTGTGAAGCAGTAAGGAGTCACAGCTGGTTGTCCATAGTAAATATGCCAAGACCAGGAACCCAAAGACCAGCGAAGAACCGGCGGCGTCCCTCCTTACATCAGGTGTCCACAGCAGAGTCCCTCCTTACATATTAGATGTCCCCAGCGGAGTCCCTTCTTACATATCAGGTGTCCCCTGACTTGCACAATGTAAAGTAGTGAGTGTACAGCTTGTATAACATTGTACATTGGCTGCCCCTTTAAATTAACTAAACACACAGCCATTAATGTCTAAACTGCTGGCAACAAAAGTGAGTACACCCCTAAGTCAAAATGTTCAAATTGGGCCCAATTAGCCAATACATGAGGTGTCCCCAGCAGAGTCCCTCCTTACATCAGGTGTGCCCAGCAGAGTTCCTCCTTACATCTCAGGTGTCCCCAGCGGAGTCCCTCCTTACATCTCCGATAGAATAAAATCGGATGAACGTTCTGATCGGCTTTTGGAAGCTCTGTACTAACGATCCGATTATCGTACGATCGTTTCGAAAGCGGCATTTTTCGTACGATTTTCGATGTCCCTCCTTACATCTCAGGTGTCCCCTGCAGAGTCCCTCCTTACATCTCAGGTGTCCCCAGCAGAGTCCCTCCTTACATCTCAGGTGTCCCCTGCAGAGTCCCTCCTTACATCTCAGGTGTCCCCAGCGGAGTCCCTCCTGACATCTCAGGTGTCCCCAGCGGAGTCCCTCCTTACATCTCAGGTGTCCCCAGCGGAGTCCCTCCTTACATCTCAGGTGTCCCCAGCAGAGTCCCTCCTTACATCTCAGGTGTCCCCAGCAGAGTCCCTCCTTACATCTCAGGTGTCCCCAGCGGAGTCCCTCCTTACATCTCAGTTGTCCCCTGCAGAGTCCCTCCTTACATCTCAGGTGTCCCCAGCAGAGTCCCTCCTTACATCTCAGGTGTCCCCAGCGGAGTCCCTCCTTACATCTCAGTTGTCCCCTGCAGAGTCCCTCCTTACATCTCAGGTGTCCCCAGCGGAGTCCCTCCTTACATCTCAGGTGTCCCCAGCGGAGTCCCTCCTTACATCTCAGGTGTCCCCAGCAGAGTCCCTCCTTACATCTCAGGTGTCCCCAGCAGAGTCCCTCCTTACATCTCAGGTGTCCCCAGCGGAGTCCCTCCTTACATCTCAGTTGTCCCCTGCAGAGTCCCTCCTTACATCTCAGGTGTCCCCAGCAGAGTCCCTCCTTACATCTCAGGTGTCCCCAGCGGAGTCCCTCCTTACATCTCAGTTGTCCCCTGCAGAGTCCCTCCTTACATCTCAGGTGTCCCCAGCAGAGTCCCTCCTTACATCTCAGGTGTCCCCTGCAGAGTCCCTCCTTACATCTCAGTTGTCCCCTGCAGAGTCCCTCCTTACATCTCAGTTGTCCCCTGCAGAGTCCATCCTTACATCTCAGTTGTCCCCTGCAGAGTCCCTCCTTACATCTCTGGTGTCCCCAGCAGAGTCCCTCCTTACATCTCAGGTGTCCCCAGCAGAGTCCCTCCTTACCAGACCCTTTTTTCTCAGAAAATAGGTGCAGGAACTCAACCACGACCTGTTCAGATTTCACAAACAGTAGAAGGGTCTTAAAGGGACATTAAATACCAGAATTGCATTACATACAGAGTGCAGAATCCAGGGGGTTACAAAGCTGTCACTTGTAAACACAGAAACCAGACTTCTGTGTTTACAAATGATTGTGGTGAGCAGGCACCAAAGGGTCTGAGCCAAAGGTGGTGGAACTGAGTTCCCCCAAGTTCCCCCTGAAAAAAAGCCCTGCTCCTTACATCTCAGGTGTCCCCTGCAGAGTCCCTCCTTACATCTCAGGTGTCCCCAGCAGAGTCCCTCCTTACATCTCAGGTGTCCCCTGACTTGCACATGCACAGTGTGAAGCAGCAGCTGGTTGTCTATAGTAAATATGCCAACACCAGGGAACCAAAGACCACCGAAGAACCGACCCAGGTGAGGACAGGGATGGATCCTTGGACAGGTAGGTGTCTTTTTTTTTTTAAGTCAGCAGCTGCAGTATTTTTAGCTGCTGACTTTTCATTTTTAATTTATTTTTTGTTAAGACTGAAGAATTGCTTTAACACACCAGGATGCCAAGGTGTTAATGGGCCCTTCCATTTTTTTTCCAGCCCATTTTTTTTTTTTTTATTATTACTTTTTCATCTACAAACAAAGTGTAACGTTTTTAATGACAATGTAGTTTAGCACTTGTGACCTGAGCCCAGCCTGTCGGGGAACATAGCAGTAGGTTATAAGAAGTGTGCTCTACTCATGTGGAAGCAGCTGCCTCAGACCCTGTAGTAGAGGTCACTGTATTACTGGCAGCGGCCGATAGGTGGTGCTGCAGGCTACGCGTGGCTGCTGTCACACTTGTTTATTGGAGTAGTTGCAGGCCTGGCTGCTCGGCAGGTAATAAGGAAAGATCTGTGATGTTGGGGAGATCTGTACAAGGGGGGGCTGTATGGGAGGGCCGTTCTACCGGATAGAGGAAGGTGGGGGGAGGACGCCGCTTACAGGCGATGATGAGTTACTGCGATGGTGACTTCCTGCAATACAGATCGACCTTGTACTTCCCATGTGCAACTCTGTGTACACAGTGATTACAGGGGATCAGTGTTGTTGGAGGTGACTGCCCTGTAGGGAGCATATTTACATGTGCTGCCAGTCCTGATCCCAGTGACCCCAACATGTCCTGTGTGGCCTTGTACTGGAAGCATGCTGATTGATATCTAGCTGGGCTCACAGCAATATGTAGGGCTCATTCACACCATATGCACTGGGCAGCATGGATCAGACAGTGCCAACATATACACAAGGCACTGTGTGTGCACACCAATGTGCTCTGCTAGGCTTGTTGCACATGGATGTAGTAATTTACTGATGTTTATACTCCAGATCTTGTGGACAGGTCCTGATGTGCTGCCAGCATTGCTATATATGCAGGTATACACATAAATGACTGCACACAAGTGTCACATTTTCCTATGTCATTGTGTAGCTCTGTATTACTGTTCTTTACACAGCTGTGTATTGTTCCATAAACAACCATGCACTTGTGCTCAGATCTGTAAAAAACATGGCGTATTTTTTATTTATTTTTTAACTTGTGTATGGGGGAAAAAAAGCAAATGCATTTTTACAAAACACTTGTGTTACACTGCATCACCATGTGCTTTGGTTCATAGATTTAAATTAAAGGGATTGTAAACCCTCATGTCTTTTCACCTTTAATGCATCCTATGCGTTAAAGGTGAAAAAACTTCTGTCGCTGACTGCCCCCCCCCCCCGTTTTACTCACCTGAGCCCCTTATTTCCCGCGCTCTTCTTCTCTGCCCGTTGTCTCAGGTCTTGATTGGATAGATTCGTTTGATGGCAGCGCAGCCATTGGCTCCCGCTGCTGTCAATCAAATCCAATGACGTGGGTCACCCTGTTCGGATTGGCACACCCCGCGATCCGGAGCCTTAGGCCTAGGAAAGTCCACGGCTTCGGCCTAGCTCCGGAGTGGCGGCCATCTTGGTACACCCGGCGGCGGCCCTCCTCTCTGTTCACACCCACGGAGGAGGAGGAGGAGCCCGCGCTCGAGGGAAACACGCCGCTGTCTGAGGTCTGCACTATTGTGGGGGTTACTGTCTGAGGTCTGCACTATTGGGGGGGGGGGGGTGTTATTGTCTGAGGTCTGCACTATTGGGGGGGGAGGGTTACTGTCTGAGGTCTGCATTACTGTAGGGGTTACCGTCTGAGGTCTGCGCTACTGTGGGGGTTACCGTCTGAGGTCTGCGCTGCTGTGGGAGTTACCGTCTGAGGTCTGCGCTACTGTGGAGGTTACCGTCTGAGGTCTGCGCTACTGTGGGGGTTACCGTCTGAGGTCTGCGCTACTGTGGGGGTTACCGTCTGAGGTCTGCGCTACTGTGGGGGTTACCGTCTGAGGTCTGCGCTACTGTGGGGGTTACCGTCTGAGGTCTGCGCTACTGTGGGGGTTACCGTCTGAGGTCTGCGCTACTGCGGGGGTTACCGTCTGAGGTCTGCGCTACTGTGGGGGGTACCGTCTGAGGTCTGCGCTACTGTGGGGGTTACCGTCTGAGGTCTGCACTATTGGGGGAGGGGTTACCATCTGATGTCTGCACTACTGTGGGGGTTACCGTCTGATGTCTGCGCTACTGGGGGGTGTCTGTACTGAGGGGGGGGGGGGGTCTGTACTAAGGGGGGGAGCCATAGTGGGGGGGGGGTGACACAATTTTATTGTTTTTTTGCACCGAGTGACGCCACTGCAGGGGGAGGGAGTTGTGGATATTACAGTGGGGGAGATTTTTTTTTTGCTGATCCGAAAAATGATCCGATCCGTGACTCCTGATCCGAGGAACGATCCGAACTGTGAGTTTTTTGATCCGTTGCACCCCTACTGACAACCCACGCTATGAAAATAATTTTACTGTTAGGGATCCCCACAACTTGGGAAATTTTATCAAGGTGTCGCAAGCGGTTGTGAACCACTGTCCTAGAAGATTGCCTGTCCACTCGTAGAGTGCCGCACGACTTGTGCTGTGTGCACCTGGCCCCAAGACCCGTTGGTGCCTTGAGGACCAGAGTTGAGAAACACTGCTCTAGAGCACGTTAGAAACACAATAAATATGTGTGTGTGTGTGTGTATATATATATATATATATATATATATATATATTAGTACAGACCAAAAGTTTGGACACACCTTCTCATTCCAAGAGTTTTCTTTATTTTCATGACTATGAAAATTGTAGATTCACACTGAAGGCATCACAACCATGAAATAACACGTGTGGAATTATATACATAACAAAAAAGTGTGAAACAACTAAAAATATGTCATATTCTAGGTTCTTCAAAGTAGCCACCTTTTGCTTTGATTACTGCTTTGCACACTCTTGGCATTCTCTTGATGAGCTTCAAGAGGTAGTCACCTGAAATGGTCTTCCAACAGTCTTGAAGGAGTTCCCAGAGATGCTTAGCACTTGTTGGCCCTTTTGCCTTCACTCTGCAGTCCAGCTCACCCCAAACCATCTCGATTGGGTTCAGGTCCGGTGACTGTGGAGGCCAGGTCATCTGGCGCAGCACCCCATCTCTCTCATTCTTGGTCAAATAGCCCTTACACAGCCTGGAGGCGTGTTTGGGGTCATTGTCCTGTTGAAAAATAAAGGATGGTCCAACTAAACGCAAACCGGATGGAATAGCATGCCGCTGCAAGATGCTGTGGTAGCCATGCTGGTTCAGTATGCCTTCAATTTTGAATAAATCCCCAACAGTGTCACCAGCAAAGCACCCCCACACCATCACACCTCCTCCTCCATGCTTTACGGTGGGAACCAGGCATGTAGAGTCCATCCGTTCACCTTTTCTGCGTCGCACAAAGACACGGTGGTTGGAACCAAAGATCTCAAATTTGGACTCATTAGACCAAAGCACAGATTTCCACTGGTCTAATGTCCATTCCTTGTGTTCTTTAGCCCAAACAAGTCTCTTTTGCTTGTTGCCTTTCTTTAGCAGTGGTTTCCTAGCAGATATTCTACCATGAAGGCCTGATTCACACAGTCTCCTCTTAACAGTTGTTCTAGAGATGTGTCTGCTGCAAAAGGTGGCTACTTTGAAGAACCTAGAATATGACATATATTTTCAGTTGTTTCACACTTTTTTGTTATGTATAATTCCACATGTGTTAATTCATAGTTTCTCCCTCGTCTTCCAGGACGGCACCCTGAGAGATGACTGGCTCCACCTGACAGGAAACACAATCAAAAAAAGAGGTTAAGAACCCCGCCCCTTCCCGTGCTTCCTCAGTTCTTGATTGTGTTTCCCCTACAGCGAAACGATTTGTTATTTTTTCTGACCTAAGGCCTGCGGCTGGTGGTCCCCCCCCTGGGAACTGGTCCGCAGGTTCTGAGCAATCTTTGGGTCCGGTCAGGTCTTACCTCCCAGGGGGTCCCCTCTTACTCAGGGGGGGCAACAAGAGACTTCAAGATGTAAACGCAACCCCCCCCCCTGAGTGCTGGAGTCTCCTTGGGGTAGTGCCTACCCTGGAGCTCCAGGGGCTGAGTCCTCCCTCTCACCGAGTCTCCACCTTACCTTGAAGGTTATTGGTGGCTAGGCTCCTCTCCTCAGGCGCTGTGGGTCCCTGGCTGCTGTATTCCAAGCGGTGCCATCCATGATCAAAATTGGCGCCGAAATCGGCGTCCAGTCAGGCCGCGGCGCAGGGTGATGTCGTCACGCGCGTGCGCATCACTTCCGGGTCCGGCGCGGTGAAGATGGCGGCCACCATCGGAGCAGCACGCTCTGGGACTCACACTTGCTAGGAGACAAACAGCAAGCAGCAGTGAGAGGGAGAAGCGCCCGTGCCTCCCGCGATATGGAGCGAGAGGATCGGCCAGCTACGGCCGCAGCTGCAGGAGAAGCCTCGGTTGGTGAGTCTTCTACCTATTTTTACACTGTGAACTAGGTGGGCTGGGACCCAGGAAAACGATGTTCCCGTGTACATTTTTTGCTGAAGTGTTTGTGTTCCTTCTCCAGGAGAGGACATCACTGCCCAGGGGGGGACTAGCCACAGAGTGACTGCCCGTTTTAAAAGATGTGGCAATTGCAACACTAAGCTACCCTCAGATAGTTCCAAGCCTTTTTGTGTGAAATGTATTCAAAAATTGGCAGGGAAGGAGACCTCTGAAATCATGAAAGGATTTCTGCAGGTCCAGTCTGAAATGCTCTCTACCCTTAAGGACTTGCAAGGTTCTCTTAAAAGTAAGGAGTTAGAGCCTCCCACCGCAGGGACCTCATCTCAAGGTAGTTCCTCCTCCTCTCTTAGGGTCCCTCAGGAACCCCGGCACTCCTTGGTTTCAGACTCCGAGGACTCAGAAATCCTCCCTCAGCGAGAGGATCAGGCAGACAGCCAGGCAGAGGAAGAGGATGAGGATGCGAGGTCAGGCAGATTCATGTTTTCGGCTGAGGAGATGGGGAACCTTCTTGGGGCGGTTTATGTTTCTGAGGACATCCCCCAACCTACGGAACAATTTTCCATCCAGGACAAATTGTACCAGGGTTTGGTCAAGCCCCAGCCAAGGACTATTCCAGTGCACCGGTCCCTTAAGGACATCATCCTCAAGGAATGGGCTGAGCCAGAGAAAAGACTAATTAAATTTAAAACCTGGAAACGGCGTTGTCCGTTTAAAGAGGAAGAAGAATCTAGGTTTTTTAAGACTCCCAGATTAGATGCCCCTCTGTCACAGGTTTCCAAACAGTCTGACCTCTCTTTTGAGGACGCAGGCAACCTGAAGGATCCCATGGATCGACGAGCCGAGACCTCTCTGTGTAGGGCCTGGGAAGCCAATGCGGCGGCTTTGAGCCCTGCTTTGGCTTCAGCCTGCATTGCCAGAAACGCTGATGCCTGGATCTCCAAGTTGGCAGATCATTTTTCCCAGGACTCAGAGTACAAGGACATTTCAGAGTCCTTACAGCTCGTAGGGAGTGCAGTGGCTTATCTAGCCGATGCTGCAGTTGAGACAGTTCGCTCAACCGCAAGGACTGGAGCCCTCATCAATGCGGCACGCAGGGCTGTATGGGTTAAAACATGGAATGGGGATCTGGCATCTAAAAATCGCCTATGTGGTCTTCCCTTTGAGGGCTCTCTTCTTTTTGGTTCAGGCCTGGATCAAGTTTTGACCAGGTCCTCAGAAAAGGGAGTGCATTTTCCTTCAAAACCTAAACAAAATAGGAAAAAACCTTTTCGAGGCCCCCAGGGGTCATTTGGTAGCAAAATCCGTCCCTCTGAGAGAAGACCCCCTAACAATAGGCGCTGGATCGGGAAAGAGAAACCTAAAGGTGGTATCCTCTTTTCCAATACCAAACCCAGTGACAAGGACCCCAAATGACGGGAAGGTCGGGGGAAGACTCTCCCAATTTCTTCCCAGGTGGGAGAGTATCACTCAAAGCCCCCACACCCTACAAATTATAAGGGAGGGTTACAGGCTAGAATTCAATCAGGTGCCCCCTCCAAAATTTATTGTGACCCACTTACCCAGGGACCCTTCCAAGGCAGCGGGTCTTCTGCAGAACATCGCAGAGTTAGCGCACCAGGCTGTGATAGTCCAGGTACCTGTGGACCAGAGAGCTATGGGCAATTATTCCCATATCTTCGTGGTCCCCAAACCCTCGGGAAAATTCAGGTTGATCATCAACCTGAGGCCCCTCAATACTTGTCTCCTCCACAAGAGGTTTCGAATGGAGAGCATTTACAGCCTCAGGAGGCTATTATTGAGGGGCGTCTTTATGGTCACCATCGACCTTCGAGACGCGTACCTTCATGTGCCCATCTTTCCAGACCATCAAAGGTATCTCAGGTTTGCCATCGCCTCCCCCCAGGGGGTGCAGCATTGGCAATTTGCTGCTCTTCCCTTTGGACTGGCCTCCAGTCCAAGGGTATTCACAAAGATCCTGGCAGAGGCGATCGCATTCCTGCACTTGCAAGGAATTGCAATAGTCCCCTATCTGGACGATCTGCTCCTGTACAATCAGGATCGAGATCTCCTCCTTGCGGACCTAGCCACGGTCATGACCACCCTAGAGTCCTTAGGCTGGATCATCAACAAGGAGAAATCCTCGCTCATTCCCGAACAGAGGAAACCTTATCTAGGGTTTCTGATAGACTCCCTGGAAAGGAAGCTCTTTTTGCCAGAAGACAAGATCCGGGGTCTCATGGCCGTGGTCAGGTCAGTTTTGGAGGAGACAGACCACTCCTTCAGATTTATCATGAAGGTGTTGGGTCTGATGACTTCCAGCATCCCAGGAGTTCCGTGGGCTCAGCTCCATTCCAGACCCCTCCAATCCTTCCTCCTCTCCTCCTGGGACGGGAAAAGAGAGTCCCTAGACTCCAGGGTCAACATCCCAGAACCCGTGAAGGCTTCTTTGGGATGGTGGCTTCTCCCACAGAACCTGCAGTCGGGCCTCTTGTGGTTTCAGACCGATCCGGTCAGGGTTACCACAGACGCCAGCGCCTGGGGGTGGGGAGCCCACTTGGCCGAACTGAGGGCTCAGGGGTCCTGGAACCCAAGACAAAGGGAGCCTCTTCAAATTACCGCGAGCTCTTAGCGGTAGGGGAGGCTCTAAGAGCGTTCGAGGAAAGAATCCTGGGCAGGGAGGTCCAGATTCTTTCCGACAACGCGACCGCAGTAGCCTTCCTCAACCACCAGGGAGGCACCAGATCTCGCACCCTTTTAGCATTATCCCTGGAGATCCTGGGTTGGGCCGAACAGAGAGTCCTCTCACTTTCAGCAGTACACCTGAAGGGGACCCTCAACTGGGAGGCAGACTTCCTAAGCCGCCGACCCATTCTTCAGGGGGAATGGGAACTAAATGTAGAAGTGTTCAACCTAATCTGCCAACACTTTGGCAGACCAGAGGTGGATCTCTTCGCTTGCAGAGCCAACAGGAAAGTGAAGAGGTTTTTCTCCCTCTCCCTGGAGCATGGATCGGAAGGAGTGGACGCATTGTCCCAGGCTTGGAACTTTCCCCTGGCCTATGCCTTCCCTCCTCTGAACATGCTTCCCAGAGTCTTACAGAAGCTGAGTCTGGCAGAGGGAAATTTGATTCTGATCGCACCTTGGTGGCCCAAGAGGACCTGGTTCCCTACCCTAGAACGCAGGTCAGTGTCTCCGCCCCTCCCTCTCCCAATCAGGAAGGATCTTCTTCGTCAGGGTCCACTCTTTCATCCAGACCCAGGTTTCTTCAAGCTGACGGCCTGGTGCTTGAGAGGGGGTGCTTGAGGGAAAAGGGCTGTTCCGAAAGGGTCATTGATACCCTTCTGGCCAGCAGGAAAGAAGTCACAAGGCGTATCTATGCCAAACACTGGGGGTTTTTTTTCTCGCTGGTGCTCAGCTAGACAAGTCTCCCAACAGGAGATTGCGGTCATCCTTGAGTTCCTCCAGGATGGGGTGGAGCAGGGTCTAGCCACAAGGACTCTTAGGGTCCAAGTGGCAGCCTTGTCTTACTTCTTAGACAGACGTCTGGCCTTAGATCCCCTGGTAAAAAGATTTCTTACAGCCAGAGACAGGTTGTCCCCATTGCGGTGTCCCAGAGTCCCGCCCTGGGATCTGTCAATCGTATTAGACCAACTAACTAAGTCTCCGTTTGAGCCGATTGATAGCATCCCGATTAGACTACTAACCTTTAAATTTGCCTTCCTTTTGGCAGTTACAACGGCCAAAAGGATAGGCGATATGCAAGCGCTCTCAATCAAAGAGCCGTTTTTTCGTTTATTTGAGGACAGGGTGGTCCTAAGTCCGGACCCCCTGTACCTCCCCAAGGTAGCGACCAAATTTCACAGGTCACAGGAGATTATTCTCCCGTCTTTTTGTTCAAACCCCCAGAATGAAAGGGAGGCTTCTTTTCACTGTCTGGATGTTAGACGTAGTTTATTAGTTTATTTAGAGAGAGTCAAGGAATTTAGACACTCTACTCACTTGTTAATTAATTTTTCGGGTCGGAAAAGAGGTCAGCAGGCCTCTAAAGCCTCTAGGTGGGTTAGACAGACCATCTCCTTAGCTTACGTAAAGGCTGGTAAAGCCGCTCCTAAAGTTACAGCTCACTCCACTCGGTCACTGGCAACCTCCTGGGCAGAAAGGGCAGGAGCTTCGGTGGAGCAAATTTGCAGAGCGGCGACGTGGTCAAGCCCGAACACATTTTTAAGACACTACAGAGTGGAACTTCTGTCACCACAGGACTTGTCGTTTGGCAGAAAAGTCCTTCAGGCAGTGGTCCCGCCCTAAGGTAGGCCTGAAGCTACTTGCTTCTCTCTCAGGGTGCCGTCCTGGAAGACGAGGGAGAAATTGTCAGTTACTTACCGGTAGCTGGATTTCTACGAAGTCTTACAGGACGGCAGGCCTACTTCCCACCCAGGTGATACATTGTCGGTTGTATTTATCTATGGTGTTTTTCCGTGCACGGTTGGGTAATACTTATCTCAAACTGAGGAAGCACGGGAAGGGGCGGGGTTCTTAACCTCTTTTTTTGATTGTGTTTCCTGTCAGGTGGAGCCAGTCATCTCTCAGGGTGCCGTCCTGTAAGACTTCGTAGAAATCCAGCTACCGGTAAGTAACTGACAATTTTGATGCCTTCAGTGTGACTCCAAGAAAACTCTTGGAATGAGAAGGTGTGTCCAAACTTTCGGTCTATACTGTGTGTGTGTGTATATATATATATATATATAACACACACAAAAGCCACTTTTATTAGGTAGACATTTTGCCCTCAGAACTGACTTGGGCCCCTTTCACACAGGTGCCTCTGCTTAGCGCAGTGTTTCTCAATTCCAGTCCTCACGCCCCCCCAACAGGTCAGGTTTTCAGGATTTCCATTATTTTGCACAGGTGATTTGATCAGTTTCACTGCCTTAGTAATTCCCACAGCCTTTTCATCTGAGGGAAATCCTGAAAACATGACCTGTTGGGGGGGGGGGGGGGGGGGGCTTGAGGACTGGAATTGAGAAACGCTGGCTTAGCGGAATCCACTTGCTTATTGCTATATACTTTATATACACGGGGTGTGTGTATATGTATGTATGTATGTATGTGTGTGTGTAGACATGTGACCGGATCCCTTCTGATGTGAAGAGTGATATTATTCTGTGGATATCCATACACTGCTTTACCCTTTGGGTCTTTCGGTGAGTGCGTACCCCAGAGCGGGATTTATAGTCCCACGAGGTGATTGAGAATATGGGTGGAAGGTGCTTGCTGTCCTATTTTTCAAACTCGGCTATCAACGGACTCACTTTTGCAAGTGCTCTCTGTTAGGCGCTGGGAGGTGTTCTATAGGCCGTGATACACCTTTTTTTCTATGTGTGTGTGTATATGTATATATATATATATATATATATATTATATATATATATATATAACTTTGACTTTATTTCATATTATGTGTTTCACAGATTTTCTGTTTCTATTACGGTACTCTGTGCTGTGTGGTGTCACAAATTGTATGTAGAACTTACCCCCGCAGGAGCCGCTGCTTTGTTGTGGGATGAGCGTACTTGAGTTACCCTGTGAGGTGTCTAGGGGTGATGGCAGTGCTGAGAGCAGTGACGGAATGTCCAGGCAATCAATTGACGATTTCAATGCTTTTATTTCCTGGTCAAACATGTTTATGGGCACTTGAGGATCCGTTTACCAAAACTGGTAGTTTTAGTTATAAGACCTAGTGGGCTGAGTCAGTAATGGGTGCTTTTCCTATTACCCCAGTACTGAGATCTACCAGCTATAATTGCTCAATCTGACTCCTGTCTATCTACACACACACACACACACACACACACACGCAACCAAAAACGTAAATGTATTTTATGTGATAGATCAACACAAAGTGGAAGGAAAATGGTAACTGTTTTTAATTTTTTTTTTACAAATAAATCTCTGCAGCTCCCCCAAAATTACCATGGGCCTCTTGGCTGCTTCTCTGATTAATGCACTCTATGCCCGGCCTATCAGTTTAGATGGACAGCCATGTCTTGGTAGGTTTGCAGTTGTGCCATACTCTTTCCATTTTCGGATGATGAATTGACCAGTGCTCCACAAGATGTTTAAAACTTGGGATATTTTTTTATAACCTAATCCTTCTTTAACCACTTAAGACCCAGACAATGATGCTGGTTAAGGACCTTGCCCCTTTTTGCGATTCGACACTGCGTAGCTTTAACTGACAATTGCGCGGTCGTGCGACGTGGCTCCCAAACAAAATTGGCGTCCTTTTTTTCCCCAAAAATAGAGCTTTCTTTTGGTGGTATTTGATCACCTCTGCAATTTTTATTTTTTGCGCTATAAACAAAAATAGAGCGGCAATTTTGAAAAAAAATTCAATATTTTTAACTTTTTGCTATAATAAATATCACCCAAAAATATATAAAAAACTTATTTTTTTTTCCTCAGTTTAGGCCGATACGTATTCTTCTACCTTTTTTTTTGGTAAAAAAAATGTTTATTCATTTTTTCATGACTGCGACATTATGGCGGACACATCGGACAATTTTGACACATTTTTGGGACTATTGTCATTTTCACAGCGAAAAGTGCTATAAAAATGGACTGGTAACTGTAAAAATTACAATTGCCATTTAGGAGTTAACCACTAAGGGACGCTGTAGGGGTTAAGTGTGACCTCATATGTGTTTCTAACTGTAGGGGGATGGGGCTGGACGTGTGACATCAGTGATCGTCTGTTCCCTGATATAGGGGAACAGACGATCACTGACACTGCCACAATGAAGAACGGGGAAGGTGTCTCCCTCTCCCCGTTCTTCAGCTCCGGTGACCGATCGTGGGACACTGGCAGCGATCGGGTCCCGCGGGCATGGTCCCAGGACTTCGGTCCGTCGGCGGCGCGCTCGCGACCCCACGGCTGGGCTTAAAGAGACACGTACAGGTACGTGATTGTGCCCAGCCATGCCATTCTGCTGATGTATATCGGCGTGAATGGGTCCTTAAGTGGTTAAACTTCTCCACAACTTTATCCCTGACCTGTCTGGTGTGTTCCTTGGCCTTCCTTATGCTGTTTGTTCACTAAGGTTCTCTAACAAACCTCATAGGGCTTCACAGAACAGCTGTATTTATACTGAGATTAAATTACACACAGGTGTAATTTACTAATTGGGTGATTTCTGAAGGCAATTGGTTCCACTAGATTTTAGTTAGGGGTATCATTAAAGGGGGCTGAAAACAAATGCAGGCCATACTTTTCATTTATAATTTTCCTTCCACTTCACAATTATGTGGCACTTTGTGTTGGTCTATCACATAAAATCCCAATAAAGTATATTTAAGTTTTTGGTTGTAACTTGACAAAATGTGGAAAATTTCAAGGGCTGTGAATACTTTTTCAAGGCACTGTGTGTGTATGTGTGTATATATACACACATACACATATATATTGTAGCGCCCTGCTCCTGATGAACAGGCGCTGCCTCAAATTTAATGGTGGTGTGGACTGTTATTTGGTGATTAAGGGCAATTTATCCTCTGTTCTAGCCATGGCTGTGCTGGGAGTTATCTACTATTGATCGCCAAGGGTAGCAGCAGTCAGGTCATGGTACATTGAGTGTCCCCCTCAGCAACAAACGGGTTCCCCCGCTGTGCATGCTGGGGAGGGGTACTTAAGGGACAGACGCCAAAGATTTATGAGATTTTTTTTTTACCTACAGGTAAGCCTTATTATAGGCTTACCTGTAGGTCAAAGTGAAACAAATGACTATACAACTGCTTTAAGTATTGGGACACTTGTCACAAGTTTTTTGGCTTAGGCTGATACTACACTTGGGTGAGTGGCTCTGGGGTACACAGGCCTTTTGTCCCTCAGAAAGCCATGGCCTTGCACAGGCAAAGATGAGAGAAGGACAATGGAATAGGCTTCAAAATGTATTTTATTGGGTAGGAAGGGACCCCTGCGAAGTTCACCCTGCAGTGGCTCCTTGAGGGTCAAACTAGCTCTGAGTACAGGGGTACTTATCTGGTATCTTCATGGTTTCAGGGGCACATGTCTTCACTTCCATTGTTTCAATGGAGGAATTTTCATTGGGTAATCGGTACTTAGGGGTTTTTACTGGCTTGAAATACCTGGGGCACAAACATGGTCACCCTCTTTCCCCCTCCTCCCCTTATGAGGGAGGTTGAGGTATTGGAGGAAGTTCCTCAGGATAAGGTCGAGAAAGAGGTGGAAACTGTTGCCGCTTTTCTCCTTTTGAACCTCTCTGAGATTCCCTTATCAAACTTTACATGAAAGATGGTCACAGGGTTTTGGAGTTGGCTACACTTTCCTACAAGCAACCTTTCCATTTTTTTTTTTAACAGGATAAGGTGGTATTGAGGCCTCATTCCTCCTTCCTACCTAAGGTGGTTCCCTTGTTCCACCGAAATCTTGGGCTATTCAGCAGCAAGTTTCTGTTGATCAGGTTTCTAAATTACTATCGGGTCTTCTCTTCACGTGTTTGCTATGTTCTACCAGGTAGGTATTTATATCTGCGGACATCAGCTTTGGGAAAAAGGTCTTGCAGGTTGCTTTATAGCTGGGTTCTCCTTTTACAGTGTTTTGGGTGTAATGGCCTTGTTGCTTTGTTGTCCACCCCTCGTTCAGTGCTTTGGGATGTCAATGACCTGTGATATACAAAAAAAAAAGGGTCTCGTCACAGGGGGTTTGTGGCTTCCCTGTAAAATCCTGAGGGGCTATACCTGGCAGCATCCCCCAAGTTAGGGATGCACGGATGTCATTTTTTTTTTTTAGGACGGAGTATGACTTCCGATGCTTTTTGTCAAGTATTCGCCAATTACAGTTACCTATTTTTGGTGTCATGTGATACGTTTTTAAGAGCTTGTTCACACCCATACATGCATGCACGAAAACTGCACAGATTTTACTTGCAGATGCATCAGTCTCGCATCAGTTTCCATGTGAGTTTTTACAGCCTGTGTGGGCCGGTTACAGTGCGATTTGCGAAAAAGTCCTGTGTGCTTTCTGTCCGGTTCAGGTGTGATTTGCTAATCTCATACGATTCTAATTTGGGCCCCTGAACTGCTGAACAAAATCGCACCGAAGCAGGCCTTGAAATTGCACTGCAAACCGGCCCACACATACAGTATCTCACAAAAGTGAGTACACTCCTACACATTTTTGTTAATATTTTATTATATCTTTTCATGTGACGACACTGAAGAAATTACACTTTGCTACAATGCAAAGTAGTGAGTGTACGGCTTGTAGTACAGTGTAAATTTGAAGAAAAGGGGGTGTGATTCCACGCCAAAAATAAAAGGGTTACCACTAAAATTAATATAACTGAACTATATAAAGCTGCTCCTCTAAAATGGTGAAAAACTGGAAATGGTGATGGGAATGTAGGTGGAGGGCGCTAAGAAGAGTTCCTTGTGCTCTGAAGTTGCTCAAATCCCACGACGCACCCTAAGGTGTGACAAATGGGTGAGATAATATAAAATTGACATGTGTCTTGCCTACAATCAAGCATGATGGTGGGAGTGTCACGGTCTGGGGCTGCATGAGCGCTGCCGGCACTGAGGAGCTACAGTTTATTGAGGGAACCATGAATGCCAACATGTACTGTGAAATATTGAAGCAGAGCATGATCCCCTCCCTTTGGAGACCGGGCTGCAGGGCAGTATTCCAACATAACGACCCTAAACACACCTCCAAGATGACCACTGCCTTGCTAAAGAATCTGAGGGTAAAGGTGATGAACTGGCCAAGCATGTCTCCAGACCTAAACCCTATTGAGCATCTGTGGGTCATCCTCAAACGGAAGGTGGAGGAGCGCTGCAAGGTCTCTAACATCCACCAGCTCTGTAATGTCCTCATGAAGGAGTGAAGACGACTTCAGTGGCAACCTGTGAAGCTCTGGTGAACTCCATGCCCAAGAGGGTTAAAGCAGTGCTGAAAAATAATAGGGGCCACACAAAATATTGACACTTTGCGCCCTACTTTGACATTTTCACTTAGGGGTGTACTCACTTTTGTTGCCAGCGGTTTAGACATTAATGGGTGTGTTGAGTTATTTTGCAGGGACAGCAAATTTACACTGGAAATGGTGATAGAAATGTAGGTGGAGGACGCTAAGAGTTCCTCAAAAGGAGCAATATTGTGCTCTCAAGTTGCTCAAATCCTACGACGCACCCTAAGGTGTGACAAATGGGTGAGCTAATATAAAATTGCTGTGAATACAATAAATCGTATAAAGTCCCAATACAAAAATGCTGTGAATACAATGTAGCATAAATTGAAGTCCCAATAGAACGTGAAGTGTGGTCAAATCCAACAGATTATATTCCAAAACTTTTAAAGTGATGTAGATTCAATGTGGTAATAATATCCTTCACCAGAGAAACATCTTCACCCGAAGTGCTCAAGAATAATATTGCGCTTACCACAATGATTTGACTCCTTTAATGAAAAAGGTAGTCAAAGACAGTTTAACAGGATGAATGCCTGCACACTGAAAAGGCATAGACTGGATCTAAGATGTCAACCTCGTAGCCGGATTGCAAACAGGATAAAAACACAAAAAATATCCATAGCGTGATATGTTTATTTAAAAATCAGCATAAAAAAGATAAGCCAAATGGCGTCTTACTTTAAAAGGTGCCTACCCGGCACTGGGGCTGCAATCGTATCAGATTCCTAGGCAGGGGTCTCCCCCGCTAGGCATCCACCAACGGAGTCCTCCCCTCCAGCTCACGCTGATGGCGGAATTAGCAGAGATGTACACGTGACCAGGTACTAGCCGCCGACATACGTGGTTGAGACATACTGGGAGCGTATCGGGACTGTGGCTGCAACAGGTTCAGTTCCGGTTATTTAGTCTTTTTCGTTTTTTATTATCCCCGCGTTCTATTGTTGTTTTAGTCCAATAGCATTGTTTATCAGACTACAAATACCGCGAGCCTTCGACCAGGTACGCCCCCTGATGATGTATTACATACGAAACGTACGTCGGCTGTGAGTCCGTCGGCAGTCGGCTGGGCAGAAAGAGAACAGGTTCTCTATCTAAGGTCCATCCGTCGGACTTCCGACAAAAAAAGTCCGATGGAGGCTACACACGTCCGGACTTTCTGAGACAAAAAGCCTGTTGGACTTTTTTTCTCGGAAAGTCCGGCCGTGTGTACGAGACATAAGTATTCCAAGAAAATAACTTTACAGGTAAAGAAAAAATTCAAAAATTCTGTTTTAAAATGATTTCGATCCAAACAAAAAAAGATATAACCTACGTTTTTTTTTTGCGTCGCTCACACAGAACAAATGTACATGTACTTTCACAGAGCGAATAGCTAAGCAAATTCTTTGTAATTCAGAATCGGCCTCCTAGTGATTTGGATTTAGATCTAGTTTAGGCTCCTTTCACAATAGCCGACTCCAAAGTTACTTTTTTAGAGTCCGACTTTAATACGGCTTTGAAGTGACTTGGAGACTCTGACGTTGAAGTTGTGTCAAAGTCGCATCAAAGTAGAGTAGGAACCTTCTCTGAAGTCGCAGTGACTTCAGTAGCATCAATTCGAACAACTGTCGTAGAGATGCATAGCATTTCACATGTCCTGCGACTTTGGGGTCTCACAAGTCTGATCCTAATAATTCGGCCAAGTGTGAAAGGAGCCAATTCTGGGGGTTGAAACATTTTTGCAGTATTTGTAATTTTTGATTTATGACAAATCGTTTTTAGGAATTTGTCCATTCAGTATCTGCGTTAAGAGATGTTTTTGATTCTTTAAAATGCGATTGCTTGCTATATCAAAATATTTTACGAAATAATTATATGGTGTGCGTGTGTATTGTAGGCAAGAACTGAGATTTGTCTTTTTTTTTTTTTTTTTCTTTTGTCATTTGTTACTCTTCTGCTCTGAAAGCAATCTATACAAGCTGGAATTTGCTATTGCTACATCTTTTTACACTCCTTTACCCCAGACAGATGTCAAACTACACGGGGTGATGTATGTATGCCAAGCTGCTCTGGAGGAAGCTGGCCAGTCATAGGAGGGGGGTCTATTGTCAGCAATTTTCAGATACACTGCTCTCTGCTCACGTAGCACTTTATAGAGTCTGATGCCTGGAGCTGCACGTCTCTCCTGTATGTTGGCTGTGACTCAGGTGTGCCGAGTGCTTCCTCTCCTACTCTGCAAGGCAAAGCTATACACTGCTCTGCTGTCTGTTATGGTAAGATGCTAAACGCTGCAACCTGTCCATTCACATCCTGGTCTCCCTTCTATTTCAGAATTTACTACACAGGAGAAGGAATAGGTTTAGCAACTCTGAAACTTCATAGTGCGCTTTATATCTAACAAAATTAAGGCTGAATATATTTTTAATAACCAAATCGTATTGCTCAGAAAACATTGTTTACTGGTACTTTTAATATGTGCTCCAACACCTACACTTTGATATACCAGTTACCATTTATTTTTATTTGATAATCCTATTTCCATGTTTTGTCTTCTAGGTAGCCTAATTAGTCCTAATGATTCTTCTACAATTCCACACTCGGAGGCTGGTAACCCAGGTTTACTTTGGATTGAAGCCAGGAAGACAAAAGGGCATTGTTGATATGGCACGACCAAGCTCTAGTAAGTATCACTGTGTTGGTAGAAATAACTGTTTAAGACTTTCTTTAAAAGAAAAAAAAAAAGACATTTATGTTTAATGTGGTTTGAATTTTGCATTTTATTTACAATTATAAGGCAACATACATCAAAACTCCAACATTATTTTTTATAAAGGCTGTTGAATAGTCCAAAAGTCAACCCCTGAGAGGCTCTGCAAGCCCCAGCCAGCTTGACTGAGCTGGGTGCAAACTTCTAGCCTGAATAGCAACTGCAACCTATCGAATGTGGTCATGGGTCAGGTATTTTCTCTCTGTCTCTCACGGGCTGAATGCAGTGGCAATTTTGGCTGCAATTTTCGATTTAGTCTTTTAATTACATTTTAGTTTTAGTCCAATTTTTAGTCTTCTGCAAGTGTTTTTAGTCATATTTAGTCTCCAGTACATTTTAATCGACTAAAATCAAATAGGATCGCTCCTGCAGCCGCGCGGACCGCCGCATGTACGGGGGGGGGTCCGATCGGACCCCCGATCCCCCCCAAGGCACCAACGTATATATACGTTGATGTGCCTGTCGGTGCCATTCTGCCGACGTAAATGTACATGCGGCGGTCCTTAAGTGGTTAAATTGTGATGCATTATTTAAGCATTTCTCTACAATTTCCAAACTCCTTATATACTGGTGGAGTGAAAAATCTAACGTATTTATCGGCATATAACATGCATAGGCATATAACACGTACCCTAACTTTAATGCCGCGTACACACGATCACTTTGTGATGGGAAAAAACAACGTTTTCTGTGAAGTAAAAAACGACGTTTTTGAAACGTCACTTTTCAAAGACGATGTTGCCTACACACCATCGTTTTTTTTTTCACAAAAAGCGAGGTTACGTTCACCACTCTTTTTTCCATTGAAGCTCGCTTCATAACTAGCTTCTGGGCATGCGCGGGTTGAAAAACGTCGTTTTAAACAACGTTTTTTGCTACACACGGTGACTTTTTGTGAAACAAAAAACAACGTTTTGAAAACGACACATAAAATTGAAGCATGCTTCAATTTTTTTTTTTTTGTCGTTTTTTTACAAGACATAAAACGACGTTTTCCCCTACACACGGTCAATTAAATTGACGTTTTAAAAACTTATTTTTTTCATCACATAAAGTGATCGTGTGTACGCGGCATAAGAGGGAAGTTTTAGGAAAAAAAAAACTTTCCACAGCCCCCTGCGTATAAGACGCAGGCACAGGTTACCCTCTATTTTCAGGGTAAAAAAGTGAGTGTTATACGCCAATAAATACAGTATGTTATTAGTTGTTATGAAGGTATAAACATGCACTACAGACCAGTGTTAATTTTGACGTAAAATTTCAATTTCGTTTTAGTCTTTTGACTAAAATGGCATTTTAGTTTTAGTCGTATTTTAGTCCTCTCAATTATTTTAGTCGACGAAGTTAGCTTTTTTTTTCTTTTTTTTTTTTCTTGAGCAAACAAAATTCTAGCTATGAATGTGGTTTTGTTTGGGAAAATCCTATTGTAACACACTTGTGCATCACATAATTGAATGTAGAATTCAAAGCCTTGACATATGGCAATTGGGCAAAAAATTTCAGGGTTTTCATATGACATTTGTCAAGTCCATAATGGTATTATGGAATGCTATTACTATTTAAAAATGTTTTTTATCTGTATGGCCAGCTTTAGACAAAGATTAGCTAAATGGCCATAGCTCAATTATCTTTCAGGACCATGGGGCAGTAAAGCTGGTATATACGCGTACCAAATTTTGGTATGTGTGTAGCCCTATCTGTTCAACCGAAGCTGGTCTAATGACCTGCTTCTATTGAATGGTCCTGCTGGAAAACCAGCGGTTGATCAGTGCATGCAGCCAATGGCTGCAGCGCTGAACTGTGTATTCCGATGAGGGATAATCGCTGTCAGAATACAATGGAGCAGTGGTCGCCTTGCAGACCACTAAACTCACAATTTTGAAGCCGCGGACCACTATGAGTTTTACATGCCTTGTACACGCAATGCCCCCTCCCCCTCGATCACACAGCTGCCCTATACACACAATGCTTGGGCTCTCTGCCCCCCCCCCCCGATCACACTGCTGCCTTATACACACAATGCTTGAGCTCTCTGCCCCCTTTCCACTCTGCAACACACTGCTGCCTTACACAGACTCCTCATTATTGGATCTCGTCTCCTTATCCAGCCATGTGCTCAAGCTTTTTGCTCTCTCCCACAGTCTGTAATCAGTGCTGCCATTGAAAGTCCCCTCCTTTTTCCCCCTTTGTGTACTACTCCATCTGAGTTCACACAAGAGCCAGAACTAGAGGAGACATTGGGTATCAATGCGCGTTGAGAGTATTGATCGTGCGCATTGGGAAACAATATTGGGTGGTATACATCCGCCAGGCCACAATGTGGATTTGTGGTAGAGCCGCTGGGGACCACAAAAATGTTCTTGTGGTCCACAGACAGCTGGTTGGCAACCGCTATAATAGAGCAGTGGGGGAGATTCCTGCATCCTCATCATTTGTGTGGATGCAGGGTTCTGAGTTTTTTTTTTTTTTTTTTTTTTTTTTTCAATCAACCAGCAGGTTGAACTCATGTGGGTCACGCCCAGATGTGTGAACGATATTCAAACCACACACTTGGGGTATCAATAATTCTGGCACAAGATATCCTCTGGAAATTAAACTGGTAATCTGTAGAAATGTTAAAAGCATCACCTGTGGAGATTACGTAGCGTAGTTTGCCGTCATTCCATGATTGTGCGCTATTTTAAAGCATGACGTTGAATTCAGTGTATATGCATAGCTCCCAACTGTCCCTGATTTCGAGGGACTATCTCTGATTTGGACCAATGCCCATCTATCCCCCTCTGTGTCCATCTTTCCCCCTCATTTTGGTCTGATCGATTAGTTACTTTTTTTTTTCTTTCAAAGGGTGCTCCCCAGTGCTAAACCTTCCATCCAATTTCTAAATGGCTGTATTTGTACATTTTAAAAGCCACTATAAAGTGTTTGGCTAATGCTCCTTTATGGGTGTGTGGCAGGGGGGTGTATCCTATGCCTATATACATTTTGCTAGTAGGTGTCCCTGATTTCCATCTCAAAATGTTGGGAGGTATGTATATGAGAGAAGTGTTAGAATTGGGCCCCGTAGGCAAGTGGTTAACGCAATACAGTATACATTCAGTTTTTTTTTTTATCACCATACATATTGAATTTACCATAACAATGTTGTAATATTAGATTTCTTGTATAAAAAGTCAGCTCACAATTTATCACACAGGTTAATAAACCTTAGCCTGATTCTAGCTTCGGAATGTTATTGCAGGGTTCTGTAAGGTGTCCATTGAAGAAAACATTAGGGCTAGATTTACACTGCTGCGATCAGACTGCATTATGTAATGCTACTTGGATGTGGTTTGCATGTTCTAAAATTGCTCTGTGCCAAGTTGCATTGATGTGACACTATTGATAACAATGTGAATTTCCTTGTCATGCAATTCTGTGCAACTCAAGACTCATCTAAATTTGCACCAGTGTGAACTAGGCCCTAATGTACCACTGGGAGGAGGAGCTAGAGTTTTTTTATCTATTTTTTTATGAGGAAAAAATTCTGTTGCGTGATAAAGTAAGGCTTGCGGTTGGTAACTCTCTCATTCAAATAACAATATCTCACAAACCGTGTCTATGTATGTGAACTGAATGTTTCAATAGGAATTTTTTATTTCTTTTTTTGAGAAAAAGAACAACGTGCTTGGTGAATTGATTTAATTGAGGGACTGGTTGAAGGACTTTACATCTGGTTCAGAAGTAGTAATTTTAGGATTTTCTACTTGATGTTTTTCACTCCATATTACTATGCACTTGTGTGCATGTGTATCCTACATTAAAGGGGTTATGAAGGTACAATTTTTATCCCCCCCCCCCCCATAAATAGCTTCCTTTACCTCAGTGCAGTCCTCCTTCACTTACCTTATCCTTCGATTTTGCTTCTAAATGTCCTTATTTCTTCTGAGAAATCCTCACTTCCTGTTCTTCTGTCTGTAACTCCACAGTAATGCAAGGCTTTCTCCTTGGTGTGGAGTGTCATGCTTGCCCCCTCCTTTGGACTACAGGAGGGTCAAGACGCCCACTAATACAGCTCCTTTCTCTAGCTGCAATGTAGAGAGCATCCTGACTCTCCTGTAGTCCAAGGGAGGGGGCGAGCATGACACTCCACACCAGGGAGAAAGCCTCGCATTACGGTGTGTAGTTACAGACAGAAGAACAGGAAGTAAGGATTTCTCAGAAGAAATAAGGATATTTAAAAGCAAAATGGAAGGATGAGGTAAGTAAAATTCTACCCTTTACAACCCCTTTTAACAACTGTCTAGTTCAACCATGCTGAACCTGGGTTCCATAGACACTAGGGTTCCTCTGCAAGCTACTATGGGTTCCTCGGGCTGTGACAAATTGAACATGACTGCGTAGTTCTGGGGCCAACACCACATGGCAGAGTCGATGGTATGACACAAATGATCTTTTTAGCCATCTGGAAAGTTGTCATTCTGATGACCAGAACTGTAAAAGGGGCATTCTTCTTACTGGCCACCAATGTAAGGTTCATGTTTCCCCATGAATTGGTTTTAGAAGGGGTTCCCCATGACCTAAATGTCATTTCCAAGCGTTCCTCATGGGTAAAAAGGTTGAGAAAGGCTGTTCTAGTATATTAAAAAATACAAAAATTATAGGAACAGCGCTAAAATCATCATGACATGAATAATGATGTGAAATAATGATATAATAAATATAGAATATCTTATGAATAAGGTGACAAAAAAAGGCTGGTGTGATTAAAGAAAATAATATTCAGAAGTGATCCAATAAATAAAGTCCATAATCAGTGAAGCAAATCAAAGAAATCTTCTTCCACCAAAGAACACCCAGTGAATAAGGTTGTCTCCTTACCACAAAGATTGACCGTATATACACCGGTCAGATGAGCTTAGGGATAATTGTTGTTGGATAAAGTACAGGGATGTTTTCAAAGGCTCATGGGAGAGAAAACAAAAAAACAACCCATGGTGTAGTACGTAGAGAAAAGGGTTTATTCAACAAAAGGACTGAATGGAAATGCACTCACACTTTAGTTGTAGGTACAGCGCGAATGATAATGGAAGATTACGGCATCTCCTCTGCTTCGTGCTAATGTATTAGGGCTCTGTGTTGTGTAATCCGTATCTCGTGGACGTGATGACGCACCACTGCTTAGGCCACGCCTACGCGTTTCGTCATCAAAAGACGTCTGTCATGATTTAGCGCTGTACCTATAATTTTTGTGGGTTACTTTGGTTCAAGTAATTGGTACTGGCAGCTTTTCTTTATATATTTTCACGTATTCATTTATTCTCTACATGTTAGCGCAGTGTTTTTCTCCCTTAGGGGGGATTTGTATGTTCTAGTATATTACCATTGTTCTGTGTAAAGGTCAATGCTTTCATTTTAATTTAGCATGGTTGCCAGCAAGCTAAATCACACATTTTGGCTTATTTTATCTCACAAGAATTACATTTATATAAGATACCCTCAACAGAATTCCCAGCTCTGCCCAACGGGTGTGGACAATATAAAGCCATGTAACGGTGTCACACTTCCCCTGGGAATTTTCTATAATTTAGAATAAACAACCGCCCAGCAAGTAGGTTGGTGACTCTTTCAGGGTTATTTACAAAAGGCAAATCCACTTTGCACTGAACGTTCAATTTCAAGTGCAGTCACTGTAGATCCGAGGGGGACATGCAAGGAGAATAAAAAATAGCATTTTAGCTTGCACATGATTGGATGATTAAATCTGCAGAGCTTCCCCTCATTTCAGATCTACCCCTCAGAGCTATAGTGACTGCACTGGCAGTGCACTTGTAGTGCAGAGTGGGTTTCCCTATAGTAAATCAACCCCTTTGTGTCTCCTTGTAGCAGTTTATGATTGAGCCCCCCCCCCTCCTACAGGACTATAAACTGCTGTAGTCGCCAAGAGGTAGAAAAAGATGGGAGATTATGTATAACGGAGACATGGGGTTCTTTACACATTAAATGGTAGTAACACTGACACTGCATTGTTTTTTTAACCTTACATCATTTCTCGCATGTAATAGATCTGGCTGAATTTCGAGAAGTATTTGCTAAGGCAAAACATATAGCAGTTATTACAGGAGCTGGAGTTAGTGCAGAGAGTGGAGTTCCTACTTTCAGAGGTTCTGGAGGATTCTGGAGGAAATGGCAAGCTCAGGTAAGCATTAGAATCGCATGGATAGCATTTTGTCTGTCTCTATATTTATGAAATCCCTATCAGAGTGATAGATCTGCTAAAGGCATAAACTGAAAATCGGTTCTAATCTGTAAGCTTGTTTATAAAGCTTGGGTATATAAACTGAAGTGTTGTAAACCAGTTGTAGAAGAAAAGGAATCCAAATATGTGCAAAAAGCAGAGATGAGGTTACCCATTGCAACCAATCGAATTAAATGTTTTATCAGTTTAGTTCCAAAATATATTCTTATTGTGGCTCATCCTACCTCTCTGCTTTTCATCAGTCTGCATTTACCAGGTTAGAAACAGTACACTGCTACAATGACCCCCCCCCCTTTTTTTTAAATGTATTTAACCACTACAGCCCCAGGCCATTTTGGTGGTCAAAGACCAGGCCACTTTTTGCGATTCAGCACTGCATCGTTTTAACTGACAATTGCGTGGCCATGCGACGTGGCTCCCAAACAAAATTTACGTCCTTTCTTTTTTCCACAAATAGTTTTCTTTTGGTGGTATTTGTTTTATTTTTTGTGCTATAAGCAAAGATTATTTACTTTTTTTGCTATAATAAATATCCTCCAAAATCATATTTATAACAAATCATTGTCCCCCCCCCCCTCACCTTCCTGGACAGCTACTTGAGAGATGACTGGCTCCGCCCTCTACAGGAAACACAAATCGGATACAATTAAAAAGGCCCCTCCCCTTCGTTTGACCCTCAGGTGTTTTGTGTCTCCAGAACCTCCAGGAGCACCGACACATTTTTTTTGTTTTTCCTAGGTCTGGTAACTGGTTGGCGGACCACCCTGCTCTGGCAACATCCAGTACTGGTTGTAGCCAATTCCTTGGTGTGTTCCATCCCCTGTTTTTTACGGTCAGAAGGTTTTCCTATTGTTGGAAGTACCTGCTTACCTGTGTATGTGGTGGCAACTTCCTTAAGGTTTTTCCCCCAGCTCTGCCTGGTGGAACCCTTGTCTTCCTTGGCTTCACCAAGGTGTACCAAAATGGCTTCGAAGGACTTACGGAGATGCTGCAAGATGGCGCCGGAACCGGAAGTCACCTGACGCACTTTCTGGCGCCGTGTTCATAAGGAACACGGCGCAGTACACCGAGGACATGCTGCCTATTTTCCCCCGGCTGATCTCCACTTACCAATGGAGCTTGAGAACAGGCCTGAGGATGGAGCACCCGCTCGGATGGAACCAGCAGCAACCTCCGGTTCCCATACTGCCCCCAAGGTAAGCCCTTGTCTGTGATTATGCTGCAGGGCACCTTTTACGTATGGGCCTTCTTTTCTTATGGCTCTTGTTTCTGTTTTTTTTTCTAGGATAGACCGATGAAAAATAAATGCTGAAACTGTAGAGCCAGGCTGTCTGATGGATATAAAATGCTTTTTTGTGAAGATTGTATTCCATCTAGGGCTAGTTCAGAGACCTTTTAAAGAGTTAATGTCTTCTATGAAGGAGGTGGTAGCCTACTTCTGGTCTTTTAATGACTGAGCAGAAGGTCTGGGGCCTTCTTCCTCTGGTCCCAGAACTCAAGAGCCTTCAGCTTCAGTTAGACCCCCTCCTTGGTCCGAGATCAGTGATTCTCGCCATGCCTCAGATCTTGAAAAAGGGGAGAACCTGAGCTCCTCATCTGATGGGGATTCCGCATCAGTGGTGGAGGCAAGTAACCCTAAGTTTCTTTTTCCAGCAGAGGATATTTATGAACTTTTAAAATCAATTTATGCCTCTGAACAAATTGAGATACCACAGCAAATCCAATCTGTGCAGGATAGAATGTATAGGGGTCTTCAGGAGCGGAAGTCAAGGACTTTCCCGGTTCACCAGTCACTTAAAGATGTGATTCAGAATGGAAAGAACCTGAAAGGAGGTTGTTTCCAGTCTAAAGGGCACAAAAAAAAATTTCCTTTTCAATCTGATATTGAAGAGACTTTCTTTAAATGTCCTAAGCTTGATGCCCCTATGTCACAGGTTTCTAAAAAGTCAGACATGTTTGAAGACTCAGGGGTCCTTAAAGAGCAAATGGATAGGAAGGCTGACTTTTTGCTGCGTAAGGCCTGAGATGCTTCAGCTTTGTCCTTTGGTCAAGCTGTAGCATCCATCTGTGTGGCTAAGAATTTGGATGTATGGGTTCAGCGTCCGGATGATCTCCCTTCATCCAACACCCCCAAAAAGGAAATTAGGGAGTCCCTCCCACTCAATGCCAAGTCGGTAGCCTTCTTGGCTGATGCAGCTACAGCCTCTGTGAAAGCTGCAGTTAGGTCTTCTGCTCTCATTGATTCAGCCAGGTGAGCGATCTGGCTTAAGTCTTGGGAGGGGGACCTTATCTCCAAGAACAAGCTGTGTCATTCCCTTTGAAGGCAAGCTCTTATTCGGTTCCCTTCTTGGTGGAGGTCCTAGTAAACGATTCCCTTCTTCTCAAAAGAATAAGCCACAGAATAAGAAGCCTTTTTCAATTTCCAGAACAAAGTCAATTTTGGAACCAACAGGCAAAGAAAAGGTAGTCTTTTAACAAAGATGAGCAGAAGAAGGGGACTCTCTTTACTCCTTCAGCCCCTTCCAAAAATCCCCAGTGACTCTAGGATATGGGGTAGGGGGAAGGTTGTCCCATTTCGTCAAAGAATGGGCAGAAATTTCCGACAATTCCCTTATCCTTCAAACTTTGGAAAGGGGTTACAGGTTGGAATTCAATTTTTCTTTTTTTAATCTGCCAAGAAACCAAGAAAGACGGCAAGCCATGTTGAATCTAGTTTCCATGTGGGAAACAGAAGGGGTCATATCCCCTGTTCCGGGAAATTCTGGGGATCTTATTTCCGAGACGGAGTTCCTTATCCGGGATCTGCAGTTGGTTTTGCGGACCTTTCAGAATCTGGGGTGGAAAGTCAACGGAAGTCTTTTCTGGTACCCTCCCAGAGCATACTTTTTCTGGGTTATCTAATGGACTCTGTTGCTCAGAAGATTTTTCTTGCCACGTAGAAAGTTTTGAAACTTCTTCTCGCCGTGCAGGCCTTCAAATTGCTCCCACAGACCTCACTTTTGGTCGATCATGCAGTTATTAGGTTTAATGACTGCAGTCAACCCAGGGGTGCCCTGGGCCCGATTACACTCCAGACCCCTTCAGGCGTTTCTCTTGCATCATTGGGATCGCAGGAAGGATACTTTAGAACAGCTAGTTCAGCTGCCAAGATAGGATTTTCTCAATCTCTTCTGGTGGGAGCAGCGGGAACACGTGCAGGGAGGGAAGAACTGGGCGCAACATGCTCCAGTAAAGGTTACTACAGGCGCCAGTCTGTGGGGCTGGGGTGCGCACTCTCAGGGCTGGCAGGCCCAGGGAGCTTGGTTACCAGAGGAGGCAGGCCGGTCCTCAAATTTCAGGGAACTGCTAGCTGTAGGGAAAGCTCTCTTGGCTCTGCAAGAGAGGCTCTGTTCAAAAAACCTATTGTTTTTTTCAGACAATGCCACTATGGTGACTTCAGAGACATCTGTGCAGGTTTTGAAATCGCAAAAAGTAGTACAGGAACTACTTTTTGAAATCGGTGCAGCGCCGCAGATGCGGCGTCGCACCGATTTAGGACTGTGCCATTGCCGGCAAATGCCGCCGATTTGAAATGCGATTTGGCATCTCAAATCGTACCAGTGTGAACCAGGTCTTGGTGTCACTTTAATTGAACAAGTTGAAGTTAGAAGCTGATTGGGTACAGCTGCACCAGGTTTTGCACTCTCCAGTTTTAGCAAACCAAGCCATAGTGTCCCCATTCATTTCTGTTGCCACTTCCATAGTACAGTTCTAAGTAAAGTTAAAGTGTAAATATCTACATTTTTACATGGCTAGTGTTTTAAACTCCATCGCCAAAAAAAATTCTCTATACAGATGGACACATCTTGCTGACATAATTTATGTAATATTAAAGCTGCTTCTATTATTTCATCCTAGCACTTGGCAACACCAGAGGCATTTGCCAGGAATCCCTCTCGTGTTTGGGAATTCTATCATTACCGCAGAGAAGTCATGCTGACAAAAAGTCCAAACCCAGCACATCTAGCCATTGCAGAGTGCGAATCTCGGCTCAGCAAGCAGGGAAGGAAGGTGGTGGTGATAACACAGAATATTGATGAGCTGCATCGCAGGGCTGGGACACGCAATCTCTTTGAAATACATGGTAGGCTGGAAACATTTTGTGATTGTCCCTCAATAACCAGATACTACTAAAACATGTATTTCTTTCTCGTACATCACGGGACACAGAGCGGCATATTCATTACTATATGGGTTATATGGAGTACCTTCAGGTGTGGACACTGGCAATCTCAAACAGGAAGTCCCCTCCCTATATAACCCCCTCCCCTAGAGGGAGTCCCTCAGTTTTTTCGCCAGTGTCTTGGGTGTTGGTCACGGAATAGCTTTGCTCCACATCCTTGGGATTAAGGGCGGGCTAACCGGATCTGTCCAAGGAGCCTCAGTGCCAAAGTGGACAGTACCCGGGCCCCAAGCCGTGGGGTTTTGCCTATAATGCTCCTCTTTGGAGGGCTGGACCCTGGGCCCAGGACTTGGAGTTTGTAAAAACCATAAGTTCCTGTTTGCCAGGGTGCTATATAGGTCCAGGACAGTGGGTACCTTCATAGGACCCCAGGGCCTGAAGGTCTACTACGCTACCCACGGAGATGGGAGAAGATTGGATCAGTTTGCTGGACAAACATCCTGCAGCATGGAGCAGGTAAGGGGGAGCCTGCGGGACTTGGTTCGACAGCAGGCTCTCCGGGGTAACCTAAAAAGGGGGATAGCCTAAGTATGCTCTGCATGGGCAACCTTGCTCACTATGTCTAGAAGAGACAGGATGACACCCTTTTCTCCCCCATCACTAGGTCCCCCCTGTCTAAATATGTGTTGCTAGCTAAACCTGCTGTTTCTTCCTAGGGCTAGTAAGGATCCCTAGGGGCCTTTGGAGAGTCCTACCTGGCCGGGGGTTTGAATCTGCCGCCTGTTTCTGCGTTCCTGGATCTCCAGCAGCGCGGCTCCTCCATGTTCCTCCTGTTTCCGGCATACACGCACGCGCGCGCGCGCGTGCACGCGCGCGTCTTATTGACGTTTTTCGCGCCGTTCAGACAGGAGGGCGGGGGGGGGGCGTGCCTGCGGCGTCATACAGGGGCGCGCCTTTGTGCTGTTATAGACAGAAGGCATTGTCAGTGCTCAGTCTGAGGCTGATTTTCAGAGGAGAGGACGCAGAGCGGCAGAACAGTGGCTCCTGGTGGCGGAAGAGGGGTAGTACATGTGGACTTTGTTCCAATGCCTTTTTTGTTAAGCCAAAAAATCCCCCTTTTTTTGCAGCAGGTTGGAGGCTGGCAAACTTAGTTTGGGGTCACTGTATGTTGTCAAAGTAAATATATAATATATATTTAAGAAAAAAAAAAAAAAAAACATACGGGATCCCATCAGTTTTTGGGGCATTAGTGATCTATTGTCCCCTAAACTCTGGTTTTGTACTCCTGCCCACTACAGTCTGTTGTGTGGGCGGAGTCCCTCGATTTTGTATTATGGCTTCCAAAGGTTCGGGGTCAAAGGGTACAAAAAAGACCAAAAAACAAAAGGGTTCCCTTTCTGATTCCGATATGCCGATACTTTCCCCGCAACTTATTAACATAAAAGGTGCCTTGGATGAGCCATTAAGGGGATCTGGTGCGGAGGCTGGCCCAGATCAGCCCAGCCCTGTGTTTATCACAGAGGAGATGCTAGCCGTATCCCTAGGGGGGCTAGAAGAGAGAATAGCAGCATTGATCGCTAGAGCTATTCCTGGTAAAAAAAAAAAAAAAAAAAAAAACGTGTTAGATCCCCATCACCAAGAGGTGTATCCTCAGATGCTGAGATTCTCTCTCCGGAGGAATTAGAATCACAGGAGGATCAACTAGACCGGAACCAAGAGGGTTCAGGGATTGAGGGGTCTGCCTCGGAGGAACCATTTTCAGACTCCCAGACAGAAAGACTGTGGGTACAGTCTTTGACGGACATGGTCCGCTCGGCATTTAGTTTACCATGGCCAGAGCCTCAGGTTCCTCCGGTATCCTCTCTGGGCTCTTTGAAAGCTCCGTTAAGCAACGCAGTTTTTCCAGTCCATCCTCTTTTGGAGGAATTGATCTTTCGGGATTGGGTACGCCCGGACAGGATTTTTCTGCCACCGAAAAGATTTGCGGTCATTTACCATGGAGGAAAAATTCTCCAAGAGGTGGAGGCTCCCAGTAGTGGATGCAGCCATCTCATGTGTGAATAAATCACTAACTTGCCCGGTGGAAAACATACATATGTTTAAAGATCCGGTTGATAAAAGGTTAGAGACACTTTTAAAAGCATCCTTTGCTACGGCAGGAGCAGTGGTACAGCCAGCTGTGGCTGCGATTGGTGTTTGTCAGGCGTTAAAAGACCAGACAAAGGAAATGTTAAAGGACATGCCTACCCAACAAGCAGAAGAGTTTTCTGACATTCCCAGAGCTCTGTGTTTTGCTGTAGATGCTATAAAAGATTCCATCCAGCAGGCCTCTCGGTTATCACTATTTTTGGTACACATGAGAAGGCTCTTATGGTTGAAGAACTGGGCGGCGGAGCCCCCATGCAAAAAAAGCTTCTGGCAGGGTTTCCCTTCCATGGAGGACGACTCTTCGGAGAGGATCTGGATAAATATATTCAGACCATTTCAAATGGCAAGAGTACCCTTTTACCGGTCAAAAAGACATTCCGGGCACCTACATTTAAAAGGCAGCTCTTTCCTGTCTCGGGGCCCTCAAATTCCAGGCAGTATCGACGGCCGCCTGCACGATCCAACGTTAACGGTAGATCGCAGGGACAGGCCCCTGGGGGTAAGAGGCCGTGGTATCGCAAGCCGACAAAGACAGCCCCTAAGTCTGCCTTATGAAGGGGCGCCCCCACTCTCACGGGTGGGGGGAAGGCTTCGTTTCTTCTCAGAAGTTTGGGAAGCCAAGATCCCCGACAAATGGGTCCGGGCATCTGTAACCACAGGTTACAGACTGGAGTTTCTAAGGTATCCTCCGCCTCATTTTCAGGAATCAAGGCTACCAAGGGATCCAGCAAGGAAGGCCTCAATGCTGGCAGCTTTGGATCACCTGCTTTGCCAGGACATAATTATAGAAGTGCCAGCCCAAGAGCAAGGGCTAGGTTTCTATTCCAATCTCTTTGTCATACCAAAGCCCAACGGCGATGTCAGGCCAATCTTGGACCTAAAGAGGTTAAACGGTTTTCTAAGGGTTCGTTCCTTCCGGATGGAATCCATCCGGTCAGCAGCCGCCGCGCTTCAGAAGGACGATTTTCTGGCCTCCATAGACATAAAGGATGCTTACCTTCATGTACCAATCTGTCAGTCGCATCAAAGATTTTTACGCTTCGCGGTGGGGCAGCGACACTTCCAATTCAGGGCGCTCCCCTTCGGGCTGGCCATGGCCCCCGGGTATTCACGAAGATCCTAGCCCCAGTTCTGGCCAATTTAAGGATCCAAGGGGTCACAGTCCTAGCATACTTGGACGACCTTTTAATCATAGATCACTCACGACCGGGTCTGCAAAAGGCAGTAAACCTCACGGTTCGGTACCTTGAAGAATTCAGCAGGGTCCTAAAACCGGGGAAAGTCAGCGTTCCAGCCTACAAAGCAGTTGGAATACCTCGGCATGAGGTTAGACACAGAACAGCAAAGAGTGGTCCTGCCCCTGGTAAGATCGAGGCTAGCAAGGGATTGGTTCAGTTGGTTCTAAACAAGAAAAAACCAACTATTCGCCTGTGTATGCGATTACTAGGCAAGCTATTGGCCACGTTCGAGGCAGTACCATACGCTCAGATCCACACTCGCGTCCTACAGGCAGCCATTCTAGCAGCCTGGGGCAAGAGGGCACATGCCTTAGAGTCCCCTTTGACGCTATCATCAAGGGTCCGACAAAGCCTGGCCTGGTGGTTGAACCCCCAGAATCTTCTAAAGGGAAAAATCCTTCAGCCCTGTTGTCTGGAAGGTAGTTACCACAGACGCCAGCCTGGCAGGCTGGGGGGGGAGCGGGCTTCGAGGGGTCCTCTCGCCAGAGAACTGGGGTGAAAGCAGAGAGGCAGCTCCCCATTAATATCTGGGAGATCAGAGCTGCTCGCCTAGCCCTTCTGGCATGGACCTCCAGATTAAAGGGGTTCCCGGTGAGAATCCAGTCAGACAATGCCACGGCGGTGGCATACATAAACCACCAAGGGGGAACCAGGAGTCAGGCCGCTCAAGAGCTTGATTTTCCAGTGGGCAGAGGTTCATGTACCCTGCATTTCGGCGATATTCATTCCCGGAGTAGACAACCTGCAGGCATACTTCTTAAAGTCGCCAGAGTCGGTTGCCAGGGGAGTGGTCTCGGCATCCCCAGGTCTTTCAGACAATCTGCCAGTGGTGGGGAATGCCGGACGTAGATATAATGGCATCCAGGTTCAACAAGAAACTAGACAGGTTCGTGTCTCGAGCGAAGGATCCTATGGCCTGCGGAACCGATGCGTTGGTTTGCTCTTGGCATCAATTCAAACTTCTGTATGCATTCCCTCCGCTACAGTTACTTCCTCGCCTGTTGCGCAAGATCAGAGTGGAGCACAAGCCAGTCATTCTAGTAGCTCCGGCTTGGCCCCGGAGGACTTGGTACTCACTAGTCCTGAAGATGGCAGTGGGAGATCCTTGGACTCTTCCTCTACAACCAGACCTACTCTCACAAGGCCCGATCCTCCACCCTACATTACAGCGTCTAAATTTGACGGCCTGGAGGCTGAATCCCTGATTCTCAGGGGTAGAGGTCTGTCTAGGCAGGTAATTCCTACCCTGATTAGGGCTAGAAAGCCGGTCTCCAGGGTGATTTATTACAGGGTGTGGAGGAACTACGTAGGCTGGTGTGAATCCAAAAGATGGAATTCCCGTAAATATACTATTGACAGGGTGTTAAGTTTTCTCCAGCTAGGAGTGGATAAAGGCCTGGCACTAAGCACAATCAAGGGACAGATCTCAGCTCTGTCAGTGTGGTTTCAGAGGCCGCTGGCCACCCACTCGCTGGTAAAGACCTTCTTACAGGGGGTCTTGCGTATTAATCCTCCTGTCAAGTCACCACTTTGTCCATGGGACTTAAATCTTGTTCTGTCATCCCTACAGAAACAACCCCTTGAGCCGTTGGCTGAGGTACCTTGATTTTACTGACTAGAAAGTCGGTATTTCTGATCACCATAGTCTCGGCCAGGAGAGTATCGGAATTGGCAGCCTTATCTTGTAAGGAACCATATCTCATTTTGCATAAGGATAGGGCGGGGTTCCGTCCTCATCCTTCCTTTCTACCAAAGGGTATATCCAGTTTCCACCTGAACCAGGATGTGGTACTTCCATCCTTCTTCCAAAACCCACCTCTAGAAAGGAGGGGTTGCTGCATACGTTGGATATTGTCAGGGCCATAAAGGCCTATCTTAAAGCTACAGAGAAGGTTCGGAAAACAGATGTGGTGTTCGTTTTACCGGAAGGACCCAAGATGGGTCAGGCAGCTGCTTGATCCACCATCGCAAGATGGATTAAACAATTAATTGTTCGGGCCTGCGGTTTGAAGAGGTTGCCTCCTCCTTTGTCGGTAAAAGGGCCCATTCTACCAGGGCCATGGGCACCTCCTGGGCAGCACATCATCAGATCTCTATGGCTCGAATATGCAAGGCAGCAACGTGGTCATCAGTCCACACGTTTACAAAATTTTATCAATTGGACGTAAGAAGGAATGCGGATACAGCCTTTGGGCAGTCAGTACTACAGGCCGCGATTCAAGCTCCTCAGGATCTGAGGGGGCTCCCTTGATTTGATTTGAGATTCACATTTCTCGTTTAAGTTGGATTTACTAGTATCTGAGTATACCTCTAAAATTAAATCCTTCTTTGGAAGATGTCTCCCTCCCCTCATTAAAGCATTGCTTTCGGACATCCCATATAGTAATGAATATGCCGCTCTGTGTCCCGTGATGTACGAGAAAGAAAAAGGGATTTTTAAATACAGCTTACCTGTAAAATCCTTTTCTTGGAGTACATCACGGGACACAGAGCTCCCACCCCTCTTTTGGGTGACCATTTTGGGAGGCATACTGCTTGCTACAAAACTGAGGGACTCCCTCTAGGGGAGGGGGTTATATAGGGAGGGGACTTCCTGTTTGAGATTGCCAGTGTCCACACCTGAAGGTACTCCATATAACCCATATAGTAATGAATATGCCGCTCTGTGTCCCGTGATGTACTCCAAGAAAAGGATTTTACAGGTAAGCTGTATTTAAAAATCCCTTTTTTATGACTTGCTTTATAGTAAGCCCCCATTTATACTTGAATGTAAGCCTTTTAATGCAATTTTGAAGCTTTTTTTTGTGCGCTTTTTTCAGCAATTTTCTTGTTTTTATTTTTTATTATTATTTTGGCCAATGAAAAGCAGTGTCATATGTGTTGTATGCCACCCTTGTTCTTGTATCTGCTTTTTTTTTTTCTGTGTGGTTTCTTGCACTGTGAGAGCACTTGGGCTATGCTAATTTCTTCCCATGCCTTCTGTTGCTTGCCATGGCTCTTGTAATGGACATCACTGGGGTTGTACAGGTGTTTTGTGTGCCCTCCACTTCCAGCATGGACACTCCGAAGTATCCAGTTTTGTTCATGGGCATGAGGCTGCCAGGAGATGGAGATCAGGTGCAGAATATGTGAAAAAATGTGCTCGATTGCTTTAGAGCTGCAACTAACGATTATTTTCATAATCGATTAATCGGCCGATTATTTTTTCGATTAATCGATTTAATCGGATAAAATCATTAAAAAAAGTAATGTGAAATTTTTTCGTTTATTTAACAGTAATAATGAAAAAACATGTTACACTCAAACGGCAGATTAAAAAACGTTTAACATTAACATTACACAACTTTGCAGCAGTACTATTCCTACCCGGGAACACCAATGCTGGGGCACTATTCCTCCCGGGAACACCAATGCTGGGGCACTATTCCTCCCGGGAACACCAATGCTGGGGCACTATTCCTCCCGGGAACACCAATGCTGGGGCACTATTCCTCCCGGGAACACCAATGCTGGGGCACTATTCCTCCCGGGAACACCAATGCTGGGGCACTATTCCTCCCGGGAACACCAATGCTGGGGCACTAATCTTCCCGGGAACACCAATGCTGGGGCACTAATCTTCCCGGGAACACCAATGCTGGGGCACTATTCCTCCCGGGAACACCAATGCTGGGGCACTATTCCTCCCGGGAACACCAATGCTGGGGCACTATTCCTCCCGGGAACACCAATGCTGGGGCACTATTCCTCCCGGGAACACCAATGCTGGGGCACTATTCCTCACGGGAACACCAATGCTGGGGCACTATCCCTCACGGCAGTTAGGTGCCAGAAAATGCGCCCCATCCCGACGAGCTTGCGCGCAGAAGCGAGCACATACGCATGAGGTATCACCGCGATTGTTGGAGCGAGAGCAATAATTCTAGCTCTAGACCTCCTCTGTAACTCAAAACATGCAACTTGTATTTTTTTTAAACTTCGCCTATGGAGATTTTAAAGGGTAAAAGTTTGACGCCATTCCATGAACGGGCGCAATTTTGAAGCGTGACATGTTGGGTATCAATTTACTCGGCGTAGCATTATCTTTCACAATCTAAAAAAAATTGGGATAACTTTACTGTTTTATTTTTTAATTAAAAAAATAAAAAATCCAAAAAAGTGCGCTTGTAAGACCGCTGCGCAAATACGGCGTGACACAAAGTATTGCAACGATCGCCATTTTATTCTCTAGGGTGTTAGAATAAAAAAAATATATAATGTTTGGGGGTTCTAATTATAGGGAAGGAGATGGCAGTGAAAAATTACATTACAGTTGCTGTTTAACTTGTAATGTCAAACGGCCACCACCAGATGGCGCCAGCTCACAGAAGGAAGAGCTTGGGACTTCACAAGGCCGCAAAGCCGCGGCCTCAATTAGCGCTTGCCGCGGACCCACGGCGATCGCGCGGTGGAGGTGGTGGGGGCGCACGGAGACACACGATCCTGTGCCTCCGTGCACCCCCACCTCCCCCGCTGCTCGATCGCGGCGTGCCCGCGGCAAATGGTAATTGAGGCCGCGGCTTTGAATGGGCGGAAGGGCGGACCGATTATTCGATAATGAAAATCGTTGACAACGATTTTCATTATCGATTATTATCGATAATATCGATTAATCGTTTCAGCTCTAGATTGCTTATATCATGCGCTCCAGTTTAAGTCTATGGAGCCAAAAATTTGCAATTCTGTTGGAGAAAAGCTCACATATTTTTCATGTGACAACACTCAGGTGTAACTGGGTACCACTGGATATTATAGGAATATTTATGTTGAGTGTTTGTCGTGCTTCTGAAAACGTGCAACAAGTTCCTCGTGTGAATGGGAGATTGTGTGTGTGTTTTTTTGCGACTAAATAGTATCGGTCCTTTAAGTAATGCTTGTAATCAAGCATATAGCTTAGAAGTGTATTTATTATCTGTATTTCATTTTGAATTAGGTAGCATATTTAAGACCCGTTGTAACACTTGTGGCAGTTTGAAGGAAAATTACAAGAGCCCTATATGTCCTGCTCTTGAAGGAAAAGGGTAAGATTTTCTCATGAACTTTATGTTTGCATCTATTTTTTCAGGTTGGGTTTGAGCTAGACCACACCATGGGCAAGCCCCTCTCTTAAGCTAGTAGCTTGTAGTGGGTCATTGGTACATTCTAAAGCCTAACCATTCTGAAATGTTTTGAGTAGGGATGCACCGAAATTTCGGCTGCCGAAACATATCGGCCAAAAATGGTGGTTTCGGCACGTTGCCGAAAGAAAAATAAACGTTAATAATGGGGCTGGGTGCCACCCGTTTAGGGGGTGTTGTTCTGGAGTGCCCCAGTACTCTCCTCTCTCCTTCTCCCTCTCCTTGTCACGATCTCCATGTGTCATGGAGCTGAACTGCACAGACTGCAGTAACAATGTCCCGCCTCCTGTGACAGACAGCACACTGATCCAATGGTGGTCATGTGAAGTGATTACAGGAGGCAGGACATTGTTACTGTGACTCAGGCAATTCAAATACAGCTCGGTGACACATGGAGATCCCCGCTCTGAATTGGGCACTGGCAGGCTGCATGACGGGCACTAGTAGGCTGCTGGGCACTGGTGAGACACAGGCAGGCTGCAAATGATGGGCACTGGTGAAGCTGCTGGGCACTGGTAGGCTGCTGGGCACTGGTGAGGCACAGGCAGGCTGCAAATGATGGGTACTGGTGAAGCTGCTGGGCACAAACAGGCTGCATATGATGGGTACTGGTAGGCTGCTGAGCACTGGTAAGGCACAGGCAGGCTGCAAATGATGGGCACTGGTGAAGCTGCTGGGCCCAAACAGGCTGCATATGATGGGCACTGGTAGGCTGCTGAGCACTGGTGAGGCACAGGCAGGCTTCAAATGATGGGCACTGGTGAAGCTGCTGGGCACAAGCGGGCTGCATATGATGGGCACTGGTAGGCTGCTGGGCACTGACAGGCTGCATATGCTGGGCACTGGTGAAGCACAGGCAGGCTGCATTTGATGGACACTGGTAAGGCTGCATTGATCTTCTGTACCATGTCTGCAGTCTCTGACCATCTCCTGCATCATATCTGCTAGAGGTGCACTGCAGGAAATTTTTGCTAATACTATTAGCAATGTGTTATATAAAAATGTATACATTTTATTTAAAATGTATAATTTTTTTTTTTTTTTTCAAAACTGTTCATTTTTGTATCGTTTTTTTGCCTAGTGTATTCTTCATTTTCATTATCGGCACCAAAATTTCCATTCAGTGCACCCCTAGTTTTGAGTACTATTGTTAAAGGTACACATTCTAGTTTTTAACAGAAGTATTGTCAAAGCTTTTTTGGGCCTACTTCTCTTGTGAGTCACAGAAGTGGACTTATTTTTTCTCTCCTGTGATCCAGTGTCGCCTTATAACAGGCTATTGCCTGCTGTCAGCTGATGTTAGAAAACCATCCTTCTGTAAAGATCCTTACCATATTTTTGGGATCCACTCAGCTGCCTGATTGACAGCTGGCTTCTGCTCTCAGCACATGGATGAGAACTGAAGCCATGTGTGCCCACCCCCTCTCCTGCCCAGTGAGTGCTGAGGGGTAGAGAAGCGACTGTCAGTCACTGCTCTCTATTTGGAGCAGACATGTGAATTGAGCGATCAGCAATTATGTGATAGCTCGGTTCTCTGTCTTGGGGCCAATGTAGTACAGCTGCAACATCATACCGATGCTGCAAGATAGAGGCAAGAATGAAGATGGGTTTTTTTTTTTTTTTTGTGCCTCCCATACATGTTCTTTAACATTATGACTCTAAGGACAGGTCCTAACTGCTTTAGATTCTATGTGGCTAATTTTGTGCACCTAGCTCACCTGTATGCTAGGTTCCAATAGTTCCCAGTATCCTCCTCTTCTATATGCCTCTGAATTTATGCCTGCAAATGTACAGGCAATAATGTTAATTCGTTAGAGCGCTGACTTTTTTCAAGACCACTGCAACTCTGTCCATCACTGGTCTAGGGCATGCACTCCAGATGTGATCAGTAGAAGTCTAATGCAGGCTGATGTACTGTGATTTAAGCGTGTTGGTTCTGAACGAAGTGTCTGCTTTAACTACCATATTTATTGGCGTATAACATGCACAGACGTATAACGCGCACCCTGACTTTAAGGCTGCATTCACACCTGAGCGTTTTTTCACCTAAAGCGCGACGCTCAAAGACGCTAGAGGGGAAAAATAACATTATTTTCTATGGAGATGGTTCACATCTAATGCCTGAAGCTCAAACAAGTCCTGGACCCTTTTTTGTTGCGTGTATCGGGCGTTTTACATTACTGACAATGACCTGTACAAAACCGCTGTGTAAAACGCAGTGTTTTATCGCGGGGAAAAACGATGCAGTTTGTCGTGGCAAATTGCGGGCAAAAAGGCTCAGTTTACCCTCTTTTTAGGGTAAACAAGTGAGTGTTATACACCAATAAATACAGTAATCTTTTTATTATTAATCAGGGCAGGCCCGAGAATTGATGACACCCCACAGTGTAGAAGTGACCAAGTAGATCGACCAAATGCAAAGCTCTCAGAAGGCCTGAAGTTTTTTTAACTATGCTGATAGTTGTGCATTTTGCTACATTGTCTTATGTAATGGGATATAACATGTCGGTCTTCTTTCTTTGTTTCCGTTAGTGCTCCTGAACCTGAAGTGACTGATGCTGCTATTCCAGTAGATGACTTACCAAGGTGACGCTAGATATTTTTTATTTTATTTATTTTTTCAGTTTTATAAAAAAAATTAACTGATTGTCAGAAAACAATATATATAAGCCGGTTTCCATGAATCCAGGGTAAGAAGTAAAACAAAGTTCTTAAAGTAAACAATGTCTTGTATCTGCTTCCAGGTGTGAAGAAAATGGCTGCCGCGGTCTCCTCCGACCTAATAGTGTATGGTTTGGTGAGACTCTGGATTCCACTCTTCTTGGAGAAGTGGAGAAAGAGTTGGAAACATGTGATTTGTGTTTAGTGGTAAGTGATATTTGGGATAAAAAAAAAAAAGATTTTTATTCACTTCAGAGCAAAGATGTGCTCAACACATCTTAGCTATGTCTTAGTGATTGTGTCCCATTTAAAAAAAATCCATCATATGTATATACTACGTTGTGTGTGTTTTGTGTTTTTTATTTTTTTATATCCTATTATGCAGTGATCCTATTTGTTATAGTCATAATGTCACATGCATTCCCTTGCAGGTTGGAACTTCATCAGTTGTCTATCCTGCTGCCATGTTTGCACCACAAGTGGCTGCTCGAGGAGTGCCTGTTGCTGAGTTCAACATGGAAAGTACACCTGCAACTTTGGGCTTTACGTAAGAACTTTGTTGTATTCTTGCTAGATCGTTATGAAGGACAGCAGTTTTCACAAATCTGAATGTAAACATACTTTAGATTCTACAGTTTACATGTTTAGCCTTTACATGACATGGCATGTTGCTGCGCCTTCTTTAATTGGTCCGGAGAAGAATTAAAGAGGTTGTAAAAGTTTTTTGTTTTTTATTTTCTAAATAGGTTCCTTTAAGCTAGTGCATTGTTGGTTCACTTACCTTTTCCTTTGATTTCCCTTCTAAATGTTTTTTTTTTTCTTTTACTGAATTTCTCACTTCCTGTTTCTCCTCAGTAAGCTTGCCCCCCATCATCCGAGCCGTTCTGCCTGGGGGTTAGTCAGCGTGCTTGCCCCCTCCTGTGGGACTACACAGTGTCTCCCTGCAGGGATGTAGTCCCAAGGGAGGGGGCGAGCACGCTGACTAACCCCCAGCCAGAACGGCTCGGATGATGGGGGCAAGCTTACTGAGGAGGAACAGGAAGTGAGAAATTCAGACAAAGAATGGAAATCTAAGGAAAAGGTAAGTGAACCAACAATGCACTAGCCTAAAGGAACCTAATTAGTAGGGTTGTCTCAATACCACTTTTTTAGGACCGAGTTTAAGTACCGATAATTTTTTTTCATGTACTTGCCGATACTGATTACCGATACATTTTTTTTAAATGTGTTCATGTCCCCACAAATGCAGCCATGTCCCCACAAATGCAGCCATGTCCCCACAAATGCAGCCATGTCCCCACAAATGCAGCCATGTCCCCAAAGAGAAAGCCAAGCGCTCTCCCAAACACCCCCGCCGCCATCTAGTTGATCAGCGCGGGGAACATTACAGCTTTTATTTGAATAGCTGTGTGTTCCCCGCCACGCCTCGCCATATATAGCCCCTCCCCCTTGTCCGGGCACTTTGATAGACAGATTACCTATCCAATCCGCCCCTTCTCCACCCACTCTCTGGAGAAAAAAAAAAGTATCGGGTGAAGCATACAAACCTTTACAAGCCCTTTTAATTGCAGTTGGTGTGAACATTATTAGGCTGTGGTTTAATTCACAAAGCTAAAACACCAGAATTGGTTTCTTCTCTTTAAAACGCGTGACGGCTCTTTTCATATAAGTGTTTGGTTATCAGCGCAACTTTCTGAATATAAATAAAGAAATAACTTCAACTGATAATAGCGAATAAACAAAGTGCACAATATCAAAATAGTGTGAACAACTAATTATTGTGCCGTGTAAAAAGTCCTTCCACATAATGTGTTCAACTGGTGTGTTAAACAATTCTTCTTCACAATTCTTGTAAACGTAATGCTCCCAGAGCTCTTGCCTCAATGAGGAATACAGTTGGCCTTATCTATCTCCTAGGGCAGGGGTAGGCAACCTCGGCTCTCCAGAGGTTTTGGAACTACATTTCCCATGATGCTCAACTACACTGCAGAGTGCAAGAGCATCATGGGAAATGTAGTTCCAAAACATCTGGAGAGCCAAGGTTCCCCATCACTGTCCTAGGGTCAGGAAAATTCTCCAAATCCTAATCTCTCAAGGAAAAGTTGGTTCCTGATAGTGCTGATTTCAATTGGGGGGTCTCCACTGGTGATGGCGACTTTCAAACTCGCAATCATATAGTGGTTTCATGGTTTCTAATGTTATGTAAGGATAAATAAAAAACCTCCAATAGTGTAAAAACGTATCGATAAACAAACAAGATTTATTAAAGGCCAAATGGTCTATTACATTTAAAAGGGTATTTAAAAGCATATAAGTGCAAGCAGTGCGTGGTAAACAGTTCCCCAGATGAAGCCACATGTTGAAGCTCTTGGTGCTTTATATGGTATAAAAAATAAATGAAAGGGAAATGTTTGGCTTTGTTAAATTTATTATAATCTGAACTAAAAAACAAAACAAAAAAAAAACCTGTAAAAATATTTTAGATGCAGTCAATTTGAAATATTGCACATACACGGTCAGCAGGTGGAACTTTGTGTGTTTCTCTTTGCCACACCTTGAATAAAAGCTCACTGTTAACAGAGATTATTCGCTCAAGGTGGAGTGTTCCAGGACTGCTCAGTTTAAAATACAATGAAAAGAGTTTTTGCCTAAAAGAAGACAGTTACTGCCATGCTACTCGGAAGCAATCCCATAGTGTTCTGTGAATCCTTTGTCATTTATTAACTGCTTACTGACCAGCCGCCGCAGTTTTACGGTGGCAGGTCGGCTCTGCTGGGCGAGAGCACGTAGTATAACGTCACCTCGCCCAGCAGCCAAAAAGGCGCGTGTGCTCGCCCCCGTCTCCCGTGCGTGCAGAGCGAGGACCGGTCCTCGGTACAGAGCGAGGATCAGAAGCTGTGTGTGTAAACACACAGCTCCCGGTCCTGTCAGGGGAGAAATGCCTGACCGTCTGTTCATACAATGTATGAACAGCGATCAGTCATTCCCCTAGTGAGTTTACCCCCCCCCTACAGTTAGAACACACCCAGGGAACATACTTAACCCCTTTCCCGCAGGCTTGCTCCCAAGTCCTGCTGCAGCATCCATTGACAGACAGCAGGACTCGGCTTCGGCTCCCGAGTCACAGGAATTGATTGACGGCAGTGGAAGCCAATGGCTGCGCTCCTATCAATCTATCCAGTGAGGACCTGAGACAGAGGCTGGAGCTGCTGTGCTTATCCCTGTTGATGGAACAATCAGATTAAGGTAACTAAAATGGGGAGGGAGGGTGGTTCTGGAATAGAATGCATTAAGGTGAAGAACCGCAAGGGTTTACAACCCCTTTAATTAATTGTAAGGACTCCTTCATACTTCTCTGCTCTAGTGCCTTGTATTATCGCAATAAACCCTTTTTTCTAATCCAGTGCACTACCATGTACAGTAGTTATTGTGCATTGTAGTGCATGGGATGCCATTTAAAACGTATAATTTATACCTTTTTAGCCTTGGTTTACACTTATGCAGTGCGATTTGCATGAGTTTTTTTTTTTTTTTTTGGTGCGATTTTACAGATCACATCCAGTGCAACTTGATGCTGGTTAAGGTGTGATTTCCAATGTGTTTTTGCATGTGATTTGGATGCAGCTGTGATTTGCTTTTCAGCGCAGACTTGCACAAATCGCACTGGAATCACATTTTTGACAGCCATGCGTTTTGTATGCAATTTCCATTAAACTATATGGAGCTTAAAATCACATCGTACCAAACATGCATATATGTGAACTGTCTTCAAAAATCATGTTATTTTATCTTTCATGCAATTCCATGTATTCTGAACCAGATAAATATTTATTTTTACATAACATAAAAAAGTTCAGCGCTATATAGCTCCAATTGTCAACATAAACGAATAGTGATATTAACAAATATGCATTATAAAGTACATTGTGCAATGACGGCAGCAAGAAATTATTATAAAAATTAAAATTAGAGCCGGTTCACACTCCCGTGGCACAACTTCAGGGGCGAATCTGCAAGTCGTCCAGAGGCGACCAGCAAAACGACTTCTGTAAAAAAAGTCTAAATAGGACGAGTTTGTTTCAGTGGTTATTAAGGACAATCCATGTCAGCTTAAGGAGTCACCATGGCGCGTGCATCCACCTCCCAAGAGATGGCAACATGAAACGTCATGTGATTGCGCTTCTTTTATACTTATGTGATCACATGATTATGGAGATGTTTCATTGATGCCTACTATTGTGGAATTTGTGTAAGTTTTCTACTTTTAAATAAATCGGTTGTTTGATTGGTTTTACACTATGTGGGAGGTCTCTTGTCTTTTATAAACGTTGGAGCTTATGATATATTAGGGTGGCCCAATCCTGAAATATTATTCCTATGACCATCAGCCCAATTACCTCTTCATGCTTGTTTGAATTTATCTGGTAAGCGTGTTTACTCCCTTGGGTGGCGGTTGCACGTGCCTTGGTGACTTCTTAAGCTGACATGGATTGTCCTTCATAACCACTAAAACTAACTTTCTGTTGTCTTCCTATATGGACTTATTTTAACACTATTTCACATGTATTTTAACGTATAAAAAAACGAAATAAAAAATTTTCCAAAGTTTACCCAAAAAGGCCCGCAGCAGCTTTTTCTTTTTTGGTTTGAATGGCATATGGTAGGGTTAAAACCAGTTGCAGTTTATTTCTCTGTCCTTGTTGGTGAAATTTCTCATCACTACCAGGTCAGGGCGCAAAGTGGATATCTGACAGACACAAACAATCCACATTTATAAGGGGAATTTTGGTTCTACAGGGTGTCGCCAGGACAGGAACTAAGGGGCTATCGCTATGATGGAGACACAAATCGCAGTAAAAAGCAGATGGGAGTATACATTCAGATTATTCCCTACCCTCAAGGAGCATACAATTTTAGGTCTCTAACTTGCATACATGCACATACTATGACCAATTTAGAGACAGGAGACAATTAATCTAGCAGCATGTCTTTGAAGCATCGGAGAAAACGAAAGTACCCAGAGGAAACCCCATGCAGGCACAGGGGGGAGCATGCAGACCCTGTGCAGGTAGTGTCGTGGTTGAGATTCAAACTAGCGATCTTGGTTCCATAGACTGACTTCAAAAATACAAGCTGGTAGGTTTATTGGCTCCTGTCTAAATTGTATGTCATTCACTTGGTTTGTGAGTTGGGGCCCTTAGATTGTAAGCTTCTTGAGGGCAGGGGCTGATGTGAATGATATATATATATATATATATATATATGTCTGTATAATAAACATGTGTATTAATGTCTGTATAATAAACATGTGTATTAATGTCTGTATAATAAACATGTGTAAATTGATGGCACTATACAAGTACCTGTAATAGTGCTGCTAGGCAAAGGTGCTAACCACTTGGCCGCTGTGCTGCCCATGAATCTTTAACCTATTTAAAAACTGATTAACTAGGGGGGGGGGGGAATACTCGGTTTTTGACAAATTTCTTTAATTTCCAACAAATATATCCTGTTTAACTTTTTTTTTTCTCTTCTCTCTAGGTTTCATTTCCAAGGTCCTTGTGGAACAACATTGCCTCCAGCAATTGCTCGCCACGAAACTGAGCTTATCTCTTGAATTTAACATGCACAAGCAACAAATGGACTGTTTTGGTGTTTGAGCAAAAAGGGAGGCTTGGTTCAACAGAATGGCTGAATTTTCTAGGAACCAGACCACTTTTTCTCGGTTCTCTTGATGTCCTCAGAACATTGTTCAATTGCACTATGATCAATACCTTGCACCAGATACAAATTTGCAAGGATCCGGCTTACAAACTACAAATCACCAAAAATGTATTTACCAAAAAATGTACCAAAAAAAATTAAATATAACAGGGAAAAAAAAACATAAGGAGTGAAAACAGTCAAAACTGCCCATTTGTCAAAACATACAGCAGACCCAACAAGCTAACTGCTAAAGTTCATATGCAAAAAGCTCACCCTTTTTTTTCTTCACCTAACTTCTCCCAAATCTCATTGAGGCCATAGGAGGGGTCGGGCCAAAATGAAAATTTAAAGGAAAACTTCAGCTACCTATATCTCTAGTTATAATGATAACGTTGGCATGCCATTTCACTTAATGTAACCGCTGCTTATGCATTTTTATATAATGTGCAAAGTTTGAATGGCCTAGGTTTATGACGTTTACTCTAATCCTTCTCAGAAGTAATTTTCCGGTTTGTATAGAGCCACCCTGACACAGCTCAGTCTCAGTCAGTTCAGTCTGTTTCTTTAGCAATAGTGTTCCCATAATAATCAGTAAGGGATAACTAAACGTTTGTATATTTATCCTTTTAAGTTTCCCCCAAAGGCCTTTTACTCTGTCTACTATCCTGCAAGAGAGACAGGGGTTAATTTACTAAAACTGGAGAGTGCAAAATCTAGTGCAGCTCTGCATAGAAACCAATCGGCTTCTAATTTTGGCTTGTCCAATTAAAGCGGAGGTTCACCCAAAAATCAACTTTCTGCCACTAGATCCAGCATACTGCGACATCTGCAGTATGCTGGATTTTTTTATTTATTTTTTATTTTGTACTTATCGTTTTAGCCGTCTTTCTTCTCTGGGACCGAGCGGAGTATCCTTCCGGGTATAGGCGTTCTTAAATCAAGCGCAGTTGATTGACGGGCTTGGATAGCGCGTCACATCTTCCGAAAATAGCCGAAGTGACACTCGGCAATTTACAGCGCCTGCGCAGTCAGCTCTACACGGCAGGCGCCGTAAACAGCCGAGTTTCACTTCGGCTATTTTCGGGAAGGTGTGACGCGCTATCCAAGCCCGTCAATCAACTGCGCTTGATTTAGGAATGCCCATTCCCCACAGGATTCCCCGCTTGGAGCCGGAGAAGAAAGCATGCTAAAACGATAAGTACAAAAAAAAATCCAGCATAAAGTTGATTTTTGGGTGAACCTCCGCTTTAAGCTTTGACAATGAAAGCTGATTGGTTTCTATGCAGAGCTGCATCAGAGTTTTGCACTGTTCAGTTTTAGTAAATCAACCCCATTGTTGGGCCCACAGAGAACCCCAAATTTACTGCTGAGTACTATACAGCTGGTCTCTCATTTCTTCTGTGAATATGCAGAAACATTTAATTGATTACTGTGCAGAAGCCGCCATTTTTGCATCGCAGCAAGAGACTGCCTCCACCATAGGAATACATGGGGGTTTCTAATGCAGAAATGTGGGACCAGCAATAGAAATTGTAGCACCTGTGTGGCTCTATGTTGGCCTTACAGCCTGGATCTCTCGGTAAGAAGGAACAAGATAGAGATCATAGATAGATCTATATATATATATCTATCTATGATCTCTATCTTGTTCCTTCTTACATATATACATATATATATTCTAATCTAAATATCTATATCTCCAATGCCTTAATCTGCAAATTCTAAAATGCTGGAAGAATGTATCTGATTGCTATGGGTTACTGCACACCACTGCTTTTTGCCTCCATATTTAGTTTTCTGCTAGCTTCAATTGTTCTTGTACAATAAAAATTTGTAATGTTAGGTTTTGTAGATGAAGGTAAAAATGGTAATCTTTTGGTGTCCGCAAGGTTCTGTGAAAAAAAAAAAAAAAAACTTGATTTTGTTTTATCTAGCAGAACAGTTAAATTAAACCAAAAACCTGTTTAGGGCTCGTGTTTTACAATCTATACCCTGAACAAAATAATCTAGGCCAACAATTGCCATGCACACTACTTGTATGTTACAGGTTTCTGGCAAACCTCTCGGGGACGTCCTTAACTTTGGTTTAAGTGCCATTTTTGGGATATGTTGATTTGCACATACCGCTTTATAGATACACACAACATTGCTGCTGAATTATCCCTTTCACAGCATTGGAGTTTTCTTGTCTTAAAATGTCAGCATCAGGGACATCAATTAGATTTCAATTGTGTGTTTGTGTAGATCAATTGCAAATGTGTGTTTTTGTGTTTTTTAGGTTTGTTAAAATCATTTGTAAAGTTAATAAACTTGGGGAAAAAAAAAATCATGCTCGTCAGTTAATGTATATTGAGTACTTGCTGAAATATGGCAGGTCTTTTTGAACTGTAGGAAAAGTGATGTTTTACACTCATTAACCGCCTCATATAGGAGTACAGCAGCAAATCGGCTTTCCTGCAATGGATCACGTGCTAGTAGGGCTGTGCAAAAAATCGATTTGATTAAAAAATCGAGTTTGTAGGTCAAATCGATTCAGATTTTGACAAAATCCTTTTGATAGATAGATATTATAATATAATTTTATTTATTTTTTTCGCCAGGACCGACGCTAACACCGCGCTGGTCCTGAGGAGCTGCGGGCAGGAGTTTTTAAGCGAGGCTGAGGCTTTGGCCTAGTCCGTGAGGCCGGACACCGTGGACTTGGCCTGAAGCCGCGGCCTTGCCTAAAACTCCTGCCCGCAGCTCCCCAAGACCGGCGCTGACACCACGGGACCGGCGCGGTGTCCATCAAAAAAAGAAAAACTTGTTTGGAATCGTAAATCTTCTTTTTGTTTTTTAAGGGGGGGGGGGGGGAATCACTCAGCTCTACGTGCTAGATAAACTTTATTTTTCAAAAGTATTGGGAAACCTGCCTTTACACGCACATGAGCTTTAATGGCATCCCCTTCTTAGTCCGTAGGGTTCAATATTGAGTTGGCCCACCCTCTGCAGTTATAACAGTTTCACCTCATCTAGGAAGGCTGTCCACAAGGTTTAGGAGTGTGTATATGGGAATGTTTGACCATTTTTCCCAAAGCACATTTGTGAGGTCAGGCACTGATGTTGGACGAGAAGGCCTGGCTCGCAGTCTCTGCTCTAATTCATCCCAAAGGTGTTCTATCGGGTTGAGGTCAGAACTCTGTGTAGGCCAGTCAAGTTCCTCCACCCCAAACTCGCTCATCCATGTCTTTATGGACCTTGCTTTGTGCACTGGTGTGCATTCATGTTGGAACAGGAAGGGGCTGTCCCCAAACTGTTTCTACCAAGTTGGGAGCATGAAATTTGTCCAAAATGTCTTGATATGCTGATGTCTTAAAAGTTTTCACTAGCACTAAGGGGCCAAGCCCAACCTCTGAAAACCAACCACACCATAACTCCCCCCCTCCACCAAATGATTTGGACCAGTCCACAAAGTGAGGTCCATAAAGACATGGATGAGCGAGTTTGGGGTGGAGGAACTTGACTGGGATGCCATTAAAGTTCATGTGCGTGTAAAGGCAGGTGCCGCAATACTTTTGACAATATAATTCATGTGATCCAGCATTTCCAGTTGTTTAGTCACAGCACAAGCCGATAAGCGGTTTCCTGGCTAATGATTGACCATTGGCAAAGAGGATGACAGGACAGAGCTCTGTAAATGTAAACGATAAAGAGCTCTGTCCTGTCAGTGGGGATGTGCCGGTTTTTGTTTCACTACAAGCCGGGGTAGTAAAAAATTGGCACATCACTTGGTAAAAACTGCACACAGTTAATGCACAAAGCATGGTTAGACACACATTTAACCCTTTGATCGCACTAGATGTTAACCCCTTCCCAGCTAGTGTCATTAGTACAGTGATGGTGTATATTTTTAGCACCGATTATGGTATTCGTGTCACTGGTTACTACAATGTGTCTGTTAGACCCCATTCACACTAAAAAAGCACCTGGAAATAGGTTTTTGTAAGCTTTCCATTAAAATTATTAAATTCTTTCACACTGGGACATCACACACAGACGGACATCTTCAGGGGTCTCCCCACATACTTGTTTAACCACACTAGCAATGCTTGGTCAATGTGTCCAGTCTGAGCACCAAAGAGCATAAATGTATATTTGAGCACGAGTACTTGTGAACATTACTTTTATTGGGACTGTTTAATATTGGTCTATTATGTTTGTTCATTAACCACTTTAGCCCCGGACCATATCGCTGCCCAACGACCAGAGCACTTTTTGCGATTCGGCACTGCGTCGCTTTAACTGACAATTGCGCGGTTGTGCGACATGGCTCCCAAACAAAATTGGCATCCTTTCCCCCCCCCCCACAAATAGAGCTTTCTTTTGGTGGTATTTGATCATCTCTGCGGTTTTTATTTTTTGCGCTATAAACAAAAATAGAGCGACTATTTTGAAAAAAATGCAATATTTTTTACTTTTTTCTATAATAAATATCCCCCAAAAATATATAAAAAAACTTATTTTTTCCTCCAGTTTAGGCCGATGCGTATTCTTCTACATATTTTTCGTTAAAAAAATTGCAATTAACGTTTATTGATTGGTTTGCGCAAAAGTTATAGCGTTTACAAAATAGGGGGTAGTTTTATGGAATTTTTATGATTTTTTTTTTACTAGTAATGTCGGCGATCAGCGTTTTTTTTCAGTACTTCGACCTTATGGCGGACACTTCGGACACGTTTGACACATTTTTGGGACCATTGGCATTTTTTTAGCGATCAATGCTATAAAAATGCATTGGATTACTATAAAAATGCCATTGGCAGTGAAGGGGTTAACACTAGGGGGCAGGGAAGGGGTTAAGTGTATTCCTGGGTATGTTCTAACTGTATGGGGGGGTGGACTTACTAGGGGAAATCGCTGATCTTCCGTTCATACATTGTATGAACAGAAAATCAGCGTTTCCCCCGCTGACAGGAACGAAAGCTATGTGTTTACACACACAGCTCCCGTTCCCCGCTCTGTAACGAGCAATCGCGTGTGCCCGGCGGCGATCGTGCCCACCGGGCACACGCACGGGACTAGTGGCCGTCGAAAGTGGCGACGTAGAGCTACGGGCTCTCGCGCAGGAGTGCCGACCTGCCGCCGTATAACAGTTATACGGCGGCTGGTCGGCAATCGGTTAATGTGCAAACCAATATTTCTAGTGCGGTTTAATACTTTTTTCTTTTGTATTTTTTGTTATATAAAGTAACGCATTACCAAAAAGCAAACAATTTCCTGGTCATTAACCACTTAAGTCCCGGACCATTTTGTTGCTCAAGGACCAAGTGTTTGGTTTGAGCAAAAGTTATAGCGTCTACAAAATAGGGCATAGTTTTATGGCATTTTTAATTATTCAGCAATTATTTATTTTTTTGTGACTGCGTCATTATGGCAGACACATCGGACACTTTTGACACTATATTTTGGGACCATTGTCATTTTTACAGCGATCAGTGCTATAAAAATGCACTGATTACTGTGAAAATGACACTAGAAGTGAAGGGGTTAACCTGTAGTGGGTGCTGAAGGGGTTAAGTGTGCCCTAAGGGAGTGATTCTTGCTGTGTGGGGACGTGGCTTGGCGTGTGATGTCAATGATCGTCGTTCCCTATGACAGGGAACAGACGATCAGTGACACTCTCACTAGGAAGCACGGGAGAGGTTTGGTTACACTTGCCTCTCCCCGTTCGTCAGCTCAGTGACCTGATCACGGAACACTGGCGGCGATCGGGTCCCGCGGACGTAGTCACGGAGTACCTGACCGGGTCGCAAGCGCGCCGGCGGCGTGCATATTAAAGGGGAAGTACCTGTATGCCAATATGCACAGCCGTGCCATTCTGCCGACGTACATCGGCAATCGGTTAAGAGTGGGTAAATCTTCCAGCCGTCAAGTGGTTAATTAAGAAAACATCTTTCCAAGCCAGTCATAATCATTGCAAGGGTTCTAACAAACTTTTTGTTTTAGATTCTTTCCTACTTGTTGCTCTGTAGATACTGAGGCAGAACATGTAATTAATTCCTTGGATTGCAATTACGAATGTCTGCCAGCTATAATCACATGATTCACTCCTAGTGATATAATACCAGAATAAACAAATTGAAGTGCAGAGCTCTTAAAACTAAATAATAATAATAAAAAAAAAACTACTAAAAATATTCTATTGTGTGTATTTATTATAAAACAGCCATGCAAACAAAAGAACTGTGAATTCTAGGGGAGATAATGTTCATATAAATCTCTGCATTATAATGTGCAAAACTCCTCCAGGTGAAAAAAAAGCACACTGCTCCTACACTAATGCACAAATCGGAGGCTTAGCAGAACAGTATGACCCTCCAAATGAGAAGTCATATAGCACTTGAAAGTGATTAGTTTAAATGCTAGATGTATGGTTTGCCACTTTACTCCACAATACAAATGGGCAGGCACTAAAAGGAATGCACATGAAAAAATAAAGCTCCACATACTGTAAAATCAATGGTATCTAATGTTTAATAAAGATGTCAGAAGATGTCATTTTTGACGAAACATGTTGGGTAGACATGTAGACGTTTCTGACATCCTCGGGTATTATGAAATCCAGAAGCGATCTGCATATTCCCCTGGGGATTTTGACTTGTACAGCTCTGTCTATATTTTTTATATGCAAGTAGTATGGTTTCTAATTAAATATTTGATACCTCCCAAGACTACCACAAATATCTCACTGGTGATAGACAAGCTGAGGTTGCAGGAGAGCCCTTGTGGCTTTCTCTTGGATTATGCACACATTTTTTTGCTTATTGGTTGGTTCTATTCTCAATCCCCTTACCCTAATTTTTTGTCACTCCCTCCCCCTCCTAGTTCTAATAGGGTATCTTTCCATGCTTCTTTCCAGCAGTTGTAGTAGGTTTTCTATGTGTGTCTCAGACTTAGAAAATTCTAGATCCCTCTATGGAAATCTGCAGACGCCCCAAACCTACCAATGGTCATCACCAGATTAAACACCCAAGCTCAATTAGAACTATTATTAGCCTATAAGAATGATTCTATAATCCCCTATCGTAGAAAATGGATAATGTGGTTAACCCACCTGAAAGCTTCCAAATATTTTAAAAGATTCCTTACTTCCTTACTTTAGTAATCTTCCTATAGTCTGAAGAATAACATTATAAAATACTGAATCACTATAGATAATGACTAACGACAGCCTTTATTTCAGTTTTCGCCATCCCTCCCCCTTCTTTATTTGTATTTACTTTAGCTGTATAGGTGTACCACTGATCATCTTGGTGACCTCCCAGTCCTACAGTTTGTACCCAATTGGGGTAGGCTGGCCTAGGTCGCCGAGTACCGTATTCTTTTTCTGTTAAATGTTTGCCAGTACAAGGTGATTATACTACTTAAGTTGTATATTGAATGCAACTACCTCAAGAGTTGTAAATTGATAAACCCAATAAAAATGTATTGATGAAAAGAAAAGGAAAAAAAAAAATTCTAGATCCTCCCATAGCCAGATTGGAGGCAATTTTTGTACACAATTACAATTTCCAACCCTGGGTTGGCTGTAAATTTGCTTTAATGTATTGTTATAATTTGTTTATTGCCGACTATGCATTTGGTTTTTCAGTTCGTACCTACGTCACCTGGTGATACGGGGTTATAGGAATGTTGTGTACTGATGTTACTATTTTGTATTGTACAGCTTTGTGGTTGGTTTAAAAAAAAGCCTAAATAAATTTAAAAAAATAATACCATTGATTTTAAACTATGTGGGATAGAGTGGTGACACCATACATCCAGGATTTGAGCTAATCACTTTCAAGCGCTATATGACCTCATTTGGAGTGTCCTACTGTTCTGGTACGCCTCTGATTTGTGCATTGCTGTGGGAGCACTGAGTGTTTTTTTTGTTTTTTATTTTTTCCTCCTGGATAAGTTTTCTACATTATCCTGTGGGGATTTTAAAGAACATTTTCTCTCACCTAGAATTCACAGTGGAGTTCTTTTGGTTTCTTTGACATTTTATGATGAATGCACACACTGTACTGTTATTAGTTTTGATCCCGTTTTATTAGTGCTGCACGTCTTTTTGATTTATGTGTTTTTACCATTTGTGTAGCTAATGGTGTGCTAGCTGCTAATTTGTTAGATTTCACTATTTAGTGCAGTGTCTTTATGTTAAAGAGATGTAATGTCAGAAGCATCACCCCCAGCTCCTCCATAGTTGAATTCCTGGAATATGACCAAAGGTGAAAGGGTCACAGCAATTACCTTAAGGGCAAGGCAGAGAATGCCTTACATTCTACAACAAGATCTGTGAAGACTTCTGGGAAAAAAAAGCTGTGAGCTAATGTTATGAGCAGGGGAAGACAATTGAGGGTGTACACAGTGCACTGTAGGCATAGTTGTCAGAAAGTGAAAGAACTAGCCAGGTTTAGACTGAAACTCAAAAGTTGTTTGAACACCCCTGTTGGACTTAAAGTCCACCTTCCTGTGGGCCCTCCTTTGTGCTGTCATAAGAAATGATCATGGCACGTGATTACGCCTATGGATTACAAATATGTCCAGCGCCCTGCTGTTGCTGAACAGTCTGTTGTGCGTGGCAAGTCTGCTGTTGCCCAGGGTGATTGGGGTAAGCCTGCGGACGGGACTGTGCTAAATGAGTACCTGTCAGTGAGACATTGGTCACTAAATGTTATTGTTGCAATTGCCAACCACCAGAGGGGAGCGGACGATTGGAGCCAACATTTGAAGGGAGTCTGCCTTCATGGGAGCTGGAAGGGGAGTGCAGGGACAAAGCCATAGATGGGTAGAGGAGTAAGATCTTGCTGGGGAACCCGGAAGAGCTACAGGAGCCCTTATTTGCAGCAGAAAGCTTTTTATCTGGAGACCCTCCACCACCCAGACCAGAGCGTGCACCTACAGGCAGTGGGTGAAAAGGGTCCCCTAATGCCTGTGACCTCCTAGGAAAAGTAAGCCCAGAGAGTTGCCCAGGCTTTCCCAGTTCCAGCTGGAGATTCAAAGGAGTGGTCGCTTTGGAATGGGGTCTGGACTTCCCCCATGTCTCTCCCGAAATCATAGATATTGTTTAGGACTCCCAGGGAGAGTGGGAGGATGACCTGATTTGGGAGTTTCTGCACGTCCCTAAGCCGCTGCAGGTGCCAGAGTGTGAGGAGACCTGGGCCTGTGAACATTCAAAAGAGATGGCGGCTGGGGAGGTCTATCTGTTGGGAAAGAGTAATGGTTACAGAGAGAGAGACCTAAATTTTGCATTGCCACCAGAACAGGAATAGAGCAAATATCTTCCAACAGGGACACCTGTCTAGAGGGGATTTGTATTCAAGTGTGCTTTACAGTTGGGAGTCATTTAGGTGACACCCCTATTTTCAATAGAAAAAGGTGGTGCTACCAGATCATCTGTGGAGTTCCAAAAAATAATATACCAATTAGAATTACCAATTAGAAAGTTACTTTATTCTGCCACTAGAGGCCAACCTTACCCAGATATATAAATCCATTTGCTTACCTTCTGCTTTTGGTGCACAAAAAAATGCACCTCCTTTTCATTTTCTTAACAGTTGCTTTACTACAGTTATTTTTAATCTAAAATATATTTGCTGGTTGGAAATTTGTGGATACATTTTTGTTTTAAGGTTCTTTCAATTCAGAAGTCCAAGCAGTTAATGCAGTATGTACTATGCACTTTCCCCCTATACTCCAACCCTTTAGCTGCAGTTAATATAATTTAGCATGCTGAGTTTTATGATCCTTTACATATCTTCTGTTAGATGGTGCAAACTAAAGAGAAGCGATTCTTATGACTTCTTTCTGCCAATTCTGGTGGTGTTTTCTGCAGAATTATGAATAAAGTTGAATTATATGTAGATCTGAGTGAGAATTATAATTGTGTTTTTTTTTTTTGTTTTTTTTTTAATGGTTAGTAATCATTGTGCAGGATTTTCATTAAACCTCCGTTTGCAGGGTTTTAACTGTTTAATGGTGATAACACTGGCACCTTTGTTCAGGAAGGATCCTTTGCTTTCCTGAACAATTAAAGCAAATCTGTCACATGCTGTGATGCATGGAGCAAGGATTACCTTGTAGGGAAGACTGAAACCACATAGAAATTCTATTTTACTTTTGCTGCTAAACTCCATACAAACAGCTAAATATATTGTTTTTAATGCATACCTTGGACAGAGGGGTGGCTGTGGACGTGGTATATCTGCATTTTGCCAAAGCGTTTTGACACACTTCCCCACGCACGGCTCATGTATAAGGTAAAGTCGACAGGCTTGGAAAGATCAATTTGTAAATGGATAGAGAACTGGCTTAAAGACAGAATTCAGAGAGTAGTGGTTAATGACTCGTACTGTGAATGGTCTAAGGTCTATGTCTTTGCAGATAACACTAAGCTGTGCAGTGGAGTCATGTCCTTACAGGGTGTCTCTAATACACAAGATGACCTCAATGCACTTTCTAATTGGGCAACTAAGTTTCAAATGAGGTTTCATGTTGATAAATGTAAAGTTATGCACTTGGAGGCTAAGAATTTGCATGCATCATACATACTGGGGGGGGGGGGTACAACTGGGGGGGGGGGGGGGTCTGGGGGGGGGGGGTACAACTGGGGGGGGGGGGGGGTACAACTGGGGGAATCAATGGTGGATAAGGATCTGGGGGTTTTGGTAGATCATAAGCTCAATAATGGCATGCAATGTCAAGCTGCGGTTTCCAAAGTAAGCAAAGTCCCTTTTTGTATTGTGTAATGCCGCGTACACACAAGCGGAAAATCCAACAAGAAAAGTTCGATGTGAGCTTTTGGTCGGAAATTCTGACCATGTGTATGCTCCATCTGACTTTTTCTGTTGGAATTTCCTCCAACAAATGATTGAGCGCAGGTTCTCCATTCTTCCGATAGAAAAAGTTCCTATTGCAAAATCCGCTCGTCTGTATGCAATGAGGGAGAGAGAGAGAGCCCTCAATACAAATCATTAGTAAGACCTCATCTGGAATATGCAGATCAATTTTGTGCACCAGTTCTCAAAAAAGGATATTGGGGAACTGGAGAAAGTGCAGAGAGGAGCAACTAAACTAATAAGAGGCATGGAGGAGATCTCAGCTATGAGGAAAGATTAGAGGAACTGAATTTATTCTCTCTTGAGAAGTGGAGATTAGGGGGCATATGGTGAACAAATACATAAGGGATCCATATAGTGAACTTGGTGTTGCGTTATTCACTTTAAAATGGAGTTCCACCCATTTAAAAGTCAGCAGCTACAAAAAGTGTAGCTGCTGACTTTTAATAAAAAGACAATCGCTTGTCCCACGGTCCAATAATGCGGCCGCCCGAAACCTTGCTTCCCTCTCCCTCCTTTATGAATAGGGACTAATTTTAACGTATATCACTACAGGGTGATACTGAGGATACACTGGTACCAGTGTGTCCCACCATCCCGATATTATGTAATTTTTGGCTAAGGACTAGTAATTGTGGACTTTGAAGGCACACAATGAGTATGATAAACTAGATAATTTTATTTTATAGAAATGTGATAAACAGTTACAAATATGAAATCAAAGAAATTAAATCAATAACCACACAGGTTATAACAATGATAATAAAATTCGATCATAAAAGACTCAGAAAGGAGTACGATCAAAAGTTAACTGTGCAATGTGTAATAAGAGGCTGGCTTGAGGCTTCCAATCCACTTAGGAGTGGGTTCAGGAAAAAATCCCTTAAACAGCTTGCTGACAAGAGAGACCGCCGAGTGGTGTCCCCAAATGGTTGAGAATGCCTGCACAGGTTCAGGTTTACCCCACTTTGTCACTGTTCTTTGGCCCAACAATATAGCTACTGCTGCTTGACCAGCCCTGTATCCCCTGCTGATCGGTTTTTTGCTTACCAGCTTATGATCGCCCTGCTAACTGCCATCATAACTTGTTCATACGATAAAAACTCCCCCCCTTTAGCTGATCGATGGTTTTGTAACCACAGCAAATGCTTGGGTAAACATACCAATTGTTGTCTACTTTCAACGCGGTTAACAATATTGATATGTCTATGCACCTGAGGAAGCGTTGTTTTCAAACGCGTAACATGTAGAGCGAGCCCTCCTTTTCCTCTGGACCCACCGCCTGGTTACACATCGCACAGTTAACTTTTGATCGTACTCCTTTCTGAGTCTTTTATGATAGAATTGTATTATGATTGTGATAACCTGTGTGGACCAGTTATTGATTTAATTTCTTTGATTTTATATTTGTAACTGTTTTTTATGACCTTTCTATAAAATAATTGATCTAGTTTCTTATCATACTTATCGTGTGCCTTCAAAGTCCACAATTACTAGTCCTTAGCCAGAATTCCCCCTCCCTCCTCCTTGCGACGCTGGCATTGCAAATGCAGGTGCCTGGCTGAGGCTTCACAGCCGGGTGCGCATAAAAGACATGCCTTTGCCCTTTCATGTGCTCCTTGCTCTGAAGGCTAGTTATAGGTGGGGGCATGTGCCATTTGTTACTGATGTAAATATGGTCCTGTGCTACTTGCTGGGTGTCCAGTGTTCTCCTGTTCCTTTAAGGGGGATTGGGCTGACTCCAGGCCCACCTGCCCCTCATCTATCTATTGAATGCATGTGCTCCCACTGTGGAGAAGCTCATGAATTTAGTAGCGTTTAGGACTGCAAGCATAAGCAGGGTGCCGTGACGAGGCCTTGCAGCTTACGCATGCGTTTGCAAATGCGTGCTAACTAAACCCCTGTTTTTTTAATGCAGACTGTTGGACATGTTAATTTGGTCAGCAGACTGGTTGGTAAGTTCTGTTTTTGTCTTTTATGTATACAGTATATGCCAGGGATGGATTCAGTGAGAGTTTGGTGAACTCTCATTAAAGTCTATGGAGAAACTGCTCACTGCCAAAACATCACTTAGGCCAGGGGTGCCCAACCTTTTGAAGGCCGAGGGCCACTTAAGCGACTTGGCAACCAGTCGCGGGCCACAATAAGTGCAGTGGGCAGATGACAGGTCTGTGTCCAGTCTGCATATGCAAAGCAGACACAGGCACAGCCCAATCTACTCTATGGGCCCTCCGATCCAATCAGATAGAAGGGGACAGATCCATAGAGGGTCCCATTGGGTTGGACAGATCATGTGAAAGGGGCCCAAGGCTGCTTTTACACTGATGTTCTGTGGTCTATTGTGGCGCAGTGTTCCTGTGGGTTTCCTGCTGGTTAGCTGCACTTTGCCATAGACGTCTATTATATCCCGCAGGCGTGGTGCACTTTCTGAAAAGCTGCTTGCCTCCTCTACCGTCGGCTTCATTTACAACACTGATGCTCCCGGATGGCAGGTTGGCATCCTGCAATCTGGGCTTGCCAACCAGCCATCCCAGAACAGGAGGTTGCGGGCCACAGCAGAGGGCTCTGCGGGCCACATGTGGCCCCCGGGCCACTGGTTGGGCACCCCTGACTTAGGCCTTGTACACACAATACGAAAATCCAGAAGAGCAAATTTGTGAGCAGAGCTGTCTGCGGATTTTCGGATCTTAGCACAGTGCTTTTCAACAGCCGCTTTGACTTGGATGCGCAGGCTATAAAAGTTTTGGCGGATGTGAACTCAACTTCTGATTTCCAGATGGTCAGTACAGAAATCGTCACACAAAAGTCGAACGTACAAACACGCATGCTCAGAATCAAGGAATGACTGGGAAGTGTTCGGTCTTGTAAACTACTGTTGGTAATCTAGAATCAACATTCGTGACGCGGCAATTGATGAAATGTGGAAATGCAGCGCACATTCTCATATTTTTTTAATGGGATAATAATGAAGCTGCTTTGCTGGTGATACTGATTTAGTTATGCCAAACGTATTTTAAAAGGCATTTGTTTTGTATGATCTGAAAATCACAAATCAACTCCTCAACCCTGGCACTCCTTGCCATAAATACATCCAGTGCTGAAGGTGCCGGTACTGCGTTCCCCCTGAAAAAACGCCCTGGTTAGTATGCCAGACAAAATCCTGCACACACGCTTATGACAAAAATCAGACGCTCGGTTGTGCCACAACCAAACCATGTGTATGAGGCCTAAGTCCGCTAATTCCCTCCAAATGACATATTCCGCAATTGTTGATGAAGGAATAGAAAGATTTTGAGGAAGTCTTCATGTCCTTGGTTATCTCCTCCAAAAATCAACCTATCCAACTTAAGCTCTGTCATTAGACATACTACATACCAGTGCCATCTTAAGAGCATTATAGGCCCCCGGGCAATACAGTGCACTGGGGCCCTGTCTACACAACCACGCACAAGAATTTACTGCCAAAAATCATGAAATTTACTGGCAGAACCACAATTTTTTATTGGCACTGCAAAAAAGTACCTAAAATTACAGTTTTACAAATTTCTTCATTGGCATGAAGGTTAGGTTACTGTAACCCAGCCTGATCAGAGTTTCCTCTTGCATCAGAGTCTGCAGGATTCCCCCTTAGGCCCCTTTCACATTGAGGCGTGGAGCCGCGGTGACGGTATAGCCGCGCTATTTGTAGCGCCGCTATACCGTCGTGTTTACCGCGATATTCGGGCGCTAGCGGTGAGGTTTTAACCCCCGTTGCGGGCGGTATTACCGCGCTATTGCCGCGGTTTCCCATTGATTCCAATGGGAAGGCGCGCTATAGGAGCGGTGAACACACCGCTCCTATACCGCGGTAAAGATGCGGCTAGCAGGACTTTTGGAGCGTTCCTGCTAGCGCACCGCTTCAGTGTGAAAGCCTTCGGGCTTTCACATTGAACACTACAGGGCATGATTTTTCATGCGGTATAGCAGCGCTATTTTTAGCGCTGTACCGCATGAAAAACGCCTCAATGTGAAAGGGGCCTTACAGTGAAAGGGAACTCTTATGTAAAGGAGAACACTGCAGATCATGATGTAAGGGGGAACTCTGATGTTCCCACATACATCACGGTCCTCAGACTGAGTTCCCCCTAGCACTGTAAGGGGGAATCCTGCAGACTCTGATGTAAAGGGGAACCACCTTCCGTAGAGTAAATACACTAAGGTAAGGGGGGGCACTAATATTTTTGTATTCACTCCCCCCTTTCTTTAGCAACCACCCGCCCTTAGACTGGCCTGGTGGTGCTATCACTGACCTCCTCTCAGGTGCACCATGCAAGGCTCAGTCAGATGGCTCCAGCTTGGCTGCTCTGGTTTTATCCTATAGTCTCTTCATGTCTGACTTCTCCTGTGACCCCCATCCCAGCGGCGCTCCCACTCTTAACTCCTCTCCAGACTCTTCCTCAGAGACTGTAGACACGATACAGTTCTACAGTTCTGACCCGCCATTCTCCACCATTTTTTACTGGGGTCGCTGGGCAGCTGATGGGGGGCCCCCCAGGCAAGTGGGGCCCCCGGGCAACTTCCCAGTGTGTCCAATGGAAAAGACAGCCCTGCTACATACCCATGCCGTTGTATATTTTAAAAATAGGCATTCTTGGCTTTGTTTCTGCATTTGGGGGCATGAAGCAGATTTTCTTTGTTTTTATATGGTCTTTCTTACTGTATATGTGAATGTATCTAATCAAATGTACTGTCGCCACTGTAATTGTTCTATATACTGGACATGACACGAGGCTGTATTGGTACTACCCTTGTGTTTTTTAAGAATTTATTTTTATTCTATATTGCAATTTTATTATATTACATGTTTAACAAGCAATACATGGTATCTTAAAAAAGAGCTAATCTGGGGGCAAATTCTTTTAGTACATTTTGGCCATTTGGGAGCTTACAACCTTTTCTTGAAAAATCCCGCTACCCTGTGTTTGTTTTTTGTTTTTTTTACCTCCACATAGCTTTAAGGGCAACACTGAAAATACACAAAATGCTTTAAATCTGTATGTAGTGTTTTGGACCATTACAATTTTCATTCACAGCCTTAAGATGACCATAGACAGATCAAAATGTGGTCAGTTCAGCAGAAACCAGACTCATTTGAAATAATGTATGGGCGTGCTGGTTGTATTGAAGTCTATTTATTGATCAACTTCAGTACAACCAGCCTGCTGGGTTTTTTGTTCAATGACTGCCAAATGCCATCACTGCTGACAGTGATTGTCGTATTCTGATGGCTTGGTAGTGGGAGGGATTGGGATTCCCCCATGGTTAAAGGAACGAAAATTGCTTAATGCATGGCCTTGTAAAAACAGAAAGCAGTGAGGGGGAGAGAGAGCGCCACTGCCCAAGTGTAGTAGTATTGGGAAAATCAATACAAATCTGGATGACAAGTACTGCACCCTTATACGTATGGATAAAACACAGCATATGGTGTTCAGCGGAGACCTAAATGGATGATATGGAGGCAGGTGGTTGTTTGTCACATCCTTCATGTTTCCCTCCTCTTTTGGGCACCAAGCAAGGGTCACATGAGAGGCTTACCCTGGGATGGGTTCTTCTGGGCTACATTCAGGCCGCATACACACGACCAAATACATCTGTTCAAATCGGTCTGGCAGACCGATTTGAACAGATTTGTCTGCTGGGATGTATTGGTTTGATCGTGTACACACGATCAAACCAAAATCCCCGCCGCCACGTCACCGCACCAGGAAGTAAAACACTTCCGCGCATGCATGAGCATGCTTTAAAATCTGTCGGCTGGCCAAATCTGTCTGTACGCCCGTACACACTATCGAATCTGTCTGCTGAAACGGTCTGGCAGACCGTCTCCAGCAGACAGATTTGATCGTGTGTACGCGGCTTCAGACCAGACTTTTAATGCCTTCAACTGCGATGATCAGTCAATGAAATGTAGTGCTCCGAAGTTCAAATTCAAATTTTTCTGCTGAAGATGAGCTAACGCACTCCTGACTAGAGATGAGCCGAACACCCCCCCCCGTTCGGTTCATACCAGAACCTTTGAACGGACCGAACGTTTGCTCGAACATTTAGAACCCCATTGACGTCTATTGGACTCGAACGTTTAAATTCAAAAGTGCTAATTTTAAAGCCTAATATGCAAGTTATTGTCGTAAAACGTCTTTGAGAACCCGGGTCTTGCCCCAGGTAACATGTATCAATAGAAAAAAAGTTTTAAAAACTGTCATTTTTTTCAGGACTCCTGAAAAAAACTACCGTTTTAAAACTTTTTTTTCATTAATACATGTTCCCTCAGGCAAAACCCTGGTTCTCAAAGACTTTTTCACAGGCATACTATACACTCAGCAGGTACAATATTTAAAGTAATTTTTCAATTTAAGCATCATTAAAATCACTGCTCCAGGAGCAGTGATTTTAATGATGCTTAAATAATAATAAAAAAAAATATATGAAAAATTCCTTTAAATATTGTACCTGCTGGGTGTCTAAAGTATGCCTGTGAAAACGTCTTTAAATAGCACAATCACCTGCCTGCCAGTAAATTAGGAAGAACTGATATAGCTAAACTATACAGTGTATAAATATATGTACAACACCTGGGATGTATATACATATCCTCTACACACTAACTGACTAGCCTGCCTGCCTGCCCTATCTACCTGCAAAAAATGACACTCTCTCTGTCTCTCTCTAACCACCGCCGCAACACACTACATAAGGCTGACCTGCAGGCAGCCTTTTATAGTGTGGGGCGTGTACTAAACCCCCTGAGCCATAATTGGCCAAAGTCACCCTGGCTTTGGCCAATTACGGCTCTCTGTACTGACGGCGCTGTGATTGGCCAAGCATGCGGGTCATAGTGCATGCTTGGCCAATCATAAGCCAGCAATGCCGCAGTGAATTATGGGCCATGGCGCGTCACTCGAATTTGGCGCGAACGACCCGTTGTGTTTGTATTTCGACGAACAATCGAACATACGATGTTCGAGTCAAACTTATCCCTACTCCTGACATGCCTGCAGTGATCATCGATTGAAGAAGAAATGATCGAGATATCATCCAGGTATACTATAATAGGTCTACATAATCTCAGAAGATGTCATTGACAAAATGTTGGAACGTGGCAGGGGCGTTGCACAGACCGAATGGCATGACTAGAAATTCGACATGCATGAATCAGGTGTGAAAGCTGTTTTCCATTCATCTCCTTCTCGGATGCAGGCTAGGTAGTAAGCCCCCCTGGAGATCCAACTTGGTAAAGATGATCGCGGCTCCAAGTCTTTTTTTTATATAATAATCTACACAGGGCCCTAAAGTATGATCTTTCTTTTCAACAAAGAAAATGCCTGCGCCTGCCGGAGAGGTGGGTGGGCGAATAAAGCCTTTCCTTAGATTGTCATCAATGTGCTCTTTAAGTGTACACAGTTCTAGTTTAGTTAGAAGAAAGATCCCCCCAAAAGGAACTTTGGCCCCTGGCAGGAGTTCAATGGGGCAATCATAGGGTCTGTGAGGGGACAAAGTCTCTGCACTCTTCTTATACTGAAAACATCAAAGAAATAGTAATACACCACTGGGACTGATTGGAATAGCTCAGAATCTGAGTTTAGACAGGGCAGGGATGAGGAGTCGCATGTGATTTCTCGTACACAGTGTTGCTGACAATGAGTTGGAGAGAACTTTATTTCCCTGGTGGCCCAATCGATGTGAGAGTTGTGGGCCTGCAGGCAGGGCATGCCTAAAATGATGGGGAATAGCGCTGAAGAGATGGCATCTAGGTATAATAATTATTGGTGTTGATTTGGCAATGGTGGCTGGCAATGAAATGGTTTCTTGTGTGACTGGTCCTGATTTGATGGTAGATCCATCGACCAGATGTATAGATAGCCCCTGGGCCTTGGGTTAAAGTGGATTTAGGTGTCCAGCTGTAAAGGACAAGTCTATGAAGCGGCTGCAGGCTCCAGAATCAATGATGGGAACACCTGAATATTCCTTCCTGGGAGCTGTAACAGGATGGGAAGCGAGGTGAGAAGATTTGTTGGGCAAAGCAGTAGTATAAGTAGAATTGATTGATAAGCACTTACACGGCTTCCCTGGACAGGATCTAACGTAATGCCCTGGTTTTCCACAATACATGCATATATTTTTCTGGAGGCGATTTTGGCGCTCTTCTGTGGTGAGAGAAGGGTGGAGCAAGCCCAACTGCATGGGCTCGGATGTATCGGGAGCAGAAGATACTGGAGCTGGTGGAGCCTGGCTGGAGAAACTGGGGGCTTTGGGTAACATCCAAGTTGAACGATATTGCCCTGAAGATTTTTCCGTTTGTCGTTCTCTGACGTCAGTCAATCTGTATAGACCTAGTTAATAAGAGCATCCAAAGATTGAGGCACCCCTACCTGTGCTAGCTCATCCTTTAGGGGATCTGATTGGCCCATACAAAATTGGTAATGGAGGGCAGTGTCAGTGCAATTGGTATCAGAACTCCAGCCCCTGAATTTGTCCACGTAGTCCTCAGCCACTGTGCGACCTAGCTGGGTTGTAGGTAATGCTGCCTCAGCAGTGCCAGTTTGCTGGGGATCCTCATATAGTTGAGACATGGCATCAAAGAAGGTGGTGAGGTTTATTATAATGCTGATTTTTGTTCCAGGAGACGGTGTGCTGAATTTGCTGCGTTCCCCAGAGAATCTGTCAGGTGTAGGTACCTTCAGTTCTGGTGGTAGCATCACAACTGCCGGTGTGGGTGATGCCCTGGAAAAAGTAGCAGAAGAGTGAGGAACACCTTGGGTACTGGCAGGGGATGACAGAGCTTGGACTTGTTTCTTCAGTTGGGTTTATCCCTCTTGTAAATTTTTGACGGCTTGCATCAGGCCCACCAGATGTTGGCAAAGTTTGTCCATGGGAGAGGTTCCTCCTTCTGGCTCAGACATGGCTGTCTGATACTGTCACGTTACACGTACCTCGTAGATGAGCTTGATAACGCAAAGGAAGGCATCTCTTGCATATCTGACTCATGGCCCCTGGTAGAGGAGACAGGAGGCTCGGGAGTGCAGAGTGGTAGAAGTGCCTGGCAGAATTGCTGTCAGAAGAGCTGCTCTGGAGTTCCTGATGGCACTGTGATGAGCACCAGCAAGATGGGAGATCCGGACAGCAGGCAGGCTGAAACTGGATCAGCTGATATCTGGACACCACACACAGGAATGCAGAGGTTGGTTAGCAGCAGATAGGCTCCTAGAGATAAGGAGCACATGCAGGTAAAGGCAGGCCAGGTTAGACACAAGCAGTATATGCTGGAGCAGATGCAGAAGGAGAGGCGGGGTCAGATCACAAGCTGGGTTGGTAACAGGCGGACAGAGTGGTAATCTGAGAAGCAGACAGGATCAAGGTCAAAGACAAGCTGGGGTCAGGTGCAGGCAGAAGGCAGGAAGAGTCAGAGGCAAACCGGGTCAAACACGGGAACAGTTCACAGATGCCAGATACAGATAGCAGGGGTCACGAGGAGCTGCAGATCAGACAGCACTGATCCTGTTTACAAGCCAGGTTTAAATAGTTAGTTTGGCACGAGAATCGCACACGCACGTGCATCAGCACTCGCAAAACGTGCATTAGCTTGAACAGCAATAGAATTTCTTCTGCTGTGAACTTCCTGACACAGCCGATGCTCCTAAAAATTTTGGTATCAGATTGCAGGACCTGGTCACTCCTCGGCAGATGTGTTGATTCTGCTGAAGGACAGGAAATTCACCAGGCTCGGATCCCTGTGTCCTTTCTTTTCACTCGTCTGACAACTAAAACCTCAAACCTTCTCAAAGCTTTACTCCTCCCCTCAAAGCTTTTTGGGAGTTGTAGTTTCCTTTCCACAGCAGTATCATGTTATTGTATATACTAAGGGGTAGATTCAAGTACCTCGGCGCATCTTTGTGCGGGCGTAACGTATCTTCTTTACGCTACACCGGCACAACGTTGAGAGGCAAGCATGGTATTCACAAAGAAAATGCGCTCAACGTTGCACCTGTGTAGCATATAGTTGTCGGCATAAGCCGTCATAAGTCAAAGTAGGTGGAAGTGGGCGTGATATATTCAAATGAAGCGTGACCCCATGCAAATGATGGGCTGAGCTTCGAAAAACGAGCAGCGCATGAGTCATCTCTTGGACGCATCCCAGTGTGCATGCTCACAGTCACGTCGAAACACTGCCTACGACGTAAACATAACCTACGCCCAGCCCTATTTGCGTACTACGTAAACGGCGTACACAATGTAAAATTTGAAGGCGTCTATTCCCTGGTCCATACCTTCGCATGGGTTGCGCCTCCTATATGAGGAATAACTTTACGCCGGATGTAACCCTTGCGCAAATTGCTTAAAACATGCGCCGGGTGCATCTACGTTCGTGATATGGCGTATCTCCTCCATTTGCATATCTGAATTGAAACTTCCATATGCATCCAGCATAAATATGCGCCCACGATACGCCGTGAAGGAGTTATGTCGGTCGGAAGAAGCCTATTTTTCGTCGTAACTTAGTTTGTGGGTCCGGCGCATAGATACGATGGCGCACATTTGTACTTACACGGTGTATCTGTAGATACGTTGGCGTAAGTGCTACGTGAATCCGGGCCTAAAACTTTATTTACCATCCTCCTTTGTTTGACAGCATCTCCTTCTTTTTAATGGGTGACAACATGCGATATGAAGCCTCCTTACTGAGCCCGTTTTGGCCTTGTTAATTTTAAATAGGGTATTTTATGCTGGCACCTGGCCGTAATACGATGGGTGTTAATGGGGTGTACAAGCCTATTATTTACTGTTAGTCATTTAGTGTGGGATTCTGAGAAGTACACATACTGGTGTAAAAAGCCCCTTCTTTTAACAAACTATAAGCATTGTTATTTTCAGCAAAAAGTGCTGCTGATAGCTGAACATTCACATGACTAAAAATAACTATTTAATCCAGTTATTACTTACCTGAAACAGGAGCTGCTCTGTACATGATTATTCCCACATCCTCTGTGCTATAACTATGAGGTACCACCAGGTATTGCGCACAGACCTAGAGCCCAGCCAGAATGCTTACATTCACTGAACATATAAAACCAAAAAGAAGCCTGATGATGACTGTGTGATGGAAATGTGCTAGGCTTGTGACGTTATCTTGGTTTCTCTATACTGCGAGTTGTGAGTGGATTATTACAATAAATTGTCCATGCTTTTAAGATTTTTCTGCACTATGAATTTACAATTTTTTCTGTCTTTACCTCATATGCCATATGAATGGAGCCATAGCAGACCTGAGTAGCTGATGGAGATGTTGTGGCTAGGTCACCACGAGGCGCCTTTAATCTCTCTCTCTGTCTCTATCTTTCTATCTATATATATATATATATATATATATATATATACACACAGGGAGTGCAGAATTATTAGGCAAATGAGTATTTTGACCACATCATCCTCTTTATGCATGTTGTCTTACTCCAAGCTGTATAGGCTCGAAAGCCTACTACCAATTAAGCATATTAGGTGATGTGCATCTCTGTAATGAGAAGGGGTGTGGTCTAATGACATCAACACCCTATATCAGGTGTGCATAATTATTAGGCAACTTCCTTTCCTTTGGCAAAATGGGTCAAAAGAAGGACTTGACCGGCTCAGAAAAGTCAAAAATAGTGAGATATCTTGCAGAGGGATGCAGCCCTCTTAAAATTGCAAAGCTTCTGAAGCGTGATCATCGAACAATCAAGCGTTTCATTCAAAATAGTCAACAGGGTCGCAAGAAGCGTGTGGAAAAACCAAGGCGCAAAATAACTGCCCATGAACTGAGAAAAGTCAAGCGTGCAGCTGCCAAGGTGCCACTTGCCACCAGTTTGGCCATATTTCAGAGCTGCAACATCACTGGAGTGCCCAAAAGCACAAGGTGTGCAATACTCAGAGACATGGCCAAGGTAAGAAAGGCTGAAAGACGACCACCACTGAACAAGACACACAAGCTGAAACGTCAAGACTGGGCCAAGAAATATCTCAAGACTGATTTTTCTAAGGATTTATGGACTGATGAAATGAGAGTGAGTCTTGATGGGCCAGATGGATGGGCTCGTGGCTGGATTGGTAAAGGGCAGAGAGCTCCAGTCCGACTCAGACGCCAGCAAGGTGGAGGTGGAGTACTGGTTTGTGCTGGTATCATCAAAGATGAGCTTGTGGGGCCTTTTCGGGTTGAGGATGGAGTCAAGCTCAACTCCCAGTCCTACTGCCAGTTTCTAGAAGACACCTTCTTCAAGCAGTGGTACAGGAAGAAGTCTGCATCCTTCAAGAAAAACATGATTTTCATGCAGGACAATGCTCCATCACACGCGTCCAAGTACTCCACAGCGTGGCTGGCAAGAAAGGGTATAAAAGAAGAAAAACTAATGACATGGCCTCCTTGTTCACCTGATCTGAACCCCATTGAGAACCTGTGGTCCATCATCAAATGTGAGATTTACAAGGAGGGAAAAGAGTACACCTCTCTGAACAGTGTCTGGGAGGCTGTGGTTGCTGCTGCACGCAATGTTGATGGTGAACAGATCAAAACACTGACAGAATCCATGGATGGCAGGCTTTTGAGTGTCCTTGCAAAGAAAGGTGGCTATATTGGTCACTGATTTGTTTTTGTTTTGTTTTTGAATGTCAGAAATGTATATTTGTGAATGTTGAGATGTTATATTGGTTTCACTGGTAAAAATAAATAATTGAAATGGGTATATATTTGTTTTTTGTTAAGTTGCCTAATAATTATGCACAGTAATAGTCACCTGCACACACAGATATCCCCCTAAAATAGCTAAAACTAAAAACAAACTAAAAACTACTTCCAAAAATGTTCAGCTTTGATATTAATGAGTTTTTTTGGGTTCATTGAGAACATGGTTGTTCAATAATAAAATTAATCCTCAAAAATACAACTTGCCTAATAATTCTGCACTCCCTGTGTGTATATATATATATATATATATATATATATATATATGTGTGTATATATATATATATATATATATATATATATATATTTCTCTGGTATATAAAAAAAAAAGAGGGTTTTGGACTTTAACTTATAGATAAATAGATCTGAACCCAAGAAAACAGGCTTGATCAAGCTGATACAATAAATATCAAGCCAAAGTAAACAAATGGGCACCGAGCCACATAGTAAAAGTGTCTTAAATTGTTTGTAATATGTTGCATAAAAAGAGCTATGGAGGCCTTCCACAATGTAACTTCTTGAGTGTGAGATCACGCGCTTGTGTTCATTTCTGTTACTCTTTTTGATTTGTAGCCCTGATGAATGGGGAGTTTTGTTGCCCCTAAAACACATTGGCTTTTTTTCTGTGACAATACTACCATCAATTAAAGGTACTTTGCACTATTTCACTTTGTGGTTTGCTGCCAATTTGTATGCTTTGATTTTTTTTCACAGATACCCATCAAGGAAGGTCTGTGTGTTTAAGGGTTGCCCCACCAGAGCTAGTGAACTTGTTATATTTGCTTGCATTTGTACCTTTGGAATAAGCATTGAAAGCTCAATGCTTCTGAAATATGTTTTTCTGCAGATGAAATGCTACTTATGGGTGTTTTCAGTAGTTACCAAGGCCAACTGAGAACCTGTAGGATTATTGCTGCCTATTACAGCTTATAAACACACCTGCCTGGAGACCGAAGATCTCTCTGGGGAGTCCAGCTGTCTATACTCAATACTATGATGAGGTCTATGTACTATAATATTATCTCTACTTATTATTGCCACAGGTACATGCATCCTCCAAAAATTATACATTATGGATTCGGAAAATCTATTCTATCACATCGTGCTCAATCTACCGCGAGAACTGCTGAAACTGCTTTTTGGCATGAGCCTCAAACCATACAATTTTGCAATGTATAGGGACAGTATTACCTCTTGTATTAGCTATGCAGGGCTGTGCTATACATAGAAATCTAAAATGACCATTCTCAACCAGTGTTCCTTGAGAGGTTTCTAGGGGCTCCTTAAACTGGTCGGTTGTCCTCCCATTTAATAGTGTCTGCACAATTCTGGGACCAATGCCACTTGGCAGAGCCAGTTACATGACACCATTTTTTTTTAATAATATATTTTTTATTGAGTGTTATAAGTTAAAATCGGAAGACATTGGCTAAACATGTCAAAAAATGCCCAGATTCAGTGTGGGGGATAACTTAGAGCTGCTATGGAGTTAACATCATACAAAAGCTGGGGAAATTACGCTAGGTCCATGTATGAACCCAAAAAACCCTGAAGGACAATGGAGGCCTTCCACAATGTAACTTCTTGAGTGTGAGATCAAAGATTACAAGTAGTATTAATGAGGGTCAAACAAAGAAACATCTCCTGGGGAATGAGACCACTAGAAAAAAACAACTCCAGATTACCAATTGGGCAGAGTAGGCATCGGCGTATGGGCCCCACGCCATTTAAGGGTCCCGCGACAGCAAGTCAAAATAATATTGACTTGATCGTGAAGGAAAATTTGCAATGAATCTTTCTTAAATTGCTTGCAAAAGATAGAAAAAAAAAAAAAAACGAATCAACTCATGGAGATGAAAACTTTACATTAAAGACATTAAAGACTCTGCAAAGAAAATATTGTATTGATTAACCACTTCAACCCCGAAAGATTTGGCTGCTCAATGACCAGGCCATTTTTTGCGATATGGCACTGCGTCACTTTAACTGAAAATTGGGACTCTGTACCCAAACAAATTTCCTTTTTTTTTCAACAAATAGAGCTTTCTTTTGGTGGTATTTGATCATCTCTGCGATTTTTAGTTTTTGCGCTATAAACAAAACAAAAGGCAACAATTCTGAAAAAAAAAACAATATTTTGTACTTTTTGCTTTAATAAATATCCCCAATTTTTTTTTTTTAGAAAAAAATCAATTTTTTTCATCAGTTTAGGCCGATATGTATTCTACATATTTTTGGTAATAAAAATCGCTAAGTGTATATTGATTGGTTTGCCCAAAAGTTATAGCATCTAAAAAATACGGGAAAGATTTATGGCATTTATATTGTTGTTTTTATTTTTTTTACATGTAAGAGGCGGCGGGGGTCAGCGTTTCTTTTTTTTTTTTTTTATCAAGATTGCGACATTATGACGGACAGATCGGACACTTTTGGAACCACTGACAATCATACAGCAGTCGGTGTTATAAAAATGCACTGATTACTGTGTAAATGTCACTGACAGGGAAGGGGTTAACACCAATGGCTGATCAAGGGGTTTAATTGTGTTCCCTTGTGTGTTCTAACTGTAGGGGGATAGAACTGACTAGAGAAGATGACAGATTGTTGTTCCTAGCTAATAGGAACACATGACCTGCCTCTCTCACAGGACAGGTCTTTGTGTGTTTACACACACACATTCCTATTTCGGCTCTCATGCCTGGCAGGTTGTCAGGCGGGCGGCCGGCCGGCCACGTGCAACGGCACCCCCACAGAGCAGCAGGCACGCACCTGCTATCCCCGCCTAAAGGGCCAGCTTGTACAGCTGCCGACCTGCCGCAGTATAATGACAGCGGCTGGTAGGCAAGCGGTTAAAGTGTCATTAAACCCACATAATTGAAAACTATCAATAAATGGTGTATTACATGCTGTTCATACTCACACAATCACTATGGGATTAATTTTCTGTATGAGATTGTAGGCCACACACGCTCCCACCTTAAACACCACCGGATACTGCTAAATAACCACATCACACATTTTGGCAAAATATTTGGCCGCAGCACCTTTTTATTGGTTTACCATCTAAACATCCAATTGCACAGTGGAACCTCGGATTTCGAGTAATGCGGTTAATGAGCATTTCGCAATACGGCACTGTTTTTAAAGCCCCAATTGATGCCCCCCTTTGTCATTCTGCAAAAAACATGGTTGATTCTGCTGTTCTTTGTCTCCCCCTCCTGTAAATGTCCCCACTGCAGTTGAGGATTTTGCAGAGTAGGGTTGGCAGTGCACATGTTCAGTTTTCAGTGTGTTTCTATACTGAGCTTTTTCTCCTTAATCACATCTGAGCAGCCCATGTGATTATAGAGTCACATATGCAGGTGTATACACAGTGGTAAATAACAGCCCACTCCCTCCTACCTTCTCCATGGTAAACACAATGGGGGTGGGATATTACATCTTGATTGATGGAGGCTTTACCTCCTTGTTATTCTAGGACACAGGCTGGAGGGGGGTGACGCAGCCTGTGACTGGCAGAAATACAACCATGCCATGTCATTGCCAAAAAATATTAAAGATTTTATTTCTAACATATATATATTTTTATGACCTATTAAAACCGTGTATTGATATTCTTTTTATTCTGCATTCCAGGGGCTGTTAATTTATTTTGAATATGTGACCTGCAGCAGAGGACTAGAAGCTCCCCCTGCTTATGTTTCCTTGCAGACAGACTGGGAAAGAGATGGGTCATGTGACAGCTGTATATCGATAGGAAAAAGATACTTTGATTTATTTATTTTTAATTACCGGTACTGTGCCATCATCCATATGCAAAAAGAGATTAGATACTGTGGCCCAGATTCACAGAGCGATTACGCCTGCGCAACAGGAGATGCACGGCGTAAGTCTAAATGTGCGCGTGCGTTTCAATGCACGGCATCCCCAGAACGAGATACGCAAAAAAATCTCCTTTTTTTTGTCCAGCGTAATTTCGTTAGACTGGCGCATCCGTCCGCGCAAAAGTGCGCTAGACAGACCATTGATTTGCTAGTCAAATATGCTAATGAGGGACTTACGGGGATCCACAAAAGAACGTTGGGGCAGCGCAGGCTACGCAGTGTGCGCAACAGCAAAATGTCCTGTCTAAAATTAGAGCATATAAAAGCTGGTCTAAAAAGAGAAAAATCGTCTACATGTTAGATAAAGCAACACTGTTAGTGAGGAGCTCAGCAGTCACATGTGTTGCACAACAATCTGTATGCCAAAATGCCAGGGGCATCGTCGCGCATAGCTATACTACTGACTTTAGATGAACAAAGAAGGATGAGGGCACTGAGGAGGGCACTAACGAGGGCACAGGAGATGTTTTTTTTATTTTTATTTTTTATTTTTATTTGCTTATCTAAACTTTACAATTTAATCTAATCTAATACAATATTCTTATCTGATACAAGCCCCTCACTCTTCACTCTTCACGGGAGAGGATATATCACACACGCATAGACATCTATGGCATGAGTGATTCTGAGGTGTCTCGCATCTTCAGATTCACCCCTCGTGCCATCATGGAATTAACCACAACCTTGCAGGAGGACATCAGCAGCCCAACACATGGCACTACCCATGACACCCATGACAGCTACATATACAATCCTAGCCCCATCCCCACAGATTTCAAACAGAACATGTATGGGGACAGCTGGCTGGTTGGTGAGTGACATGGGTGGCAGGCATGACTGGCCCCCCCCCCCATGATGCACACATCACAAGGGGCACATGCACTACTAACATCCTCCTGTCTTTTCCCTTCAAGGTGACTCTGCATATGCACTGGGACCCCATCTCATGACCCCATCTCATGCCAGCTCACATATGCATCTTTGCACGTTAAACACACACATTAATCATGGCACAATGAGAATGCATGCATGCACACCACTGTGGTCCCTAGCACAGACACATCACATCCTCATCACATTGGATTGGCACAAGCCCACCATGCAGGACTTGTGAGCAGCAACGCCATGCCACGGCTCCAATTATGTCACTGTACATTCATACACCATTCACACAGACCTGGGGATCACTTCTCCACCACAAATAAGGGTGACACCCTTTTTCCCGCAGGAATATCACCCCCACATTCCAAAATCATACATAAACAGAACCAAAAAAAAAATGACGAGCAAAAATAAAAAATGCCCAGCAAAAATATATTTTAAACAAAATAATAACAAAGAAAACACATAAAAGACAAAAATCACTCTGCAAAACAGTCCCCAAATATCTCAAAGACACGTCACAAACAAACAAACAAACGCTAATAAACAAAAGCACCTTGCTGTATAGGAAGGGATACAAAGGGATGTGCTTTTGCAAAGGAAGTGCATTTGTGTCTGTCTATTTATGCTGTTTGCGTAGTTCACTAAGTTGCCCTAGTCCACTTCCAATTTCACTGATTGCGCCGTTCCCGAGTTGTGAGCATGTCTGCTTCAAGCGCGCATGCGCGAGCCGGCCGGCCCTTCATTTGCATGGGGTCACGGCTCATTTCAATGTAACACGCCCACGTCCTTCCCAATTTGTATTACTCCGCCTTACGCCTCTGAAATAACGTTACGCATGCGCAATTTTCTGCGCAAAAGCTACGAGAATAGGGTGATTACGCGGCTACATTGCACAAGTCTAACGTAAAGGTGGTGCGCTACGCCGGTCCAATAATGCGCAGATGTACCTGAATCTGGCCCTGTGAATTTAAACAGTGTGTGTTTAGTATTACTTTATTGTAATGTCCCCAATAACAACCTAAAGCACATAAACCATAGACATCAGGATAACATTAAAGTTTGTCTCTTAAATGGTCATTTTCCTTCAGCTGTCAGTTTGTAAAAATCTTTGGTGCAACCTATGTACGTGTAATCTACAGTAGTGATTGTCATCTCCATCTAGCGGCCAACAGGCACACTACTTAGTTCCATGTTATTCCACTACAGCATGTGCACGAGAAAACTTCTGAAACCTGCGAGTGGGGCCCCAAGCGGTGTTCATTTCCTAGGGGCCGCTACAGAGTTTATTCTCTGGAAATAACTATGTAAGAGGTAAGAATGGAGAGAAAATATAACAGGAGAAAAGAAACAAAAGAAAAGGGGAAAAGGGTGAGAGAAGAGAGCGGGCAAAATGGGGAGTGGTACCAGCGGTGTTCTAGGGGGGTATGTATTGGGAAAATAGAAATCGAGGGAGAGATCCTCAGGGTGTCAATAGAGTTTGGAAATGCATACTATATTGGAAGACAATAGGGTAAGGTGACCAGATTTTTTAAATGAAATCCGGGGACATATTTTTTTTTTACTAGTAATGGCAGCAATCAGCGACTTTCTGCCCATCGCCGCCCGCCTCACAGCCTGTCAAGTCTTACTCTCTGGGCCCCGGCTACTACTGGATGGGGTGGGGAGGAAGATCACTCTGCCAGGGAAGGCAAGGAGATAGGCGGGCCGGCAACTGGCCGGGACTTGAGCCAAGGCAGAAGAACAGAAGTGGAGCGGAATGGGCTCCGACCAGCACATGATCATCAGAAAGGGGCACAGATAATGGGGAAAAAAATACAACCCCCCTAAGCTAGTAGGAGTGGCGGAGTGGAGGTGTGTAATTCAGATTTTTTTTTTAAATTCTGCATTGAATGTCTTTGAAATTGCCCCTGCTCCTGTTCAAATCAAATCCGGGGACAAAACTGGGGACAGATTTGGTCCGGGGACAGTGTCCTCAATCCAGGGACTGTCCCCTGAAACCAGGGATGTCTGGTCACCCTACAATAGGGGAGGGCCAGGTCGCCAAGATCTATGATATAACTGGACCATAAAATTCCTCCATGTGCATCAGGGAATTCAAGGATCACTAAAGTACATTTTTTTTTTTTTTAAATAACAAACATGTTATACTTACCTCCACTGTGAAGCTCGTTTTGCACAGAGTGGCCCCGAACCTGATCTTCTGGGGTCCCTCGGTGACTGTCTCGGCTTCCCCCCGCAAGGACTCAACACCTTCATGCGAGCAAGCTTGCATGGTGTTGAGTTCTTGCGGGCACGCTCCCGTGATACAGCCGGCAGCTATGGCCGCCGACTGTATCACTCGGCCCCGCCCCCTGGCACACTGTGTTTTTTCACCTTAATGCTTACCTTTACATCCCCTTTAAGTCTATCTATTCCTTGACGGGGGGGAGGTTGTTGACTTTTAATGTCTGGGAATGATTGCTCTTAGGCTGCATTCACACCTAATCGCAGCGTTTTGTCCCACGAATTGCGGCGACAAATTGCGGCGTTTTGTACCGCGATTTGCAGCGACAAAATGCCGCAATTTTAACCCCATTTAACCCCCAGGTCCACATCTCCTATGCCGAACGCCGAAGCCGCCTGAAAAAAAGGGTCCGGGACTTGTTTCGGTGTTTGGCGTGGAGATGTGAACCATCTCCATAGAGGGCAATGTAAAATCACCCCTTCAGCGTATTAGGGGCTGCTGCGGCATCGGGCTTCAGGCGTAAAAACGCCTAGGTGTGAATGGAGCCTTACAGTGCAAAGATAAAAGCAAAGTAGGCTTTTCTTTATATCATGTGAACGAAGGGTTACTAAAACCCCAAAACCAGCGCAAAGTAGAAAGATAATTAATATTAGTGACGATAATTATAAGCACATTGTAAGTATAAAAAACAAGTGAAGAAACAAATCCATACTACATTGATTGAACCACGGTCTTTAAAAATTTAAAGTGCAAATATAATGCAAATGTGCAAATATATCAAAAGCAATCTCCTCTAAAAAACCAACATTAGTGTAGCGCTACTCCTTTCAGGAGCCGCTGGTTAGATTGGGATCGGCGAAATTAATTTACCTCTGTGTGGTGTCTAGGGGTAGATGTAATGAGCAAAGCAGTAACGAATGTCCAACCTGTAGCTGAAGTTTTCTGAATGCTTTATTTTCCTGGTCCAACACGACCAACACATCAACTTGAGGTAGATAGGAAAAGGTTGATTAAAGAGGAGTAACTTCGCAGAGTCAGGCTTGGATAGAGAAAGCAGTCCTGCCTTCTGTAGTTAAGTCAATCACGTCGCCACCCCGCCTGGAGTGGGTGCAGTGCACCTGGACAGGCCTCTCACACAGACCTGGCAGCCAGAGTGTCACCGAGAAAGCTGAGAAGGAACAAGTCGCTGCCACCGACTTGGCTCTAGAAGATTAGTAGAGGCCTCGCCACAGGTCTGGTACTGAAGAGCATTAGAGCATATCCTCTCAATCCTGTTCTCTTGAGACGCCGAACCCCAGCGAGTCACTGAGGTCCCTCGGTCACTTCAGTGTTTCTGAGCCATGAGGGCCCAGAGTCGGGAATTCCGCACGGCACGGGCCCCGGCCAGGTAGCCCATAGTGGTGGGGCCCGCGATGGGCGCACACCCCAAAGGTGGGTGCCGCACCCGGAACCAGGAACCCGCGAAGAACCCCGAAAAATGGCGTCTGCCACAGATATACCTCTCCCCAGCATGCCCCGCAAGGGCAACGCTCCTCCAATTGGCTGCTGGGGAAAAGTGGTTCTGCCTGAACCCCTCTGGCGCCACCTGCCGCCCAGAGATGGGACCACATCTCTGGAGCGCAGAATGACCCACAGGTCAATTCAGAGCTGACAGCCGCCAAACCTAAACAAATAAAACTGTGTGAGAGCAAGTAAGTCTCTCACCCTACTAACTTTAGCGTAGCGCCCTTTCTGAAAGCAAGGGGGCGCTACATTAGTATCAGGTATCTGCACCCCCCTCCCCCTGAAAGGTGTCAAATGCGACACAGGAGGGGGGAGGGTTCCGATCAGCGCGACTCCACTTTAGGGTGGAGCTCCGCTTTAATCCTCCGCATTGTGTAAAAAGGCTATTTGAGCTTGTCTTCTCTGACCCTCCCCTTCTTCCACAGTCCCCAATCTTGATCCTGATAATACAGAGCCTTGGGGGCACTTTGGTGTGTATTGCTAGAGAGTTTTTTTTTCTCTCCAGAGGGTACATGTAATCTGCACAGGGCCAATCAGAACTGTCCATACAGAGGGTCAGGGGTCATGTAGCCTTATAGGACAATCAGGGAAGAATGAAAACTCCTCCTACAAGCTTTAACCAGACACTGATTGAAGTCATAAGATTGCTACTGAATATATTGCTGATAAGAAAGGGTATTGAGCAGTTTATACAGTGCCTTGAAAAAGTATTCATATCCCTTGAAATTCTCCACATTTTGTCATGTTGCAACCAAAAACGTCAATGTATTTTATTGCATTTTTTTTTTTGTGGTAGACCAACACAAAGTGGCACATAATTGTGAAGTGGAATGAAAATGATAAATAGTTTTCAATTTTTTTTACAAATAAATATTTGAAAAGTGAGGTATTCAGTACATTTGTATTCAGTCAATACTTTGTAGAATCACCTTTCACTGCAATTACAGCGGAAAGTCTTTTTTTGTATGTAAGAATGGTCCAATCAGAGATAGTACACTGTGGATTATAGGCACCACATCCCAGGTTAGAATTTAATGAAAAAAACAGGGGAAAGGTAAATGGGATTTTCTTATCGGTCCAAAAAATATTCATATATGAATGAGAAAGAAAACGTTATTGGACCACATAGATACAAAGTTTATAAAAATACATTATATTGAGGTAAAGACCACTTTAAAATAGATCAACAAAACAAACAAATGTTTAGTGTATATGTAGCGCTTACCCCCGAAGGAGCCGCTGGTTGATTTCGGGGTCGGCGTATTAAAGCGGATCTCCCACGCCGAAAACGTTTTTTTCTTAATGGCCATTTAAAAGTTAAATGACCGTAATTTGCACAACTCACGTGTCCTGTCTCCCCCGGCCGCTCCGCTGCTATACAGTCTTAAATAAAAACTTATATTCCTCCTTCCGGTTTCTTCTCCATTTTAACTGTGGGCATAAGCCCACAGCCCAGCACTTCCTTGTTCTGGTGGATGCTGATGTCCCAGCATCCACCGCTCGATCTCGCGCATGCGAACAAGCAATCTGTATCTGTGTAATGGATCTGCGTAATGGAGATTGTTCAAAACGCCCGCCCTCCTTCCTTTGTTTACATCCGCGTCACTTCCTGCTACACGAAGTTGCGCGATGTTTGCTTTCACAGGGCCAAATATGATAATTAGGGAGCTACGAGACAAGCTCCCAGAAGACACAGCGAGGGACAGGAAACCAGAGAAAACCCGACAGAAACCCGAGGAGCTGCAGACCGGAAGCCATACCAGTTCAGATGGTACAGTAAAACTTTTTTATCTAAAACTATCCGATTTAGCATTGATTTGTACCATTATTAATATTGACATCAAGTTAAATTCAGGGTGGAGCTCCGCTTTAAGTTACCAATTACCAGGCCTTTTTTTCTGGGGGAACTTGGTGGAACTCAGTTCCACCACCTTTGGCTCAGACCCTTTGGTGCCTGCTCACCACAATCACTTGTGAACACAGAAGTCTGGTTTCTGTGTTTACAAGTGACTGTTTTGTAACCCCTGAACTCTGCACACTGTATGTAATGCAATTCTGGTATTTAATGCCCCTTTAAGACCCTTCTACTGTTTGTGAAATCTGAACGGGTCGTGGTTGAGTTCCTGCACCTATTTTCGGAGAAAAAAAGCTCTGCCAATTACACTTGTCTAGGGGTAAATACTTGTAGAAAGTGAATAAAGCCAGTGTCCAGACATCAGAGTACTTTTCAAAGTTTTATTCCAAGGCCCAACATGGCCAACATCAACATGGCACACTATAGAAAAAGGTTGATGAGCGGAAGAAAACTGCAGTATCAGGCCTTGGATATTATAGAGAGCAGCTTGCTCTCAGTACAGTCACACTTAATCGTCGCCACCCCTGTCAGAGTGGGTAAAGTGCCCCGGACAGGCGTTTAACTTGGGCCTGGCAGCCGAAAGGTCACTTGCAGTAGTCACTGTAGTGATGACCCGATTCCCGGTGGTTCGCCTAGGCCTCGCGGACAACCTCTGCCTTTGGGTCTCCTGAGCCAATCCCCCACCGTACAGCTCCCAGCTTAGGATCTGGGACCCAGCAAGCCGCTGTGGCCCCTCTCGATTTCACGGCGAAGCTCCGCTTGGTGCACAGCTTCGGCCAGGCAGACCTCTCCATGTGGCCACTGCGACATCTGTGACTATGTTGGTAATCAGCTCAAACTACCAAATGGAAAATGGCACTCGACTAAAACTACCATTACCTGTCAAACCATAGGGGTTATATACTTGGCTCAATGCTGCTGCGGCAGCTTTTACATTGGAAAAACGAAACGTCCCTTTTTCAAAAGAATTAGGAATCATATCAAACCTATTTTGAAAAAAATAATCATTACGGCAATAAGTAAACATGTCGGAATCTATCATGACTTTGATCCTCTTGTCATTAAATTTTTTGCACTGGAGCATGTCCCGCTTGACTCGAGAGGGGGCAGTGTCGATGGGACACTTCTCCAACTCGAGGCTCGCTAGATTTATGACCTCAGCGCTACCCAATATCCAGGCTTTAATGAGAATCTAAGCTTTAAACCATTCTTATGATTGGGGCCCATTTATAGATCATTTGTTTTGTTCCAGATATGCTCTGGGTGTGTATTCTCTGAACCCCATTTACTCTGTCTCCTCTTCACTTTCCCTTTCTTTTCTTTCTTTTTTTTTCTCTCTTTTTTTGTTTGTTTAGGGTCATTGTCGTGCTGGAAGGTGAACCTCCGCCCCAGTCTCAAGCAGCGGCGGCTGGTGTTCAAACATTTTTGGGGGGCGCAAACGAACTGAAAAATTCTGAAAAATACTGAAACAAAAACATCAAATGCAGCCCCACCGCCCGCTGTCTGACCGACACTTACCCCATCATGGTTTACTAATTAGGTGACTTCTGAAGGCAATTAATCCCACTAGATTTTAGTTGGGGGAATCAGAGTAAAGGGGGCTGAATACAAATGTACCCCCCCACCACACTTTTCACACATTTATTTGTAAAACACGTTGAAAACCATTTATCATTTTCCTTCCACTTCACAATTATGTGACACTTTGTGTTGGTCTATCACATAAAATCCCAATAAAATACATTTACAGTGCAGAAAATAAGTATTTGAACACCCTGCTATTTTGCAAGTTCTCCCACTTGGAAATCATGGGAGGGTCTGAAATTGCCATCGTAGGTGCATGTCCACTGTGAGAGACATAATCAAAAAAAAAAAAAATCCAGAAATCACAATGTATGATTTTTTTAACTATTTATTTGTATGATACAGCTGCAAAGAAGTATTTGAACACCTGAGAAAATCAATGTTAATATTTGGTACAGTAGCCTTTGTTTGCAATTACAGAGGTCAAACGTTTCTTGTAGTTTTTCACCAGGTTTGCACACACTAGAGGAGGGATTTTGGCCCACTCCTCCACACAGATCTTCTCTAGATCAGTCAGGTTTCTGGGCTGTCGCTGAGAAACACAGAGTTTGAGCTCCCTCCAAAGATTCTCTATTGGGTTTAGGTCTGGAGACTGGCTAGGCCATGCCAGAACCTTGATATGCTTCTTACAGAGCCACTCCTTGGTTATCCTGGCTGTGTGCTTCGGGTCATTGTCATGTTGGAAGACCCAGCCTCGACCCATCTTCAAAGCTCTAACTGAGGGAAGGAGGTTGTTGCCCAAAATCTCGCAATACATGGCCCCGGTCATCCTCTCCTTAATACAGTGCAGTCGCCCTGTCCCATGTGCAGAAAAACACCCCCAAAGCATGATGCTACCACCCCCATGCTTCACAGTAGGGATGGTGTTCTTGGGATGGTACTCATCATTCTTCTTCCTCCAAACACGGTTAGTGGAATTATGACCAAAAAGTTATATTTTGGTCTCATCTGACCACATGACTTTCTCCCATGACTCCTCTGGATCATCCAAATGGTCATTGGCAAACTTAAGACGGGCCTTGACATGTGCTGGTTTAAGCAGGGGAACCTTCCGTGCCATGCATGATTTCAAACCATGACGTCTTAGTGTATTACCAACAGTAACCTTGGAAACGGTGGTCCCAGCTCTTTTCAGGTCATTGACCAGCTCCTCCCTTGTAGTCCTGGGCTGATTTCTCACCTTTCTTAGGATCATTGAGACCCCACGAGGTGAGATTTTGCATGGAGCCCCAGTCCGAGGGAGATTGACAGTCATGTTTAGCTTCTTCCATTTTCTAATGATTGCTCCAACAGTGGACCTTTTTTCACCAAGCTGCTTGGCAATTTCCCCGTAGCCCTTTCCAGCCTTGTGGAGGTGTACAATTTTGTCTCTAGTGTCTTTAGACAGCTCTTTGGTCTTGGTCATGTTAGTAGTTGGATTCTTACTGATTGTATGGGGTGGACAGGTGTCTTTATGCAGCTAATGACCTCAAACAGGTGCATCTAATTTAGGATAATAAATGGAGTGGAGGTGGACATTTTAAAGGCAGACTAACAGGTCTTTGAGGGTCAGAATTCTAGCTGATAGACAGGTGTTCAAATACTTCTTTGCAGCTGTATCATACAAATAAATAGTTAAAAAATCATAAATTGTGATTTCTGGAATTTTTTTTTTGATTATGTCTCTCACAGTGGACATGCACATACGATGACAATTTCAGACCCCTCCATAATTTCCAAGTGGGAGAACTTGCAAAATAGCAGGGTGTTCAAATACTTATTTTCTGCACTGTATGTTCCTGGATCTAACATGACAAACTGTGGGACATTTCAAGGGGTATGAATACTTTTTTAAGCCACTGTATAGCTCTTTTATTGCACCTACTGTGCATTTCTGTGCACCTATAGGTTCTATGATGCCACTGTAAATTATAGATCACCCACCTGGCCCCAAAAATCACTGTTCTGTGCACCTATAGCTCCTTTATTGCACTTACTGTGCACTGCTAGATTATGTACCCAATGGCAATGTACCTATAGTCTCTATATTGCACCTACTGTGCATTGCTGGATTATGTGCTTGACCTCTCCAGACTAAGTCTGCCCACGGCTCCCAGACTCTTTATAACTGGTTCCAGTATGTACATTATCCCACCATACCTAGTGTGCCTATACCCATATACTGTGCCAAATATATCACACTTCCCATTGCACTGCAATCCTCAATATATCTCATTGACAGAACTGCTGCAGAACCTCTTGCAGCACAGACCTATCAATCAATCAGCACATCTATTGCTCTGTAGGCAATCCAAGCAATGCTCTGTGTTTGCCTAACCTGTCTCCATCTAAACTCTGTGATACAAGCGACCTGCTGCAGAACCTCTTGAAAACTAGATCTGTCAATCAAATAACTTGATATAACTTACTGCTCTGTATCATCAGAAGCAATCTTCAACTTGTCTCATTGCCAAAACAGCTCCAGAACCTCTTGCAGCACAGACCTGTCAATCAGCTGAACTATTTCTATATAGGGAATCCAAGGTATCATAGATCCAGCGTTACAAGAAAGCTGCTGCAGAACCTCTTGCAAATTGGACCTGTCTGTCAAATAAGCTCTTTTGCATTTTGGCACTAAATAGGGTTGCCACCTGTCCGGGATTCACCCGGACAGTCCGGTTTTTACATCCTCTGCCCGGGTTTCTGACTGTCTGTCACCCGGACAACAGCTACCTAAGAACCCTCAAAAATTCTTATAACATCCCCAGAAAAACGTAATCAGAATTCAGGATCCATAACCTGTATGAGAATGTGACCTATCTGTACATATATGTAATGGTCAGGATGGAAACAGCCCTAATTACAAGGGACTTGTTTCTCTCTGTGGAGGGATACAGAGCCTCCCAGCCGCATGAGCCGATGCTCTGCTTCTAGTCCCGGCTGCTGGAACCCTGCCAGGACTGCTCACTGTTTACAGAGAGAGCTGTGTAAGTGAGTGGGCGGGAAGAGGAAGAAGCTGCACGGGGTGTGAGGGGACAGCAGGACAGAGAGGGGAGAAGAGAAGCTGGCTGCACATTACCACATTATTAATGTGTAGCACTGGTATTTTTGCCATATAATGCTAAAGATGGCATACCACTAGAGGGAGCCAAATACCAATGTGAGCGAGATATGTTTTAACTTACATATGCAGAGCAGAAAAATGTTTATCTTGTGAAAAGACTCACTTACCCATGAACACTAGGTGGCTGAACTGCATGCTGGGTGGATATAAAAGGCAGAGTGGAGCCATTTCCTGCCTCTTTCTGGGCGCATGGCCTGCCTGCAAGGATCTGTGAAGGAGTGTTCAGAAGAGGGCCTACATCATGCAGAGCAGAACAAGATCCATTGACTCTGCCTTACCAAGGATCGAGGGAAGATATGGGCCGTCAGGAAGAACTTTCCTTGAAACTGAGAGGGAGCAACGGAGAAGACCCACAGTTTATGTTGTCTCAGTGAGCAATGCTCATCGGCCTTCCAAGCGATACCAGAAAAGGCGTCCCCAACGCCAGAAGCTGAAGAAAGCACGAGTTCAGTCATGCCAGCCCATTGTTCCAGATGCTCGCAACAGGTTTCCTGCTCAGTTAGTAGGCCCTTCGTCCATAATGCCTGTCCTGATTGAAGGAATCTACACAAGAGCCCTCCTTGATTCAGGTGCTCAAGTAACTTTGTTGACCAGAGGTTTCTACAAGAGGTATTTGTCATACATGCCCCTGCAAAAGTTGGAAGATATGGAGATTCAGGGTATTCAAGCAGAAGATTACCCTTGTGACGGATATCTGCGGATCAAGTTGTCGTGTGACCCGTTGAGGACTGGGAAGCCTCAGGACTTTGACACGCTAGCTATTGTGTGTCCTCGGTTGCCAGGGTCCCCAAGCAGTCCGCTAATCATAGGGACAAACACAGATCTGGTGAAGCAGCTGTTAGCCCCTGGTGTTCCCTGATGTGATCCCTTATCTTCTCTGCCAACAGAAAGGCCAGAGGTGCCTCCCTCTTCCATGGTGGATGGGAAAGGATCCACAACAATGACAAATGCAACTAAACTGCATGAGAAGAAAGCGGCTAAACAGGAAAAGGTGGCCGATGTACCTTCGGTGTCAGCACCAGTAAAGCGAAGGAAACAAAGAGTAATTTCTCAATTCAAGAGATCGACCTATGACCAGCTGGAAAAATGCTTTGAAGAGATGTGCCCTGCTGCAAGAAGAGATTCTGAGATACCTGGTCTTTCTGTTGATGATTCAGAAGGTTTCTCGACCCCATCTCACCCCTTGACACATCTGTACTAGATACCATATTGACAGCTGTGAGTGCACAGAACAGCTCCCCATCACATGAGAATTGGTGGGAGGCTTCTCTGTCAGACTTCTGCAACCGCCTAGAGGCAAAAATGTGTAACAGAGCCACAATTTTGAATGTCTTTGGGGACCAAAGAGTTAAAGCAGGGGGAGTATGTAGCACTGGTATTTTTGCCATATAATGCTAAAGATGGCATACCACTAGAGGGAGCCAAATACCAATGTGAGCGAGATATGTTTTAACTTACATATGCAGAGCAGGAAAATGTTTATCTTGTGAAAAGACTCACTTACCCATGAACACTAGGTGGCTGAACTGCATGCTGGGTGGAAATAAAAGGCAGAGTGGAGCCATTTCCTGCCTCTTTCTGGGCGCATGGCCTGCCTGCAAGGATCTGTGAAGGAGTGTTCAGAAGAGGGCCTACATCATGCAGAGCAGAACAACATCCATTGACTCTGCCTTACCACAGTGTGCTGGAGAAGCAGTGTGATTGGGTCTGAGGATCCAGGACTCTTGACAGAGCCAAGTGGATGTCCAGTTTGCTTGAGGAGCGGGGCAGCGTGGCAGTGCTGACTGGCAGCAGGATTGAGACAACTGGAGCGGAAGTTCACAGCTTTCCAGGCCTGGTGTGGTGAGAGGGCTGTCGCCCAGAAGTTCTTTAACACCCTTAACACACTTAGACTCATTTCACAAAGTTGCTGGGACCTGTAGTCCTACAGGGAGGTCTCATTCAAATAGACTGAGTTCAATCAGGCCTAAAAGCCTATGCTTCATTGAGGGCTGACTGACAGTTAAGGTATACCTACACCGAAGGCATCTACAAGTGTGTTTTACAGCAGGAACTGTATTACCACTTCAGTTGTGTTAATTCATTACTTGTTAAACCATTGGATTACAAACACTGCAGTATAATAGCTAGCTGAAGAAAGAAGAACAGAGACTACACTTCTTCACAGGGAGGGTTTGTGCTTTGGATGCAGTAAGACAAAAGGCTGCCTTATACCTCAGGGGAAGCTCTTGAGAAATTGTATTGTGCTGTGTTGATATCCTTGCATTGGTATGTTTGGTGCGGCCGTACTGGAAGTGGGAAGGTGGTCAGTGTCAAGGCATTGTCACTCTGAGCACTAGTCCCACTTGGAGACGCGCCGCAGTAGAGGCTCAAGGGACCTTTAAGTGTTATTAGTTTGTGTACACTCATTGCACTATTATAGTAAGTTTGTATGTTGATACAGTTAATATAAATACTGTCTTTATACCAGTTCCAGTAAACTTACATCCTGGTTGATCACAATTGGTGTGAAGCTTGTTCATTATTCTAACAGGTGGAACAACGGATGCCCAGATAACGGTAAAGGTACACTATATACACATTGTTATGGTGGGATTGTTCCGTTTAGTGAAAGTTTCATATCAGCACTGCACCACAGCTGTGTCAAGGGGAGCGAGACCAAATCATTGGGGGGTTTGTTAAAGCGGAATTTCACCCTAAATGTAAGATCTCCCATGTGATCCAGCATACTGGCGTCAGCGCCAGTATGCTGTTTTTTTTTATTTTTTATCCCACACTTACTGTATTATCCTGTAATTTCATTTTTTTCTCCCGCGGTGGACGGCGCCAGTACAGCGCGTCACATCTTCCGAAAATACCCAATATGGACTCGGGTAATCTCGGCGAAAATGCGGCGCCTGCGCACAGACCTAGGAGCTGACTGCGCAGGCGCCGTATTTCTCCGAGTCCTATTTCGGAGGGCGTGACGTGCCATAGCCGTAGGACTCGGAGAAATACGGCGCCTGCGCAGTCAGCTCCTAGGTCTGTGCGCAGGCGCCGCATTTTCGCCGAGATTACCCGAGTCCATATTGGGTATTTTCGGAAGATGTGACGCGCTGTACTGGCGCCGTCCACCGCGGGAGAAAAAAATGAAATTACAGGATAATACAGTAAGTGTGGGATAAAAAAAAAAAAAAACAGCATACTGGCGCTGACGCCAGTATGCTGGATCACATGGGAGATCTTATATTTAGGGTGAAATTCCGCTTTAAAGCAGAGTACAGGCCCAATCAATTACCAGCAGCTCCTTCGGGGGTAAGTGCTACACATGTAAGTATTCCTCTCACACTATGTTGTGTCTAATGTATTTCTGTCTGTTTGTGTGTTTGTGTGTGTGTGTGTGTGTCTGAGTGCATTTATATATCTCAGTGTATGTGTAGATGTATATAATTGAGCACATGTACATAGGGTTGCCACCTGTCCGGTTTTGACCCGGACAGTCCGGGTTTGGACACATGTGCCCGGTTTTGAAGCCTCCTGAAACCCGGGCACATTTAGCTGTCCATCCTGGCCCGGCCGCAACAGAGCTGCACATCCCCGGCTCCACCAGCTTGCCTGAGTGTTAGTAGAAGGTGTGCCGCCCGCAGCAGTGCTCTCTGTTAGCCCCCTGGCCGGGCTGTAAACATGTGTGCAACTTCTCACTGTGCTAGCCCCTCCCCCTCCCTCCCTCCGGCGCGCCTCCGTCTGCATTGTGTGCCGCAGAGTGGAAGAGGACACATGGGACACAGAGTGCTCAGCTCTTCTCTGACTGGCTACAGCATACACATGGAGGTGGGTAGATGGGCGGACCATACACTACCCCCACCATACACTAAACATACAGTTCTGCCCCCCCCCTGCATATACCATTACCATCCACAGCCGTATATACAGTTCTGCCCCCCTCCATACCATCCACAGCCATACATACAGTCCTGCCCCCCCTGCATATACCATCCACAGCCATACATACAGTCCTGCCCCCCCTGCATATACCATCCACAGCCATACATACAGTCCTGCCCCCCCCTCCATATACCATCCACAGCCATACATACAGTCCTGCCCCCCCTGCATATACCATCCACAGCCATACATACAGTCCTGCCCCCCCCCCCTCCATACAGGGCCGGATTAACAGAGGGGCTGATGGAGCGGGGGTTGTAGCTCGATGACCAGAGGTCACAGAAACCCCACATTTGGGGGGTAGTCAGTTGAAGACCTACCCCACAACTGGTCAAAATATGGGATGGCTATCATTTATGGTTCCAGAGATACGGGCCTGCTTGCACAGCCTGTCAGAAGCTACATACAGAGCGCCATTATAAATACAAGCTGACACACTGCAGCAGACTGAGAAAAAAAAATCATCATTAATTTTTTGCTAGAAAATTACTCTATGGTAGTCTTTGCAACTTTTTATGTTGCACGGCATAGAGCTGCACGATTCTGGCTAAAACGACAACTGCAATTTTTTTGCTTAGAAGATAGATGACGATTCTCTCACGATTCGTGCGGCATAACATTATCTTTCACATTAAAATGAAAAAAAAAAAAATGGACTAACTTTACTGTTTTGTTTTTATGGTTTTTATTATTCAATGAAGTGGGCAAATGCAGTGTGACATAAAATATTGCAGAAATTCCCATTTTTGTCTCTGCTAAAATATATATAATGTTTGGTGGTTCCAAGTAATTTTCTAGCAAAAAATATTACTTTTTAACAAGTGTTGGACTTTAAGTGGTTACATTTCTTGCATTTACACACATAAGTTTGATCTAAAAAGGAAGTTGGTTACAATGTTTCATGTTGTTTACAAACTTGGCAGACAGTCGGATATTTTCTTTACACACAGAAGTTTATCCCTTTGTTCTATGAAGAAAGCGTTAGTTACAATGTTTCCTGCTAAGAACTTGGCAGACTGTCCAGATATTTTCTCAAGTCAATTAATAGATTGACTCGTGTTAAACCAGCTAGCCCATACATAGATCGACTATGGCTGGTCTCTGCATAATTGGTGTAATTTCAATTCATGTATGACCCGCTTAACCACTATGCAGTCCCTAAACATCCTTCCACTCCTATACATTGTGCCCACTGTCATACCCTCCACACTCCTCTCCTGTACATAGTGCCCACTGTCATACCCTCCACACTCCTCTCCTGTACATAGTGACCACTGTCATACTCTCCACACTCCTCTCCTGTACATAGTGCCCACTATCATACCCTCAACACTCCTCTCCTGTACATACTGCCTGCTGTCATACCCTCCACACTCCTCTCCTGTACATACTGCCCACTGTCATACCCTCCACACTCCTCTCCTGTACATACTGCCCACTATCATACCCTCCACACTCCTCTCATGTACATAGTGCCCACTATCATACCCTCCACACTCCTCTCCTGTACATACTGCCCACTATCATACCCTCCACACTCCTCTCCTGTACATAGTGCCCACTATCATACCCTCCACACTCCTCTCCTGTACATACTGCCCACTGTCATACCCTCCACACTCCTCTCCTGTTCATACTGCCCCATCATACCCTCCACACTCCTCTCCTGTACATACTGCCCACTGTCATACCCTCCACACTCCTCTCCTGTACATACTGCCCACTGTCATACCATCCACACTCCTCTCCTGTACATACTGCCCACTGTCATACCCTCCACACTCCTCTCCTGTACATACTGCCCACTGTCATACCCTCCACACTCCTCTCCTGTTCATACTGCCCCCATCATACCCTCGCACTCCTCTCCTGTACATAGTGCTCCCATCATACCCTCTACACTCCTCTACTGCATATACTGGTCACTGTTACACCCTCTTCACTCCTTTCCTGCAAGTAATACCTACCCTCTGCACTCATTTCCTGTACATAATGTCTTACACTTTGCACTCCTTTCCTACACATACCAACATACGCGCCACACTCTTGTATATACTGTTGTAAATTCTGCACTCCCTCCCTGCACATACTGTAATACCCTCTGTACTTAATGAAAATTAAAAGGTGAACTAATGCCCCTGATCTCCACTGCACTTACCTCTGTAGTAATGGAAGAGTTTTATTTTTTTTAAATGATTGTGCTAAGGTTTATTCATGTCAGTGAGACTCTTACTTGTGGCACAGCAAAGTAAGCATATTTTATAGGTAAAATAATTATTTTGTTTAATTTAATCATGCCTCGTGAGGCCCCTCCCACAATATGGCCACACCCACCATATGTAGTGGCGTGTTCGGGTTTGGGTTGAGGAAAAGGTGGCAACCCTACATGTACAGTAAATATATATGAGTGTGTGTATGCATGTACATGAGTGTGTATATAGGTATGTATGCATGTTTCTTAGTATATATATATCTTAGTGTTTCTTTACAGCATGTGTGTATGAATGTACCTGAGTATATATATATATGTGCATGTACTGTATGTAATTGAGCATATGTATATATCTGAGTATCTGTATGTATTTAGAGTGTGTATGCATGTTATTAACTGAACCTATTCCTATATCTGAGTATGTAATTTACTATACACAATATATATGGAATAGTGTGTTAATTGTTTTTAGGTTTATGTATATATGGGAAGAATTGTTAATTAAAGCGAAGCAGGTATTTGCACCCACTTCCGGGAATACACACTGTTGGTAGACTGCGGGCAGTGTGTCACTTCCCGGTCTCCCCCCACCCCCCACCCCCCCCGTTGTGTTCTGGGAAACACACTGTTCCCAGAAAACAGCGGGGACCAGTGAAAGACGCTTAGCAGTGATCGCGCATGCGCAGTAGGGAATCTGGAAGTGAAGCCGGAGCGCTTCACTTTCTGGTTCCCTCACCGTGGATGGCGGGGGGGGGGGGGGCAGCAGAGTGACGAGCGATCGCTTATCCTCTGCTGCGGACGCCGCTGGACTCCAGGACTCCAGGACAGGTAAGTGTCCTAATATTAAAAGTCAGCAGCTGCAGTATTTGTAGCTGCTGGATTTTAATAATTGCTTTACAGTGGAGCTCATCTTTAAGGTTAAGTTCAACTTTTGGAAAAAAAAAATTAAAATGACAATTTTTTTGCAGGTAAAAAATGTGCAAAAAAAATCTGTGAATAAAAGACACTGAGCTTTGTGGACACACACTGTCATGGGGGGGGGGGGGGGTGGATGCTGAACATGTTACATGTATGCCCTAAATACAGGTGCAACATGTAACTTGTTCAGAAGGGTGAACTCAGCCATTCATTTTAGTGACCAGGGGGTAGTATAACCAGTGCTAGGGGAAGAGGGCTGTGCTGGGACCTAGAATTTGGTGGGGGAAGGATTTGGGCTAGGAGGAGGAATTTGGGCTAGGAGGAGGAATTTGGGCTTAGAGGAAAGACTGGATGGAGAGGATTTGTGCTGGGGAGAGGGTATTTGTAGGGGAAGGGCTTGTACTAGGAGGGGGATTTTGGGGGGAAGGATTTGTCCTAAGGTTGATTTTTGGTGGGTGGGTGGGAAAAAAATTGTGCTAAGGGGGGACTGGGAGGGGGTTTGTACTAGAAGGTAGAATGTGGGGGAGCTACAGCTGCTGATTAGCATTTTCTGACAGAGTCTAGTGCTGCTGTCAGAATCTAATAGGGAGATTCCTCATCTATAGGACTTCATTTGCTTGGATCAAGTTAATTTTTTTTTTGTTCAGCCCACTGGCTGGGTGAAAATTAACTGTGTATGGCGAGCCTAACAGACTCCTGAACTATTCACAATATTGTACATTACATACCTCTGACCAAAGTGATTATTGTCTCCACAGTTTCTGGTTGCTAATCAGTCCCTGGCTTTTTTAATGACGGTCTTCTTTAACCTCCCTGGCGTTGTTCCCGTGTCTGACACGGGGTAAAAATTTGCTGCTACTATCGCTGATCCCGTGTCAGACACGGGCTCGCCTCGCAGAATCCAGAGACAGTTTACTTACCTTCTCCGTGGATCCAGCGATGCATCCCCGCTGTGTGAGCGAGCGGGTGCTCGTTCGATTCACACAGCGACCCCGTGTGCCGCCGAGCTCCGTTCCCTGCGACGTTACGACGCACGGGGACGGAGAACGGCGCCAAATTCAAAAATGTAAACAAACACTATGCATACAGTACAATGTAATCTTATAGATTACAGTACTGTATGTAAAAAATACACACCCCCCATGTCCCTAGTGGTCTGCCCTGTGCCCTGCATGTCATTTTATATAATAAAAACTTTTCTTTCTCCCTGCAAACTGTAGATTGCCCATAGCAACCAAAAGTGTCCCTTTATGTAAAAAATGGTTTTAGATCAGCTAAAAAACAGCGATAATAAATTATAATCACTTGCAGAATTTAGCGATAGCGATCTGTGGGGAAATTCGTCATAAAAAAAAAAAATTATGACAGCAAAAATTCTGCAACTGAGCAAATTTCAGTGATTTTGATTTGATTACATTATTGAATAATTTTTACTATAATTATATTATTATTTGTTATAATTTTTTATAATTATTTATTATATTATCATTTTTAATAAAAAAAAATAAATAAATCATACCCGGGATGCCTATTAGACTCTTGTTTAGATAGATTTAAGTAAGTACTTACTAAGAATTGCAGGCCTATAATACATAACACCACATTTCCTTGCAAAACAATTGCAACGCTTTTGGTACAAAATTCCAGACAGAATCATAACGCCAGGGAGGTTAAGGTATGGACGGGCCGCCACTGGTCTCAAGTCTTTTCCAGACTCGAACAGGTTTTCTTCTAAGATTGCCCTGTATTTGGCTCCTTCTATCTTCCCATCAACTCTGACTAGCTTTCCTGACCCTGCTGAAGTAAAGCATCCACGCATGATCCTACCACCACGTTTCACATTGGGGATGGCATGTTCAGGGCGATGTGCAGTTTTAGTTTTCCACAACACATAGCGTTTTGCTTTCAGGCCAAAAAGTAAAATGTTGTTCTCATCTGACCAGAGCACCTTCTTTCACATGTTTGCTGTGTCCCCCACATGGCTTCTCGCAAAATAAAAACGGGACTTCTTATGGCTATCATTGGCTTTCTTCTTGCCACTCTTCCATAAAGATAAAATTTGTGGAGTGCATGACTAATAGTTATTCTATGGACAGATTCTCCCACCTCAGCTGTCTGAGGACAAATAACAAACAGGACAGTTGGTGGGGGAACAGGTCAAAAGATCTAAAACGAAGGCTGAGGGGAATCCAGAAGTTAATCCAGCTGACAGACCTGAGGTAAATTCTGACTCCACCCAGTGACAGGGAAGGATATACAAGTTAATTGTTATACTCATTGGCTAGATGTTTCCCGCCAAAAGGTTTGCCACCAATCCAGTGTGCAGCAGCTGAGGTAAATCATCTTAGCAACAGCTTGTTACCTGAAGCGCAAAACAGAAAAAAAACAGCAAAGCAGTCACAGAGAGTCATGTACTTAACAATTATTATAGCCCTCTATTACCCATATACAGGGCCGCCATCAGGAATTTTGGGGCCCCTTACACAGCTTCGGGCATGGGCCCCCTGAAGCAGAGAAGCGGGAGGGGGGGCTGCCGCATGAAATTGAGAGGCGGGGGGGGGGGGGTCTGCCGGGAATTGAGAAGCGGGGGGGCCCTTTACAAAGAGAAGAAATAAAGAAAAATATATATAAAATAGGGGGGGGGGGCCCTGGGGACCTCTGTGTCCTTTAATAAAAAGAAAAAAGAGAGAAATATATATATATATAATTTTTTTTTTTTTTAAAGGGTGGTTGCCATCTGGGGCCCTGGGGACCTCATTTTTTTTTTTTTATAAAAGGAAATTACAAAAAAAGGGGGCTTTCCATCCGGGACCTCTGGGCCCTTTAATATAAATAAACTTCTGGGCCCTTTAATACAAAATAAATTATATATATATATATATATATATATATATATATATATATATATATATATATATATATATATATATATAAAAAAAGAAATAAACATTTATAAAAAAAAAACAAGGGGGTTGCCTTCCAGGGCCCTTTAATAAAAAAAAATTTAAAACAATATATAAAAAATAAATAAAAAAAACATTTATAAAAAAAAGGTGGTTTGACACATGGGGCCCTGGGGACCTATGAGCCCTTTAATAAAAATATATCTATATATATAAAAAGAAATAAAATAATATAAAAAAAGTAAAACATTTTTATAAAAAAAAGGAGGGTTGGCATCCAGGGGCCCTGGGGACCTCTGGGCCCTTTAATAATAATAATAATAATAATAATAATAATAATAATAAATATATATATGTAAATAAAATAAATAAAAAAATATATAAAAAATCATAATGGGCCCTTTAATAAAAAATAAAATAAAAATATATAAAAATATATATTTTTTTTATAAAAAAATAAATACAAAAAAGGGGGGGTTGCCATCCGGGGCCCTGGGGGGCTTCCAGTGCCCTGTGGACCTCCGGACCTCGAAAAAAAAAATAAAAGAAAAAAATTGGCCCCATACAGGTGTACTGCCTGTACCCCCCTGATGGCGGCCCTGCCCATATAGCAAGCAATTGTGCTGCAAGTTTGAAAATTACTTGCTCATCTATTGCTAGACTTGCCAGGCTTCACACGTTTGTTGCACAGTTGCAGCAAGTCTGCATTGTATGACTCCAGATCAACATTCTTTGCAAACCTTTTGCAAGTCTGCTGCTAGTTCTGGTTCAGTTATGTTGTGCAATAGTCATCCCACCACAGGGGTCGCTGTGGCTGAATTTTCATGCTGTAGACTTACTGAGCTCTTGTGACTCACCACTGCAACTTTGCTCTTGCTAGAGACTTGCCATGCAAATTTGCTACAAATTGGAAAAGTGTCTAGAACTTGTGATTCAAATGCTCTGCAAGTGTACAACTAGCAAGTGAAAATGTGTAGCAAGTTAAAAGGCTTACAATTCAACACTGCCACAACTTTGTGACAGGTATCCTTGTTATCTGGGTAACCACTTCCCACTCAGCCTATTGCACAAGAATTTATGATTTCCTGGCCATTTTTCAGAGAATGTGAATGATAACACAAAAGCTTTTCTTTCACTCATGATTAGTGTTTGGCTGAAGCCATTTATTATCAATCAACTGTGTTTATTCTTTTTAAATCATAATGACAACAGAAACTACCTAAATGACCCTGATCAAAAGTTTGAATACCCTGGTGATTTTGGCCTGATAACATGAACACAAGTTGACACAAAGGGGTTTTGAATGGCTATTAACCACTTGTCACCCGCCCACCGTCATATGACGGCGGGCGGGTAACTAGGGTTGCCACCTCATCCCTTTAAAACCAAACACACATTAATTACACAGGTTCTGTGGCTGATTAAGGTGGTAATTACACTCACTTGGTACCTTTATCTGCGTTAAAGTATCCTCAGAACCTGTGTAATTCATATGTGTTCGGGTTTAAAGGGATGAGGTGGCAACCCTACGGGTAACTCCATTGTCCTGACTGCACGTCATATGACGTGCAGTCATAGAAGTTGCTAGGGGCGCGCATGCGCCACCGGCGGCGTGCGTGCACCCGTCGCATCACTGGGACCCCCGTGCGTGTGCCCGGCGGCCATCCGATTGCCGTGTAACTGAGCTGGGACGTGGAGCTCTGTGTGTAAACACAGAGCTCCACGTCCCTGTCAGGGAGAGAGGAGACCGATTGTGTCCCTTGTACATAGGGACACAATCGGTCACCTCCCCAGTCACCCCCCCTCCCCCCACAGTTAGAACACAAACTAGGAGAAACATTTAACCCCTTCCCCGCCCCCTAGTGGTTAACCCCTTCCCTGCCAGTTACATTTATACAGTTATCAATGCATATTTATAGCACTGTTCACTGTATAAATGTAAATGGTCCCAAAAATGTGTCAAAAGTGTCCGATGTGTCCGCTATAATGCCCCAGTCCCGGAAAAAAAATCGCAGATCGCCGCCATTCCTAGTAAAAAAATATATTAAAAAAAATCATAATTATGTCCCGTATTTTATAGGCAATAGAGACAAATCAAGATCTTCTGTACATACTTATTTATAATATTAAATCTTTTTCAGCCACAATCCTCTGAAGAAGACCGAATGGTCGAAACGCGTTAGGAATATACACCCGCCTGCCACTATTCAGGCCATGTATTTCATTATTGATCTGGAAATGTTATGGTTATTTTAATCAATTTTTGTTACTCTGCCGCAACTCATTCCTTGTATACCCCTAAATTTTATGTCAATAATCACTTTTGTAATAAAACGTTTTTACCATAGACGTTGCATTGCCATTTTACTTCACATCTGCTTCTTCAAAGCCCCATCGGGACCTCTTTTCTATTCAATATAACTTTTGCGCAAACCAGTCACTATACGGTTATTGCGATTTTATTTTAAATTTTTTTTACCAAAAATATGTAGAAGAATACGTATCGGCCTAAACTGAGATAAAAAAAAAATGTTTTTTTTTTTAAATGGGATATTTATTATAGCAAAAAGCAAAAAATATTGTGTCTTTTTTCAAAATTGTCGCTCTTTTTTTGTTTATAGCGCAAAAAATAAAAACTGCACGGGCGATTAAATACCACCAAAAGAAAGCTCTATTTGTGGGGAAAAAAGGACGCCAATTTTGTTTGGGAGCCACGTCGCACGACCGCGCAATTGTCAGTTAAAGCGACGCAGTGCCGGAAGCTACAATTTTGTCTGGGCAGGAAGGGGGTGTAGGTGCACAGTAGGCAAGTGGTTAAAGGTAACCATCCTCACCTGTGATCTGTTTGCTTGTAATTAGTGTGTGTGTATAAAAGGTCAATGAGTTTCTGGACTCCTGACAGACCCTTGCATATTTAAGACACCTTCCACACTGATGCTATGGTACCAAAAATAGCAAAATAACACTTGTAAAGCACCTCTCCTGTTATTCTGGAGCAGTGCGCTGGCAGGACGTCAAAGTAAGTCCTGCAAGCACCATTTTTGAGATGCTTTAGGAGCGGTGTATATACAGCTCCTAAAGCACCCCTGATGGCAAGGTGAATGCAGTATGATATCAAAAAATACTGGAGGAACATTTGCATTCATCAGCCAGGAAGCTGCGCATGGGACGTACTTGGACATTCCGACAATGATCCAAAACACAAGGCCAAGTCGATTCTGTCATTGGCTACAGAAGAATAAAGTGAAGGTTCTGGAGTGACCATCTCAGTCTCCTGACCTCAATATCATTGAGCCACCCTGGGGAAATCTCAAATGTGCAGTTCATGCAAGACAGCCCAAGAATTTACAGGAACTGGAGGCTTTTTGCCAAGAGGAATGGACAGCTTTACCATCTGAGAAGATAAAGAGCCTCATCCACAAATACCACAAAACACTTCAAGCTGTCATTGATGTTAAAGGGGGCAATACACAGTATTAAGAACTGGGGTATGTAAACTTGTGATCAGGGTCATTTGGGTAGTTTCTGTCATTATGATTTAAAAAGAGTAACTGTTGATTGATAATAAATGGCTTCAGCCAAACACCAACCATGAGTGAAAGAAAAGTTTTTGTGTTATCATTCATATTTTCTGAAAAATGGTCAAGAAACCCCAGCTCAGGGACCACCTTATTATGAATAGTGGCCACAAGAGCCGAGTGGTGTAAAAGTGCCTGGATCTTCACTTGTGCAGCTTATGATCTCCAGGAGAAGACCAGCAGGTGTAGTCAGCTCAGCAGACATAAAGCTGGTAGATACAGAGCTGCGGGGACACTGGATGCGTCGTCAGACAAGCCGAGTTCGGTAATAGATGATCAAGTAGACGCTAACGACAGGCAGAGAATCGTCAGGATACAGACAAAGGTTCGGCAACATGATATCAGCATGTAGCGGGTGGTTGCTATGAGTTACTACATCCATAGGTGTGTAAAGCCTATTGCATTAGGGTGTGCACCCCAAAGCTCAAACACATACTACCGATAACTCACTGTGTTCATTCAGAAAGGGAAGGGGTCAATAAATTACATATTTACTGGCTCCTTCCCCCCTATTCATCCTAAATGCCTCCTAAAATTCATCCTGCAGCATCAGCCCCCGGTAGAGGAGGGAAGCCAGCAGCAGCGCGGGTGGAAGGGTTACTAGGGCAGTAATGTGAATCTATACTACACAGGGTGATTAGGGTGTGCCTGGGCACACATGGCACACCCTGTGCGCACCTCTATGACAACATCCACACATTTCACCCTGCCAGACATCCATCAGGCTCCATTCACACCTAGGCGTTTTGTCGTCCTACGCCCAACGCTGTAGCAGGCTGAAATACGCTGGAGGGGCGAATTTACATTGTCGGCTATGAAGATGGTTCACATCTCTACGCCGAACGCCGAAACGCCGTACGCCTGAAGCTCAAAACAACCCCCGGACCCTTTTTTTCAGGCGTCTTCGGCGTTCGGGCATAGCCGACAATGCTAAAATCACCCCTCCAGCGAAAAACAAGGAGCGACTTGTCGGGGACAAAGCGCCGATTTCATGTCGCTGCAATACGCCGCATACCGCCTAAGCCTAGGTGTGAATGGAGCCTTAGACACACTCTTTCAGTCAATGAAAAGTCTTTTGCTTGTTTTTGTTATTTTATCAGGGGATTAACTTGGTTGGGGAATAGGGACATGGGATGGCCATAGGATGAATTGATACTTGAATTAGTTATAGCAATTGATGCGTCACACTTCTTCAGTGCATTACACCTTTAAAGTAGGACAAAATGGCAGACAACCCTTGCTAATCTAGTGGAGTCTGTCCAGCGGATCCGCCCCGTCCTATTATTATTACAATATGCGCAATTGTCAGTTAAAGTAACGCAGTGCCGTATCGCAAAAAATGGCCTGGTCATTATTATTATTAATATACAGGATTTATATAGCGCCAACAGTCTACACAGAGCTTTGATGAAGGAGTTTCCACTATAAGTCACTGATCGCCGCCATTACTAGTAAAAGATAAAAAAAAATCCATAAATGTATCCCATAGTTTGTAGACACTATAACTTTTGCGCAAACCAATCAATATACGCTTTTTTTTGTTTGTTTGTTTATAGCGCAAACAATTAAAACCGCAAGGGTGATCAAATGCCACCAAAAGAAAGCTCTATTTGTGAGAAAGGACATACATTTTATTTGTGTACAGCCCCACACGACTGCGCAATTGTCAGATAAAGTAATGCAGTATCACCAAAAAAAAATCCTTTTTATTATTATACAAGATTTATATAGCGCCAACAGTTTACGCAGCGCTTTTATGAAGGGGGTGGATAACTTTAATGCCCGGTACACAAGATCCGACTATCGGATGAATGATCGTCTGTTTTTTTTTTCTTTTTTGCCCTTTTTTGCATGCTAATTTCACGTCGAATCTGATGAGTTTACTAAAGTCGCGAAAATTCTGAAGTGATGTCATGTGTTAACTTGTAATGCATTTTTTCGAACGACGGCTGTACTGATTAACTGCTTAAGGACCGCCTTACGCTGATATACGTCGACAGAGCGGTGCGGCTGGGCATAAGCACTTACAGGTACATCCCCTTTAAGATGCCCAGTCACACGCAACCTGGTCCTGAGCTTTGTGACCACAGGTATCGCAGACCTGATTGCTGCAAGTGTCCCGCGAATGGGTCACAGAGCTGAAGAACGGGGAAAGGTAAGTGTAAACAAACCTTTCCCCGTTCTTCCTAGTGAGAATGTCATTGATCGTCTGTTCCCTGTCATAGGGAACAACGAACAGTGATGTCACCCGCCAAGCCACGCCCCCACATAGTAAGAATCACTCACTAGGTCACACTTAAACCCTTCAGCGCCCCCTGCAGGTTAACCCCTTCACTGCCAGTGTAATTATTCACAGTAATCAGTGCATTTTTATAGCACTGATCGCTGTAAAAATTACAATGGTCCCAAAATGGTGTCAAAAGCAGAGCTTTTTTTCTCAGAAAATAGGTGCAGGAACTCAACCATGACCCCGTTCAGATTTCACAAACAGTAGAAGGGTCTTAAAGGGGCATTAAATACCAGAATTGCATTACATACAGTGTGCAGAGTTCAGGGGGGTTACACACAGAGTGAAGAGCTGGCACTTGTAAACACAGAAACCAGACTTCTGTGTTTACAAGTGATTGTGGTGAGCAGGCACCAAAGGGTCTGAGCCAAAGGTGGTGGAACTGAGTTCCACCAAGTTCCCCCAGAAAAAAAGCCCCGGTCAAAAGTGTCCGATGTATCCGCCATAATGTTGCAGTCACGATAAAAATCAATGATCGCCGCCATTACTAATAAAAAAAAAAAATATTAATAAAAATGCCATAAAACTATCCCCAATTTTGTAGACGCTATAACTTTTGCGCAAACCAATCAATAAACGTTCATTGCGATTTTTTTACCAAAAATATGTAAAAGAATAAGTCTCGGCCTAAACTGAGGAAAACATTTTTTTTTTAGATATTTTTTAGGAATATGTATTAAAGTAAAAAGTAAAAAATATTGTATTTTTTTTTTAATTGTCGCTCTATTTCTGTTTATAGCGCAAAAAATAAAAACCGCAGAGGTGATCAAATACCACCAAAAGAAAGCTCTATTTGTGGGAAAAAAAGGATGCCAATTTTGTTTGGGAGCCACATCGCATGACCGCGCAATTGTCAAGTTAAAGCGACGCAGTGCCGAATCACAAAAAGTGGCCTGGTCCTTTAGCGACAAAATGGTCCGGGGCTTAAACGAAAATCGTACGATCTGGCATTGTACGAAAAAATAAATCTGTGCATGTCCCATAGAATAATATCAGATGCTCGACTCTCGAAAACTCTGTACTAACGGTCCGATTATCGTACGATCGTTTCGAAAGCGGCGTTTTTCGCACGATTTTCAGATCGTGTAAACAAGTAAAGGAAAGGTTGATCTATCCATTATAAAACAAATCCTATGAGAACACTACAATAAAACGACGCAGACAGTTTTACTGGCGCTTCCATGTAATTAGTATCCTCATGACAACCCCCCTCCTGTTTTCAGGTGTAACTGGTTCTTTGCATGTTTCCCTTACTCCCAGTTGGGTGGGGGAGTCTCTGTTTACTCTATCTTCACCATTTGTTTACAGACACGCCTAGGTCTGTTTACTGAATTGACCCTTTGTCTTCAGATTATTCTTTTTTGTCCCTGTAAAGTGGAAAAGCTGAGTGTTGTAAATGTGTAAACATTGAAGCTGATGGCTGATTGCAGACACACAAGTTTAATGTGATCCTATGTGTGTGTTATGTACTCAGTATCTGCATAGCACCTGCAATGAGCAAGCATCATCTTGGACCAGTTGTAGATCCTGCATCTAACACATGCCAAGTGTGGTCCTCCAGGGGCAAGCAATGGTTAAATCTCTCCTTAGCAGTAACCAATAGGAGAGGAGTGTTGGGAGAGGGCGTTCCAGGAAAAGACACACACACTAGGTGACAGCAGCTGCCTCCACCCACTCTCTGTATCACAGCAATGAAGAGGGGATCATGGTAGAACAAGACTAAAGACTGGCTAGATCAGCCCAGGGACCTTCTGATTACAGCCGGAGCTGCTCTCTCTTGTTAGGAATATGAGGAAGAGGACCTGCCTAGAGCCAGCAGCTCCTTGATGTCCTCTCCTGGGATCGTATTGTCCTTTGATTAGAGGAATCGGGGGAGGAGAAGCAGGCTGCCTGGGAGATCCTGACATGAGCAGGACATGGAGGGAAGAGCTTGGCCCCTCCAGCCTGAGAGGTGAGAGGGGCATCCGAGGCTAGAGCCCATCGAAGGGTAGACACCCCATGCATTCCAGTGTGTCATTCTGCATGCACGCTTCCTGCTGCACCTTGTCATTGTGCCTGCTGCTGGAGGAGGAGGAGGAGGAGGAGGGGAGGTCCGCCTCATCTGATACATAGCACCACCATGCTGCCCGGAGTCGGGGTGTTCGGCACCAGCCTGACCTCCAGGGTGATCATCCCTCTGCTCAAGGATGAAGGCTTCTCGGTGAAGGCTCTGTGGGGTCGGACCCAGGAAGAGGCTGAGGAACTGGCCAAGGAAATGAGTGTCCCCTTCTATACCAACCGCATCGACGACGTCTTGTTGCATCAAGATGTGGATCTGGTCTGCATCAACCTACCGCCACCTCTCACCAAACAGATTGCAGTCAAAACCCTAGGTAAGTCCATTTGCCAGGTCCACCTATTACCACCCTCAACAAGTCAGTTTGTCCTGCTCTGCTGTCATTAGTGCATTTTATACAGGGAGGGGGCTTCCTTGACATGTTTCCTCCCAGAAGGCTCAGTGTGCTCAGGAATCTCATCTGGAATCTGACCAGGGATGTGACATCAGATCAGGGACCTGGGGATCTGATAATGAATGTGGTATCAGATCAGGGATGTGGGATCTGATTAGGAATGTGGTCTGTGACCAGAGATCATGGATGTGGTAACTGACCAGAGATCTGGGATCTGATCATAGATGTGGTGTGTGTGATCGGGATGTGGTATCTAATCAGAGATCATGGATGTGGTGTGTGATCGGGATGTGGTATCTGATCAGAGATCATGGATCTGATCATGGATGTGGTATGTGATTGGGGATATGGTATCTGATCAGAGAGCTGGGATCTTACCATGGAAGTGATATCTGATCAGAGATCATGCATGTGGTGTGTGATCGGGGATGTGGTATCTGACCAGAGAGCTTGGATATGATCATGGATGTGGTATATGATCGGGAATGTGGCATATGTTTAGAGTTAATGGATCTGATCATGCATGTGGTGTGTGTGATGGGGGATGTGGTATCTGACCATAGATCATGGATCTGATCATGGAAGTGGTATCTGATCAGAGATCATGGAAGTTGTATCTGATCAGAGATCATGGAAGTGGCATCTGATCAGAGATCATGGAAGTGGCATCTGATCAGAGATCATGGAAGTGGCATCTGATCAGAGATCATGGAAGTGGCATCTGATCAGAGATCATGGATGTGGTATATGATCGGGAATGTGGCATATGTTTAGAGTTAATGGATCTGATCATGCATGTGGTGTGTGTGATGGGGGATGTGGTATCTGACCATAGATCATGGATCTGATCATGGAAGTGGTATCTGATCAGAGATCATGGAAGTGGTATCTGATCAGAGATCATGGAAGTGGTATCTGATCAGAGATCATGGAAGTTGTATCTGATCAGAGATCATGGAAGTGGCATCTGATCAGAGATCATGGAAGTGGCATCTGATCAGAGATCATGGAAGTGGCATCTGATCAGAGATCATGGAAGTGGCATCTGATCAGGGATCATGGAAGTGGCATCTGATCAGGGATCATGGAAGTGGCATCTGATCAGGGATCATGGAAGTGGCATCTGATCAGGGATCATGGAAGTGGCATCTGATCAGGGATCATGGAAGTGGCATCTGATCAGGGATCATGGAAGTGGCATCTGATCAGGGATCATGGAAGTGGCATCTGATCAGGGATCATGGAAGTGGCATCTGATCAGGGATCATGGAAGTGGCATCTGATCAGGGATCATGGAAGTGGCATCTGATCAGGGATCATGGAAGTGGCATCTGATCAGGGATCATGGAAGTGGCATCTGATCAGGGATCATGGAAGTGGCATCTGATCAGGGATCATGGAAGTGGCATCTGATCAGGGATCATGGAAGTGGCATCTGATCAGGGATCATGGAAGTGGCATCTGATCAGGGATCATGGAAGTGGCATCTGATCAGGGATCATGGAAGTGGCATCTGATCAGGGATCATGGAAGTGGCATCTGATGAGGGATGTGGAATCTGATCCAGGATCTGGATGTGGAATCTGGGATCAGATAAGGTATGCTGGCTACTTGTACATCTTGTGTGTCCAGTTTATGTGCTGACCCAGTGTTTCCCAACCCTTTACACCCCAAATAAGCATTGAAATAACTTTCAGGCCTCAAGGAACCCCTAAGAATATTTACTATATCTCCAACTCGGGGAGCATTGGTGTACTGGTCAGTGGGAAGAATGTTTTACATTGGTGGTCAGTGGGCAGAATGCCCTTGTTACAGATGGGTACAAAGATCATTGGTCACTTATCTGAGAGTTGGGCAAACCATTCTTTATGAAATTTTCTTTTCTTTTAACCATAGGTTGAAGGAAAGAAAATGTCTTGATTCTACCATCAACACAGATAGCGTTGATGGCGAAATCCCCCTGTTGGCGCTTTTGTGTTTTTTAAAGGGGGGCTTCCCCTCTGGCAGAATACAATGATCCCTGTCGACAGCCATAGCCTCTGGCAGTGATCTGGTAGAAAAAAAAACAGACAGGCTGGTCGTACTAAAGTCGATCGATCGATGGTTTGATTTCAGTACAACCAGCCTGCCTATACTAGACAGAATGAAATTTGTCCAGTTCCTGCTAAACTGGCTGAATCTCAATCAGCCTGTGGTCACCTTTAGTGATTGGTCATTGCTCCAGGAGCCCCTGGCAACCTCTGGAGGAACCCTAGTTAAGAAAGGTGACGCTAACCAATCTGCAGTTATGCATATAAAAGTCGATTTATTACCCAGTCATGTTAATGTCACTTCATTTTTTTTTTCTATATGCAGTATTTATTAATACAATTCCTGATGACCTTACCTTAAATGACCTTGTTTAGGCAGTAGACTCTCCGTCCACCTCTACACTCCCCTTGTCAACATGCATTTTTTCCTATGTATTCCTTACACTAAATTCTGCTATGATCACTAACATCCAGTCAAAATCCAGAAAAGTCACCACATGACTTCAGAAAAGGAGTGGGGGTGGGAATTAAAAAATAATGTCTGTCTCCAGGCTAGTGCCTGAGATATGTAAATAACCTGTCACTCACAGCAAGGGGGCGGAACGGACTAAGGTTTTTCTCTGTAAGTCCGTTTTTATTTCACTGAACAATAAAAGAGGATTGCTCAAAGCTGGATTAACTCTGTGTGGCAAGACTGGGCACAGATGATAGGAAATCTTATTCTCTACATTGTGACATAAACATAAATAAAACATTTTCGGGTTTACATCTGCTTCAATAATATCAGAGATAAAAACAGTACTTTATGAAAAAAAAAAAAAGCAGGGACTGGAGCAGACAGGATTTGGAGCAGATGTGCATGCATTGTAATCAATTAACTTCTAGCTTCAGCCTAGGACTAGATTCACACTGCTGCGGGATTTCATACCCGCATGTCTGTCCGGTTTTGGGGGTATCCAGATATCCATTGAAATCGCACCCGAAGTCGCCAAAAGTAGTACAGAAACTACTTTTGGAAATCTGCGGCGTCACACCAATTCGGATGGTACAATAGCCGCTGATTTGGAATGCGATTTGGCATGTCAAATCGCATGCCAAATTTCATCAATGTGAACCTAAGCTTTAAAGGGGTTGTAATGTTTTTTTTTTTTTCTAAATAGGTTCCTTTTAAGCTAATGCATTGCTGGTTCACTTACCTTTTCCTTCAATTTATTTTTTTTCCCTTCTAAATGTTTTTTTTTTCTGTTTTCTTTGTTTGAATTTCTCACTTCCTGTTCCTCCTCAGTAACCTGTTCTGGCTGACTAACCCTCAGCCAGATGATGGTGGAAAGCTTACTGAGTAGAAACAGGAAGTGAGAAATTCAGACAAAGAAAAAAAACATTTAGAAGGGAAATGGAAGGAAATGGCAAGTGAACCAATAATGCACTAGCTTAAAGAAACCTATTTAGAAAATAAAAAACAAACCTTTGCAACCCCTTTAAAGGGGTTGTAAACCTCAGACATGAAATAGGAACAAAGCATATACCTCTATAGCAGGGGTTTAAACCTGGCCTCCTTCCAGCTGTTGTGAAACTACAAGTCCCATCATGCCTCTGCCTGTGGAAGTCGTGTTTGTAACTATCAGCCTTGCAATGCCTCAAGGAAATAGTAGTATTACAACAGTTGGAGAGCCACCAGTTTGAGATCCTTGCTCTATAGTGTGTACTTGTCTCAATTGGGAGCACAAAGTGCCATTTCTGTCTACTGCTTTGCTCCCTTGCTATCAGCATAAATCACTTCTGACAAGTTTTCCTGACACCAAAAGGTTAAAGGTGACGGGAGGGATCTCAGCTCTGTTCCTGTGTGCTGTGTGTTGGGGGTGCAACGGATCGTCACCGATCCGTGATCCGAACGGGCCACCCCGTTCGGATCGGCACACCTCGCGATCTGCGGAGCGCTCCGGAGCCTCAGCCTAGGAAAGTCCCTGGCTTTGGCCATCTTGGTACACCCGGCGGCGGCCCTCCTCTCTGTTCACACCCACAGAGGAGGAGGAGCCCGCGCTCGAGTGAAACGCACGCCGCTGTCTGAGGTCTGCACTACTGTGGGGGTTACCGTCTGAGGTCTGCACTACTGTGGGGGTTACTGTCTGAGGTCTGCACTACAGTGGGGGTTACCGTCTGAGGTCTGCACTACAGTGGGGGTTACTGTCTGAGGTCTGCACTACTGGGGGGGTTACTGTCTGAGGTCTGCACTACTGTGGGGGTTACCGTCTGAGGTCTGCACTACTGGGGGGGTTACTGTCTGAGGTTTGCACTACTGGGGGGGTTACTGTCTGAGGTTTGCACTACTGTGGGGGTTACTGTCTGAGGTCTGCACTACTGTGGGGGTTACTGTCTGAGGTCTGCACTACTGGGGGGGGGTTACCGTCTGAGGTCTGCACTACTGTGGGGTGTCTGTACTGAGGGGGGGGTCTGTACCGAGGGGGGACCATAGTGGGTGGGGGGGGTGTGACACCATTTTTATTATTTTTTTGCACCGAGCGACGCCACTGCAGTAGGGGGAGGGAGATGTGGATATTACAGTGGGGGGGGGGGGGGGAGATGTGGATATTACAGTGGGGGAGATTTTTTTTTTTTTTGCTGATCCGAAAAATTATCCGATCCGTGACTCCTGATCCGAGGAACGATCCGAACCGTGAGTTTTTTGATCCGTTGCACCACTACTGTGTGTGTGTATGTGTATCCCCATCATCCAAGCTGTTCTGGCTGGGGGTTAGTCAGCGTGCTCGGCCCTTCCCTTGGGACTACATCCCTGCGAGGAGACACTGTGGATGTAGTCCCAAGGGAGGGGGCGAGCCAGAACGTCTCAGATGATGGGGGGGGGAAAGCTTACTGAGGAGAAACAGGAAGTGAGAAATTCAGACAAAGGGGGGGGGGGGAAAAACATTTAGAAGGGAAATTGAAGGAAAAGGTAAGTGAACCAACAATGCACTAGCTTAAAGGAACCTATTTAGAAAATAAAAAATGAACCCTTACAACCCCTTTAAGTGTTGAAAATGAAAACTAGCTGCTGATTGGTTGCAATGCACAGCTACTCCAGATTCTGCCTGCTTCGGTCTTAGTAAATTCCCCTCGGTGTGTTTTTAGTAGGAGTCATTGAGTTCCCAATTTAGATCTACTTTAATCAGTGGGCTCATAGCAGTAAAAAGTTTGCACTTAGTAGTCTGTGTCAGCATATGTTTATGCCATTTACTTTGTCTTACTGTTTCTGCGGTGGAGAGGGGGTTGCAGTCTACGGCAGCATCATTTCTTGGCATTAATTAATAGCTCCTATCCAGCTGCTGCATAATTTACTCTTCATCCATTTGCAAAACCCAAGCACAGCCATTAGATGATGAGAGGTGCCAATCATTAATAACTGGGATCATACTAGCCATAGTAATCCAGGCTTATGGGTGATCTTCATTCTGCATACAGCCAGTACAGCGTAATGTGGTTTTAGATTCTCAGGGTGGGCAGGAAATGCATTGCACACGCCCAATGTATGCCACTGTGCCTATTCAGCTCTCTGTATTCCTTGAGAAGGGCACACTTGCCTTTCATATAGCCAGCCCTGACGGTTATTTCCCACGTGGTCCCGCTCCCAATCTAGTGTTGAAATTTCATTGGGTATTGAACTGTGTATGGGCAGCTTGAATGTACCAAGTTGATCGATCGTGCAACCAGCATACCTGGTTTTACCTGCAATTATCACTAGAGTGCTAGTGGCTACATAGCAGTGGCACATAGTAGAGAATACAGGGACTCTGTACAGTGTGCTCTTTTTTAGCTGTTGCCTTTAGAGCCAATTAGACTTGGAATGTTCTCATTATGTCAACTAACTGAAACAAAACCCTGTGAAAGGGTCCGCTGGATGAAACAATATTTAGATCCAACAAGTTGTTTCATTTACTACATTCTATTCAACTTCAGAGTTGTGTATGAGCTGGGTTCATACTTATGCGTTTGCATTTTCAAGCGTTTTCTTTTTATGCGTTTTTATTGCATTTTTCATTCATTTTTATGATTTTTATTTTTTTCCTGGGCATCATATCGTACAAAAAGATGCCTGATTGCTCCTAATGGCCCCTTTCACACAGATCTTTACACTGATCCTCTGCTCTTTCGAGCAGAGTGGGGGGGAACCAAGTCTGCTCTGATCTATCTTTTTACACCTGTCCGTCAATCTGATCCACCTCCTGTATTTTGTGGGGGAAACAATAAAAATCTGATAAGCTTAGATAAAAGTGCACTGATTCCCCCCCCCCCCCTTTTTTTTTTAAGAGTAGCAGATTGGATTGGAGGTAGGCGGTCCATAGGAGTGGATGCATTGTCCAATCAGGTCTGCCTGAAAAACTGACAGGCCAACCTATTTGGACCCTTTGGCCACTTCCACACTGGGGCTGGAGCCGCGGCGGCGGTATAGCGATGCTTAAAATAGCAGCGCTATACCGTCGTAATTGCTGTGGGATTCGGCCGCTAGCGGTGCAGTATTAACCCCCGCTAGCGGCCGATAAAGGGTTAATACCGCCTGCAATGCGCCTCTGCAGAGGCGCATTGCGGGCGGTATTGCCGCGGTCTTCCATTGTTTTCAATGGCAAGGAGCAGTGAAGGAGCGGTATACATGCCGCTCCTCTCACCGCTCCAAAGATGCTGCATGCAGGAGATTTTTTTTTCTCTCCCACCAGCACATCGCCTCAGTGTGCAAGCCCTCGGGCTTTCACATTGAGATGGCTGGGCAGGAGTTTTTCAGGCGGTATAGCAGCGCTATTTCTAGCGCTGTACTGCCTGAAAAACTTCACAGTGTGAAAGGAGTCATAGTGTAAAAGGGGCCTTACTTTTTCAAGTGACATGGGAGCACGTTGGTGAATGGGCTCCATAGTCAATGAGATTCCATTGGTCATTTAGACCCCTTTCACGCTTTAGCGCTAAAAATAGCTAGAAAATATATATATACACACTAGTACATATAACACCGCGCTACCCAATAAAGAATAAAAAAAGCTGCCAAACACTACAGAATTGGATCAATTCTGCACAGAAACAAGTGATATAAACAAAAAAGTGTAGCGCTAAAATTATGTGGAAATTAAATATGTCATACAGTGAAGTATCATATGAGTTGTAAAGAGTGACAAATCAAAAATATACATTTAGAATGTGACATTGAAGCCCAAAATTTATAAAAAAAAAAAAAAAATGAAAAGAAGTGTCCAATCTGAGTGTCCAAATAAAAGTGACAACAATGAAATAAAAAGTTTCAAAGCATAAAAGGTTACACTCACATTTAAGTGGACAGTGTCCACTTAAATGTGAGTGTAACCTTTTATGCTTTGAAACTTTTTAGTAAAGATTTTAAACGGTATCACACTATGTCCACATTTATTTCTCCCTCCCCTGGCTGTTAAATATTGAGCTCTTTGGATCCCAATTAAAGAGCCTATGTTCCATGTATGCTGACCCTGGCACCATATATTATCTCTTGGCTCCCATTCATCATATGAAGAGTCGATCCGCTTTGAGATTTTGTCCACATCTTATCATTGGGAGGTCTACTGCCTGGCTGTCATCATAACATATGCCTTAGTGACTCATTAAGTGTACGCTTAGCTGAGTCCACACTTTCCGGTAAGCCCCCTCAATAATCTTGGTGGTGGATCTACTATCAACACTTTTTTCATTGTTGTCACTTTTATTTGGACACTCAGATTGGACACTTCTTTTCATTTTTTTTTTTTTTTTTTGAATTAATTTTGGGCTTCAATGTCACATTCTAAATTTTTGATTTGTCACTCTTTACAACTCATATGATACTTCACTGTATGACATATTTAATTTCCACATAATTTTAGCGCTACACTTTTTTGTTTATAGCGCTAAAAATAGCACCTGAAAAAAGCCTCAGCTGCAAACCCAATGTAAAAGCCTGAGTGCTTTCACACTGGGGTGCTGCACTGGCAGGGCATTAAGAAAAGTCCTGTCAGCAGCTTCTTTGCAGCGCTTTAGGAGCAGTGAACTCGCCGCTCCTAAAGAGCCCCTGCCATTTGAAATCAATGGGACAGCGCCGCTGAACCACCGGCAAAGCGGCACAGCAGAGGTGCTTTGCAGGTGCTTTTTACCCTTTCTGGACCACTAGCGGGGGTTAAAAGTGCCCCGCTAGTGTCCGAAAAATGTCGGCAAAACGCCGCTGAAAATAGAGGCGTTTTCCCGCCGACGCCTGGGCGCTGTGAAAGCCCTCTTATTGTTGCACATATGTAAACAGGGACTAATTTGGAATGGTAACATGTTTACATACTAAACTACTATAATTTGGACTCCTTTCACACGGGCTGTCCGTCTCTCAGTTTTTCAGGCGGGCTGATCGGACCCTCCAGTCTCTTCTATGGAGCGGCGGATATCAGAAGTCATATGTCCGCTGACACCCGCCGCCATCCAATCCAATCCTGTGTGCCAAAAACAGACAGATGGTGGTCCTATACCCCAGCTGTCTGGCGGATTAGATCGGATGGCTTCAGATGGAAACGGACCACCCCATAGAGAGTGGCACTGTGCATGTGTCCGCTCTGCACAGCGGAGCAAACATGGACCTATCACCTGCCTGCTCAGCGGGGACCAGAGGAGCGATTCCCAGATGAGCAAGTAGATTCCACTTAGTGGAGGCGCCTGTGTGAAAGGGGCCTTAAAACGGAAATTTGGTGATTAATAATAGACGGATATGTTGCTAGTTCATTCTTTGAATGGAGTGTCACAGACAAGCGGTGAGTAATGGTATAGTCATTGGATGTTGAGGTCTGACACACTTACAGGAAATGCATGCTGTTTATTTAAAGTGTCAGACAAAAGTTTTTTTTTTTTCATATATTTTTAGATAGAATGAAGAAGGGTGAGAACATCAGTCAGTTTTTCCAGCTGCTCTGGGTTCCATTGGGGAACATCCCTACACTTCCTGCACTGGTGATAATGTGATAAAATGGTGTACTTGTAAATATATACTGTATATATTGTGTACATACAGTGTGTGTGTGTATATCTATATATATATATATATATATATATATATATATATATATATACACGCTTTGACATGCGTTTTGACATGTCATATCAGTGGCATTTGTTGGCAATGGCACCATCCTAATTGGTGCGACGCCGCATCTGCGACGCTGCACTGATTTCAAATAGTACTGCACAGATGTCTCTGTAATTGAGACTGACATGCGGGAGTGAAATTGTGCGAGTACAGTTGAAAATGTTCCTTTTTGACCTAAAAGTAAAACTATGTATGTGGCGGAAAACAAACATTGCACATCTCCCTGATCACACCATCCCCACTGTGAAACATGGTGGTGGCAGCATCATGTTGTGGGGATGATTTTCTTCAGTAGGGATAGGGAAGCTGGTCAGAGTTGATGGGGGGGAAAACGGATGGAGCCAAATACAGGGCAATCATAGAAGAAAACTTGTTAGGCCGCGTACACACGATCAAATCTATCTGCTGGAAACGGTCGGCCCGACCGTCCCAGCAGACAGATTCAATCGTGTATACGGGCGAGCCGACGGATTTGGCCAGCCGACAGATTTGAAAGCATGCTTTCAAATCTGTCGGCTGGGAACCCGTCCGCCCGACATGTCTGCTGGTTAGTATGCTAACCAGCAGACATGTCTTCTCGCACACGCGTCGAATGGTTTCGACGCATGCGCGGAAGTGATTTACTTCCTGGTGCGGTGACGTGGCGGCGTCAACGTCACCGCCACATCAGCGCGCCGTCTGCCGGTGGGGATTTTGGTTTGATCGTGTGTACACGATCAAACCAATACGTCCCCAGCAGACAGATTTGTTCAAATCGGTCTGTCCGACCGATTTGAACAAATCTGTCTGCTCGTGTGTATGGGGCCTTAGAGTCTGCAAAAGACGTGAGGCTGGGGCAGAGGTTCACCTTCCAGCATGAAAAATTACCCTGAACATTAAGCCAGAGCTACAATGAAGTGGTTTATATCAAAGCATATTCATGTGTTAGACTGGCCCAAAGTCCAGACCTAAATCCAATTGAGAATCACATAGGTTTATAGTTTTTTTCTTTTGAACTGCTAACCATTTTAAAAATTGATTTGTTCCGCCGCCTGTGTGTCTTTTTGGTTGTTGCTGTATTGTTGTTCTTGGCGCATCGAGGCCTACGGGTAACTGACTGCGTTTGTACTATTTTGTACTTTTAAGAATTTTAATAAATAAATAAATAAATAGAATCTGTGGCAAGACTTGAAAATTGCTGTTCACAGATGCTCTTCGTTCAATCTGACAGCTTGAGCTATTTTGCAAAGAACGGGCAAAAATATGTCACTCTGTAGATGTGCAAAGCTGGTAGAGACATCCCCCAAAAAGACTTGCAGCTGTAATTGCAGTGAAAGGTGGTTCTACAAACTATTGACTCGTGGGGGCTGAATACAAATGCACGCCACACTCTTCACTTATTTATTTGTAAAAACTGTTAAAAAACATTTATAATTTTCCTTCCACTTCACAATTATGTTCCACTTTGTGTTCTATATCACATAAAATCCCAATAAAATAAATTTTGAGTTTTTGTTTGTAACATAAAAAAAAAGGAAAATTTCAAGGCGTATGAAAACTTTTTCAAGGCTGTGTGTGTGTGTATATATGTATGTGTATATATATAATATATATATATATATAATTATTATATTCTATGCAAAAGGGAGCACAGGCCGGCTCGAGATGTATATATCCAAAAATCGAACTTCTCGCAGCCCCGCCCCTCCGGTGTCACATTTGGCACCTTTCAGGGGGAGGGGGGCACAGATACCTGTGAAATACAGGTATTTTACTCCCACTTTCGGACATAGATACCCAAGCCACCCGCGGGTATCTACGCTATTCCACCCCCCCTCCGCTGTCTACTGGGAGACGCACAGGTCCAGCGGGGACCAGTGGGAGTCGCGCATTCGCAGTAGGGAACCAGGAAGTTCCTGAGTCCCTTACTGAAGATAGTGGCGGCAGCACTCGAGCGATAGCAGCTGCTGTATTTGTAGCTGCTGACTTAAAGCAGAGTTCTGCCAGGTTTTTTTTTTTTAAGTATAAGGACTTATTCACACCACCAGCTTTGTTTTGCCATGGCTGCAGTTGTGCGCTGTGAAGGAAATGGCGTAGTGTCATTACACTATTTACACTTTATTGAAATGTCATAACATGACATTACTATTATTTTTAATGCTGTGATGTGATGCAGTGTACTGCGCTGAAAAAAATCACTACTTTTTTCAGCGCACGGAACTGTAGCACACTGTTGTTAATCAAACTCATTGGACATAATGCAAATTGCACTTGTATGTGTTTGGGATTCTATTTGTAAGGCTGCCCAATGCATATAGTATAATTGTGCCCTAAAGCTTCTTCTAGTACAGGCTTGCTTGGTCTTAAAACAAAAATGTTCTACCCCCCCGGAGGCAGACTTATTTTTAGTAGGTGTGTTTGTACATTTTTTATCTCTTAAAAGGTTAAGTTCACCTTTTTTGTAAAAAATAAATAAATAAAAAAATCCATAATAAATGCAATTTTTTTTTTTTTACCCTGCTGCCTGTAAAGCATTGCACCTGCGATCAGAAATGCCAGAAACAAATTAACTTCTTTATTTGAAAGTTACTATTTAGTAAATCCTCTTATGGCCGTTGCCATGATGATTGTGGTCATGTGAAGCCTAGTCATAACTGATGGAGTGGAGCATGCTGGGTAACCAGCATGCACCTCTCGATATTGCGCGATGCTTCGGCGGCAGTAGTGTCGATTGTTTAGAAAGTTGCCATAACAACGGGCGGCGACAGGGGAAGGTCACGCCCCATTGTTATGGCAACCGCCTTAAAGCGGTTGTATACCCTCTGAATGAGCATACTAGCTCATTATGAAATACTTGCCTTAGAACAAAGCGTCGGTAACTCACCTGTTCCACGCTGAGGTAGCTGACATGTTGCCTTGGCGTGTTTTCTGGGTATTGCGGCTCCAGCCCTCTTTAGTGGCTGTAGCTGCGATGTCGTCACTCCTGCGCATGCGCGCGGGAGATTTATTTTCGGCAAGGTTCGGCTTCTGCCTGGCCGAGAATCCCCTGTGCGCATGCGCTGCTGCAGTCAGTGGCTCATTGCGAGTGGAATATCTCCAAAACCATACAGGTTTAGAAGATATTTTTTTATCTGTAGGTAAAAGTAAAAAAAGTGACTATACAACCACTTTAAATCGCGTCCTTACCTGTCGGGAAGTAACACGATTTATGTTCACAGTACTGCCCACTGACTCCTGGGAAACGATGACTCGCATTTCCCAGGTGCGCAGGCGAGGGAGGAAGTGATGAGGAACACAGCCGACCAGGAAGTGGCAGATTAGGAGCCACTAAATAGCAACAGGGCGTTTCTGGCAAGTATTAAAAAAATAAAAAGCTCCCCCCCCAAATGTTTATTTAATACTTTTAAAGGTCTGTGAATATGCAAAACATTTTTTCAGGGTGGAACTCCACTTCAAATGTCTCATGCACATGGAAGTATGAGACTGTAGGTGTACATTTCGGCTGTACAGTATTTTGATGACGGGGCGTCACAGCTGCTTATGGTAATGATTGTATGCTAGCTGTATGTGGGTATATGTGGTGCTTGTGTAAATCCCTAAATGACGATTGTATGCATCCAGGGATTTATGACCATGTGTGAGTTTAACATAAGTACAACCATTCATTACTATGGGCAGCTTTATGCTGCCATTGTGTCTACGGAGCACAGAAATGCGAATGCTATTTCCATTGTATGACCTAATACACCCGTGTACATGAGGCCTTTAAAGAACAAGTGCACTTTTATGTATTCTTTCATCATCGGAGCAGTTTGAACTGTTTATGTTGGCGACAAGTTTACTTAAAGCAAACCATTGCTCAGCCCATAGAAATCACAGGTTTTTGTGTTCACCATCCATTTGCACAATGGCTGTTACATTTCCTCAGGAGAGCGATTAAACATGATACCAAACCTGCTCCTGTATGGCAAGGACGTTCATACAGGTTTACAAGGACGTCCCTTTGATAATTTGTGTAGGCTTGCCTTTGCTGATAACAAGTACCAGTACATCAGACTAGCTCATTGAGATTTTTGTGACACAATGGAAACGCAAAATATTCCGTCACCTGAGCTAGAGGAAAAAAAAAGCTTTGAGGAGATCAGTAGCTACAGCGGTGAGGCACAGATAATATTAGGCCTCATTCACACAGCTATTATGTGTCAGTTGTGACAAGCACCTAGTGTATTTCTGTAGCTGGATTCTCTTGTCGATGGAGGTAGCTGTGGCAGTGACAGGGTAACAGCTACAGCTGTCTGTGGGTGTGCAGGTGTAATCACACATGGAGAGATTACCTGTGGTTAGAGCTTGTTCACACATGAAGTTGGGGGGGGAGGGGGTAAAGCCCAGTGGCCAACTTCTACCCCTTTTAGCTGCAGAGGCAGCAGCCAGGGTGTACACGTGGCATGGGCACAGCAGGAATTATATCCCCTGCCACCCCTATTGTGCATAGCGCCTTGTGAATGGAGACACTCTGCAAGCGTCTTGCAATCGCATGCAATGCACACGGTTGCGACCTGCTAGTGTGGGCTTCAAGGAGTTAAAGCAGGAGGCGATACAATGCCTCATCACTGTGTGTCCAATACTTTCTAAACACCAATCTGAATGTGGATCGCTTCTCAGAGAGCCCTTAGAAAGAGATAAGTGGCTCTGTATGCTGTCTGTTTACATCCAGGGGAATCGGGATGAATACAAAGTGATGATTTAAAAAAAAACATATTTATATGTTTTTTTTTTTTTTTTTTTTTTTTTTTTTTATCAAACTTATTTTAATAAAATGCTTTTAGGGAAAAAAAATCTATCTAAAGATAGTTTTCCATTTAATAATTTAGTCCATTTAGCATAAAATGGAGCTTAGTTATGTAGCATAAGGCTGTATATTCTGCAATATTTACATTTTCTGTAAACTCATTCAATAAATCCAAGCTCTGCAAGCTGAGATAACATGCACTGGCAATGTTATTGTTTTAATAAAATAAAATAAAATAATTTTGAGTAGTTCTCCAACTATGTGTGATTAAATTATTAACCTAAAATCGGTTCTGATATCGCTGTTTTACTAACCTGACGGCTTAATATTCTAAATAGGAAACCTTAACTTTGCAAATATTAAAGATTCTAACTACCAGCTAAAATAAGTCCTTACATTTAAAGAGCACCTGTCGTTTCAGATCCATCATGGCAGCGCCTGTTAGCGGGCATCCACTCACCTGCTGCCACCACATCCCTCACCTTGCTGCGTCACCAGCCGTCCCGTTAAAGTAAATGGGACTGTTAGGTCAGGGGAGGAACCCGCTGCGCAACAGAGATGACAGTTGCTCTTTAACCACTAGAGGACCGCCTAACGCCGATATACGTTGGCAGAATGGCACAGCTGGGCACAAGCATGTACAGGTACGTTGCCCTTTAAGTGCCCAGCCATGGGGCGAGTGCGCGCCGCCGGTGGTGCACTCGCGACCCGGTCCGAAGCTCCATGACCGCGCCACCCGCGGACCTGATCGCCACCAATGTCCCGCGATCGGGTCACAGGAGCTGAAGAACAGGGAGAATTGAGTGTAAACAAACCTTCCCCGTTCTTCTCTGTGGCAGTGTCACTGATCGCCTGTTCCCTGTTATAGGGAATGACGATCAGTGACTTCACACGTCTAGCCACGCCCCCTACAGTAAGAATAACTCCCTTAGGGCACACTTAACCCCCTTAGCGGCTCCTAGTGGTTAACCCCTTCACTGCCATTGCAATTTTTACAGTAATCGGTGCTTTTTTAAAGCACTTTTCGCTGCGAAAATGACAATGGTCCCAAAAATGTGTCAAAAGTGTCTGATGTCTGCGACATAATGTCGCAGTCACGAAAAAAAATCGCTGATCACCGTCATTACTAGTAAAAAAAAAAAAAAAAAAATAAAAATGTCATAAAACTATCCCCCATTTTGTAAACGCTATAACTTTTGCGCAAACCAATCAATAAACCCTTTTTGCGTATTTTTTTTTTAGTGTTTTTTTTTTTTTTTAAACAAAAATATGTAGAAGAATACGTATCGGTCTAAACTGAGGGGAAAACATGTTTTTTTCTTATATATATATTTGGGGGGTATTTGTTTTAGCAAAAAGTAAAAAATATTGAATTTTTTTTAAAATTGTCGCTCTATTTTTGTTTATAGCTCAAAAAATAAAAACCACAGAGGTGATCAAATACCACCAAAAGAAAGCTCTATTTGTGGGAAAAAAAGGACGCCAATTTTGCTTGGTAGCCACTTCCCACGATCACACAATTGTCAGTTAAAGCGACGCAGTGCCAAATCGCAAAATGGGGCCAGGTCCTTTCCCTGCATAATGGTCCCGGTCTTAAGTGGTTAAAAAGGATGATTTAAATTGAGTCGATTTTAAATCGTGCCTTTTTACAAGTGATTTAAATCGTGAGTCTGGCTGCAGCCATTTTATCTGAAGCTGCTGCCTGTTTACTTTCTGGATTTACAGACACAGAGGCACACCTCCCAGCTCTGCAGGTCTCATTGGCCCTCATGACTCGCCCCCCTCCCTTCCTGACAAACCCTCAGTGCCGGTTCACACTGGGGCGACTCAGCCACCTGACAAGTCGCGTCCCATTCTATTTACTAGAACCGTTGTCGCTCCGACTTAGAAAAAGGTTTCATGTACGCCTTTGGGGGTGACTTGCATTGACTTCTATACAGAAGTAATTTTGCAAGACGCCTCTGAAGTCGTCTTCAGGACGCCTTGCCGAGTCACCCCCGAAGTCGTGCCGCCCCAGTGTGAACCGGCTCTGAGTGAGAGAGAAAGCTGTGCATGATGTCATAAGCCTAAGCTAATGACCAGACAATAAACAGGAAGTAGGCTGTATGAGGTATTTACTGGCAGAAAAAAAAAGTTTTACCATCCAAAGGTAAAGCAAGGGCAGAAGATTTAATACGTGGAAAGATGAACAAATGACTGAAGGCCCGCTTTAAATTGTGATTTAAATTTGGCTTGATTTAAATCAAATCCACCCTGAGGGGAATTCATCTGTCTCTTATGGCAGGCAGTCGCTCAGTGTGTGATTTAATCCAAACACCTATGTTATTGCTTGTATAGACTGGGATTGCCGCAACTATCTGCATCTACCAGTGAATCCAGCTGCAGGAAAACGCTAAATTCTTTCTGCAGCTGACATATAAATGCTGTGTGAATGGGGACATAATATGAAAAGGGCTACCTACAGTATTTTTTCATTTTTAAGCAGAGCACAAAAAGAGAACAATTAAGTATTGTAATGTTTTAATTTATTCCAAAATGTAGAAGAGGTGCGGTTTTCATGCTGTACAGATATAGAACCAAATCCATTATAAACAACGACGCACCCACAGGAATGACATTTGGGTACGTGTCAGTTTGTTTTGTTGCTATTTATAGACCTATATACAGTTACTACTTGGACTTGATAATAAACTTACAAATGTCAAACCTGAATGGTGAAGGTCAGCTGTGATCTGCATCACTCGTGATGACTATAGAGATGCAATACTTTGACACAGCATCTTTGGTCTGCCGGATCACTTGCCGACGTGACTAAAATAGACAATTGGCAATGTCCTGGCTGTTTGAAATTAGGTCATCCTCTGAAGAACTTGCAGAATGTTATACAATAGAATTTTAGTCATCTGTAAAAACAGGAAAAAAAAAGACAATAGGGTGTATAAACAATGTCAACATTAAAGGTCCCTCATTAAAGGTCTATTGCTTAACCATATAACTAGGGCTGCCTATAGGTTGAACGAGTCATTGGAGCACCGGGACCTCTGCAGTTCTAAACGAATAGAAAGTTAAAAGTTCTTGTACTTTCTGTTAAAACATTGTTCTTTGCAAATAGTAACAAAAATTATTTTGGTGAAAAATAAAGCCAATAAGTTCAGTAAATGTCATATTTTTAAGAGGAGGTTAAAATGGCACCCTAAACAGTATCTTTATTCTTCAAAAATAATTCATACACCTCTACTGCCCTAATGGGTTTTACTTCCTCTTTTGATCCCTGCAAAGTAAAAGCAAAATGTGCATACTAGCCCATTATGTGCCACTTATCTGCAAACGAAAACCTGCGATCCATCTTCACCCCCTTCCTTCTTGGACTCCAGCTCTGTGACTGTCTGGAGTCGCGTAACGTCACTCCCGTGCGCCACAGGAGACGACGGTTGCGGCATGGGCTCTGTAGAAACGGCACGATACCTTTTTTTTTTTTTTCAGTGCGCATGTGCTGATGAGATCTGCGCATGCGTATATGGAAAATATCTCCTAAACCGTGCAGGTTTGAGAGATATTTCCAGTACCTACAGGTAAGGCTTACCTGTAGGTAAAAGTGGTATGTTTACAACCCTAAAGGGGAAATTCCGCTTTGTGGCATATTTTGTGGTGGAGAATGGGTACTTGGTTTTGATAGGTACGCACTTCCACTTGGATCGACTAGACCAGGGGTGACCAACCAGTGGCCACATGTGGCCCATGGAGCTTTCTGGTGTGGCCCGCAACCTCCTGCACTGGGATGGTGGTTTGGAAAGCCCAGATTGCAGGTTGCTGGCTCATCATGCCAGAGCATTGTGAATGAACCCGGTGGTAGAGAAAGCAAGCATAAGCTGATGCTTCTTGTATAGCGCCAGCTCCTGTCACAATCGATACCAAATGCACTCTGCCTGGGACAGCAACAAAAAAACTGAATGGAAGATTGTTCTTAAATTGTTATTACAGAAATCTGTACAGTTAGGCTGCGTACACACGACCGAGAAACTCGTCGGGCAAAACTCATCGTTCTCCCCGTCGAGTTCCTAGTTCGGCAGTCAAAAAACTTGTCGAGCCAAATTTTCCCACTGAACAACGAGGAAATAGAGAACATGCTCTCTTTTTGGCTCGACTAGTTTTTTGACGGGTTTCTCGGCGAAAAGTGTACACACGACCGGTTTTCTCGGCAGAATACGTCTCCCATCGAGGTTCTTGCTGAATTCTGCCGAGAAAATCAGTCGTGTGTACGCGGCCTTAGCCATAGACTTCTGTGTTTTACCTGTGAGTTTGGTGCGCTTTCCGAAATTGCACCACATCTGCAGGATATAATAGAAGTCTATGGCAAAGTGCAGCTAACCTCCAGGAAAGCCACAGGTGCATGTGGTGCATCAGTGTGAAAGCAGCCTTAGGACCCAATCAGACTCTCCATTCACCTCTGTCGATTTAGCCCCACTTACCTCTAATCCAATCCGCTAAAAAAAAACTGAAGGAGATACGTCCCCTTTCCGTCTGGGCGGTTTGAATTGGAGAGCCCATAGAGTAGCGTGAGCTGTGTCTGTTTCTGTTTAGCATATGCAGCATGGACACAGATCTTTGGCCTGTGACCGGTTTCCAAGCTTCAGTGGCCCTCGCTCTTCAAAAGGTTGGGCACCCCTGGGTTAGACGATCCGAGCAGAAGTTTAGCCCCCTCTCTTTGCCCACAGCTATCTGGAAAATGTCCCAGGAGGTTACAGGACCATTCACAAAGCACAGCTTACGCATGAGCAGTGGGAAGATGGCTGTGAAGGGGTCACAGCTGGGTTCTCATACTAAACATGTCATCACTGGGGATCTGAAGAGCGGTGATGAACTGGCCTGGGTGAGGATGGTGCTGGATACTTGGACAGGAATGTGTCCTTTTATTAAAAGTCAGCAGCTACAGTAATTATAGCTATCTAGGGTAAAGATCTTGTTTAAAGTGGAACTAAACTTGCGCAAAAAACATGCAATGGGTTTGCTTTACTAAAACTGGAGCGTGCAAAATCTGTTGCAACTGTGCATAGTAGCCAATCAGCTGTCAGCCCTTGTTCACATGTCAAATCGGAGCCTATTCCTGGCAACGGCACTATACGAAACAGTGCGACGCACCAATTCCCAAAAGTAGATCCTGCACTACTTTTGTTGACTCTGTGGGCATTTTTAATAAACATCTGTGCATGAACCTGCACGGATGTCTCTCAAATCGCTCCCCCCCCCCAAATTGGACTGAAATGCCAGGATGAAATCGTGGGTTTTTAAACCCCTATTCAGTGTGAACCTAGGCTCAGCCTTTTTTGTCAAAGCTTAACTGAACAACCTGAAGTAAAAAGCTGATTGGCTACCACGCACAGCTGCACCAGATTTTGCACACAAGTTTTAGTAAATCAACCCCAATATCTCTTCGGCAATAAAATGTACCTACCTGCCTGCTTGCAATCTTTTGGAGAATGCACACTGAGATACGCATGCCTATTATGTATTGTAATCCATTTTGGAACCAAGCAAATCGTACATGGGCAGAAAAGACTCCTCCCACTGTCTGTCAAAGCAGACCTGATGGGATATGTCAGGGGTGGAGCTGGAATAGTTTCACAGTGCTCAACGGGTCTTCTTCTGACTGTTGCTGGGAGGAGCCAATTCTGCTTATAATGAATTTGATTAGCCAAGCCAAACCAATTACACATAGGCACAAATGGCTGCTCTTACCGGCTGCAAGAGTGGACCTGTTGAGCAACTGACCTAAACTCAGTCCCCAATATATGAGAAAAGCCCAAAAGAGGTGTACCCATGTGACTTTTAGGAGTGGTCCAGATAAAATGGTACAACCGGATATTAAAAAAATACAAATTAATTTAACCAATGACGGCGGGCAGAGGACTCCAATATCCTGACGTGCAGTCATTTGAATAGGGAATGCGCGCGATCGCATACGCGCATCCCTATACTGTTGGTAGCAGCGTGTCACGGAGACACCGCTCGTTACCGACAGGGGTGAACAGCGGCGCAGATGCGCTGTTAACCACGTGATCGGCCGTGATGAAGTCACGGCTGATCACGCATTGGCAACACCCCCAAAGTGAGCGATCGCGCCGCGCGTGCCCGCCGGTGGCAGCGTGTTCCCGGGAACACTGCTCGCCACCGACAATGGTACACAGCCATTGGTCAGGGCTGTGTACCACGTGATCAGCTCTGATCACTAAGTGTAAACAAAGAGCTGTAACTCACTGTTACCAGCTCTTCTCCCCTCACACATCGTTTCCAGTGTGAGGAGAGAAGAGCTAGAAGCAGTGAGTTACAGTTCTGTGTTACTGTAGTGTCTGCACAAACACCACATCTGTCCCTTTGCCCCCCCCAATTGTCACCAGTCACCCAACAGTCACCCATAAAGTGCACCTGTCACATAAATAGACTGCCATCAGCGGTGCAACCGTCACCCACCAGTGACCGTACCCTGTCATCGTCACCCGTCTGTGACCTGCCCTGTCACCCGTTTATGAAGAAAAAATACAAATTTGCTAAATTTTATGACAGAAACAAAGAAAAATGCATTTTTTTCACAAAATCTACCGTCTTTTTTTATTTATAGCGCAAAAAATAAAAAACCCACGAGTGATTAAATACCACCAAAAGAAAGCTCTATTTGTGTGAAAAAAAGGACGCAATTTTTATTTGGGTACAGTGTTGTATGACTGAGTAATTGTCCTTCAAAGTGTGAGAGCACTGAAAGCTGATAATTGGTCTGGGTAAGAAGGGGGTTTAAGTGGACTGTATTGAAGTGGTTAAAGATGCAGAAAAAATATACAATTCAGTTTTGGTGGCATCTTCAATAACAACGGATCAGATTATATATATATATATATATATATATATATATATATATATATACACACACACAAAATACCACCTAGAGTGGCTAATACATGTGATTCCTTATCCATGGAAGCTGTAATTTACGCATTTCATGGGGACAGCACCCCCTTCTTCAGGAGGCAGCCAGAATAACATTTTGTGTGTATACAAAATATTTTTTGGGAGTGCAGATGAGAATAATAATGCACCAGAATCTCAATACTGTGGACAGAGATACTACAGAAAAGGCTTTCAACCGGGATCTGATGATGGTAGATGGACCCAGGGCCAGGCACATAAGGAGTCAAGAGATATAAGGGCTTGGGTAGACAATATCGGAAAAGTTGGGAAAAGCACAGATACTGCTGCACGGTGCTCAGCAACAGTCTGTATTCAAATCTAGCTGAGCATTGGTGGAAGCCAGTAGAGGCCATTGGCTGTATTCATGTAAACATCCATCAAGCGCGATATGCCTACATGCAGGATCTTTCTGGCACCTTCTGGCAAGATCCAACGTAGAGAACGGCAGGACGTCGTGAATGACATCTAAGGAGGCTTTCTACTTTTTTTTTTGTGTAAATGCAAGAACGTTTAACGTATTTCTCCTTTGTATGCCTGTACAGGCTCCTCCATACAATGTCCACTTTATACAGTGGAAAAATGATTTACCGTATTTTTCGCTCCATAAGACGCACCTGACCATAAGACGCACTTTGGTTTTAGAGGAGGAAAACAAGAAAAAAAAGAATTCTGTACCAAAATATTTACCAGTGCCCATGAAATGCAGCCTGACTTGTGCCCAATAAATGCAGCCTGATTTGTGCCCATTAAATGCAGCCTGACTTGTGCCCATTAAATGCAGCCTGACTTGTGCCCATTAAATGCAGCCTGACTTGCATCCTTACCTGTGCCCATTAAATGCAGCCTTACCAGTCCCATAAAATGCATCCTGACTTGTGCCCAATAAATGCAGCCTGACTTGTGACTATTAAATGCAGCCTGATTTGTGCCCATTAAATGTAGCCTGACTTGTGCCCATTAAATGTAGCCTGACTTGTGCCAATTAAATGCAGCCTGACTTGTGCCAATTAAATGCAGCCTGACTTGTGCCAATTAAATGCAGCCTGACTTGTGCCCATTAAATGCAGCCTGACTTGTGCCCATTAAATGCAGCCTGACTTGTGCCCATTAAATGCAGCCTGACTTGCATCCTTACCTGTGTCCATAAAAAGCAGCCTGTTCTGTGTTCATTAATTGCAGCATGTTCTGTGCCTGGCGACTGGCAAGGACGTCATCACAGTCGCCTGTCCATCTGTCACTCAAAAGACAGAGCAGCCCGAGCGGCAGTACTCCATTCGGCCACTGGGGCTGCTCAGTTTTCTTTTTACTGTGAGTGACATAAGATCGCCCAGCGCTCGAGGGAGACGGCCGCCCTGTGTAGGGAGATGGTGGCGGCAGCAGCGGCGACAACGGGCGGGGTTTTTGTTAGTATTCACTCTATAAGACGCACAGGTATTTCTCCTCATATTTTAGGAGGAAAAAAGTGCGTCTTATAGAGCGAAAAATACGGTACATTTTATTTGTATTACAATGTTTGCAGACCAATGAAATACTGAGTTTACACAGGCATTCCACGGAGGTTTTAGACCAATCTCAATGACGAAAAGCAAACCTTGAACATTTTCCACTGGGCACAGTGAATAATTCAAGAGCCTGTACATACATAATGTAATAATGAGCGTAATCAATGCTATTTATAATCCTGACACAGGGAATCTCACTGTGTGAACCGAAAATAAAATGGTCAGGTCAAATCTAGGGTAACACAAAGAGAAACTGGTAACAAATTAAATGTATGCATAATATATGAAACGTAATATATAAAACATTTAGTATTATATGTCTTTGTAAGTTCTGCAGGGTGTAAAGGTTAGCGCTAAACGGTAAATCAATGAACTGGAGCACTAACATATGAAGAGAACACAATTGGTAATAGTAAAGGAGTTGGCGGTAATTAGCAAAGCTATTCAGTTTCGTGACAGCTGTCGGTGAAAAGTTCATCCCCTCTGGTTACCTGGTTTTTAGGCTTGGGCCTCATTCATATAGCCGAATCAGTAACCGGTCTTCATTCAGGGCTGATCATCTGTCCTTAATCGCATGTAGCTGCTCGATGTGCGGTTTCATGCTTAGAGTGGTGGACAGCCGCGGCTCCTGTCAGCCTATCATTGACTTGTACGGTCTTTCTGGCTGCAGCTGTCAACAAACACCTGGGCTTATGGCTGCAGATATTGGCAGTCCTTGAATATTACTACAACATCAAAAGCATTCTTAACAAAAGGAAGAACACAATTCTGTGTTTTAATAAGAATATTTTTTTTTTAAAGATAGAACGTTTTTATACTGTCTCTTGCGTCTCTAATGCCACGTACACACAACCATTTTTAATGCAATGGGAAAAAAATGCTCGAACACAGTGTGGTGACGTACAACACGTACGACGGCACCATAAAGGGGAAGTTCGGTTCGGGTGGCGCCACCCTCTGCGCTGCTTTTTGCTGATTTCGTGTTAGTAAAAGTTTGGTGAGACGATTCGCGATTTTCAGTCTTGGTGCTTTTCAGTCTGTTACAGCGCGACGAATGTGCTGTCTCCATTACAAATGCTAGTTTTACCAGAACGAGTGCTCCCGTCTCATAACTTGCTTCTGAGTATGCACGTTTTTTTCCCGTCGTTAAAGCCTACACACAACCGTTTTTCACGACGTAAAAAATTAGAGCATGTTCTACATTTTTAATGACCATTTTTCATGTTGAGAAAAATTCACTGGAGCCCACACACGATCGTTTTTAATGACCAAGTTAAAAAAATTAATTTTTCTTGTCATGAAAAACGGTCATGTGTACCTTGGCCTTGTTTAGCCCGCCAACCAGCTCCCCTCAAGCTACAATAGGCAGCGAACGGGGATGTTTACATGCCGTGGCTGCGATTTTTCGCTTCATGCCTAAGGCAAAGTTGACCCAACATCGGTGGGTGACATGTCAATGGGGAAGTGCCATTATTATGGCTCATTTGTCGGCAAAAATTGGGTTATAACAGGTGGTGAGGAGGCGTTGCATCGCTTCCCCGCCACCTGTCAGTAGCCTTTGGAGTTGCGCGTGATCCGAAAGCAGATCAGGCTTCAGAGGCAAGAGAGATTTAGACGCATGTCTCAATCTACCCTAAGAGTTTAAGGCTTGGGGCCAAGTGCCAATCAATGAATCGGAGCAATTTGCTGCTATTATAAAAGAATATGGAATGCTAACAGCTTTGGGGTAGTGGCTGAGATGCGCAGTGGGAACTAAGTTGAATCAGACTTTAAAGTATGTCAGTTGAAAACCTTTTTTTCTGTTTTTGAGTAGAGTTGAGAAGTAGAACTCTTGCTTACAATGGTTTTACTAGACAAGACGTAAGGGAAATTCTACAACAGGAACATGGACAGAAATAAAAAGCGGGGGATTTGGCCTCCCCTACCCTACTAAAGAGGAGCATTACTATTTCTCATGGGGTTGCTGTTGGAGAGTTCCCCTCACTTCCTGCTTGGTAACATTCTCAGGACAGAAGGTGAGGGGACATCTCTGTAACGGAGCCCTAAATTGCAAAACAGGTTTTAACTCTTCCTCGTTCTCCCCCCCCCCCCCCAAAAAAAAACGTTTCAGCTGGCCATATGCTTGAAAACGACTTGCAAATGGGGTGTCTAGTCCCTGTGTGTCCAATCCCAGCATTTTAGTCCTCCTGCATTGTGTAAAAAGGCGGTTTGATCCTGTCTCCTCTGATCATCTCATTCCTCCAGTGCCTCCAATATATCTCCTGATATTTACAGAGCCAGGGGGCAGGCTGCACATGCTCAGTTTGGTGTGTATTGCTCCTTTTTGTTTGCTTGGGAGAGTGCATGTGAGCAGCACAAGGCCAAACTGCTCTAACTGCTGATTGAGGCTGGGTTCACACCTATGCGAATTGGATGTGTTTTTCCCTCGCATCCAGGAGATTTTGACTTGCTTTCTATGGAGCATATCCCTGTTGCGGCTGCGGAGCGGCTTGCACAGGAATGCTGAGCATCATTGGCTCCATTTTCAGGGCCAAATTCAGGCAAAAATTTGTCCCTAAAACTGAGAACACCCCTGCTGCGAGCCGCATCTGTCGGAGTTGTGAACCCAGCCTAAAACTAAGATAATTACATTTCCATATTCTGTGTACTGTGGGAGACCAGATATAGGGAATGTAGGGTCCTGGGTTTGGTAACACTTTAAGACACTGCTACCTCTGACTGCCAGGAGATGTGGGGTGGCATTTGGTGACGTCACTACTGTTGTGCTCTCTGTTCATTTTGCTGGAGTCTGACTTAATGAAGCAATGCCTCGGCTGTTGCCACACAGACATTGCAGAACAATTAATGGTGGGGTTGATTTACTAAAGGCAAATAGACTTTGCATTTGACCGTTGCACTCTTTTTTTTTTTTTTCTTAGGAAATGTAATGTAGTGAATCCCCCCTTTTTTCTTTGGGTATTCTTTAGAAAAAAAAAAAAAAATAAGGTGCAAGGAAAATAAATAAATAAAAATCTTGCTTGCACATGATTCAGAACCCTCCCCTCTTCCGTGTCACATGTGGTGCCTTTCAGGGGGAAAGGGGGGTGCAGATACCTGTATAATACAGGTATTTGCACCCACTTCCAGGGAGAGACTCCTTCGGGAGTCGCTAGACTCGCCGTACAAAACCCCACCCCCCCTGCATTCTGGGAAACACACTGGTCCCAGGAGACAGTGGACTGGAAAGGCGCAGCGCTAGGCAACAGTAGAGAACCGGGCAGTGAAGGCTTCCTAATTCTCTCACTGAGGATGGCGGCGGGGGCAGCAGAGTGACAAGACAGGTAGGACAGGACAGGTAGCTGCTGGCTTTTAATATTTTTTTTTTTTCGCGGGACGCTTTAAAATGGAATCGAGCACAGTAAAATAAATCAGAGTACCAGAAGTAAGCTGAACAATCCAGTAAATATTCATTTTTTTCAGTACTGCCTTTATATCTCAAATACAATGTATAAGAACTGCAGATGAAATGGGAGCGTTTACATTGTTGTGAGGCACTTTTTTTCGCATTTTACTAGTGTTGTCTTTGCTGGATGAGATGTGATGAAAGTGAAGTGGTAAAACCGCTCGGAACGTTGAGCAAAGGCAGGAAGGAAACCTCGTGCAAAGATGCATTCAGTAACCGTCTATACAACATTTGTGTTTTCAACTATTAAGGAAGAGATATGCAGTAACAAGTAATCCTATGTGTGACACGTGACGCATAGTTCAGTTTTTACACATTGCATGTTACAGTATTTCCATTTCCTGGCATTCTTCTTCTTTTTTTTTTTTTTTTTTTACTTCATGACGCTCTAATCATCTTTTCAGATGTAAACTTCAGTGGTATAGACTGAGTATGGTCCCTATGCTTCAGAGAATCAAAAACCGAAATACTTCCTGCTGTACACCATGTATTGGTCATATGTAGTTGAAGGTATTAGGTCAAACCACTGTACAGAGAAATATAAATAGATATAGAACTCGTATTTCTCACAACTTCAACATTTTTTAGTTTAGTTTTGAATATAGCACATATGGCTTAGTGGTTAGCACTTATGCCTTGCAGTGGTGGGGTCACCGGTTTGAAACCCAGGCAGGACACTATTTGCATGGAGCTTGTATGAGTCTCCTTCAGGTACTCTTGCTTTCTCCCACAATCCAATGTTGTGCTAGTAGGTTCATTGAGGATGTTGTCTAAATTGGCCCTAATATGTGTATGCAGGACTGAAACTACCACATTGGTGGCCTTGGTACACTAGGTTGGGTAGCTATTGTAGCTCTGGCACACTTGTTTTAGGCATTGAGCCACAGAAAAAGAGAGATTCCAAGGCAAAGCAAGGCTCACAATGTAAAAGAGTTGTAAACCCTCAAGGTAAAAAAAAACCTGCATTTTATGGATTAAGGTGAAAAACCTTTTGTAGTGCAGCAGCTCCCCGGAGCCCCCCTTTTACTTACCTGAACTCAATAGTTCCAGTGACTGAGACACAGCAGCTCCAACCCATCTCTCGGGTCCTTATTGGCTGGATTGATGGCTGCAGGAGCATTAGCTCCCGCTGCTGTCAATCAAAGCCAGTGGCATGGGAGCTGGGGGCAGGGCCGAGTCCAGCTGTCTGTGTCAGTGAACTCAGCAGCAGGACTCGGGAGCACGCCCGCACAGGTGCCCCCAGGGAGTGCGCGTCTCTGTGGGGGCATTTGAGAAGAGGAGGAGCCAGGAGAGCCGCTGGGGGACCCTAGAAGGGAAGGATTGGGCCACTCTGTGCAAAACTCTCTCACAGAGGACGTAAGAGCTGGTTAAGCACAGGCGCGACTCATCAGGCGTCTAAGCCGCCTGACCAGTTGCACTCCGTTCTGTACAATTAAACCGTTCTAATAGGAGCGACTTAAAGCGGAGCTCCACCCGCATTTTTTTTTTTCAAAGTCGGCAGCTACTAACAGTGTAGCTGCTGACTTTGAAAAAGGACACTTACCTGTCCTAGGCGCCCGCGCCCGCGCTGACGGCACCGCCATCCACAGTCAGGGAAACAGGCAGTGAAGCCGTGCGGCTTCACTGCCCGTTTCCTACTGCGCATGTGCGAGCGACGCGGCGCTTTGTGAATGGTCCGGCTGCTTTCTGGGATACACACAGTTCCCAGAATGCAGCGCGGCCCATTCACAAGAAGACACCAAGAAGAGGAGGAGGAAGAAAACCGCACCGCGGATCATGAGGGCAGATTCGGGACTTCCGCATAGCAACAGCCTATTTAGGGTGAGTATTTTTTTTTTTTTTTTTTTTCCATTTCATTTTTTTTTTTAGATTTAAAAAATAAATAAAAATCAGGGTGGAGCTCCGCTTTAAGTCGCTCCAACTTAGAAAAAGGTTCCTGTACTACTTTGGGACGACTTCAGGGGGACTTGCATTGACTTCAATACAGAAGTAATTTTGCAAGTCGCTTCTGAAGTCATGGGCAGGTCGCCTTACCGAGTCGCTCGGCAAGTCGTGCTGCCCAAGTGTGAACCGGCTCTAAGTATAACATAAAAAAAAACCCTTTACAATCCCCTTTAAAGAAGTACAGTGTAAAGCCAAAGCTTTTTTTGTCTGTTCTCCTATGGATCACAGGAGTGCAGTTTGTTCTGCACTCCTGTGACCTGTATTTTAGCAGACAGCGGGCTTTCATAGCTGTGAAAAGATCGGGATCCATCCAGATGCCTGGACCAGCAGCTGGCTCAGCTTCTCAGCTATTCGTTGAGAGCCTGAGCTAGCTGCTCCTGTCCCCTGCACAGCCCAGAGCTTCAGTGAGTGCTGGAGGGGCAGAGCGGAGAGCCCTCTGCAGCCCGGAAACCAAGAGCTGAGAGATCACCAGTGTTTGATCGCTCAGTTCTTGTTCTTATGCCCTGTATGCACGACCCGGTTTCCTAACAGGAAAACTGCAAGGAGAGCTTTTGGCCTGGAATCCTGGCTGTGTGTATGGTCCCTCGCAGTTTTTTCAAAAGGGAAAACTGCCAAACTCGCTGGCAAAAAAAATAAAGCCAGCTCTTTTTTTTTCCCCATCGGGATTCACGACGGACTTTCCCGAGCTTGTGTACTAGAGCCGACAGGGACAGATTCTGCATCGGAGACAGGAAGTAAGAAGGAATTCACAAAATTGATCTTCTGCTTTGCTGCTCCTAAGGCCAATCCACTGTAATGATGAGCTAAATGTATAATAATTACAATTATATGTCTGTAATAACTACCCTGTAAACTTTTCACTGAAGATTTTTACAATATGCAGCTTCCAATAAATATAGATGGTCACGTGGAATGACGGTAACTGTTTTGGCGCATTTCTCAGACATTAGTCTGCTATAGAAAGTGTATATACAGTGCCTTGAAATTTTCCGAATTTTTTCATGTTGCAACCAAAAACGTAAATGGATTTTATGTGATAGACCAACACAAAGTGGCACATAATTGTGAAGTGGAAAGGAAAATTTTATAAATTGTTTTTGAATTTTTTTTACAAGTTAAAAGTGTGGCGTGCATTTGTATTCAGCCTCCCCTGAGTCAATACTTTGACTTTTCGCTGCGACAGCTGCAAGACTTTTTGGGTATGTCTCTACCAGCGTTGCACATCTAGAGTGTGAACTTTTTGCCCATTCTTTGTAAAATGGCTCAGGCTCTGTCAGTTTGGACAGAGAGTGTCTGAACAGCAATTTTCCAGTCTTGCCACAGATTCAAACACATGAATATGCTTTGTTCTAAACCATTTCAGTGTAGCTTTGGCTGTATGTTTAGGATCGTTGTCCTGCTGGAAGGTGAACCCCCCCCCCCCCAGTTTCAGATCTTTTGCAAACTCTAATGCCGCATACACACGATCATTTTTTGTGATGAAAAAAGACGTTTCAAGTGATGAAACAAAACGACGTTTTTCAAACTTCATTTTCCAAAACGACGTTGCATACACACCATCGTTTTTCCAAAATGCTCTAGCAAAGTGTGGTGACGTACACCACGTTCGACGGCACTCTGTTCCATTGAAGCTCCGTCTCATAACTTGCCTCTGAGCATGCGCGGCTTTAAAAACGTTGTTTTCAACATCGTTTTGCCCACACACCATCACTTTTTATGACACAAAAAACGACGTTTTGAAAAACGACACAAAAAATTCAAGCATGTTCGAAAAAAAATTCGGTCGTTTTTTTGAAGACATAAAACAACGTTTTGCCCACACACGGTGATTTTTAAATGACGTTTTTGAAAACGTTGTTTTTTTTTTCATCACAAAAAATGATCGTGTGTACGCGGCATAAAAGTTTTTTTTTTAGAAGATTGCCCTGTATTTGGCTCGATCCATCTTCTCATCAACTCTGATCAGCTTCCCTATACTGCTGAAGAAAAGCATTCCCACAATAAAATGCAGCCACCACCATGTTTCACGGTGGGGATGGTGTGTTCAAGGTGATGTGCAGTTTTCGTTTTCTACAACACATAGCGTTTTGCTTTTAGGCCAAAAAGTTCAATTTTGGTCTCATCTGACCAGAGCACCTTCTTCCACATGTTTGCTGTGTCCCCCACATGGCTTTTCACAAACTGCAAATGGGAATTCTTATGGCTTTCTTTCAACAATGGCTTGCTTTCTGACACTTTTCCATAAAGGCCAGATTTGTGGAGTACACAACTAACAGTTGTCTTGTGGACAGATTCTCCCACCTGAGGTGTGGATCTCTGCAGCTTCTCCAGAGTTCCCATGGGCCTCTAGGCTGCTTCTTGGATTAATGTTCTCCTTGCCCAGCCTGTCAGTCTAGGTGGACCGGCATATATTGGTATGTTTGCAGTTTTGCCATACTCTTTCCATTTTTAGATGATGGATTGAATGGTGCCCAGTAAGATGTTCAAAGCTTGGGATATTTTCTTATAACCTAACCCTGCTTTAAACTTCTTTACAACTTTATCCCTGATCTGTCTGGTGTGTTCCTTGACCTTCATGATGCTGTTTGTTCACTAAGGTTCTATAACAACCGCTGAGAGCTTCACAGAACAGCTGTATTTTATACTGAGATTAAATTGCACACATGTGGACTCTGTTTACTAACTAGGTGACTTCTAAAGGCAAGTGGTTCCACTAAATTTTAGTTAGGGGTATTCGAGTAAAGGGGGCTGAATACAAATGCCCGCCACACTTTTCACATATTTATTTGTATAAAATTGTGAAAACCATTTATCATTTTCCTTTCACTTCACAATTATGTGCCACTTTGTGTTGATCCATCACATAAAATACATTTACTTTTTTGGTTGTAACATGACAAAATGTGGAAAATTTCCAGGGGGTATGATCACTTTTTCAAGGCTTTGTAGTATTACGTATCAGCATGCATATGACCCCAGGGAGACTGTTGGGGATAGGATAGATTTGGGAGATGGATGATTCTTCTTGATTTTCTGCCCCAAGATCCCATTCCTTATGGGCACCAGAGCATACACCGACATGCCACGTAAGATTCCAAATGTCTGTCAGAGACCTGTGGCTTGTATACATATGAGTCGGATTCTATGAGGGACAGGATCTCGCAGTGCACATGCACGTGAACAGGAAAATCAGGAAGAAACCGCCGTCTCTCCAATCAGGAGTATCGGGATGGTGGCGTGGGGTGTTAGGGTGTACAAGCTTCTGTCTCTGTGTATTGCTCGACTTGACAAACACAAGGGGCTGGATGTTTGTTAATAATCTTTTGGAGTTTTTTTTGATGCTCTAGCGTCTAGCCACATATGTTGGATCTGCTTCTCCTCTTTGTTCGATTGGTCCCGTGTTTTTCTTGACTTTGTGGGCTTTTTAGAAAAACCCATCTGGGTAGCTAGGAACTTTCACGGCACTCCCAAGATGTCTGCATTATCTGTCCTTGTATTCTGTTTTGATGTTAAACCCAACTCCAGAAAATCTGAACGTTATCAGATATGAGTTGTCAAAAGATGGATCTAGTGAGTGTTCATTAGAGCCGGTTCACACTACCGCGACCTGGGGGGCGACTTGTCGTCTGACATAACAAATTACATGGAAGTGAATGAGAGCCGTATTAATGCACACTACTGAAGTCGCTCCAACTTCAGAAAAGGTTCTTGTACTACTTCAAGGCGACTTTTACCTATTTCAGTGGAAGTCGCCTCCAAGTCGGATCCCCTGTCTTAACTGAAGCAACTTTCCAGGAAGTGAAAATTTGTTTTCTAATTCAAACCCCTCCCTCCCACAGAGCAGATTATTATGTGATTGGCCACAGGCAAAGTCGCCTATCCTGGAGTCGCATTGTAAGTCGCTCCAAGTAGCGATAAAGTCGCTCTCAAGTCCTCTCCACGTTGCTTTGTAAAGTCGCGCTGGAAGTCGTGTTGCCCCAGTGTGAACCGGCACTAATCGACTATGTTTTTGTTGTTGTCTGGATATTTCCTGTACACCAGTAACAAATTCAAATGGTAATAAATGGCACAGATTTGCATTCTTTTCTTAAAAGGCATTGAAAAGAGGCAAGTGTTTTAGCAGAAGAGAATATGGGATTGAACCTAAGGTTGTGGTAGGTTCCCTGAATGATCTACAGTGTAAATTCTCTTCAGTTTAGTGTGCAGTTACCACCAGTAATTCCAGCTTTTCCACATTGCTTCAAGGTAACTTGTGACCTAGCTCAGACATTCTCTAGGTTAAAGAAGTGTTTACCTTTTCATATGACCTCTCATGGGCTAGTAATATCTACTAAAGGTTGATTTAGCCAGTCACTCATAAGTAAAGTATTTGAAAAGTAGCTGCACCCAGATCTAAGCATGCAATTTGATGGAGTAAAGTGACATAATATGAAACCTAGTTATGCTCATTAAAGCTCTTCTGAATTCCAAATCGAGACAATATTTCATATCGTGTTGGCTTATTCTCGCTTATCTCAAAACCTATATAATTTTAGATACTGTTTCTACTTTCTCGCCATTATCAATACCTTTTTAAAATATATAATAAAAATACATATTTTATGGCGTAATAGAGATGAATATAATTTGAGGTCCTTATTAAGTAGGAAACCGCTTTTGTGTTCCTGCTTTTGAACCTTTTTATTGACTTGTTCAATGACCTTTTAGAAAAATCATCAACTGCAAGCAGATCTTTAAATTCAAACAAAGTTTTCTTGTGACTCTATCACAATGTAGATTGTACTTTTTTTTTTTTCCTGCATTTTTAAGACTTGTAGGAGGCAGTCCTTTGTAACCCCTAATGGCGCGTACACACGATCAGTTAAATCGATGAGAACGGTCTGATAGACCGTTTTCATCGGTCCAAACCGATCGTGTGTGGGCGCCATCGGTTATTTAACCATCAGTTAAAAAAAAGCCAACTTGTTTTAAATTTAACCGATGGATACCTAACCGATAGCAAAAAAACGATCGTTTGTAGGCACGACCATTGGTTAAAAATCCATGCATGCTCAGAATCAAGTTGACGCATGCTTGGAAGCATTGAACTTCATTTTTTTTCAGCATGTCGTTGTGTTTTACGTCACCGCGTTCTGACACGATCGTTTTTTTAACCGATGGTGTGTAGGCGCGACGGACCATCAGTCAGCTTCATCGGTTATCCGATGAAAACGGTCCAGACCGTTCTCATCGGATGGACCGATCGTGTGTACACGGCATGAGGCACGTTGGCCTTTTATTGAATTCAAACAACAAAGAAAATTGATCTGGTGTTGTCTCCTGTCTAACCTCAGCAACGTTAATGCATGGACTTGGAGTTGGCTCCTGTTCCCAGAGCAGTCTGTGGAAACCATTTCACAAATCCATTTACCCAATCAGGATTTTAATAGTATCAAGAGATACTTTGCTACTACCGCTACCGTTCCATCTACTCTCTCGTACCTACTACTCTACCATTTGACCAACTATCTCATCCCAACTATTCTAGCATTTTACCTACTCTCGTTCCTACTATTCTACCATTCTACCGATTCTGTCATTACGACTACTCTATTGTTCTACTAACTTTCTCATCCCAACTAGTCTACCATTCTACCTACTCTCTCATCTCCACTACGCTACCATTCTACCTATTCTGTCATTCCTGCTACTCTACCATTCTATCAACTAGGGTTGTCCCGATACCGATACTAGTATCGGTACCGGGACCAATGCTGAGTATTTGCGGGAGTACTTGTACTCCCGCAAATACCCCCGATACCAAAATAGAATACTTCCCTCCCCCATATTGCAGCCATGTCCTGTCCCTCATACCTGTAGATATGATGCTGCCGCATACCGCCGTTAATCCCCCTGCATTATAGCGTAGCGCGCATTACAAGCTTTCGTTCTGAATACTTGTAATGCCCGCGATGCCATGTATAGACACTCCCCTCACTCCCCTTCTCGGGATTGGAGGGATCCCTCCAATCCCGAGAAGGGGAGTGTCTATACATGGTGGTGCGGGCATTACAAGTATTCAGAACGAAAGCTTGTAATGCGCGCTACGCTATAATGCAGGGGAATTAACGGCGGTATGCGGCAGCATCATATCTACAGGTATGAGTGACAGGACATGGCTGCAATATGGGGGACATACATGGCTGCCTATGTGGGGGACATACATGGCTGCAATATGGGAGACATGACATGGCTGCATATGTGGGGGACATACATGGCTGCAATATGGGAGACATGACATGGCTGCAATATGGGGGGCATACATGGCTGCAATATGGGGGGCATACATGGCTGCATATGTGGGGGACATACATGGCTGCATATGTGGGGGACATACATGGCTGCAATATGGGGGACATACATGGCTGCAATATGTGGGGGACATACATGGCTGCAATATGTGGGGGACATGCATGGCTGCAATATATGGGAGACATGACATGGCTGCAATATGGGAGACATGACATGGCTGCAATATGGGAGACATGACATGGCTGCAATATGGGAGACATGACATGGCTGCAATATGGGAGACATGACATGGCTGCAAATGTGGGGGACATAAATGGCTGCAATATGTGGGGGACATACATGGCTGCAATATGTGGGGGACATACATGGCTGCAATATGTGGGGGACATGGCTGCATTTGGGGACACATTTAAAAAAAGTATCGGTATTCGGTATCGGCGACTACTTGAAAAAAAGTATCGGTACTTGTACTCGGTCCTAAAAAAGTGGTATCGGGACAACCCTACTATCAACCATCTCTTCTAGGGCTGCAACTAACGATTATTTTCATAATCGATTAGTTGGCCGATTATTGTTTAGATTAATCAGATAATCGCCTTATTAATTGGCCAATTTGTTGTTGCGCAGATTACAAAACACAAATTGCCGCAAAAACACATTCCATGCTTTTCTGCAGCTTCACCAAAAAAAAGCAAAATGGCACCGTTTTGCGTTAAAAAAAGTCCTTGGCCTTTCCAAATACGCAGCAGCTGAAAAAAAAATCATGGATATGAATGTGTCCCATAGGAAAACATGTAAATGAACTGTAGTGTGTTTCTGTAAAAAAGACCAAAAAACAGAGGTGTGAACCCAGGCCTGAGATGTTTAGTAACAAAACTAAACAAAAAAAAACAAAAATAAGTACAAAAAGAGCAAATAATCGCTACTGTAAGGGGTTCATTTTTCTACTGTGGGACAGTGAAAGTAATATTTACAGCAGCGATTTGCATTTTTGTACTATAAAGGGCTATTTTTTTTTAACCTCATTATGTTACTGGCCAATCGATTATGAAAATTGTAATCGATTAATTTCATGATCAATTAGTTGTCGATTAATCGATTGTTTTTTTCGGTCCTAAATTCTCATCTCAACTACTCTACCATTTTGCCTACTCTCTCATCCCTACTATTCTAGCATTTTACATATTCTGCCATCTCTCTGCTACTCTACTGTTTTACCAATTATCTCATCCCAACTACTTTTCCATTATACCTACTCTCTCATTCCTACTACTCTTCCATTCTACCTATTTTGTCACCCCTACAACTCTACTGTTTTACATACTATTTCTTCCCAACCACTCTACTATTCTGCCTACTCTCTCATTCCTAGTATTCTACCATTCGCTCTAGTCTTTCATCTCTGCTACTCTACTGTTTTAGCAGCTATCTCATCCCTACTACTCTATCATTCTACCTACTCTCTCGTTCCTACTACTCTACCATTCTCCCTATTCTGTCATTACGACTACTCTATTGTTCTACTAACTTTCTGATCCGAACTAGTCTACTATTCTACCTACTCTCTCATCTCTACTACTCTACCATTCTACCTATTGTGTCATTCCTGCTACTCCTACCATTCTATCAACTATCTTATCCCAACTACTCTACCATTCTACCTACCAACCATCTCATCCCAACTACTACCATTCTATCTACTCTATGTATGTGTAATGCCGCGTACACACGATCACTTTTTGTGACGAAACAAAACGACGTTTTTCAAACTTCATTTTCCAAAACGACGTTGCATACACACCATCGTCTTTCCAAAAAGCTCTAGCAAAGCGCGGTGACGTACACCACGTTCGACGGCACTCTGTTCCATTGAAGCTCCGTCTCATAACTTGCTTCTGAGCACGCGCGGGTTTAAAAACGTTGTTTTAAACGTCGTTTTGCCCACACACGATCACTTTTTATGACGCAAAAAATGACATTTTGAAAAACGACACAAAAAATTCAAGCATGTTCAAATTTTTTTTTTGGTCGTTTTTTTGAAGACATAAAACAACGTTTTGCCCACACACGATCATTTTAAATGACGTTTTTTAAAACATTTTTTTTGACGTTTTTTAAAACATTTTTTTTCATCACAAAAAGTGATCGTGTGTACGCGGCATTAGGCAAAGGAGGGCTCAGTTGAAGTTTGTTGCCAACCAGAAACCACAATTGGACAGGTGAGTCCCAGTTTTATGGCTAATTTATGCCTGGGAGAAGCATCTCCTATTATAGGGAACATAATCTCAAGCAAATTTTCACTTCTATGCACTAAAGAAACAATTGTGGAAACAATGTAAGCTTCACTTTTTACTAAAATGTTGATTTAAGTACTTCAATACTTCTGAAGGCAACTAATGTTGTTTAGTTTTAAAATGAAGGTTAAAAAAGAAAGCAATTACTGCAAATCCTTACTGAATGTACTTGCACCTCTTTTAAATGTATCCATTAGGCATTATATCACTTCCTACTTAATTTTTCAGTTTGCGACTGTGTGTGCGCGCGTTACTAATGTCAACAGATTATGTACTGTAGCATTGCAATGACAGGTTGTCCTAGTTTTGCTATCTTCATATGCTATCAGTACACATTAATTTCTCCCGATTTTACTTGCTGCTGTCTCTGCTGTAAATGTTTAACTCTTTATGGCCATCTAGATAGGTATTCTTACCATATGTAAAGATAGTACCATGCGAGATGGGTTTCCAAGATACACACAAAGCAGGTTTCCATTGTTCACCCATAGAGGTTCGGACTAATGACCTAAAGCAGTGTTATCTCACATACACTATACTACGCAAACATTACCTTTGCCTTACCTTCTAACACAGTTTCTGCACATTATATTCAAGTTTTTACTGCAGACTTCTTGATATGAGGAGCTATAATGGATTTGTATGGATAAAAAGTATAGAAACATGTAAGTTCTGCCCGCAACATGTCTGATTATTTTCTAACCTGTTCTAGGCTTTTCATAGAAATTAGATTCCATAGCACAGGTGGAACTAACTGGCAGATGTAAGCAACATCTCCAAAATTCTTTACCTTCGTTTTTTTTAAATCGGATGAATATCCACCAATAGGGAGAGATCTACTCTTGTCATTTATCACTCGAACAAAACTAGAAATCTGTAAAAAAACAAAAAAAAAACCCTTATGCCTTGTACACATGATCGGTTTTCCCGGCGGTAAAAAGTCCACCGGGAAAACCGAGAACCTGCTCGGTAGCTTTTTTTTTTTTTCCTACACACAGCCGGGTTTCCCGACAGGAAAACTGTTATGAGAGGTTTGATCGGGAATCTCAGCCGTGTATATGCTCCATTGGAAAACTGCAGAGAAAAAAAGCCGGGAATCCCGGCAGGAAAATAGAATTTTTTTTCCTTCCGGGATTCCCAACGGTTTTCCTGTCGGGAAAACTGCAATTTAGCATACACGGACGTTTTTCCTGGCGAAAAACTGTCACGTCAGTTTTCCTGCCGGGAAAATCGGTCGCGTGTACGAGGCAGCAAAGCGGAGTTCCAACCAAAAGTGGAACTTCCACTTTAAGGACCCCCTGACATACCACTATTAACATGTAATTTTTCTTGGGGGGGGGGGGGAGTGAGTACCCAGTTTTGACAGGTATCCAGCTCCCACTTTCGCTCGGGTTACCTAGATGACTCGAGCTGAAGTTCTCATCTCCCCCTCCCTTCCTGCAATTTTCTGGGTGCCCACACTTTTCAGCTGGGTGCCCACACTTGTGATGCCGGCACCTGACAGAACCAAGGAAGAGAATCAAGGTTTCAGGAAGCCACAGCGCTGGATCGTGGGACAAGTGTGTTTCTTAAAAGTCAGCAGCTACATCTTTTGTGTATGCAACACAAAACCGAGTGGAACTCTGCTTTAAGAAGGTTCTAACCTTTCCATACTGTGAGGCGGCTCACACTGCTGCCATCTGCGGAGTGACTTTGCCAGGTGATTTCCTGGCATCTTGAGTACTACTTTGATAGAAGTATAGAAGAGAATAGAAGTCTTCTTGCAGTTGTACAGGAACCTATGTGTCGGAGCGACTTTAGTAGTGCTAATTAAGACGTCTCTCATTGACTATAATGGGGTTTAACATGTCATGCAACTTGGGGTTTCAGAAGTTGGATCCCAAGTCACGGCAGTGTGAACCAAACCTAATCAAAGCCGTGTTGGCTGGAGTCCCACTATTAATGTTTACTATATGTTTGTTGTTGTAATAGAAGTAATTCATTCCTTTCTATAGATTTTACTGTGTAAAATATATCATTACACAACGTCTATGTACACAGCTGTACTGTATACATTTTCATGTAGAAGGGCTGTTGTAAAATGCTTTCATAAATTTCTGCAACACTTTTTTTAGTCATTAGCTACATTTCCATAAAAGGAGAACAGAACGCGTAAAAGAGAAGCTATGCGCTTTTTGGTATTTATGGAGCATTTGTTGAGCTCCAACGTAAGTAAATCTTCTTCAAACCAAGGGTAGCTTTCTTTAAAACCTTTAGCCAGTTTTATTTCTACCTCTTTAAAGTATGTGTGAAATGTTCTTAATTGCTAGCTTTTAGTCTGTTAACCACTTGCAGACCAAGCCTTTTCTCGCACTTTTTGTTTTCAAATTTAAATCCGTACTTTTTGCTAGAAAATTACTTACGACCCCCAAAGACATATTATAATTCAGAGTTGTCCTCTGTCCTGTGTTATCTTCTGAAGTCCAAATAGCCCTTTTAATTTTTGTCTCGGCACTACAGAATGAACAAAAAGACAAATTGGCCGGCCTGTCACCACTCGGTCCAAAAAAATGCTGTCAGCCCACAAGAGAACTTCCTGAGTTGAGTGCATTTTTGGCAGATCAACAGTCATATATATATTATTTTTTTTTGTACTTGCAGTGTGTTTTTTTTTTTTTTTAAAGGGTTAAAACACGGGGGATGTGAACATATTGCAGAGACAATTTTCAGTCTGACTTCTTGGATTTTTCAATCAAAGGATGTTGGGTCAGAAGGTTTCGACAGGGTCAACCATAGTGCAGACCTCAGCCGGTTCATCAAGAACTAGTTGAAATTTACAAAGTTTACAGCCGGCTCTAGAGGCGGATTTACTAAAGATAAGGGTTTGCTCAGTGGGCTCACTGACATGCTTGAAAGTTGTCATTCACCAGGTTTAATAAAAATACCTTTTTATCATTGTGAAAGTATGTGAACAAAAGTTCATATGCTGAAAAATAAGGCACCAGTCCAGCACCTGTGGTGGTAGGTCGATGTTCACAGTTTTAAATGGGTATTGCCTTGCTTCTTAGTAACTACTGAGGACGCTTCTAACTAGGATGCAACCTACCAGTATCTGTGGTCACCAGACTGGCACATTCACTATAAATGTATTTTAGGGTCCTTTCACACGGAGCGGACCGTTTTTGATCGGCTCCGTGTGTGTCCGTCGGCTCAGCGGGGATCGTCCGTAAATCCCTGCAGAGTTGTCGGCGGATAGGGCGGTGCCCGCACACTGTGCAGAGACCGCCCTGTCTTTCCCCTGCTCTCCCCTATGGGGAATCGGATGAATTTGGACCGTCTGTCCGTATTCATCCGATCCGCCAGACGGAAGGAAAATAGGGTTTTCTTCCGTCCGAAAAAGCGGATGTTTGCGGACGCGGATCTTTGCGGACGTTAGCGGATGCATCATCCGCTAACGTACGCGATCCCATAGGGATGCATTACAAGTCCGTAAACAGACTTGTAAAAAACGAACGGTCCGTACGTGTGAAAGGACCTTAATCTGCAAGCAATCCTTAAGGCTGGGTTCACACTTGTGCAGTGCGAATTTCAGCTCTCTTATCTCTGCAGATAGATAAGGGAAGTGTTCAGCAGATTAGCTCTGTTTTTTAGCTGCGAATTTGGAGACCTGGGAGAAGTTCCGGGTGAGAGGAGAGTGGGGGAGAAGTGTATTGAGCTGAATGAGAGAAATTCCTGAAGAGAACTGAACACATCTGCGAATCAGCTGCGTACCCATAGAAGATAATGGGACTGAATTCGCACCTGAGCCGCACCGCAAGGCATAAAATCCGCACACGTTTGCATCGTACATATGTGAACCAGCCTCATTGAAAACAATGTATTTAGAAATGTTCTGCGTATTAGATGCGGTTTAAGCCGCACTCAATTCGCATAGGTGTGAACCCGGCCTAAAGGATTACTAAATCCAGGGCATTCACTATGTCTGGTCCCCCACAGTACACAGAACATGGAAATGCAATTACCTGTATTTTTCACGCCATAAGACGTACCTGACCATAAGAAGCACCTACGTTTTTAGAGGAGGAAAACAAGAAAAAAATTTTTTTTACCAAAAGGCTGCAGGTACTGCTGGGAGCTGGCTGCAGATCTGTGGGTCCTGCTGGCTACTGGTCTGTATGTCCTGCTGGGAGCCAGTGGCCAGTAGGACACACGGGCCAGCAGGACCCAAAGACCATGGGCAGCTCCCAGCAGGTCCCACAGTGTTAAGTGCTATTTGGAGGTTACTGGGTGGACACTGGGGCAGAGTAAATGAGGTATGGTGGGGGGGTATAAATGGGGGGGATATGGGGGTCAGTTGGCCCTGGGGGTGTTGGGGTCCCTCACGTCAGTGATAGCAGCTGCTAGTGCCAGCTCAGGTTCTTGCATAGTCTTCTCCAGTTCTAGGGGGGGGGGGGGGTGATGCTTCTGTCCTGGGGTCAAGCAAAGTTGCAGTTCATCACGTTGGTCCCAACTCTCTGGTGCGCCCCTCCTCCAAGATCCTGGGAGTTGTAGTTCCCTGGCTGTGCTGCGCTGCTTCTCCACCCACCGGGAGCTTGAGCGTGCACGGAGAGTGGACTACAACTCCCAGAATGCAACAGTGTCAACTAGTTGCTGGCCTCTGCAGCCGTTCCCCCCGGCCCGACTTTTCTAACACGGCGGCGATGGGTCAATATTTGCTACATAGGACTCACAGACATTTTTCTGAATTTATTTTTGGGGGGATTGCGTTTTATGAAGCGAAAAATACAGTATTTTAGTAACTATAAACTGCTAAATACCTTTTCTCATCAGCAGTCTTGTGACTTCTATCAGTGTCCAGCAAAGCACTGGGTAAGGCCTCATTCACACATAGCCGTCTCCATCGCAGTCCGTTCCGACGGAGTCCGCCAGCTCAGCGGGAGATCAGTCCGCAGATCTCCGCTGAGCCGACGGATGACAAGCTCCGCTCTGCTCACTGAGCGGGGAGGAGCTTGTTGAGCCCCGCTGTCCTCTATGGAGCGATCTGATGAAAACAGACAGCATGTCCGTTTTCATCAGATCTTACCCAATCCGATCCGCATGGACGGATGGGGACGTGAGCCCCATACGTTTTGTTTTTAGCGGATCGGATGAGGTCGGATGTCAGCGGACATGTCTCCGCTGACATCCGACACTCCATAGACATGCATGGAGCACCCGTTCAGGTCCGCCTGAAAAACTGACAGACGGACCTGAACGGATCCATGTGTGAATGAGGCCTAAAGCTTGTAGGGGAAGTTTTCATTCCCCCTGACAGTCCTACGAGGCTGCAGAACCCCTGACCTTCTGTCTGGACAGTGCGAATTGGCACTGTGCTGATCACATCCACCCTTCCAAGAAAAAAATAAAACGCTCTAGCAAAACACACAAAAAAACTGAATATGTGTAGCTTGGCCTCCAATGTTCTATAAGTAGATAGGCACGGACAGTGGGAGAAGGGGCGGGTTAGAGCAGACAGGATCAAACAGCTTTTTTACACAATGCAGAGGATTAACCCCTTAGGTTTCACAGTGATAACAAACATGCTTTACTGCATATACAGTCTGATTTTACTGTTGTGGATTTAGTTACACTTTAAGTATATACACACACCTAGATTTTGTGTGTGATTTCCTGCAAAAAGTTATCATTTGTAGTGAAGTCCTTAGTGGCAGTCAAAGGCAAATATCTAGGCCCTGTCTGCATCCCTTGATGGGACCTCATATTATAGTGGACATTTTGTAATTGTAATACATGACCCTCATTGACTTCCTCTATATTTTAGCTCAGTAGCCCAGTATGTTTCTGGTGTCCCATGAATTATTTTATAGAATAACATTCGAGGCTGATCCCTTTACTTTCCTTAACCCGTCACTCAACTTTGCATTAAAAATTAACCAATGCTGTTAAACACTTCATATTCATTTTCTAAATAGGTACACTGTCTGACTTGTTAAAAAAAATGGAAAAATCCATTTTGGCCAAAGTTCAGTTTGCTTATTGATTCTTTGCGTTCAAATGATGTTGATGTTATGAGTGGGCCCTTGAGTTCTTTCACCTATTAGTAAAATTGATAGGCGCAAAAGAATGTTTGCAGGCCAACGATTGTTCTGTGCATGCCAACATTACTTAGAAGGGCTGTAACTGTTGCTTAAAATGGTTGTAAACCTCAGATATGAAATATGAACAAAGCATATATCTATTGTGTATACTTATCTCAATTCTTCCGTTCTGCTAATATCAGCACTTCTAAAAAGTTTTCCTGACACCAAAAGAAAAATGGTGACAGGGAAGGGACCTTCAGCTGATTGACAGCCTCAGCGCTCTTCCTGTGTGGTGTGTCAGAAGGTGTGTCTCTTCCCTCCAATCAGCTCTCAGAACTCTCCTCACTGAGCTCTGACCCCCCCTTTTTTTAACTCTCAAGCCCCATACACACTATCAGTTTTCCTGATGGTTTTCTCTTCAGGTTTACCAAAACCATGTAGTACAAGGGCCTGCCTGATTGCATACAAATTGAAACTCTTGAGGTTTGACCACATATTAGATGGTTTTGGTAAACCTGAAGAGAAAATCGTCAGGAAAACTGATAGTGTGTATGGGGCTTCAGACAAACCTTATAATTCAGCACTTTGAACGGATGTAGAGAAGAGATGGCTGCAGAGAGACGGGTACAACTTATGTAGGAGGATTTGTTTTATCTCTGTGTATCCCCGGAAGCCAGTCACCTCATTGTGTAATTTATGTTTTGGGGGAAAAACCTGCATCTGATGGGTTTTTCAGAGCTGACATTATTTTGGGATAACCTTTTTATTGTGGGTGTGATATTTCCTAAACAGCTACCCTTTTTTTTTTTTCATTATTATTATTTTTATTGAAGTATTTCAATTGCGGTAAAGAAAAGAGCCTATTGGGCATAGTTTTTACTGTTTTCATTTGCATGTTGCTTTTTGCCTTATTAAGTAAGTATGGTAGACCAAACATTATGCCGTTTTCTTTCATTCTACCATCAGTTGAAGTCATTAAATCTGCTTGATTTGTCAATGTTGATGGGGAAAATCCCTCCCGCTGCACTGTTATATTCTGACAACTGGAGATTTCCTAGCTGCCAGAATACAATGATCACTAGCGGTGGCTATACCCGCTGGCAGTGATCAAATAAAAAAACAAAACCAACAAGCTGGTTGTACTGAAGTACAATAAATAGATCGGCGTCAGTACAACCAGCCTGTCCATAGATGGATCGAAATGTGTCCGGGTACTGCAGAATCGGACACAATTTGATCTGTTTATGGCCAGCTTAGCCAAAGTCTTTGCAGGATCAAAAAGCACATTGCTCCCCTTTTTATCATAGGCAGGAATGTCGAACTCCATTTCATAGTGGGCCGCATCAGCATTATGATTGTTCTCAAAAGGGCCGGTTGTATCTGTAAGATTAGATGTCCAGCGGATCCTCTCCCCTTACATTAGATGTCAAGAGCCCCCCCACCATCAGAAGTTGAGTCCCTTACTCTCCCTTACATCACAGTGTACCTCCCTTTCCTTATGCTGCTGCTGGGAAGAAGCTGGATGCATTGCTTGAAAGTAAGGGGCTGGAGGAGGACCAAAGGAGGGCTGGAGCGCTCCTGCAGCTGCAGGAGAGATGTGAGGGCCACATGAAATGGCCTAGAGGGCCGGATTCAGCCTTGTGTTTTGACACTTGTGTCATAGAGTCTAAAAAGAAAAATTGCCTCAAGTGCTCTATAACAACCAAAGGCAAACTAAGCCAAGGAAGCTGCCATCTTAGCTTCTGATTGATCTGGGGTTGCCATGGTGCTGCACATGTGATCAGATATAACACCAGCCATTTGATGGTTTGGAGGTTCTATTAAAGTGGGATTCCACCCGCGCTTTTTTGTTACATTTTTTCAAAAGTCAGCAGTTAAAAACACTGTAGCTGCTGACTTTTAATAAGGACACTTACCTGTCCTACTTGCCCATGCTGATGGCCGATCCCTTGATCACTGCAGGTCCTGCACCGCCTTCCTCACTAAGGGAAACAGGCAGTGAAGCCTTACGCCTTCATTGCCCGTTTCCTACTGCGCATGCGCGAGTCTCACGCCGATTTGTGAATGGGCTGCTGCTCTCTGGGATTACACACAGTTCCCAGAAAGCAGCGCACCCCATTCACTAGAAGAGGATGCGGAAGAAGACCCACCGTGGATAAGGAAGAGGCAGATTACGGACTTCCGCATAGCAACAGGTATTTCGGGTGAGTGTATCAAAAAAATACATTTAAATACATTTTTTTTCTAGGTGGAACTCCACTTTAAGAGCACAAGCAAATGCGACAGTTAGTTGAAATCCTTTGAATTTAAAGCGGAGTTTCACCCTAAATATAAGATCTCCCATGTGATCCAGCATACTGGCGTCAGCGCCAGTATGCTGGTTTTTTTTTTTTTTAATCCCACACTTACTGTATTATCCTGGAATTTCATTTTTTTCCCCCGTGGTGGACGGCGCCAGTATAGCGCGTCACATCTTCCGAAAATACCCAATATGGACTCGGGTAATCTCGGCGAAAATGCGGCGCCTGCGCACAGACCTAGGAGCTGACTGCGCAGGCGCCGTATTTTTCCGAGTCCTACGGCTATGGCGCGTCACGCCCTCCGAAATAGGACTCGGAGAAATACGGCGCCTGCGCAGTCAGCTCCTAGGTCTGTGCGCAGGCGCCGCATTTTCGCCGAGATTACCCGAGTCCATATTGGGTATTTTCGGAAGATGTGACGCGCTATACTGGCGCCGTCCACCGCGGGGGAAAAAAATGAAATTAAGTAAGTATGCTGGATCACATGGGAGATCTTATATTTAGGGTGAAACTCCGCTTTAACGGTTTCCCAAAACAAAGCTTGCTGTCACTTTTCAATAGAAGTTTGAATTTGACTGCTTGCTGTTGGGCACGCACAGTTTGTATTTAAGACATTGATAAATTGAGCCATGTGTATGCTTTTTGCTGTAAAAGAAGAGAACAGTCACGGAATTCTAATTTGCTTAGCTGTACGGTGAATGTGAAAACATTGCTGTGTCAGATGAAATGGGCAGAAATCCATAAAGATTTGTGCCAGACTGTACAGGACGCTGTGTGACTGCCCTAGTTCTGCAGCTGCATGGCAAGTCTTGCTGTGCATTTTCTAGGCTGGAGCTTCATTTGTCATGAGCTTCCTGCTCATTCCCAACGCCGATCAACAAAACACAGCATGGGAAGTAGGACAATAGTAGGGATGGATTTATTGACATCCTTTTTCAGGACTTTTGAGCTGTTATATGAGAATGAAATTGCCTCTTCATAAAGTAATATTTTTAGAGAAAAATCTGCTATGATGAACACTGTGGGGAACATTTTGTAATGAGTAAATGCTTTTTTTATATATATTGTTTTATATTACAAACTTTTGTTTTATGTGTAATTTAGCCAATAGTATTCTTCAGTCTAGAATCCCTAATAAGAATACGCCAGCTCGCTCTTAAAGGCTTGTGTTTTTTTTGCCTTAATGCACCCTATGAGAAGTGCGTGGGAAGCACCACAACACAGTGTTTTTAATCCCTTCTTTGGGGTTAAAAGTGCAAGCTTGCGTCCAAAAAGTACCGCTAAAACGAGCGGAGCTTTAGCGCCAACACTCCCCAGCTTAATGTGAAAGGGGTCTGAGGCACACAACAATTTTTTTTTTTTCTTAGTTTTTATTACAACATTTTCTAAATAATCTTTCTTCAGAAAATTAGGCCAGAATGTATTCTGTTAGGTCGCGTACAGACGAGGAGACATGTCCGACGGACCGTTTCCAGCGGACATGTCTCCTCGGATATTTGGTCTGATGTGGTGTACATACCATCGGACCAAAATCCCCTCGGACGGATAACGCGGTGACGTTGACGCCGCCACGTCACCAATCCAGGAAGTAAAATACTTCCACGCATGCGTCGAATCCATTCGACGCATGCGGGAGATTTATGTCCGCTGGTTAGGCATACTAACCAGCGGACATGTCCGACGGACATGTTTCCAGCAGACAAAGCATGCTTTGAAATTTGTCCGCTGGAAAAACCTGTCCGCTAGGTCGTACACACGATCGGATATGTCCGCTGAAACTGATCGTGTGTACGCGGCCTTACTGTTCTAGTAAAAATAACCCAAAACGGTGTATAGTATTTAGTATAGGTGAAAGTTATAGTCTACAAATTATTGTACGGCGGTGATCAGGACACTGGTATGGCGTATGCCTGTGATCAGGATCCTGGTATGACGTGGTGGTGATCAGGATGCTAGTGTGGTGTATGGAGGTGATCAAGATGCTGATATGGTGTATCGCAGTGATAGGGGCACTGATATGGCAGTGATTACATGTGTTACTATGGACACTGGTAATCTGTTCTTTTTCTGTCTGTCGGACTTCCAACGGACTCACGGCAGACTTTTGCACGGTCAAAAGTCTGACCGTGTGTACAAGGCATGAGTGTACATGCAGTCTGAGGCCGCGTACACGCGACCGTGAAAGTTGACGGGGCTAAACAGATAGTTTTCCCCATCGAGTTCCTTGTTCAGCAGTCAAAAAATCATCAAGACAAATTTTCCCATTAACCAACGAGGAAATAGAGAACATGCTCTCTTTTTGGCTTGACGAGTTCCTCGACGGGTTTCTCGGCGAAAAGTGTACACACGACCGGTTTCCTCGGCAGAATACGTCTCCCATTGAGTTTTTTGCTGAATGAATGAATGAATGAATGACTTGTATAGTGCAACGCATGCGAACTGAATCGCCTCTGGGCGCTTTTTCCAGCCAGTGTCTGCTTGGCTGGTGCGGTCATTTTTACCCCGTAGGATCTTGACACGCTAGGGACACACAGTCATACACACATATTGCTGAATTCTGCCGAGGAAACCGGTCGTGTGTACGCGGCCTCACAGGCTGCTGTAGACTCACAGGCTGCACACTCGATGCCCCCAGTACTCATTCCCATAGAGCGGAACTAGATCTGGAGGCCCCCTTGTTTTTCCTGATAAGACCATTATCCGCTAACCCTCACAATCACTAGCCAGGGTTGTGGGGAAGAGGCCCTTGTCCCAATGTGCTTTTTTTGGGGGGGGGGGGAGGCAAAGAGCAGGGCTAGAAAGTGAACACGCACCAGTGCCCCCATAGCGAGCGTCTTGCTATTGGGACAGTCGTTAAGAGAGAGGAGCCAGGAGCGCCACTGGGGGACTCAAGAAGAGGCGGATCGGGCTGCCCTGTGCAAAACCATTACACAGAGCAGGTAAGAATAACATGTTTTTTTTTTTGTTTTGTTTTTAAAGCCAAACCTTTATTACCACTTTAAGGTAGACTGCAAAAAAAAAAGAAAAGAAAAACGATATATAAATTTTTTTTATACATAAATATATATATATATATATATATATATATATATATATATATATATATATATATATATATATAAATACTGCAAGTTATCTGGTGATTTTTTTTTTTTGGAAACCTGAATACAGTACTAATAAATGAGCACTTCTGCCAAAAACCTTGTGGTATATTAATCGGCTTTCATCAGTGCTTGTTGCTAGTACTAAAGCCTTGGACTTGCATCCCTAGAAATACCAGGAGAGTGGTATAAATGCATAAAGTGCAGGTTTTCAGTAAGTGGCCATTGATTCCGCTGTGCGACCTTCAGTACAGGCCGATCAATCAGGGCTTGCTTGAATGGATGATCAATAATTGTGTTTTACTATGGGTTAGAAGATAAATATTGTAAATAGAAGTGACTCTGCTATAACAGCACTATGTGGATGTCCTGCAAATCTCTCATAAAAGTGACTGCATCTCAGCCTGCTGACTTTTATAGGGTTACTACAGGACGATTGCAGAGAATATACACATTTTATGTTGATGTATTGCCAATATTATTCATTTCTGTTTTTACCTTATTTTCATGAATGCATTTTATGTACAGGTTTGAATATTCCCTCCTGCTGCCTTTTAGGTAATCAGGTCCTTGGTGAGCAACTGCTGAGATAAGTCACTTCAAGATTATTTATTTATAAGGAGCTGACTGCAGGCACATTAAAGCCCAACTCCAGAAAAAACTGTTTGTTTATTAACTGCATAGAATGTGGAAGGGTTAGAGCCTCATCCAGGTTTTGTATTGCCATCTGTATAACTAGTTGCTAAGCACTTCCTGTTTTGGGGACACAGTGTTGCAGGGACAGGAAGTGAGGAGCAATGTTTTAAACGAGAAAAAATATACAAATGATTTCTTAGTAGAATGGGACTGGGTAAAGGTTAGACAAACTTGTGTTTTTTCGTTTTTGTTTTTATTATTATTTTTTTATTACTGTTTGTGTTTTGCTGTTGCGGTGACCCCATTCCCTTATTTACTCCCTGGTGTCACAGGGATATTTCTTCAGTTGGGTCATAGATGGCAATAAATCTATAGAAGCTCTAAGGGCCCTTTCACACCGGGGCGTTTTTCAGACGATTTAGCGTTATAAAAAGCACCTGTAAAGCGCCTGAAAGAAGCTGCATCTGCAATCCTAATGTGAAAGCCCGAGTGCTTTCACACTAAAGTGCCTCAAAAACGCCCCAGTGTGAAAGGGGTCTTAGCGTTTAAAAAAGCGCCTGAAAGAAGCTGCATCTGCAATCCCAATGTGAAAGCCCCAAGTCCTTTTTAACTGAGGCGCTGCAATGGCAGGGCATCAAAAAAGTCCTGCAAGCAGCTTCTTTGCAGCGCTTTAGGAGCGGTGAATACACCGCTCCTAAAGCCCCCTTCCCATTGAGGGAGCTTTTTTTAACGCCAAAGCACCTGAAAACACCCCAGTGTGAAAGGGGTCTTAACGGCGCTTTACCAGCGTTTTTCGGGCACTGGCAGTGTGAAAGGGCTCTGAAAGCCCTCGGTCTTTCACATTGGGATTGCAGATGAGGCTTCTTTCAGGCGCTTTAGACTTTTTTATTTAACGTCAAAGCGCCTGAAAAACGCCCCAGTGTGAAAGGGTCTAAAGCTTTGTACACACAGGCTAAAAATCAGCCGAAATTGTCCGCTTCAGCAGGAACCAGCTGACTTTCCCCCAGTATGTACAGCTTTCTGTTCTATAGAAGCCGACCGCCTTCTGTCATATGGGCATGCTGGAAAACCAGCATCCAACTGGCATCTGATGAGCTCTGGCATCCAATCCCCCTGTCAGAACACAAACGCTCGGGGGCCCACCATACTAACACCGTTGGTACACTGTCTCTTTTTTTTTTTTTTCGTTCAGCCTGCTGGGTTGAATGACAAAAAACTTGTAGCGTGTACCAGGCTTAAGGGCTTGGGCACACTGGCAGCATGGTAAATGTACTGTTTTAGTGTGTAGGCAATTGTCCGTTTTTATTTGTAGTGCGCTGCGGTGAGGGGAAGGTGTTATGTGCGTTTCCGTGCACAAGACTGTTTACTTTTTTTTTTCTTCACTTTATTTGAAGTGTCAGACATTTAAAATAAATATATATGTTGAAAAATGAGAATACATGTTTAACAAATAGACGGGCGCAAGGTGAAATTATGCTTTCTCAAACAGGTCGGGGTCTTTCACCCAGGTGCATTGAGCTACGTTCATCTGAATCAGCGGTTGCCAACCAGTGGTCCGTGGACCACTGATGGTCAATGAGGAAATGTTGGTGGTCCCCAGGGGTTCTGCCGCTAATCAACATTGTATACCACCCAATGTTGTTTCCAGTGTTCTTCTCAATGTGCGCTGACAGTGCATTAATACCCGAAGCAGTGTATTAAAACCCTGGGAATCAATCGCCCCGTCCCTGAGGACCCTCCACTGGCTAGCCGTGAATGATCAGGTGACATTTAAGACCCTCTGCCTCACCCACAAATGTACACAAGGCAATGCTCCTCAATACCTCTGCTACAAAATAAAGCACTACATCCCAAGTCGCCCCCTCCGGTCAACTAACCAAAGCCTCCTCCACATCCCTAAGACCCGCTACAAATCAAAGGCGAACAAAGATTCGCAGTCCAAGGACCCTGGCTATGAAACGCTCTACCCACGGACATCTGCTTGGAAGAAAACCATTGGGCCTTCAGGAAGAAGCTTAAGACCCATCTCTTCTGAAGACACAGGCAGACACTGGCTGCAAAAAGCGCCTTGAGGCGATTTAGTTCGCATTTGTAGCGCTATAAAAGTTGCCTCCTCTGTAGTTTTGGCTCCTGTGAAGAGGGATGCACCTGGAGTAGTGCAGATCCAATAATGATGAGTCTGTGGAAGGCAGCAGTGTGATGTAGAGTGGGTGGAGGGGGGAGAAAATTGTAGCCATGCTGCATTTTTCTGCCGTGCAGTGCACAAAAACGCGTTACAGCGCATGTCGGCACATCACAGTGCGTTGTTCTGCTTTTAAGATTTTATTAAATCAAGTAAAAAAAAAAAAGCAACGGCACATCTAAGCATGTGCGCACGAGCCACACCAGCACACTTGCTTTATGTGCACCATAACACACGCCTGCTGGTGTGAACAAGTCCTTAGCCCTGGTTCACACTGGTGCGTTTTGACATGCGATTTTGCCGCAAATTCCTGGCAATGGCATTGTCCTAATCGGCGCGACGCCGCATCTGCGGCATTGCACCGATTTCAAAAAGTAGTCTCTACTACTTTTTGCGATTTCAGCCCGCGATTTACATTGACATCTGTGCAGAAACCTGCACAGATGTCTCTTAAATTGCGTCCGAAATCGGGACTGACAAGCGGGGGTGAAATCGTGCGAGTTCAGCTGAACGCGCACGGCTTCACTCCCGCAGCCCAGTGTGAACCTGGGCTTACAGTCAGAGCAGGAAACAAGTGTATGGCCGTGAACAGGCTGTGACCCAGATACCAGCTGGCTAATCTCGGGGTGAGAGTTGATCATCAGCGATGCAGCTTGGCAGTTGATCGCCGGTGTTCCCCTGTGATAAGGCCGGTGCCAGGAGTGCCTGTTCACTGCAAAAAAAAGTATGTGTATTTGTGCCACAGTGGACAAATTAAATAAATGATAAATATAGTAATAATTAAAAAAATATAATAAATGATTTCATTAAATAAATGATAAATATAATAATAATAATTAAAAAATATATATTAAATACATTTATTATAACATCACATATCCATAAGCACCTTTAGGAGTTATATAACTGCCAGTGATTTATTTACTAGTGTATAATAATGTTTTTTTTTTTTCTTTGCTCCATCTCCGTTGAGAGCTCTGTCCTCTGTGCTGCCTGCCGGGCTTGTACATTTAATTTATTAGTGTCATCCCAGATTGCTTAATTGTAAAGGCCTGTTTACTTTATTGCAGAGCTGTTGTGTAACTGCGTTGTTGCCTATGTTGGTGTGCTCAGGAGAGAGGATGCTTTTGTAAAGATAATTTTTTTTACATTTGTGATTACTTCCACAATAATCCCTCTTTGCCTACAATGTAAAACCGGCTGGTTGGTCAGGGATCTATTGATCACCTTGTGTACAACCAGTCAGTCAGGTTTTTCCTGATCAATCAGTGCAGCCAGGTATAATCAGACATGTGCATAACAGAAAAATGTGTTTTTTTTTTTTTTTAGTTTTGGATAGATTTTTATATTGGTTACTTATTTTGTTTCGATCATTTGTTAAGTTTAATTTAGTTTTGTTTATTAATTTTCTAACAAATTCCCAAATTTTCGGAACAATTTAGATTGGTTGAAAAAATTATCAACCGATTTTTGGATTCTGTGTAAAGAATAGCTGGTTGTTGAGGAGCGGGCTGGGAAGCCGGCTACCACGTCCTTAAAGGGGAGTTCCAGCCTATTTTTATGTTTATTAAAAGTCAGCAGCTACAAAAAGTGTAGCTGCTGGCATTTAATAAACATGCTTACCTGTTCCACGGTCCAGCGCCATGCAGCTCGGAGCTCTGCTCCTCTCCCCCTTCTCCGCCGGCACCTCCATTGTAACTGTGGGCACCCGGCCGTGACAGCTTTCAGCTTCATGGCCGGGCACTCACTGGGCATGCGTGAACAGTACAGAGCTCCCTGAGTGGACAGGCGATTGCCTGCGTCCTGTCAAGTGTCCCAGGTGTTCGCATACAGGGAGGGGTTGCCAAAAGGCGAAATAACGTATCGCCTTTGCGGTCCCTGGGCGGAAGGAGGAAGTGGGGCTGCCCCTGGGGTGGAGACAACTTTGTCATCATTAGCTGCTGTGCTCAAAACAGCTCAAGCTTCTTGTATTGGACTGTATTCGGTTTTCGTTGACAAAAAATTCTGAAAAAAACTATGTGTATGTGGGAACCCCCCCTTCCATTCCATACCGGGCCCTTTGAGTTTTAAGGCAAGCTCCACGCTAAAAACAATGGCGTGGGGCCCCTCCCAAAATCCACACCAGACCATGCAGCCACGCAAGACAGGAAAGGGAGGGGGGGGGCATGGAGCGCACCCGCCCCACCCTCCTAAACCATACCAGGCCACATACCCTTAACATGGGGGGATGCTTTTGGGCAGGGGGACTCTGCCTACTCATTCACCTAAAAAGTGAATAAAGACCGTACATATGTTTTTCACAATTCCTTTATTAAGAAATAAAAAGATTAAATGTCCCCCAGTGTAGATCCATCGTCAATCGCGACTGGACCCAAGGAAAGGAAAAACAAAATTCCCTGCATTGTCGAACACTCCCACCGACTGCCTTCTCCGCCGTCTGAGGCTGGGTTCACACCTAAATGGGATGCGGAGTCCAGCGCATCTCTGTTTCAGGGGTGAATACGACACAAATCTTTGCCTGAATTGGGCCTTGAAAAAGAGCCAACGACACTTCGCAGCTGCAACAAAGATATGTGAACCAGCTCCATAGAGAGCCAGTCACAATCTCCTGTCATGAGAATTGGATGCGGGTTCACCACATCCAATTTGCATAGGTGTGAACCCAGCTAAGGGGTGGAGTCACCCTATGACTTTAGCGTGGCCCGGTTAGCGATGTCAGAAGGGGGCAGGGTTACTCAGTGACATGGAGCCAAGTAGGTGTTTAGGAATCTGGGTGCGTAGGACAGGTGTGGGGCATTTTTTAACCTAAATGCAAAGACTGCATTTAAACTTTAGTTCCACATTAACTGCAGTAGAGAAAAGAGGGGGCACCAACTTGGCTGTGCTGTTTGGCAGAGGTGCCTGCATCACAAGCTGAGCACGATTTAATAATGCTATGGCAAATAGAACAGTTTGCCTGGAGTTATATATATACACACACGATTGGGGAAGGGCTTTGTTCTCCTGCATATAGCTCATGCCTTCTATAGTTTTATAGGATATTTAGATATTTTTTTTTGTCTATCCGATGGAAATTTTTCCACAAAGTCGATAAACATAAAAACCTGTGATGTGTTTGTATGCAGGCCTATAGCTGCTGGAAAGTCTGCCTAATTGTTCCTATAAATTGAGGCTGCTGACTAGTGTTTACCTCAGCTGCACTGTATCTGCCTCCAGGGTGGTTACAGAAAATGGATTATAGAAGCCAGAAGTCCTTTGGGGTTCCCTCATAGTGTATTTTAATGGGACAACAGCACTTTTCTTATTAACTGGTTTTTGAATCCTGGCCTGGTCTTTTGTCCTTGGGCCTAATAACTCCTCTACAACTCAGAAAACACACTTTTTCTCTATACATAACAGTTCTTATTACAATAATGAAACATTGTGCCACAACATAATTATAGCATATATTTATAGACTTATGATTAAACTAAGCATATGAAAATGCACTTACTGTTGGGTGACCAATCACCTCTGCTGTAAGTCTATTACAAATATGCACTACACTTTATACCAGGGGTCTCCAAACTTTTCAAAGGTCCAGTTTATTGTCCTTCAGACTTTAGGAGGGCCGGGTTGTGGCTAGCGGGGGTAGAAATGTTCGGGGCCTGGCATCAGTAAGACTAAATATATGGTTTTAGGGTTGGTGGTCAATAGGAGTAGTGCCCCTCTTAGTAGGAGGAATGATATCCCATCATTGGTATCAGTGGAAGAAATAGTGCCCCATTGTTGGTGTCAGTGGGAGTAATAGTGTCCAAGGGCCGGATAAAGGCTAGCAAAGTACCACATCTGGCCCTCTGGCCACAGTTTGGAGACGCCTGCTTTATACTTTCTAACATCATTCTTGATTTTTGATTTCCGATTGCTGAGCAGAAATTGCTGTCAAGTTCCTCCATGAGGAAAGTTCAATACTGGTTCTAATATAGATCAGTAAAGTCATTGTTTTATATCGATCCATCAACGTTTTCTCCTGTGTTGAGCTCTAATTAAGGGGGAGTGGACATGCCTCTGAAACACGTTGGATATGTTTTTTATATGACTCTTGTTTTATCAACCATGAAAATGATCTTGGACTCCTTTTTTATCTCATTTTGGTCTGGTGATTCTTTCTGTTTTAGGAGAGTGTCCTAGAGAGGATTGAAGCTGGGGGGGTCATAATAGCCATGTAACTATCTTTTCAGAAAGAGGTCAGCAATGGCAGCACTCATGTTTCCGTCAGCAATGGCTACTTTAAGAAAATCCCTGTACATTCACTGGTGACATTTTTTCTTTACATTCTGTGTAATAATTAGTTTAAAGGAAACAAGCCTCATCTAATGATTTCCGTATGTTAAAGCAGAGAAGAAAACAAGCGTATGGAACTGTGGCCTGGCTGGGTGTGATTTCATATATACGTGCTCTGCCATGGAGCCTTATCTTTTTCTTTCAGGAAATCAGGCTGACCCTTCAGGTCCTGAACCTTTTTGTTTTCTAGAAGTATTCAGTACAGAAATGTACTGGGAGTAAATAAACGGTCCGGGTATAAAAAGTACAATGAGCCCAGGTCTCTATATCTAAATGTTTTAGGACTCTTGTACAGAAATTAAATGCAGTATAGTTATAGATAGGGGCCGAATGGAAATTTTGGTGCCGAAAATGAAAAATGCACTAGACCGAAAACCGATACCGAAAATGACTGTTTTTTTTTTTTATATATATATATATATATATATATATAATATATATTTAAATAAAATGTATTTTTATATTTTAAATAAAATGTATACATTTTTATACAACACATTGCTAATCGTATTAGCAAAATTTCCATGCAGTGCACCTCTAGCAGATATGATGCAGGAGAATGGTTAGAAATAGTGTATTTTTTATGCGTTTAGATGCACTCTGGTGTTTTGTTGTTGTGTTTATATGCACTGTGGTGTATATTTGATGCGTTTAGATGCACTGGGGTGTGTTTATGATGCGTTTATTATTTATTCCACCGCTAATATATACTCAGCATTAACCTTGTATAGTACTTTTCTCTCTGGGGACTCCAAGTACTTGGAGATGGCATTGGCTGGGAATCAAACCCAGGTCAGCTGCTGGGAAGGCAGCTATGCTCGCCACTGCACCACCAAAGCAAGGTAGCATGTCTTTGTAGTGTTTGAGGAAACCGGAGTATCCAGAGGAAACCCACGCAAACACTGGGAGAACAAGCAAACTCCATGCAGATAGTGTCCTGGTCAGGATTTGAACCAAGGACCCCATGCTGCAAGGCTAACCACTAAGCCTCTGTGCTGCCCATATGCAGCCTCAGTTCTCTAAGGCCTGCCCCCGCAGAGTGGGGTACATCAGTTATGTCTACTCAAAGCACCTTCAGAAGAAATCCAAAAAAAACGAAACTACAATCCATATATATAACACTCCAAAACACATCCAAAGAATAACGCACAGTTCCACAACATATAAACATTTATCCTAATTTACAATATATAACACTCATATTATAAAACCCATCCAAATAACAATGAAGAGGGGTACATTAGTCCCCATTTTAGCAACACAATGGAGCTAAATATTCCATTTCCACTTAGGCCTCATTCACTCGGGGTATGAATCCGTACCCCATGGGAGAGCCTTGATTACTGCAACAGGGATGCACAGGTGTTGCCAGCATCTCAAGTAGGCAGTCCCATTGCTGTCAACTGGGGTGCAGCGGCTGTACCCAATGTGACATCTGTGTGGGTCCCGGTGCACAGCCCTGAACGCACCCAGGGTGCGTCCACGCAACTACACCCGCATGGATGTCCTTTTTGGGGTAAACACAGCCCCCACACAGGGTACAGATTTATACACATCATGTGAGTGAGGACTTTGACTTCTCCATGAAGACCTCACTGGTGGAAAGAGTTCTCATTTCCCCAGCAGAGAAAGCCTAAAAAGCTGGAAAGACTCCTCCCACCTCTGAAGACAGGTAGACCACCTCCTCTCATAGTCAGTCCAACACACGCCTGAAAAACATAATGGCCTCCAACCTCCCCTCGTAGCTGGTCCAACACACACCTGAAAAACATACCGGCCTCCAATCTCTCCTCACAGTCGACCCAACACTTGCCTCAAAAACATACCGACCTCCAACCTCCCCTTATAGCTGGCCAAACACACTCCTCAAAAACATACTAGCTCCCAACCTCCCCTTATAGCTGGCCTAACACACGCCTCAAAATCATACCCACCTCCAACCTCCCCTTTATAGCCGGCCAAACATACCGGCCTCCAACCTCCCCTTATAGCTGGCCCAACACACGCCTCAAAAACATACCGGCCTCCAACCTCCTCTTATAGCCAGTCCAACAGATGCCCAAAAAACCTACTGGACACCAAACTTCACAACATGAGCAACTACATAATGTTGATCGACAATACATCAATCAAATATAATCACCTATAAAAAAGTGCCTGAGATTTTGGTGGTAAACGGCTTGTCAGGCCCAGGGGGAACCGAACCAAGGCCTCCAAGAGTTGCCTCATATCCAAGAGTTGCCAAGAGTGTAGATATTAAGATTTAAGGCTAATCAAAAATATCACATTGGAAAGGGAAAGGTGCATGACTGCGCAATTGTCATTCAAAGTGCGACAGCGCTGAAAGAGTTGACACGCTCTTTTTTAAACCTTTTGCGTTGATGAGCATTTTTCTTTCCACAGCACATACAGCGTGTTCCATTTTCACCCAGTACACATCGGTGCAGTATATTGGAGTGAACTGGGTCCATGGGAAATAATAGATTCCAGCTTGTGTTGTGCCAGCATTGAGCAACACAGCCCAATAAAAGTGACATGAATAGACGGTAACACTAAAACTTGAAAGTTCGCTTTTTGAATCCGATTGTTCATTTTTCCCTAAAAAATCTTCAGTCCCAGAGGTTCTAAGCATTTTCATAGTCTATCCAAAGCTAAAAAAAAAAAAAAAAAAAAAAAAAATGGCTGCAGTTCCACTTTAATTGTGTGTGCCACAAGATTGGTGTTGGACACATGGTTACACGTGACTTTATTCTTACTTCTACATTAGCACTAATAATATATACTTTCAGTGACCTCTTGGTTGCTTTTTTCCTCTTTTTTTGCAATAGCATCATAACCACAGACACAGAAGGGTGTGTACAACATTGCTTTAGTTACAACGGGCAGGATATATCTACATGTTGAGAAATCCTCCTCATCACATTTTGTAGCTGGACTCAAACTTCTTTTAATGAGGTTTAAGTACTTCCTCCATCGTTCAAATAGAAATATATATTACTGTAAAATACGAGTAGTTTGTTAAGCAGCATCATATAAAAGTCTTTAGTAAAACAAAGATGTAAAAGTGTGCTGTACAAAATACATTACAAGAGCTCGATGTGAACATCAGTTGCTTGTGGAATAGTTTAATGTTGATGTATATTATATGTTGTTAATTGTGTTTATTTTTATGAATTTAGGAATTTTCATGTTGAGGACTATTTGGTTTTAAGGAATGCTTTTGTAATAAGTCGGGATGCACCAATACCATTTTTTTTTTTTTTTTTTTTTTTTTACGAGTACCAATATTTTATATAGGGTTGTCCCGATACCTCTTTTTTAGGACCGAGTACAAGTACCGATACTTTTTTTTTCAAGTAGTCGTCGATACCGAATACCGATACTTTTTTTTAAATGTGTCCCCAAATGCAGCCATGTCCCCCCCACATATTGCAGCCATGTCCCCCCCACATATTGCAGCCATGTCCCCCCCACATATTGCAGCCATGTCCCCCCCACATATTGCAGCCATGTCCCCCCCACATATTGCAGCCATGTCCCCCCACATATTGCAGCCATGTCCCCCCACATATTGCAGCCATGTCCCCCCACATATTGCAGCCATGTCCCCCCACATATTGCAGCCATGTCCCCCCACATATTGCAGCCATGTCCCCCCACATATTGCAGCCATGCCCCCCCACATATTGCAGCCATGTCCCCCCACATATATTGCAGCCATGTCCCCCACACAGATGCAGCCATGTATGTCCCCCACACAGATGCAGCCATGATTGTCCCCCACATATTGCGAGAAGGGGAGTGTCTATACATGGCGCAGCGGGCATTACAAGTATTCAAACGAAAACTTGTAATGCAGGGTGATTAACGCAGCGGTATGCGGCGGCGGCTTTGCGGTATGCGACGGGGGGGGGGGGGAGTATTCTATTTAGGTATCGGGGGGATATTTGCGGGAGTACAAGTACTCCCGCAAATACTCGGTATCAGTACCGATACCGATACTGGTATCGGTATCGGGACAACCCTAATTTTATATATATTTGTTGGTACTTGCCGATACCTACCGATACCTACCGCAACTGTTTTTTGTTTTCACTTCAGCTGTCAGCAATGGTACAAAGCATTAAATAGTTAGTTATTTACAAATGAAATAAATTGTTGTGTTTCTTTTTGTTTTTTTGATTTTTTTCAATGTGTAAATATATATTAATATATATGTGTAAAAATATTCACTAACAAAGCAAACAAAAAACGTTTTTAATTGTTTTATTGTTTAAGACAAAAAAAAGAAAAGCAAGAAGATAATAATTAAAAAGGGAAAAGGAAAAGAAAAGGGAGTTAATTAGGGCTGATTTAGAGTAAATTAAGGGGAAGTTAAACAGAGGAACATTTGTTCACCCCTTTTTTGATCTGCAGATGAAGAAACAGAAAGATACAAAAAGAAACAATGTTTCTTTTTATTTTAGTGTTTTAGGGCTAAGCAATGTTTTTAATAAACAAACATTGCCACTTTTTTTGACGGCTTCAATTACCGGACTTCTTTAACACTTCAGCTGTCAACAGTGGAGACGCACTGAGAGCTCAAAGAACCGAGCCTGAAAGTATCGATTTCAGGTATCGGTGTATTTTCACGAGTACTGATACTTGTGCAAATACTCTGCATCTGTACCGATACTAGTATCAGTGCAACCCTAGTCATAAGAGTCTGTTTTAGACTCGGAATAGGTTTTACAACAAAGCACAACAATTTGATTAGAGTAAGGCTAGTGTACATGAAGCCTTACAGGATTCTTGGAAGAAGAAATAATGTAGAAAAAACATTTATAGGGTTTCTAATGGCAGTGCTGTATAGCTATATAAGTATAACATGACAAAAAGTACTCTCCTTTTCTAAAGCTAGTATGCTAATATGTAAATGAGCCAGTTTCCCAAATTAGATTGTAAAAGTAAACATTGACTTGATAGAAGGGTTGTTACTGTTGTAAAATTCATTGTGATGTAGCCAGTTTAGATGCATAAAGAGCTTTTGAAGAAGTCTTAATTGTTGACATAGAACTGCTGCAGATATACAATGTAGACACTAGAGAGTTATAATCCATGCTTTGCTTATATTTGTTTATCTGGCGCTAGCACTATTTGCTCTGTTATCCTGGATCTCCCATCTATAGTAACGCTGCACATTTACATATGGCAATACAACTGCATTAATAAAAAAAACTACAATTGTAAAGTACAACAGGACGATTTTTAAATGTACTTAGTTAGCGCTTCACTTAAGCCTAGTAGTGCTGAGAGCGCTGATCGGCAGACCTTTTCTGGTCACGCCCCTTCGACAGAAACCAGCTCAACGTTTGGCTTTTGTCAGAATGTCTGCAGGACACACTGCATGGCGGCCATTTTCTATTGAACCAGCCGATGTCGCATGATATTCCGTATGTGTGTACTAGATCACCTTTTCAGATCAATAAATAGGGGAGGAAAAGGCAAGAGGAGCAGAGTCCAGGATCTGTCAAGGTCATGTGCCCAGTCTCTAATCCCGTCATGAAGTATTTTTTTGTAAACTCCTCACTGGCCTACCTATACTCGGACTGTCCCCCCTTCAGTCTATTGTGAATGCTGTTGATAGACTTATACACCCAACTTACCGATCCGTGACCCCGGCCCCTCTCTAATTGCTTCACTGGCTTCCTCTAGCCCAAAGTACACGATCATTTTTTGTGATGAAAAAAAACGACGTTTTCAAAAACGTCATTTAAAATCACTGTGTGTGGGCAAAACGTAGTTTTATGTCTTCAAAAAAACGACCAAAAAAAAATTCGAACATGCTTGAATTTTTTGTGTCGTTTTTCAAAACATTGTTGTTTGTGACATAAAAAGTGATAGTGTGTGGGCAAAACGATGTTGAAAACGACGTTTTTAAAGCCGCGCATGCTCGGAGGCAAGTTATGAGACGGAGCTTCAATGGAACAGAGTGCCGTCGAACGTGGTGTATGTCACCACACTTTGCTAGAGCATTTTGGAAAAACGATGGTGTGTATGCAACGTCATTTTGGAAAATGAAGTTTGAAAAACGTTGTTTTGTTTCATCACTTGAAACGTCGTTTTTTTTTCATCACAAAAAATGATCGTGTGTATGCGGCATTAAATTCAAAATACTAACCACGACGTACAAAGCCACCCATAATGCCCCCCCCCCCCCCCCCCCCCCAGCTACATCACCAACCTCATTTGCAGATATCGCCCAAATCATCCTCTTCACTCCTCCCAAGACCTCTTGTGTGTACATGAGAGAGGAGGATCCTATCTTTGGCGGGGGGGGGGGGGGGGGGGGTGGTGAGTTTGCTACTTACCAGCTTTGTATATAGTATATATTTTCAGCTTGCCGCTAATGGAAATCGATGTCTGTTTGATAATGGTTTTCATCACTTAATAGCCATTATGCCCAGCATACTGAACAAAGGAGGCCAGGTTAATGCACGCTACATTTATTTGCTATCCTGGTATACACATTAGTCCAAAACATCAGACCCATACGTTCTTCCTTGCAAATCGAAAATAAGTGTCTTGTCCCCGCAGGAGCAGTACCATGGCAGTGCACACTTTCCATTCAGTGTTGACATCCCCCTGTGCCTCTGGGCAGCACTGTGTCCATAAACTACGCCCAAGTGGCAAGCTGGGTTTCATTCTATAGCATATGGCCGACCCCATCCATTTTTCCGCAGTTCAGACACAGTGGGGCATTATTAAAAGCAGCACCGGGGAGACTGTTGGCATCATATCTAGTACAACCTTGCTATTGCTGAAGCAGCAATGTACTTATTTTCTGATAGCAAGGCAGCCAACTCTGCTTAAAGTGGTTGTAAGCCGCTGAGAAAGTTTTATTTTGTCAATTTTATTTTTTTCTTACCTGCAAGGTAAAGGGCATAATGTCCTAGTATGCATTTCATACTAGCACATTATGTAAAACTTTCCTGAAAACAAAGCATTCCAGCGATGCATTGTTATCACTGAAGGCCGCATCCATCTTCATTCAGTCTTCCTTCCAGGGTCTGTGGATTCTGACTGTGTGGCTGGCCAGAGCCACAATGGCTTCACTCCCATGCATGCGTGGGGGAGCTGCCATTTTTATTTTCTTTTACAATTGATTTTGGAATAAATGTAATTTCCCCCCCAAAAAAATCAAGATATTTTCCAGGTATTTTCTCATTGCAATGGTTGAAAACAAACTTCGATTTGACCCCACTAACGATTAGAAAATCCCCTTTATGGTGAAAATTTTAATGAATTGGGGAAAAAATCCTCTTTTCACCCAGAAACAGTAAAAGCGATTATAACAGTGATCCCGAAAGAAGGTAAAGATTTGAAGGAATGTAGCAGCTATAGACCGATATCATTGTTAAATGTAGACTTTAAAATATTTAGTAAGATACTGGCCCTCAGACTGCAACAACAACTTCCTATCCTGATCCACCAGGATCAAACAGGCTTTATTCCAACAAGAGAGGCAAGGGACGATACGATTAGAGTTATTAACCTAATTCATATTGCTGAATTATCGAAAACCCCCTGTATCCTCTTAGGAACCGATGCCGAAAAAGCTTTCGATCGGGTGGGCTGGGGGTTTTTGTTTACAGTTTTACGCCATATAAAACTAGGAGAGAAGATGCTGAGTTGGATTGCAAGTATGTATAAGAGCCCCATGGCACAGGTGAAAGTAAATGGAGTAACATCTTCCCCCTTTAAGATAACAAATGGGACAAGACAGGGCTGTCCATTATCCCCTCTGATACTTGCCTTGAGTTTAGAACCCTTCTTATGCAAAATACGCCTTAACAAAGATATTAAGGGCATAGAAATAGGGGGAATGCATCATAAAATAGTAGCGTACGCTGATGATTTGCTATTCTCAGTAACAAGCCCGACAGTGTCATTACCAAATCGTATCAATGAAATGAAATTATATAGCAAACTTTCAAATTTTAAAATAAACTGTAGCAAATCAGAAGCCTTAATGATATCAATCCCAAAGGAAATATCAAAAGGAATCAGCTTAGGTTATAAATTTAAATGGGCAACCCAAAGTCTGAAATATTTGGGAACAAAGATGGCAGTGACCCCCAAAAAAATGTATGAACTGAACTTTATACCATTAATGAGTAAAATACGTGAAACATTAGAGAAATGGAATAAGGGAATGTTCTCCTGGTTTGGAAGGAGTAACATTATCAAGATGAATATACTGCCCAAAATTTTATATATTTTTCAGTCAATTCCGATTACGATACCGGGATTTTTTTTTAGAAATTTACAAACTATAATTACAAAATTTATATGGGCAGGCAAAAAACCGAGAATTAAAAAATCACTGCTGTCCCGACCAAAACAGTACGGGGGGTTAGCTGTACCAGACATTCACAAATATTACCAGGCAGTCCATCTAGGCCGAGTACTGGATTGGTGTAGACATAAAAACGTGAAGATATGGCCAAACTTAGAGCAAGCTCAATGTAAAGAATTATTGAGTAGAGCACCCTGGTGTTATAAAGAAGTTGCAGGTGATATTAAAAAACACCCAACAATAGGAACTACCTTACAGATTTGCCATAGATTATTTTCAAAGAAACAAATATCTACGTACAACTCCTCACTAACACCAATACTGGGGAACCCCAGATTTATACCAGGTATACAGGAAGGACCCTTTAAGGCATTGAGGGAGAGAGGAGTATACCAGATTTCACATTTCAGAAGCCAGGGCAACTGGTTAACAATACAGGAATTGATGGAAAAAAATGGACCATATCAGCTAGAGTTCTGGCAAGCAGCACAATTAACATATTTTTTGAATACTCAAATAAAGTCTGGCCATTGGGAGCAAGAGATGACACCTTTTGAGAAACACTGTATGGGTAAAGAACCAATTACGCATGCAATATCCAAAATGTATGCGTTACTGAGTAGACCACCAGAAAATAACCAGTTGCCCTTTTTTCAGAAATGGGAAAATGATCTAGGAAGGACTTTTGAGGAAAAACAAAAAAGTAAAATGTTACAGGCGGTATATAAGACAGCAACATGCACGAAAATGCAAGAAAGTAACTACAAAATATTGACTCAATGGTATAGAACTCCAGAAAAAATTCATAGATATTACCCAAATATAAAAAGCGAATGTTGGACATGTAGGACAGAGGAGGGCACAATGGTCCATATCTTTTGGACCTGCCCAGTAATTAGGGGGTTCTGGGGAGGGGTCAGGAGGATAATTCAAAAATTTAGCGCGGCAACTATATCAGACGATCCAGCATTTTTCCTTTTACATCTGTCAGATACTCCCTGGGGAACAAATGGGAATTCATTGATACATCATCTGTTGAATGCGGCTAAAGCATGCATACCGCTTAAGTGGAAACAAAGACAACCACCTACTCTGAGTATGTGGATGAGCAAGGTGGAAGAACTGAACAGAATGGAAGATCTGATATGGACAAGTAGGAAAAAAAGAGAAATATACTGTAAAACTTGGACACCATGGAACAATTTGATCCAGTCGGAAGGAGGTGTTGGATTAATGGAAGAGGAGTAAGGGAGGTCTCCCCTTATATCTTTTTTTTTTTTTTTTTTTTACTATTTGGGGGGAAGGGGAACTGGGGAAGAATAAGTAAATATGGATCTAGAGGTATCAAAGGGGATGGGTGAAACAGGGAGAGGGATAAGACAATGTGGAAGGTCAGGGGGTCAGAGGAGGTGTTACCCTTCTGATCAGACACAAATAAATAGTATACAGAGGATGAATGGAACAGAGTCCTCGCCCGCGGAGCCCCCCCCCCCTCCCATCCCAATATGAGTATTATTAGTGGGAAAGGTACCTGTTAAGATTCTGTTGTAACAGAAATAGAAATTGTATTAGTATTTAGAATAGGTAATGTAACTGTTACTCTGATGTTGAGAGCAATATTATCTTTTATGTTATGTATACGAAGGGGAACAAATTTTCTTTTTGAAAAAATAAAGAAATTGCAAAAAAAAAGAAAATCAAACTAATCTTCTCAGAGCAAAAAATTCTACTAGGGTATGGCCAGTTAAAGTAGAGCTATAGGCAAAACATTTTTTATTTTATTTGTCCCATTTCGGAGATTTCTTGCCCCACAGCCAAAGAGAACGTGAGAGGAAATCTCTACGAATTATGGTAAACTCTTGGGGACCCCCAGGTCACCAGAATTGATGTCCCCATTGGAAGATTTACCCTCTATTACTTTTCTGGGGACAACCCAAAATTGGGGATTTTCTTTCACTTTCAATGATAATGGTAAACAAGACAAATAGTGGGTGTGAATCTCCCTAATGAGGGCACAGACCGCAATAAAAACGGACAGGTGTTCTAATCCCTTTCCACTCTATCCAAAACTAAAGAAAACGTTTTGCCTTTAGTTATACTTTGTATCAGTTGTTTTGCTGTGTTCACTTGATTCACTGTTCACCAAATTTACTTGATTAGCTGTACAGAATTGCAAATCCATTGCTAAGCAAAACAGTGTGTGTTTATGTATTGCTACTGTAAACTGTATGTGGCGTTTGCCTGGAGTTTCACTTCCAGGTAGGGGGCGCAAATGTGCGCCGCCGCTGGCTCGCTCCCGCTGTGATTTATGACACCACCAAGCTTCTAATTCACTCCCTGGTTATCTCACACCTCGACTACTGCAACTCCCTCCTCATTACCTTTACATAGACTATCCCCCCTTCAGTCCATGATGAAGGTCACTGCTAGACTTATCCACCTTACCAACCGTTCAGTGTCCTCCACTCCTCTCTGCCAATCCCTGCACTGGCTTCCGCTCACCCAACAAATAAAATTCAAAGTACTAACAATATTTTACAAAGCCATACACAACTCGGCCCCCAGCTACATCACTAACCTAGTCCCAAAATACCAACCAAGCCGCTCTCTTCGGTCCTCTCAAGACCTCCTGCTCTCTAGCTCCCTTGTCGCCTCCTCCCATGCTCGCCTCCAGGATTTCTCCAGAGCCTCTCCCATCCTTTGGAACTCCCTACCCCAACCTGTCTGACTGTCCCCTAATCTATCAATCTTTAAACGATCCCTGAAAACTCTTCTCTTTAAAAAAAGTCTATCCTGCTTCTAACTAACACTGTTTTACTTCCTCCATCAGCTCTTCCCCCACAGCTATTACCTTTTTATCAATTGACCCTCCTTTTTTAGATTGTAAGCTCTATTGAGCAGGGCCCTCGGATTCCTCTTGTACCAAATTGTAATGTAACTGTCATGTCTGTCTTTATTTTGTTAAGCGCTGCGCAAACTGTTGGCGTTATATATAAAACCTGTATAATAATAATAATTACATCCAGGAGAAGCCGCCAGTAGGAGCCGATTGGCGGGTACCAGGTACTCTGTCCGCCGGCACCCACAAATTCTCAGGCAGAGACTCAGAACTGCAATCTGTCTATGTAAACAAGGCAGATCGCCGTTCTGACAGGTGGAAAAGGAAGGAATTTGTGTCATTGCAAAGCAGGGAATAAATTCCATCTCTTCCCCTAATAAAGGCACTTCACACAGTTCACATAAATACTGGTTGGGCACTGATTACTAGGGTTGTCCCGATACCGATACCAGTATCGGGGGCCGATACCGAGTATTTGCAGGAGTACTTGTACTCCCGAAAATACCCCCGATACCTAAATAGAATACTTGAACCCCCCCCCGTTGCTGCCGCATCGGAAGCCGCCGCATGGGTTAAACGGCGTGTGGGAACATCACAGCTTTCATTTGAATAGCTGTAGTGTTCCCGCTGCGTATAGACACTCCCCCTTGCTCGGGATTGGATGGGTGATCGTGATCTGTCCAATCCCGAGCAAGGGGGAGTGTCTATATGCACGGGCAAAACAGCTATTCAAATTAATGCTGTGATGTTCTCCATGCGGCGGTGGCTTTTGGCGGCTAGGTATGGGGGGACATGGCTGCATATGTGGGGGACATGGCTGCATTTGGGGACACATTTAAAAAAAGTATCGGTATTTGGTAAGGGCGACTACTTGGGAAAAAAAGTATCGGTACTTGTACTCTGTCCTAATAAAGTGGTTTGGGGACAACCCCACTGATTACTGTATTAGTGTTACTGGTTCCCAAAAAATGTCAGTGTCAGAATGTCTGCAGTTCCGCTATAAGTTGCTGATCGCCATTACTAGTAAAAAAAAATTAAAAATATCCCATAATTTGTAGATGCTATAACTTTTGCGCAAAACAATCAATACCAATAAATATGTAGCAGAATACATATTGGTCTACATTGACGAAGAAATTAGATTTTTACTATCTATTTTTAATTTTTTGGGGTGTGTTTTATAGCAGAAAGTAAAACATATGTTTTTTTTTTTTTGTTTTTTTTTTCAAAATTGTAAATTTTTGGTTTATTACAAAAAAATAAAAAAAAACGAGGTAATCAAATACCACCACAAGAAAAAAGCTCTATTTGTGGGAAAAAAAGGATTGTAGAGTCCTATGTGTATAAATCTGCTCCAAAGATACAAATGGAACAGGAAGAAGCATATTCTTTAATTAATTTAGATATGCTTTGTGAAAGGGAACACATAATAGGGGTTTGTCAGATTTGACTGCCAACGTGGAAAGACCACTGGGCACCCCATGTGTAGAAGATTGTTGTTTAGTTCCCATGAAGAAAACATAGGCATGACATAAAATGTTAATTGTTTATCTCACAAACATTCTGAGAAAACCAATTTTCTATGGCTATTCATGGGTTGTGTTGAGTGCCAGTTTTGCAGAACATTTCCTAGCCAAGCAGCTATGTGACTTCAGGAGAGGGACATTTTGCCATTGTTGGTCATTTCTATTCTAAAAAGATGTGTTTTTTTTTTTTTTTTTTATAATATATATATATATATATATAATTTTTTTTTTTTAAGATAAAATGAGTTTTGCTTCAAGGTTGTAAAAGCTCCAGTTATTTGTAATAAAACCAGACTTTTCTCAGGAAATTAAATTGCTCTTGGGCTTCAGTAAAGGAAATTCCGTTTTTTTTTCTTAGCAGGATAGACATAAAATGGTGTCTAGTTCTGTGCTGTGTGGGTTAAATTTTCTGATGTTCTTGAATCTGAAACAAGTGGAGAAATGTTTTTTTTTTTACAAGAAGGTAGGTTGTGATTTCCAAATGTGTTTTATAAAAATTCCCCCATCCAGATCCCTTGTGGACAACGTTTCCTCCTACTGGCATGGTTAATCCAGCTCTGCTTGTTAACCCTCGCCATCCGTTCCCCTTCACTCCCATTGGTCCACATCATCTCTTTTCAAGATCCTAATAGAATCCTGCTGCTGGCTGGCCAATTGGATTTTTTTTTTAATAACCTTAACAACTCTTAAAACTAGGGTTTTCCCTTTTTTAAGACCGAGTACAAGTACCAATACTTTTTTTCAAGTACCCGCCGATACCGAATACCGATACTTTTTTTTTTTATGTCATGTGTCAGTATTTTTTTACATTTTTTGTTGTTTTTTTACAATGCTTTCTTGGGGGGGATGGATGTGTCAGTGTGTTTATTTTAATATGTATTATTTTTTACAATCAATTAGTTTTATTATTTATTGCCATTTTTTTTCTTAGCCCTGTTGGGGGGCTTTGGTGAGATATCAGGGGTCATAACAGACCCCTGATATCTCACCTTTGAGACAGAGAAAGGGACTAGGGACACAGATTCCCCAGTCCCTTTCTCAGCTGCACTGGAAATGAAGGACAGGAGACAGAGGCTCCTATCCATTCATAAACTGAAGCATCGTAAACACAGTTTACAATGCTCAGTTATGTGAATGGACAGAGTCCGTGTCACTGAAAAGGTAGGAGCCGGGTTTAGCGGCTCCTACCGCCGTTCTCCATCCTGACAGGGGGGGCGGAGGAGGACACGGAGGGGGGGGACACAGATCACGGAGGGGGGAAGCAGCGGCACGGACGGGGGACACAGATCACAGAGGGGGGAAGCAGCGGCACGGAGGGGGGTCACAGATCACGGAAGGGGGGCACAGATCACGGAGGGGGGAAGCAGCGGCACAGAGGGGGGACACAGGAGCATGGAGGGAGATTCAGGTGTCGGTAAAGTATCGGAGGATTTTCCCCGAGTACAAGTACTGGGGAAATAGTTGGTATCGGTCCCGGTACCGATACTGGTATCGGGACAACCCGACTTAAAACTGACCCCCCCCCCCCGCAACACATTTGCTTACTAAGCTTTAAAAGAAAGATGTATATACCAGGGGCGGACTGATCATTTGGGCACTCGGGCACTGAGGGCGCCATGCCACTAGGGCAGGGACGTTGTGTTTTTTTTTTTTACATCTGTCCCTTGCCGACATCCTTTTGGTCTAAAAATCCCAAGATTCTAGCTGCCCCGGCTCTCCAGTACCTTTTCTGTGTGTGTGTGTGTATTCTTTGTTTATGTATACTGTGTGTGTGTGTGTGTATACTGTGTATGTATACTGTATGTGGGTGTATACTGTGTGACCCCATAACTTATTGCCTGGGGGCCCCATAATCTCCTAATGCCCAGGAGCAGCTTGAATATAGACAAGTATAGAAATCTTCGTTAAACCTAGTACACACTATTAGTTTTTATTTTTTTTCGTTCAACCCAGCAAAACCTGACAGCTCTGGAGAAGCCGATGTACTAACAATCCAATGTTGGTACAGCAATCTCCTCTGCTGAGCTATTGTATTTTGACAGAGGGATGGCCTCGGCACCAGAACACTCCGGTCACAGCTCTCAACCATGAAAGTGGTGATCGGGAGCCAATTTGCAGAAATTTTTCGGTCATGCCCTATTGACAGAAGCTGGCCAAAGGTTGGCTCCTGTTCAACCGGCTGCAGTACACGCGGGCCAAATGTCGAGCGGTTACTGTTGAACCATCCGACATTCGGCCTGTGTGTACTAGGCTTTACACAGGTTAATAAGCATAGGTGGTAGGAGGAGGGGCGGAAATAGTTTTATGAGTAGTTAGGGTTATTCTGGAATTTCACTTCAACTCAGAAATCAGATAGGATGGAATGAGAGGATGGGTGGCTACTTTTTTTTTTTTTTTACTGGAGTTGGGCTTTGAATAAGAATTATACCAGGTTGTCCAAATAAATCTCGAGTCAATTGAATTAAAGCTTTCAAAATTGTCTTAATGTATCTGAGTTGTACCTGATAAATCGCATTTGACACTGCATATATTTTCAATTATATCTCGGATGAATGATTCCGAGATCATTATACTATATTATAGTATAGTATGGGTGCAATGGAACGTCATTGATCGGAACGAGTCAACATCCGCGGATCGGCACACCACATGATCCGCAGATTGAGCCCATAGGAAAGGCCGCAGGCTTCGGCCTAGCTCGGAAGCGGTGGCCATCTTGGTACACTCGGCGGGGGCCTAGGTGAGCTCCCCAGAGCGACTCGCTGACGGGGAGATGTGGTGGACATTACAGTGGGGGTGATGTGGGGGGCATTACAGTGGGGGAGATGTGGTGGACATTACAATGGGCGTGGGGGAGATGTGGTGGATATTACTGTGGGGACTATATATGGTGGTGATCCGAAAAATGATCAGATCCGTGACTCATTTTTTGAGGAACGATCCGAACCGTGAGTTTTTTGATCTGTTGCACCCCTATGGTATAGTAATAGGAATCTACCCTAATGGAAGTATGTTAGTGCCCTCTGTTTACTGCATTTGGAAGGGGCATGCTCTAACCTACAAATAATTGTTTCAAGTCAGTGACTTACAAAGTAGTCTTAGCAGAGATGAAGAAGGCAGAACGTACTTTCCACAAGTCACTAAATGTCGTCCCGCCAAATGTGCATAAAAAATGATTGCTGTAATATTACATTGATTTAAAGCAGTATTACACACAATAGAAAACCTTTATTAAATTGCAGCTTACCAATTCATATGCCTCGTACACTCGACTAGTTTTCCTGACAAGAAAAGTGCGATGTGAGTTTTTTGTCAGGAATTCCGACCGTGTGTATTCTCCATCACACCTTTTCTGTCAGTTTTCCCGCCAAGAAAAGATTGAGAGCAATATCTTAATTTTTGTGACAGGAAAAATTCCTATCACGAATCGCGTTCGTCTATATGCAATTACGACACGCAAAGAAACGCGCATGCTCAGAATCAAGCAGAGAAGCCAAACTGCCTATTGAACTTAATTGATCTCGGCTCGTCGTACGTCTTGTACATCACGTCGTTCTTGACGCTCGGAATTTCAGCCAAGATTTGAGTGACTGTGTGTATGCAAGACAATTTTGAGCCGTTTTCCTGCTGAAAAAAAAAAACTGATCTTGTGTACGAGACATTAGATGTGACGACTGCATTTGTTTCCTTTTTTAGGCTTTCTTTCTTCTATGTTCATCTAGTGATCCAGGCAGTAAATCGGAATCACCGGGGCTTGATTTACTAAAGGCAAATTCCTTCGAAAAGTGAATTTTCACTTGGCAAGGAAATTGTTATTTAGCTCAGTGAACGTGGTGAAAATGAACACTCACTTTGCAAAAAATACTAAATCATAAGCAACAGAAAAAAAGTATTTTTGCCTGCAAACGATTGGATGATGGAAGTGAGCAGAACTTCACCTCATTCACTAAGATAAGTGAATCAATCCCTAAGCTTAGTAAATCAACCCCCAGTGACTCAGGTAGGATTAGAACTTGAGACAATCAGACGACTAGTATTCTCAAAAGGACTTCTTAAAAAATAAAATAAAAAAAGGAAGAGAAAAACTGAATAAATATCTAAAACTAATTTCTTTCTTCACAATCCCTGTAGAAGTCATTGAAAAGGGTGTGTGGTACAGATTGGTAATTGCTTGTCTGTAGTCTATTTATTTGGGTGTTTTCAACTATAATGCCTAGGGAAAGAACAACGTAAAATACAGCCCATCCTATAAATCCCAAATCTTGGATGCAATCACTTTTTTTGTGATGTGTCACAATCATCAGGGGTTTAAAGACTACAAGGAGAGTCTTAATTTACAGGCTGGGGATGTCATTTTCTTAATCTACAAGAGTAAAAAAGGTCTCACAGTTACAAAAAATCAGTCTTAAAGAGGTTTTAAAGGTTTGTTTTTTTTATTTTCCAAATAGGTTCCTTTTTAGCTAGTGCATTGTTGGTTCACTTACCTTTTCTTTCCATTTCCCTTCTAAATGTTTTTTTTCTTTGCTTTATTTGTCTGAACTTCTCACTTCCTGTTCCTCCTCAGTAAGGTATTCAGTAAGCTGTTCTAAATGACTTTCCACCGCTCGGATGATGGTGGAAAGCTTACTGAGGAGAAACAGGGAGTGAGAAATTCAAACAAAGAAAAAAAAACATTTAGAAGGGAAATCAAAAGAAAAGGTAAGTGAACCAACAATGCACTAGCTTAAAGGAACCCATTTAGAAAATAAAAGCCAAACCTTTACAACCCCTTTAAGTACTATTGCAGGAAATTGTTGGGGCTGTTAAAAAATTTGCCCCATAAGCTAAATTTAATGGGGAATAATTGTAAAAAAACAGCCAACGAATAAATGAGTAATATTAATCTTCTGCTCCTAATAAAGTCTATGGAACAGAACAGATCAGTTCTTATGCCACGTACACACGACCGTTTTTCATGATGTGAAAAATGCAATTTTTTTAACTGGTCTTTTAAAAACGATCATGTGTGGGCTCCAGAGCATTTTTCACGACGTGAAAAATGGGCATTAAAAATTTAGAACATGCTTTTCTCTGCATTTTTTACGTCGTGAAAAACGGTCGTGTGTAGGCTTTAACGACAGGGAAAAAAAACACGCATGCTCAGAAGCAAGTTATGAGATGGGAGTACTCGTTCTGGTAAAACTAGCGTTTGTAATGAGATGGCATATTCATCACGCTGTAACAGACTGAAAAGCACGAAGATTGAAAAGCGCGAATCGTCTCTCACCAAACTTTTACTAACACGAAATCTGCTAAAAGCAGCACAAAGGGCGGTGCCATCTGAATGGAACTTCCCCTTTGAATGAATGAATGAAAAACTTATATAGCGCAGCACATGCGAAGTAAATCGCCTCTGGGCGCTTGTTGTTCCTGTCTCCTTTGAGATCAAAAGAGATGAATCTTTCTCCTGAAGACCAAGTAGTTCTCCTCCAGCCGAATACTCGCTGGTAAGGCATTCCATAGTTTGGGACCTTGGACAGCGAATCTCCTATCACCTTTGGACTTGTATCTGGCTTTCGGTATCTGAAGCCGATTTTGATTGGTGGATCGTAGAATACGATTGGGCTTGTGAACTTTTAATTTTTCGCATAGATAATGGGGAGCATTCCCATGGATACATCTATGCGTTAGACAGAGAGCTTTAAAGGTGATTCTGTCTTGAACTGGTAGCCAGTGAAGAGATCTCAGTGAAGGTGAGATGGATTCCCAGGGTTTTTTCCCAGTCACAAGTCTGGCGGCCGTATTTTGAACGACTTGAAGACGAGCGATTTGGTACTTGGGGAGTCCGAGGTAAAGGGCATTTGCATAGTCCAGTCTGGAGTTTACAATTGCTCCCACCACGACCGCTATGTCTTTCTTGGAAATAAATGGCGTGAGTCTGCGTAGTAGGCGCAGCAGATGGTGAGACCCGCTGACTACTGACCCTATTTGTGCGTTCATTGTCATGTCGGAGTCAAAGATGACCCCAAGACTTTTGACTTTGGCGCTAGGGGTGATGATTTTGCCCAGAATGGGCGGGGGGATCCAGGTTGTTGTCGCTTGATTCCTACGCTTGGCGTGAAACAGAATAAGTTCTGTTTTCGCTCCATTGAGTTTGAGATAACTCTTTGTCATCCAGTCCTCTACCAGAGAGAGGCATGTCTCTAGGTTGAGGTGGTGATCCTTTTTATTGCAAATGCGGAAGTACAGTTGCGTGTCGTCTGCATAAGAGTGATATAGCAGTTTTTGGCTGCTGATGATTTCGAAAAGAGGACGCACATAAATGTTGAATAACATTGGCGACAGGGGAGATCCTTGAGGGACCCCGCACGATAATGCGTTCAGAAGAGAAGGGTCCTAGCTTCACTGTTTGCGATCTGTTTTCCAAAAAAGAGGAGAACCAGGATAGATCGCTTTCTGCGACTTTGGCTATTTTAGCCAGTCGAGACAATAACAGCTTGTGATCAACTGTATCAAAGGCTGCGCTTAGGTCCAGCAGAACCAGAAGAGAAGATTCTCCTTCGTCTGCGGCCTCGAGAACGTCGTCCCATATCTTGAGCAATGCTGTTTCCGTCCCGTGTCCGGGACGGAATCCTGATTGAAATGGGTCGAGTAAGTTATGGGTATCTAGATGCTGTTGCAGCTGCTGTACCACTGCTTTCTCCATTACCTTGGAGAGAACAGTTAGGCCTGTTATGGGGCGCCAGTTGAGTGGATCCTTAGGATCCAAAGTGGCTTTCTTCAAGATAGGTTGAATGAAGCCCTCCTTCAGCTGGGAGGGCATTTTGCCCTCCCTGAAGGATTGGTTAATAAGCTGCGTGACAGGAGGTGCCAGGATGTCGGCGCATTCCTTCAGCAGTTTGGTGGGGATAATATCATTTGGCGCAGTGCTGTTGCGCAGAGTGCCGATGATATTTTTAGTGGTCTGAATGGAGATGGGTTCCAGCGTGAACTCACCTACCTGTGGTGAATAGCTGTCGGTGCTGTGTAAATGGCTACGGGGGGGGCTGGGCGAGAAATTGTTTTGCCGAATGCTTTGCCGGATTGCCTCGATTTTGTTAATGAAGCAATCCGATAACTCATCGCAGAATTCTTGTGTATCCAAGTTGGGGGCCTCCAGACATCTTGGATTCATGGTCTGAGTGACCAGCTTGAAGAGTTCGCGGGGGCGATTTAGGGCACCATTGATAGCCTCAGAAAAATATTTTTTCTTGGCTTCGAAGATTTGCTTGTAGTATTTTCTGGTTATTGCCTTGTAGACCGAGAGGTTCTCGTCTGAAGAGCTTCTCTTCCAGGCTGCTTCTGCCCTTCTGCGCTCTTGCTTCAGTAACGCCAGCTGGTTGTTGAACCAGCCGGAGTTATTTTTCCTGATCTGGGTCTTTCGTTTCGGCGCTATCAAGTCAGCTGACTGCAATAGTGCTGTGTTTATGGCCTCCAGTGTTTCTTCCGCTGTTTGGTGCGGCTGAATTGTGTTTATTTTTCCCCCTAACGTGGCTTTGAAGAGTTCCGAGTGGAGCTTCTTCTGACATCTGGTCCAGAGTGTTGTCACTGGATTTGATGTTTTAGTTAAGGGGGGGAATTCGGAAATAATGAATTTAATTGCATGGTGATCTGTCCATGGCAATGGTTCATTTTCCAAGATTTTTATTTCCAGATCTTGTCTGAAAATAAGATCGAGCGTATGACCTGAAGCATGTGTGGGCCCACATACTAGTTGCTGAAGCCCTAATCCTTCCAGATGGCTGATGCAGGTGTCAGCAATGGGGTCTTGCGGGGAGTTGGCCCAGAGGTTGAAGTCCCCGAGCAGCAAAAGGTGTTTGCTGTTCAGGGTATAAGTGGAGACAAAGTCTGTCAAAGATGGGAGCTTTGTAGTGCCGTCTTACGTGTTGTACGTCACCACGCTTTGCTCGAGCACTTTTTTCCCCACAATTGTGTGTATGCAAGGCAGGCTTGACAAGAATCGTGTTGAGGAAAAACGTTTTTTCTAGGACATTAAAAATGGTCATGTGTATGCGGCTTAATAGTTTTGGCTGCACGAATATATTGTAGCATCATAGGGGTCCATAAAGACATGGATGAGCGAGTTTGGGGTGGAGGAACTTGACTGGCTGGTGGTTTGTCAAAATAGCCAATTAGTCGAGTTCTCCAATCACGTCGTTTCCGAGTTACAGACCAACCGAGCTTGGGAGAGTGATGCCTATACAAGAAACAATCTTACCGGAGCAAGCCTGCTTAGACCTGTGGGAATATTAAGGGGTGAGCGCATAATGTTGTGATCTCAGGATTAACGGCGGTATGCGGTGGCGGCGGTATAATAGCTACAGGTATGAGGGACATACATGGCTGCAATATGGGGGGGGGGGGAGTATTCTATTTAGGTATCGGGGGTATTTGCGGGAGTACAAGTACTCCCGCAAATACTCAGCATCGGTCCCGATACCGATACTAGTATCGGTATCGGGACAACTCTAGCTGAGACGCGTGTCAGTGTTAACCAGGGAACACACACCCTGTGTGCCCTCTGGTTAACCATTTGAAAGGCGATTAGAGCCCACAGGCTGTAATCGGGAAGCCTATCAGAGCCGCTGGCTATGATAGACACTTCCAAAACACACCCACCTCTGTTATTTAGATGGCCGGCGCTCAACAGGGGGCTGGTCACCTGAATAGTGGGCGGCAGTGGCGACAATACATAGATTCATGCAATGCATGAATCTATGTATTGAGTGACGGTGCAGGAAAGGGATGGGGCGGCGCTCTTGCACCCAATATGGACTGATAAAAGCTCTTGGGAATGTATTATATAATACATATTTTCTATGTATATTATACTAAACGCACATTTCCATATTTTATTGTCCCTTGGTTACTGTGATTTCTGGGGAAGACAGACAAGTGACAAGTATATATTGGGATTTGTGTCATTAGCTCTCACACTCTTTTAAAGAGTAAAAGCACAGTCACACATTAATATTCATTGCAAGCTGTCTGTTCTGGCCTCCTTTCTATTACAGATACCAAAAGGTTGTTCTTTTTTAGCTGCAGTGACTGCATGTGCATACATGTATAGTGGGAATGAGTCACAATTCTTTACATTACTGAGCTGAATGTCAGAAAAGTGTCTTTAAAGTGACTCTGCTTTGAGAAAGCATTAGCATGACAGCCAGGGTAATGACATTCTCATAGGAAAGGTCAGCTATGGCAACCTCCATACCTTTCGGGACTGCCAGCTGAGCTTGCACGATTTCACTCCCGCAGCCCAGTGTGAACCAGGGCTTATGGAGGGATGCTATATGCAATTAAATATTTGTGCAATAAACAGACTGAAATAAACATGAAAATGATCAATCGAAAGCTTTGTAAAATGCAATAAAGCTTGGGAATAAACAATATATTAAAATGTGTCAATTACTAGTGTGAAGCCTGTGCAATGAAATGAACCTGAGCTCTTTTGAACCATATAATCATGTCCGCCCTGCTGAGGAAGTTATCCAACGCAACGCGTCCGGGGGTCAGGAGTCTTTTCACGTCGCTCGCTGTTGTCCCATATGCTCGATCGTGCTGTGATGTTTGGGATGTACACATAGGCGTGCGCACAGGGTGTGCCAGGTGTGCCCAGGCACACCCTAATCACCCTGTTCAGAACAGATCCCCCTACTGACCTGGCTCTCCCTCCTTCCCCCTACAGCACTGCCAGCTTCCCTCCTCTCCCACCGGTTGTTACTGTGGAAGTTTTAGGCTGAATGGGGGAAGGGGCCAGTAAATATGCCATTTACTGGCCACTTCCCTTTCTAAATGAACATCGTGAGTGATCGGTAGAGTGTGTTTGAGCTTTGGGGTGCACACCCTAATTCCAAAGGCTGCGCACACCTATGGATGTACATGCCTTATTAGTTCTGCTAATATGTGAGTAGCCTGTACATTTTTATTTTATTAAAACCATCTGAACCACGTGGAAGCTCTTAGATTTTCTTCTATCTCCTTGCATATCGGTACATGCCTGTCTGGTGGTGTCACTGAGGATTGAACATCATTGTGTCTCCTGGTGTTACGGCTATTTCCCTTGGAGGAATATTGTACATCTCTGTGCCATCTGGTTTCCTGCCATTGATTCTATAAGCCTATTTAGACCTTTTGGTAAAACAAAGGTCTTAACCTGAGGTGAGAGTACCCATCTACACTGGTGAAGGGATCACGTTTTGAATTTGTTTTCCTACAAGTCACGCGGTGAAGATTTTTTCAGTATTGGGTCACAGGATCTCATTCTCTAAATATATAAATATTGTATTTCACTTTATGGACATTTTTCCTTTTCTTGTTTTTACAATGTATGTTTATTAATATTGTTCTTCTTATTATTTATCACTGTTTGGGATTTTGTGAATGTCCTTGTTTGGTGTTCAGCTTGCATCCATATGAATTACGCTCTGGAAGCTGTTCTTCATTCCTATATTTTTTAGTCACTAGAGTTGTTTCTCTATTTTTGCGCTGATTGCACCCCCCACTATTGATATAATCATGTGTACAAGCTATCATTTTTTCCTTTCCTCTGCACATGATTGGATGTTTTGAAGTAAACACGTTTGCTTCACTTCACTTCTCTTGTGCATTTCGAACCTAAGCAATGCAGGCCTTTAAAATGAACATGACTGACCACTTTCCATACCTCACTACAGGGGGTACCCGAATATCCGAGTTGCGAACGACTCTTACTTACGAATGGGGTGTTAGTGAGGAGCTCCAAGAATCCTGCACTCTATCCTTGCCCATCCTTGCACATAAACATTGAAAAACAACCTAATTACCTGCCTGCCTGTTCCTCTCAATACCCTGCTGTGTCCTGTGCCTGTATTGCAGCAATCCCGCACACCCACAGCGGCCGCTATCTTCCTGGCCTGTGCCTTGCTGGAGTGAGCCGTTCCTGGCCTGGCTGCGAGTTAAGGCTGGTACGGTCCGGTGGCCTGCCGGGCCGATAAAACTGCCCGTCGCAGCCGTATCCTGGTCCGGCCTAGTGCTGCCTAGAGAAGCCTGCAGATCACCGCTCTTTCCTGCGCCACTGTTTTGACTTACAAACACATTCCACTTAAAGGGGTTGTAAAGGTAAAAAAAAATTCCCTAAATGGCTTCCTTTACCTTAGTGCATTCCTCCTTCACTTACCTCATCCTTCGATTTTGCTTTTAAATGTCCTTCTTTCTTCTGAGAAATCCTCACTTCCTGTTCTTCTGTCTGTAACTACACACAGTAATGCAAGGCTTTCTCCCTGGTGTGGAGAAAGCCTCTTGAGGGGGGAGGGGGCGAGCAGGCAAGTCAGGACACTCTCTCTACTTTGCAGATAGAGAAAGGAGCTGTGTGTTAGTGGGCGTCCTGACCCTCCTGCTCGCCCCCTTCACCCTCAAGAGGCTTTCGCCACACCAGGGAGAAAGCCTCACATTACTGTGTGTAGTTACAGACAGAAGAACAAGGAAGTGAGGATTTTTCAGAAGAAATTAGGACATTTAAAAGCAAAATCGAAGGATGAGGAGGACTGCACTAAGGTAGAGGAAGCCATTTAGGGAATTTACCTTTACAACCCCTGTTAGAACAAACCTACAATCCCCAATTTGTCCAGGACCCCCTGTACTGGTCAATAAGGCTGCACATCACTCCACTAGTAAAGCATGGAGGGGGGTAGCCTCTTGTAAACATATTTGAATTGTAGAGGTCTCTGGCCTTTAGTGTTGCTGAGGTTCTCTACAAGGTATCTGACCACATGTGCAGGCATTTATAGACGCCCACTGTAAATCGCTTTGTGCAGTTAAAGAGAGTTAACGTAAGCGAGTCACATTTGAACACGTCAAAACCTGAACAAATGAGTGTTGTGTGTAATCAGAAGTGTTACAGGATGTGCTGCTTGCCCACTAACATACAAGCCTCCTGAGATACTTTTTGGTTGCTGGTTTGCTCACTCTCCTTTGCAGACTGATTGGCTTATGCTGCTTTTACATGGGTGCCATCTGGGGAGTGGGTCAAAATCAGGTACTCGCCCCCCCCCCCCCCCCCCCCGAAAGGTGCCAAATGTGGTAGAGGAGGGGGGAGATAAGTGGAGCTTCCCCTTTTATTTGGAAAAAGGTTTAACCACTTAAGGACCGCCTCCTGTATATTTACGTCAGCAGAGTGGCACTGACAGGCATAAGGACGTATATATACATCCCCTTTAAGATGCGGCCTTGTGGTCGTGTGCGCGCTCCCGGCAGCGCGATCAAGACCCTGACGCTTTCTCTGTGAGCCCGACCGCGGGTCCCACTGACTCCATCGCCGCAGGGACACCCGCGATCGTCTCACGGAGAGATAGATCGGGGAGGTGCTTGTGTAAGCAAGCATCTCCCCGCTCTGCCTAGTGACAATGACACTGATCTCTGCTCCGTGTACTCTGAGCAGAGATCAGTGTCATGTGACACACAGTTCATCACCACTCCCTAGGAAACACTTAACCCCTACAGCGCCACCTACTGGTTAACCCCTTCACTGACAGTGTCATTTTCACAGTAATTGGTGCATTTTTATAGCACTGATCGCTGTAAAAATGACAATGGTCCCAAAAATATGTCAAAAGTGTCTGATGTGTTCTCCATAATGTCGCAGTCATAATAAAATTCGCTAATCGTCGCCATTACTAGTAAAAAAAAAAAAAATGATTACAAATGCCATATAACTATCCCCTATTTTGTAGATGCTATAACTTTTGCGCAAACCAATAAACGCTTATTGCGATTTTTTTTTTTTTTTTTTTACCAAAAATATGTAGAAGAATACGTATCGGTCTAAACTGAGGGGAAACATTTTTTTATATATTTTTGGGGGATATTTACTATGGCAAAAAAAAAAAATAATGAATTTTTTCTTCAAAATTGACGCTCTATTTTTGTTTATAGCGCAAAAAATAAAAACCGCAGAGGTGATCAAATACCACCAAAAGGAAGCTCTCTTTGTGGGAAAAAAATGGACGTCAATTTTGTTAGGGAGCCACGTCGCACGACCGCGCAATTGTCGGCTAAATCGACGCAGTGCCGAATCGCAAAAAGTGGCCTGGTTGGTCCTTTAGCAACAAAACGTTTAAGTGGTTAATATTATCAGATTGGTACAAGACTGTCTACTGGAAGACATACACTATGACTTTCTGTCTTGTTTCTATTTTAAATAGTAAGGAGGCCATGCATTTTTATCCCATAGTTCATCCGGAGCAAATACCTGAAATGACTTGTGTAATTGCCAATGCAGACCCAGCGATGCACTTCGATGACTGTGTTTTCAAGCTCAAGTGAGAATGTTCATTAAGTATGACTGTTACTGGAAAATATTTTATAGTATTAGTCTGTGTAAGACAACACTGTATGCAAAACTAAAACTTATTTTTTTGTTGATCGAGCACAAAGATTATATTGAAGCCAGCATCTGTTATCTTATGGCGCGTACACACGATCACTTTTTGTGATGAAAAAAAACGACGTTTTAAAAAACGTCATTTAAAATCACTGTGTGTGGGCAAAACGTCGTTTCATGTCTTCAAAAAAACGACCAAAAAAAAATTCCAACATGCTTGAATTTTTTGTGTCGTTTTTCAAAATGTCGTTTTCTGTGATGGTGTGTGGGCAAAACGACGTTTTTAAACCCGCGCATGCTTAGAAGCAAGTTATGAGATGGGAGCTTCAATGGAACAGAGTGCCGTCGAAAGTGTCTTACGTAACCGCGCTTTGCAAGAGCATTGTGGAAAAACGATGGTGTGTATGCAATGTCGTTTTTGAAAATGAAGTTTGAAAAACGTTGTTTTGTTTCGTCAGATAAAATGACGTTTTTTTTTCATCACAAAAAGTGATCGTGTGTACGCGGCATAAAAATTAGGTATATCAGTCACTGGAGGCTGAAAGTCAAAGCAGCAGAGATTAGTATAGGTAATATTGAGAGTGAAACGTTTTTTGTTGATTTGTTTCAACAATTCAGTTGATTTACTAAAGGCAAATAGCCTGTGCACTGCAAGTTGCTCTAGAGGGGAACGCGCAAGGAAGATAAAAATACAGCATTTTGCTTGCACGTGATTGGATGATAGAAATCCATAGAAGAAGCCTGCCTTATGCGGTAAAGTATTTATAGGTCTTCCAAATGATTTTTAGATAG